>JAWNNM010003122.1:0-689447 GCA_035044965.1 Lordiphosa andalusiaca
ATGTTAAACCTAAAACTTGTTTCGGAACGATGTTTGCATTTTAAGCTCTTCTTTTTTTATGCGTTGACTCGCCTTCATGTTTTATTTATGAGCCAAGAGTCCATAATGCCTGACGTCTCTTTTAATGTCACTCAACTAAGTTGCCCAAAAAAAAGAAGAGCCAAAGATAGCCACGTTTATGGTGGTAATTATGTTTAAGCAGCCAACTAAATCGATACGCAAATGTCTGGCCATATGTTCTGCCACCAAAGGGTCAAAGGTTGCATAAAAGATTCCCGCCGCAAATCACCGTTTAAATATTTATACATCAATCCACTTAATATGCGAATTTATACCATTGAATGACTGTAATAAATATAAAAGGGGAAGAAAAGATGATGCCCATCTGCGAGTGGTTATAAATCCTTCAGAGCTGCAGCTGCCCATATCTCTAGACAGCAAACTCATCCACTTCGGTTGATGATGAGTTTTGTGACCTGAGCACCTCGTAAAGGGAGTTACAAAAGCGTTTTCAGTGTTATTTCCTCATTCTGAAGCTGCTGTCAAAAGTCAAACAAAGATGTTGGCACGATAAAGGAACCTTTACTTTATGCTTGTGTGTTTTTTTAAAAAAATATTTGAATCACTTCGCTCTGGATTCTTTCGAGGCTTTCTAATTTGTGACATTATGCTCAGCCAATGAGATTTTAGTTTTTTTTTTTTTTGGTTGGCTGCTGCTGCTGCTGGCTTACTCAAACCGAAATCTTGTTCAAAACTCTACAAGCATTTCGGGCGCAGACGCAAAGAGAGAATACCAATTGCTCTTATATTTGACACATGTAAACAAAACTGAACGAAATTCAGTTCAAGTTCTCAACAAGAAGTCAGTTGGTGGCAGACAACCAAAGAAATTGGTCAACTGGCTGGATTAGAGTTTTAGTTGGAGCAAAATGATGTTGTTTATTTGAAGTTGACGTAAAGTTAGGCTAGGTTTTAGCTTATAAACTTTTAAAATTTAGTTACTAAAAATATTACTTGAAAATGTTTGATATTGAGTGCATGTATCAAATCATTAGAGCTACCTTTACAGTTTCACTTGCATTTAAGAGCAAAGTATAGGTAAACGAATACAAATGGTCGTTAGTCCTATTTAGCTTTTAGCCATAATATGGCTTTTTTTGCTTCGCCTATTTGAAAATGTATGTTACTGTTAGACCTTGTTGCTGTAAACTAGTTTTAAGCGCAGATACCTTAAATTAGGCTTTGATTTGAGTGCATCGCAGCTGCATATCCAGCCTTGCACAGCATCTGTTTGACATTGATCAATAGAAACTGAAACGAAACCTTTGACTTGCACAAATGAGTTTTAAAGAATTTTTTGATTAAGTTTGACACTTTATTGTGACAAATTTGTGAAAATTACCTTGAAATGCCTTTGCTCCTATTCTGACCCTTTCAGCAGCTATCCCGAAATCTGTTTTTTTGTTGCCACAGAAGCTGGCATATTTGGAGCACACAAAAGCTGTGTTGTTTACACTTCAGCTAAACTACCCATGATCTGGCTTCAAAATAATGAAGGCTGCATAATTGTCCGATTCGATTTAATGGTCGTTTCCACCCTTAAAAAATCCTTAGAAAAGTTGTACAGAACAAGCAATCCATTTCAGTCCTAGTACAGAATAACGGATAGTTTTCTTGATTTTACATAAAAGCTATTTTCTGGCTAAGCTAGGTATAGAGGCGCCTATCTCTAGTTTCGTAGAGGCACACCTCGAATTGTTTCTCTTACAAAATCAACTTTTACTTTGAAAAATACGACTACATTTTATGCCTAGATAGACGGAAATTTTCTATTATATTTTCATTATAGTGTAAAAAAACTGAGCTTGAAGTTAATCTCATACAAGATAAAGATTTTGCATAGGAACTTTTCGGAACATTTTTACCCAATTCAAATTGTATTTATTTCTTATATACAAAGCCCCTACTTGTCTCAAGAAGGTTCAATGCAGATTTCAGCCATTTTAGTTAAAAAACTTGTACTGGGCGTTTTATCAATCAGTCAGTCATACAAATATTTTATACTCTGTAACCTCGGCAAGTGATTTTCAAGCGTTGTTCAAATTATCCCAAGTCTTTAATCCTTTTCTGTTCCACTGTGTACAAATTAGATCCCTCAAAAGGCACCCACTATCGTTAATTGAATACACCAACTGCCAATTAACATGTAATTTGCCTAGTCCCATATATCCCAATATACACAGTACACACCACGCAGTTTCTCATAATTTATTCAATCCCCAAAATAGACAAACAAATCACTTTTATATCAAAATTGATTCGTTAAACAAACGACCTACCCAACCGCCAACATTATGTCCGGCTAATGTCATTTTAATCAGCCCCAAATATAATTTCAATAAATCGTGTCAATGGAGACCATGTCCATGTGAAATCAGGCCACCTGAGCTAAGTAATTAGGTTGAAAATCATCAAATTGTGGCGCAGACATAATCCGAAAATTAGCGATGCAATTTTGCACAAAACCCCCATTTGAGAGGATTTCGAAGAGAATCCACTCTGCACTCCGCTGACACAGAAAAGAAGAAAAAGAAGATGACCAAAGATGCCACAGATATCTTCAGACAATGCCCAGATAGTGCTTACTACCAGCAAACAATGTGCATAATTCAAAAGGTAGCCTGGAAAATATAACGCGAAATGCGAACGGAAAATTGTTTGAGCATCGGAAAGGCGGGCAAGCAGAAGGCTGGCTTGAAAAGTGCCTCGACCAAATGCATTAAATTCAGTTTTCGTGCAACTGAGACAACAGTTGAGTAAATTATGGCGACGAGTCGCCAAAACTGCCAAAAGAAGGCAACGTCGGAGAGCAGGCAATCAGGCGGGCGGCCAGGCAGGCGGGGAGGCAGGCGGGCAGGCGGGTGGTAGAGCATGAGCATGAGAGTCTGGCCTCGACTGTTGAAATTTTTATGAAGCAAAAGTGTGCAAGTTTTTGCTCGAATTTAAATTTTCTAGTCCAACAACTTTAAAAAGTCAAAGGATAGCAAGTTTTTGTATATTCGGAGACAGGAGTTTGGCTTAATTTAAGCTCTGAGATTTTCATTTAAGATTGATCAGTATTGAAAGAATAGAAGAAGCTAACCACGTTTGAATAAGTGGCTTAAAATCTTGACTAGAAAATTGATTGAAAAATATTGGAATTAAACTCTAGCCATGAAACTTATGCGGCGGCTTTTGGTAACCAAATATATGATAATTAAGAACTGATTACTTAAATTTACTTAATAATCTTCAGGCATTAATTTCAATATACTTTCGGTCTTAATGCTTAAGTGTTTTTATACTCTGTACCGAAGGTACATAGAGTATTATAAGTTTGTGCAAAAGTATGTAACATCCAGAAGGAAGCATCTCCGACCCCATAAAGTATACTAGTATATATTCTTGATCAGCATCAACAGCCGAGTCGATATAGCCATGTCCGTCTGTCTGTTTGTTTTCCCCAATGGATGGTAGCAGTGGCGTAGCCCGGATTTTTCCAAGGGAAAAATTTCAGAAAAATGTTCCCTAGTCTAATACTTAGCATGTAAATATATATGAGGCGAGGTAGTGAGGGGTTTGATACCCAAAATTTACAGGTGAATCAAAAACCAGTTAGGTTGGAAAAGAAAAGCTTTTTATTACGAATCAGCTTCGACTTCCACTCACTTTTGAGGCCAGAAAAGTAATCGAAGAATAAAGTAATTAAATGATTATTTGTTATGTAATTAATTTTATGGTTCTAGAAGCTTCCAAAATGCCATTAAATATACAAATCGTTGGATTCAAGGTTCGAACCTTGAGCGGTTCAAGTATTAATACAAATAACACTGATTTTTTAGATTGACAGTCCATTCCAGCCATAGAAAATATGGAAATGATCTAGTTTGTTCCATACATTTTGCCAACATCTTAAGATTTTTAATGGTTTATCTTATTCATCTCAAAGCCTAATGTTAACCGAATCTTATATATTTTAGCGACTTTTATCTGGACTTTCGATGGTTTTGTTTGTATAGATGTCAAGATTTTAAAATGACAGACAAATCCTTCTGAAACGGTTTCAATACATTTCCTTAAGCAAACTTAGGTTCTTGATGTTAAAAATCTGAAAGGTCAGGATAGAGTGAACCAAAACTCCACTGAGGAACAGGTTCCTGATATACAAAGTCTCTCAAAGTCAAGATGAGGATCTTAAGACGTATTATCGCAGCCGAATGGTACCTTAAAACCATGTACTTTGAATCGGACCTTGATGTTCCCATGTTGTCAATAAGCAGATTGCCATTTAAGGAATTCTTTCAAGTAAGTTAAAACGTTCCATTCAGACTTTCCATTCAAAAAATTAGTATGGGTTTTTTTTTAAAAATATTCAATACAAGGTGATAAGGCAAAATCTAATGGTTCGGCGAGTTTTATTATATAAAGTTCGATCTTTAGTCTTTTTAAAAATCAAAACTTGTAGAAAAATTGGGCATAATTTATACTTTAATTATATTATTTGACCATTTAATAAACACCTTTTATATATTTAGCCGTCCCTATGATTTTCAGTGATTTTTGTAAATTTCTAGGTTTTTTGTCTATTGAAAGACAGTTAAATAGTCATTTCCATATTTTCCAAATATTTTGAGATAAGCATTTCTACATAATTATAAAACCTCAAAGCAAATCTTGAATTTAAGCGTCCATGGTATGGGTAGAACAAAGACACTTGCGATAGTGTAACGAAATGATTCTTTCATTTAAAAAATGGTTATAAATCAGGCATGAGAAATCTATAGAGCCTGAATTACACAACGTGTCACAGTAAGCTGTCCTCGATTTTTCATTTATCGGCTTAAAGTTGGAAACCTTTTAGTATTGAATGCCTTTCAATTTTGCAAAAAAAGAAGAAGAAAAAACAAAAACAACACCAAAACAAAACTCGACATCATCACTGGTGTTCAATCAAGCACATTTCATGTTCATCTCATATAAAAAACTGTCTGCCTGTTCAGGCATAAAAACAAACAGAAACAAAGTCATCTCATCAATCTTGCCGGCCGAATAATAATAAAAAAAAAAACAAAATGGAAGCATGGCAAACTGCACTGCATTGGGGCAGAAATAGTGGTAGTTAAATGAATTCATTGATTAACTGCATACAAAAATGTTAAGGCTGGCGTCAGTTTTGTTGCGGGTGACATTTCATAAATAGCAAATCATATGCGAAATCATTTGCATATTTTCATTGATGCTCCGTTTTCATCTTATTGCCAATCTATATGCAAGCCTTTGCCATCACCAGAGTCCCAGACATATATCGCTGGGGTTGGACCCGCTCGCTCGCTCTTTTTTTTGCGTTTTGACTTTTAGTGCTTTTTATATTTTTTGATAAAGTGTTGCCAATTTAACCGGCAGCCATTTGCAGACACATACAGAGAGCAGGCAAAATGCCTGCCTTTCTGTTTGATTGCCCCGTGCCTTTATGGTTTTTTATTTTTATTCACTGGCGTCTGCCCTTTTTTTTTTTTTTTTGTGCGGGGCTTCCTGTGTGTCTTATTTCCATGGCATTCCCCAGAACCGACCCCCACAAAATGTATATAAAAAAAGGGTTTTCTTTTCTAATAATATAATCATCCATAATTGACCGATGAGCGATTTCAAAAGAACAAAGCATTAGGTAATTTAACTACTCAAAGTTTCATTTGGTGGGCCTAAACTTAATTTGTGTTTTATCATTCGTGAAATTGAACTGGCGAAGAAACACACACACACATTTTGGACAGGTGTAATTACAACTTTCGCTTCAGCACAATTAATTGAAGGCACTGGAGCACGTTTTGTCTTTAAGCTTCAGCACTGCGGGTGGGCGGTTTACCTAATGACTTGGCTTGAAAGATTCGTGAACTTGGCCAAAATCAATTTGTACGTTTTTAATTAAATTCAATTAAACTTTTGCAAAGGCTGTTTGGGGAAGGCAGGTAAAGTTGAGTGAGTGAAATGAAGGTGTGGCTGCAACATAAAACTATTTAAATGGAGTTTTTTTTTTAAGTTATTAGAAGCATTTTCGAAATAAAAATAACCACTGCACGAGCAAACAAAAACAGATCATTGCCAGAAAGCTAGACAGCTCAGCTCTGACAATTTGTATTGCACAAACAGCAACTGAAAACGATGCATTTACATTTACTCTCCCGCCCTTGAGCTGCCGCATGGGAGGATTTCCATGACGGAAATTGGAAATTTCACACTTGATGATGGTCTACAAATTGGTCGAAACGCAAACAACAAAACGAGAAAGGCCCCGAAACCTGTCAGCCATTGGGCATTAGTCGTGCGGGGGCGCTAACTGTATAAAAGAAAATCAAATTGGTAAGGGGTGGGGGTGGGTGGGAGGGTACGAACAATTGGATAGCTAGGTAACATGACATTTTGTGGTTTCTGATTGTGAGACTTTAGCCCCTGGCAATGGCAATCGAATAACAGCCAGAACTAAGGCCATTGTTGTGGGATTTGATTTGCCCCTCCTCATCCCCCCCAAAAAAATAACTTTGTGGAACAGATGCTCAGAATTGTGATACCCATTGGTTGTGGTTTGCCTAGTGTAAAGATATCTAAGCGAATAGTTAAGTGCAGATTTTAGAGCCATAAATTTCCGTTTAAAATCCACTCAGACAGCTTTTTGTTTATAAATCAATATTTATATATTTTATAGCAGACTTTTACCTAATTTACTTTAAATAAAACACAGCACAGGCAGCCAAATGGGCAGGCAAATTCTTTTTCAATTTTGTTTCACTTCAACTTTTAAATTCAATTTAGGCCGCTCTCGCACACACACAGACACAAACACACACACACACACACAGAGGCATGCATATGGCGGCTTAAACTTAATCTGATTGTAATGCGATACACTTTACAGTTTCCAGATACAAATCAGCACCCGCATCCCCCAACATCATCCTGCTAGCACAGGCAGCTGTTGCTTCTTTCTATTGTTGTATGTTTGTGTGTGTGTGTCTGTGTGTGTGTGTATGTGCGTGGGAGAAAAGCAGCTCCTAGCTCCAGCAACACTCAAGGATTCGCGCGTACAAATCAAATAAATTATCTAAGGATTTACAGTAATAAAGTAGTAGATAAACCAACTGAAAGTCTCAGCACAAAATGTGTGGGTTAGAAACAAGTGGAAGGGACAAATACTTGAGTAGGGAAAATGGAAATTTTACTCAGAGCTTTGAGCAAGAGCTCTTAATTAAGATGTACAAGTCTGAATTGAAACTGTAGAGAGCTTGTTTTTGTGGTATATTATTTAGAAAAACTTTTAACAATTTCAACGGATTGATTTTACTTAAATTGATAGCTCTATCAACTATGTTATTCAAAGTCACTTGTTCAGTGACTCACTTAAAGTCAGTTTAGAAACTCCTTACTCAAGGAATCTGCTCTATGTTATTCAGTGACTTATTGTTTAGCAACTCTTTTATAGCCACTCTTTGTTCAGTGTTCTGTGTATTAGTCTCTACTTAGTTATTGTTCACAGTGTTATTCAGCGGGTCATTATTTGGTGAGTTTTTTCAATGACTTATTGTTCAGTTTATCTGATTGTTTAGTGACTTTTATTCTGTAACTATTCGATCATTTTTTTAATTCAATTCAGTTACTCTTTATTAAGTGACTGTTCCCTATGCTATTCAGTGATTCATTGACCAGTGACTCATCAGCTACTTATTTTTAGGTTAGGTTAAGTAAGGTTAGGTAAGGTAAGGTTAGATTAGGTTAGGTTAGGTTAGGTTAGGGTAGTGTAGGTTAGGTTAGGTTAGGTAAGCTTAGGTTTGGTTAGGTTATCAGCTTAAGTAAGGCAATGGCTAGATAACGCTTAGTTCTGCATAGATTAAGTTTCGTCTCCATCTCTCAATCAAATTCAACCACTCAACTTCCATTCCCCCAAATGCCAACCCCTTAAAGTACCCAACAAAGAAATTTCAAGACAAAATTAATCTCAATATGCACTTACTTAGTTAAAGTTAAGATTTCATCCTTCACTCCCTTAGCGCTTCAAACTCTGCCCCAAAAAGTATGCCACCAAAGATAATTTTTAATCGCCCCAACACACATTTATATTCATTCCATTGCCCAGTGCTTACCCATTTTTGTCTAATTTGCCTTTGCTCTGGCATTGATTAGCAGTGGAATTGTGTAACTCTTAAGCCACTGATTCTGGGAATTCTCCGGGTCCCCGTTGGTTTCCCTCCGAGCCCCCCCACAAACGTGGGCGTGCAGTGTCAGTAACAAATGCCATTCATTTCCGATGCCAGGCTGCACGCTGCTGTGTCCTGGGAGTGCCTACTCGTGTCTTAATCTTGTGATGGCCGGCAGCGGCAACAGCTGCTGTTGTTTATGGTATTATTTTGCTCGCTTGGCATTGACTTTGACAAGTTGGGCTTTTCCAGTCGTAGTTTGTGCTAATCTTTTACTCTGGCTCCTCTGGCTGCAGGTCACCAGGGAGCGAGCGGGCATAGATTTTTGATAGACTCCAAGTTGAAAACTTTTTGGGGTGAGCCCGGCAAATCACTTTATGTGCCTCAGCCACAGGATGCCTCGTAAACTTTTACGCGCTCATTTGGTTAGAAGGGAAGGACTTGATTGTTGCGTTTCCGTTGTTGTTGTTGTTGTTGACTTTGTCAGGTTGGTTTGTCGCCAAACAGAAAATAGCTTTTCATGTGGTGGGTAGCGGGGGGTGTGGGGCAAACAAATGTCAATAAAATAAATACTGTTGACGCAGCGCGGTTATTTCCAACACAATCTCCATTACGGCATTTACATTTCTATGTGTGCGTAGCACACACACACACACACACACACACACAGAGACAAACAAACACGTTTGCTTGCGCTGAGTGGCTGTATTTGACTTTAAGCGGCGTTAACGGCAACGCCGACAAAAGATAAAGACATTTGAAGCCAGACAGCATCGGAGCGGGAAGCTGGGTACACAGCGACAACGACAATTGACGGTCATTGTCATTAAGTTACCCAGAATGAAGATGAGTTTTTCGCTTTTATTTGCACTTGTATTTTTTTCACGCTCCGCTTGTCGTTTAGTTCATTTGCTTGGCCACCCCGCGGGGACAGGGTAAAAAATGATAAAGCAAAAAAAGCAAAAGCAAAAAAAAAATACGCTTATCAAAGTTGAACAGTCAAAGAGGAAGCCATGTTTGGTCAAATGACCAATAGTGTTTGCACTCGTTATCTGAGATTCAGTTGACGACAGACGGGGAGAAGAAGAATCCCACAAAGCGTTAAATTGGTAAAAAAAATATACATACAAAGCTTTGGAATAGCATTCGATTTTTAGTTGAATCCTGGAAATCTGAAAGTCTAAAGCTTTTGTTACGTGTAGCTGCAGGTTGACACAGAGCTAGAAATATCATAGATATGTTTTAAGAGACCGTTACTAAAGAATCATTAAATGAGTAAGAGTGGATTGTGAATCAACCATTCCGAGGAGAAGCTGGTAGACGATTAGGATAACATTGTATATTCTGCGCTGATGCAAAGATCGGTGAGATTGATGTGACCGGTGAGACGGTAAAACCCCACTAGATTCCCAAGGGATTACTTATCTTTGTTCTTTGGGGCCCCAGAATCTAGAGCAGTATTTCAAAAAGGAGTTAAACTCTGACTAAAATTGGGATTTAAAATACAAAAATTTATTTGAATTTTTTTGAGCATATATGTATTATATATTTTTTGAGCTATAAACATTGGTTAACTAGAATGTTCTTCGCCGTTAGCTGGTTACCAATAAGATACTCACTAACTTCGTCGTGCTAAGTGTAACTTGATTTCTTCCCTGTTTTTTAGGAGATGTTAAACATGCAAAAATAGCATAACTTTCGGAGCATATTAAAGAGTAAATAGCGTCCAAGTGACGGAGAATTGGCTTTAAAAGCTAAGATAGAATTCAGTTAAGAGAAAACCAATAACAGAAATGAGTTTGAAAACAGTGCTCAAATCATTGTAAAAGATTGAAAAACAAAATGCTTACAATAAGGAAGATTTATTCTTAAGAGGGGTTTCTGGTTTAAGGCTCCGAGAAATATATGTCCATTCTTAAACTTTACCTTCTTTAAAAGTGCAGAAAAAACCAACTTTCTGAACAGATTTGGAAAAATTCTGGACGTTACGCTTAAGAACTGGCTGTAAGGTTTGAAATTCGGCTGATTTGGGGATGATCCCAGAAGAGTAATAATTATTTGTCCTTGTTATACATCATAGCAAAGCTACACAGAGTATATAATGTTAGTGTGAAAGTATGTTAACAGATGAAAGGAAACATCTCCGATCCGATGAACTTTATACAGCTAAATTCTTAATCAGCATCAACAACCCAGTCGATATAGCCACATCCATCTGTTCCTCCGATTGAAGAAACAGCTTTCAGAGATGGTAAGAGGTAGAGCTAGAGATTAGAAATCGGGATTTTCGGCGAATATGTTATATATTGAGAGGAAACCACTGAACCGAACCAAAACAGCGGTTGAGTTGGATTCTAATACCATTTAATAATAATTAATTTAAACGGTGTGTACCTCCGGTTTATATAGAAGAAGTTCGTATATTTCTAGAATAATTCAGAAAAAAGGAGCGATTCTCCAAAAATTATTTATAAATTTTTTTATTTTAAAAAAATGATGACCGATATCTCATTTAATACATAGAGATTTGTGTCACATAAACTTACATCGCCTTAGTACGTATTTCAAATGAGAATTTCTAATTTTCCATTTTCCATTTCCATTTTTGAGATGATTCTTAACAAAAGTTGCCTTCACATATTTACTAAAAGTCTAAGCAAAAGCAAATAATTAATGTCTCAAGAATGCAACAAACTTTGACCGCCCATCTAACCTGTGTTCTTGAGTCAAAGTATTCTGTATCGTGAATAATAAATAGTTTTGTGCTGATTCCTTAAATGAAATGTTGCCTAAATGACTTCATAATTTGCTTCACTTTATATTATGCAATTATTGTAGTCCATCAACACACACGCAAGGAGACAAATCACACAAAAGTCTAAAAGTAATTTGCCAACTCTAACTAACTTTGCAGCGTAAATCAAATTCATGACTAATTCGAAACCTAGTCATCAAGCCACACACACACACACTTACACACCCACACTTACTCACAAACACATGGAAATGTAAATTCATACGGAAACACACAAAATCTCAGCTTAGAGGGTGACCGAGTGGGAAGAAGCAGAAAAATGCCTTAGAAACGCTGTCAAAACAATTTTGGGACATAAACTAAAAGATATTTACGCACATCCAAGCTTTTGTCGCCTGCAGACCAGGTCCAGGACCTGTTATAAATTTATCAGTATGTGTGTGTGTGTGTGATTTCAGGCAATATCCTGCTGTATATTTAAATTGTGTACACAATTTCCGGAGCAATGGCTTTGACAATGGAATCATTAAGAAAAGATAAACCAAAATGTCTGGTCTGGTCGGGTTTTTGGTCCGGTTTCGGCCGGTTTGCAAGGTGGCGATAAGAATGCTTGACTGGACCAGAGGGCCCAACCAAATAAATCTGGCTTTTAAGTGTGTGTGTGTGTGTGTGCATTGTTTTTGTGCTCTAAGATGATTAAATCAAGTTTATTGCATTTTATTTTCGCCTTTTTACATTGGCTCGAACATAATTTATCTGGCAGCAGCCGACACACGCGCCAAACAAATTGACAATTAAATAGAGAGAAGAGGCGAGAAAACTTGATTAAAATTTACCATGACAACGTTGGGGAGGGCAGAGCACGTGCGTCAAAGGCATCTGCTGTTGCACTGTGGTCAGCCTCACACTCTCTCTCTCTCTCCCTCACACACACACACACACACACACGTGCCAGCAGCCAATATTGTATGGCAGACGAACGCTTCATAGTCCAGACAGGAATGACCCCAACTCCTTACCGAACGTGACCAACTGCAAAGCTGTCAAAAGTTGTGAAAATTAAAAAATAAAGTCAAACAAATATGCGGAACAGCACAAGAAAATAATAATATTTGAGTATATGGGACCCAGGACCAAGGGCCAAAGGAGTTGAACCCTTAACAAGTCATATATAAAGTCTGACAAAGGCGAAGCCAAAGGAATGCAGACAAGTTGATTGTTTCTAGGTGGAAGGGAAAATTCGTTTAAAGTTTTATTTACAGACGGTGAGAAATATGTGGTACATTTTAAAATACTGAAATAGTAGATCTTTTCTAAGTCATAATTCAATTCTTTTAAACTAAATAGTAATTTCCCCTAAGAACCTAGCTAAGCTGGTGACCCCGACGTGCCCTACATATACACCCCCCCTCCCTCCATTCATTTCGTTAACTTTTCCTAACAGCTTCATCAAATTTGTATAAATCGCTGACAAAATATCAACTCGAACTTCAGGCTCCCTTCAGACTTACAAAGTTTCTTGTGTATTTTTAAACAGTTGCCCGCAAATTGCAGCTCTACACCAGAATAAAGAAAAAAAAAGAAGGAAACCAGAAACTAAAAACTTCTTTTGCAGTTAAATTTGTTGCCTCACATATCGTATATTTACATAGTAGTTGTTTGTTTGTTGTCTTTGTTGTTGCTGCTGCTGTTGTTGTTGTGTCAACGACGCTGTCGAAACTCATCTGTCAGTTTTACATAGTGCACCCTAGAGAAATTTTGTGTTTGTTGCATAAAAATTATAGCGGGCATTGTTGTTCGCGAGCGGACTTTGATGGGAAATGACACGGGAGGGATAAAGGGGAATGCGGAGCAACGGTTGGAGGCGTTAGAGTGGAGTTCGAGTGCGTTTGAGTGTGTGACTGTGTTTTTGGCGTTTCTAAAAATGTCGCAGTATGTGAAAGCACAGAAGAGCTGGAGCAAAGTCACCGCGGGGACTCATTGATGTGGCTATGACAACGAACGAAGCGTTGAAACTTTGCTGTCATTTTGGGGTGCAATGACATTATTGCAGTTTTTATGTGGTCGCTAGGACAAAATAGACAAAAAAAAAAAAGGAAGAAGAAATTTAGAAATACCACAAAATTGGGGAAAAGCAAAAAAAAAAAAAAATGGCTTTAAACTATGTGCACTTTATATGCTTAAAACATTGTTTTCGTCTGGGTCAGCACTGCTATCACCACGAACATTTAGTTTATATCACAGAGATTTGAGATTTTTTTAAACTCAAGACACTAAATCGTGGAAGTCCTCGTTTTTTCTCGAGTCATTGTTAAGCTGTAGAGTATTAAAATGTTTATAGGCTATTCACACTGATCACATCTAACATTCCACATCTTGAGTTAAACTATTTAGTCGGTGGTATTCCAGAAATCTCTCGAGATTTTCGTAAAAGCCCTTTCATTTCGAGCTAAAACTACTTGCCTTTATATGTGAAATGTCGCCAAAATGCTAAAGAGAAATTAATAAGTTCAATTCCTCTTTTAAAAATATTCTAAAATACCTCTGACGCATAAGCTTTCTACCATTACAATTGGTGACCCCGACGTTTAGTTTAGTTTCGGTCTGCATATCTGTTATATACCAATAATGAGATTACGATCCACACGGAAATACCTTAGAAAAGGATATTGCTGATCTACATACAAGCCATTTAATCATCTATGTTACCTTTGCGGTAAAAGCTTATTCTTTTATTCTTCTTCTTTTTTCTAAATTCTTTCTATTACTATTGAAATTTAGCAAAGAATCTGTGCTAGATTGAACATCGGGTTCGACAAATGAAATCTTATAAAATACTTACTTCAATATACCGAATCAGATGACTTCAGAGAAGTTTTAGATGAAGAGAGTTTTATGATCATTGCTAAGCTTAGTAAAGTTTTATTAAATGGTTTTTGGGATTATTCAATGCTAAAAAAGTTTATTTCTTGTCAGGTACAATATCAGAGTGTGCGTCGGGGTCACCAAATGCAATCGTATCAATATACCCAAACTTATATTGCAGAATCAGATGACTTTTGCTTGATTTCAGATTGAAAGAGCTTTGTGATCTATGCTCAGCTTAGTGCATTTTTTTATAAGTGCTGAATTAGTTAATTTTTGTAGAAGAAACTGTACAACAATGCGCATCGGGGTCACCATATTTATTCTGATAAAATACTTACTTTCAAACTCTGAACCGGATGACTTCGGAGAAGTTTAAGATGCAAAGAGTTTTATAATCATTGCTTAGCTTAGTAAAGTTTTATTAAATGCTCAAATAGTTTATTTCCTGTAAGAAACAGTATCTTAATGCGCGTCGGGGTCACCAAATGCAGTTTTATTAAAATACTTAAATTAAAACACTTTATTAAATGACTTTTGCATAATGGTATACTGGAAGGGCTTTGGAAGCAATGCTCAGCTTGGTAAAAAAGGTTTCTCATTTATGAAATATATAATTTTAGGGGAAAAAGTTTATTATAATAAGAGTCGGGGTCACCATACGCATTCTCATAGAATACTTACACTTAAAAATATCTCTAAATTAAAAAAGAGCTTTGTTAGGAAACAGTAGGATTGCCAAATGCTTCAGACTTTAAATTGAAAAACCTTTTAGATGATTCCGTCAATTGGAAAGATGTAAAATTATTTATAATTTGGTTGCCCTTTCGCTGACTATGATAATTCAGAGTATTTAATGAAACGGGGTAACCAGTGTAAAATATTATCAGATTTGGCTGTCGCAGGACATAAAGTGGATCATAAGCCTACTTTTCCAACACCAGATTTGGTCTGTTTGGAGAGAAAACTTAGTAATAAAAATGCTCAAAGCCCCTGAGCTTGAATTCTTTCCTCTTAAGCCACCTTCGTTTAGCCATTTAAGTATAGTAAGAACATTTATGAAAGAGACTTGCTGGTTGTTTCTTTTGTCAGTACTTGACACATGCGACGGCTATCTCTATTCCTGCTTATCAGGGAACACAGAAAAAACCGCAGAATTTATAGTACTTACCTTAACATTTTGTCAAAAAGAAATTAAATATTACCCAACACTCCAAATATATAAATCAAAAACAAACATGTCCACCAACAAAGGGTATGGTGGAATCTTCGATTAATTTACCCCATCCTTTCAGCACAGATTTAACACCTTAAAGAAACTCTTTTCAATTTATTTGCCTTTTCAAAGTTTTGCCCTCCAGTCAAAAGAGCTACTCATCAGCATTATTTCTTCTTCCACTTTTCCACTTTTTCTCTCCACTCTCCACTCTCTCCCCTCAAACACATCGCATAAAATCAGAGCCCTGAGCTGCTCACACACTTTCAATGCTCTACTAACCAAGCCCGCACAAAAACGTAAACCACAAAAGGAAAAAGAAAATGAAAAAAATGAAAAGCTTCTTCGTACCCAAAGTGTTGCACTTACTACATTTAAATGAAATTAAACATATTTCCTGCAGCGACAAAGCGAAGCGCGAGGCACAGAATTAATTTGTTGAATGCAGCTCCAAAGGCGACAAGGAGGCCGATGGGGGTGTGGCATATTTGCAAGATGAAACTTTGGGACGCTGGGAGCTTATCTTAAGTGTGCGCCATGCTTTGGCACTCAACTATTTGGAGAATGTGGATGGGCATAGGCAAAACTTTGCCGACAAATGTGGTTTCCGGTTGTGTTTGTCTCCCGCTGTGCCAGCGTGGGCTGTAAGTGGCGCAGACGTCTCGCTGTGGCATAATTTTCGCGCTTTTGTGCACATAATTTAAATGACTTTTTGAAAAAGTTTGCTCAAGTGCCGCAGAGATAAGATAACCATCCGGCTGTTGGAAAACCTGTAATCAAGATTAACATTAAATTATTAAATGAATGTTAGTTTTGGCCAAAATCCTAAGCATATTTTGTGTAAAATTTGTTTGCGTGACCCAAACAATTAGGAGCCGCACACCGCACACACACACACACACACATGGCTGTAAATAAATGCGCTCATTAACGTTTTTGGGCAACTGCCAAATGTCAAACCTCGAAAGCCCCAAAAAGGCATTTGCATAAATGCAAAAAGCCAAAGCAACCAGCCAGCCGTCGCGACGGCGACGTTAGGGCTATGGCGCTGGGGGGTGGTTCAGGGGGCGACAGGCGTTGCTGCGTGTAATTGAGCGCTGAAAATTAGATGCAAAATAAAACAACAACAGTTATTTATGTTCATTACTTTGTTTGTTCAGTTTTGCCTTTGTGTTATCAATCAACCTAAGATTTGTATCGTTTAGTTTGTATTTTTTTGTTTTCGTTTTTTATTGTTTGCTTATTATCGCGTAATCATAACTGCTTACAATTAATCTCAATCTTAAATAGAAATTTTGGTTTATTTACTATTTAGTGGTTTTATGAGTAATTTGTGTATTTTACAATAGTTTAGCGTTTTCTAGACTTAAATGCTCTGAAACAGAAACAGAAAACACAGACTGGTCCGCATACAGAACATAACTAGTACATTTCATTGCCTACTTTTTGGGGCTAGCAAAAATAAAATAGTTTATTTATATGGGAGTTAAAGCTGGAATTGCTTTGGTCTGGTAATAAAAGATTATAAAGTTGAATAGATTGCAGAGAAAGATAAGCTGCTGAATTAGTAAAAAATTTAATTGTTTCTTAACCAAAACCACCCGAAAGTTATGCAGTTAAGCCGTTTATGACCGGGTGGCTATGTCAGTTCACTCGTGAAACAGATTCGGCCAAACCACACAGTGATAATCTTCAAACTTCTACTAGATTATGCTCTAGATTTAGCGTTCTTCAACTTTTTATAGTTTGCAGAGCGGTATTTAAAATTTGATGTGAATGAAGAGGAGCACAAGTGGTCAAGAAAATTTGTAAAAAAGACACTTAAGTATTTTCTAGCTAAAAGGAGACAAATGGTGAGAATCAATCCTTTTTTCTTCTGAAAAAATATTTTATACAATTGAATTGGACTTGTCAAAGTGCCATTTTGGCATCATAATATAATATATAAAATCGTACCAGCAGCAGACCACACAGATCCTGTTGCATCACCTTCAAAAAATAATCAGTTTTATAGAAGATTCAAAGAAGCTGTGCCAACTCTGAGAGTAAACACGTTAGATGATACAAAAAATATTCATAATTCAGCCTGCTAGTTTTTGTTGAGAGTCCTTTAGGCCAGTAGCAAGTAGAGTCACAATGGTTCATAAGGCCACGAAAGAAATGGAGGGAATTAATTTCCCTTCGACTAAACACAAATTGGTTTAGTCCAAGGGTTTATCAATATCATCATTCGCCAACATATCGAACAAAGCAGCGATCTTTAGCTATGGAATCTATGGAAAATAATCCGAAATTGCAAATTTGTTTAAGCCAAATATTTGCAGTCAGCGCTAACTTGATTTGCTTAATGTGATAGCATGGCCATTGCCTTGAAATATATCTTGGAAAGGTGGAAGTCGTGGGAGCAAGGGCCTGGAAGTAGTGGGCTACTGCTTTAAGGAATTAAGGGGCTGATTTCTCATCTTACACTCATTAAAAATTCGACCTGGAAATTAGAAATTCTCTTATAAAGTCCGTCCTAAGCCGATTCACCCTTAAATTAAGAAAACTTTTTCTCATTTATGGGAAATATTCAAAGTTTCAGACAAATTTTCCATAAATGAGAAGAAGAAAATATTTTCCTTAATTTTATGGGAAATCGCCTTAAGACGGATTTCATAGGAAAATTTATAGTTTTCAGGTCGAATGTTTTATGAGTGTAGCCTCAGATAATTGCTATGTATCAGATCAAGTAACAATTTAGGGCTGCTTTGACTTCTTAACAAAAGAACAAAAAACAGCGTCAATTCTACATTTATCTGCCCCAGCGGCTATATAAAACATGAGAAATCGGCGCTAACTCTGTTATTTTTTAATTTTACTGCCAGATTTTGCTATTTGAAAGATGCAAGATAAGTCATTAAGTCCAAAAACTTCTGACGAAAACTCTAAACATGCAAGTCTCAGCCAACTTCAAGTATTTTCAGACCAAAGCAAATTCCAGTGATTTTTCCCATCTTCTTTAAAAGAAGTTTCATTAGTTTTTCAACCCAGTTTAAAGCTTAAAATGTTAGTTAAGCTTGTAGTTAATAAGTTCTGTTCTTGCTCTTAGACATCTAAATGTTAATAATTAGTTTTTACCTTGCTTGAACATTTATTTTACATTTTTTTTTTATTTTTGTCTCATAATTTTTCCATGTTGATATATGTATAGGTATGTATACGTATAGGAAAACATTTGTTGCAAAAAGCTTAAATTGTATTTAATTTTATTTGATATTCATCTAAATGGTTTAGATACAGGCAACAAACAGCATAATTCTGATATAAGTATATTAGTTAATGTTTATATTTATTTATAGATAATTATTGTTTTTATTTTCAATTACGCATTGAAATTGAAGCATATACATTGACCCTTTATAATGGGCTTTTTGTGTTTTTTTTTTTGTTGTTTGTGGGAGAAACTTGCTAATAATGAATTTCGCTTTGTTGTTGACTTTTCGGTTGAATTATCTATGTCCGGAATATGAATGACTGGGTACTGTTTGGTTTTTATGCATAATTCATAGTCTCATATTTACACCAGAAACCCAAAAACATAATAAATTGTTGTATTTACAGCTGAAAAGCACTCGAAAATATTTTTATTTACATATCAAATGAAATTTGTAGTCTAATTTACTAATTAGTCGGTGTGTGTGAGTATGTGGATGGTCGAATTTAATGAACGAAATGAATGAAATTTAAATTCATCAAAATTTATGACACGCTGGAGGGGGCCACTGGCTGGCTGGTTTTGCCTTGGCTGCCATTTTATGATACTTAATTAGCTGCATTGTTCGAGGAATAACTGGCATGCATGCGCATGTGTAAGTCAACAAGGAGGTCAGCAACAAAAAAAATTAAAAAAAATAATATAAAAATAAAACGCAAATAAAATGCATTAAATTTGTTATTGTTACATCAACAACACCAACAATGTTGATTATCAATGTTTTTTAACGCTCTGCGAAGTCTGTTCTTTTCCTTTCTCTCTGCGTAACCTCATTATTAATAGGAAAGGGGGAGGGGAGGTGGGGCGTGGCATCTTCAGTGCGGTTTATGCCAGACACAAGTTGAATTATTAAAATCATGGCATAACTACAGTAAATTGGCAGGCCTTTAACCTCGCCGCCTGCTCTTCCCTCCTCCCAACCATACTCTCTTTATATATGCAAATGTGCCATATATCTTCCAGGCTTAATGCCATTTTTCTTTACCGTCGATAGCTGCCGCCTGCCCGTCCGTCTGTCTCGCCCTGGCACATGAATTATGACCAATAAATTGGACATGTTAACTGTGTGTCATTGTATGGCGCAGCCGCCCAGGGGAGGAGGAGACCGCAGGCCACGCAATTTTATGCTGAAATTAATTGCAAGTATTTCGAAAGAGCAGACAAGGTGAAAAGAAGCTGCAGTCCCGGCGATCTGTCGCTGGCTCCACGGGTCGTATGAGTAATAATATAATTAGCATGCACATTTATTAAAAAATGATGAAAGCGCACAAAGTGATGACGACGACGACGACGATGACGACAACGCCGCCGCCAGGAAACGGAATCAAGCCAATGCATATTATTATTGCCAATTTGCAGGGACTGGGCCGCAGGATGGGAAAGGATAGCAAGCAGAAAACTGTAAAAATTAATGACATTTTTTGAGGCGTTTTTAAGCCACGAAGAACAACATCCGACACATGGCTACAAATTTAAGCTCTGTATGTTGATTCAATGCATGTCACAGGTGCAGGAGAGAGAGCGAAAGCAGACCAGCGCACAGTGGTTGACTCTGGGGTGCCTTTCGTTTGATCCACTGGCTATTAAACTAAAGATCAAGGCAAAGTATATTCTGGCAGGCAATCGAATGGAGTTACAAGATGAGAGAACCAACAGATACCGCAGAAAGGGAATTAAAGCTTTGCCTTGCCTAACCTAGGATAGCTCGGCCAGCAGACTAAAATCACTGAGAGTAAAGGGAAAAATAAAGCTATATTCAGCAAATCGGCAAAAGAAAGTAGGGATCTGTGTCCACAAAAAAAAAAAAATTTCCATCAATTCTTCTCAATTTTTATTTAACAGAAATCCCAAAAATATATGAATCATGATACTAAGATCAGCCTTTAAGTACAATTTGCATTGTCTTTTACAACCGAGACAGCAGACAAGTCACGCCTCTTGTAGAAACGGCCATCCTAAACTAATTGTAGTTCGCCTTAGGGATATGAAATAATGTTGATCCCATTCACTCATCGTTCCAAGTTTGCTCCCCCTTATTATTGTGGTTTGCCGCGCGAGTGTTTGATAGTCGTATGGGCTGAGATGCCGGCACTTGTGTTTTAATTGCGTAGACAAGGTTAGTAAGCTGTGAGCGCGAACTCCAGGCAAGGTGATTGAAAAATATATATTTAAGTTAAGGGTTGTCAGGAGGAAGCCTTCCCGCTCATGTGCCCCTTTCTCACTTTCTCCTTCACACACTTCCTTGTATTAATCGTGTGATGCAAATAGTTATATATATATTTTTTTTGTCTGGATCTACACGCCGCATGTAGAAATGAAAAAGTAACCCCGCCATGTAGAAAAGAAAAGCTACATAAACGTAATGGGTGCAGAAACCCCAATCGAACATGTAGAAAAGCAACATTTTCATGTAGTATTTACAAATTTTGTAGTTAAGCTCCGAATAAATATGCTGCTCATGGTAGCCTTAGATTAAGTAGTTCAGTTTTCACAAGGACAGGCTCACCGCATATCAATAAATTGCTGCTGTTACCAGAAGTTCTCAAACCTATAGGCCGAATTCGACAAGAATATGGAAACTGGAGTAAACTTGTAAATACACTACCTGTCTACCCGGCCTGCCCATAGACCCGTTGGGCCGACGTCACTAGGATATTCACACCGAATTCTTGCCGAAGTCATACTTTCCTAAGTACGAACCGGTTTGAACCCGCTCTGAATAAGTAAGCTTTATTTTACCAACCTACAGACAAAATTTCAAGTTCATTGCTAAGATATTGTTCTGAAGCACTTTTGAACCAGATCGAAACCTATTCTGAAAAAGTATAATATCAAACTGCATGTTTCCCATTTACAGACCAAAATGTCAGGTTCATGGCTCAAAGAACTTCAGAGATATGGCTCTGAACCATATTATGAACAGTTGTTGACCGCTTTCGAACTGGTTCACAGACTTGACATAAAGCCAACTCCCAGACTTTGGACACTGTAAGTAAGCATTCAATAGTTTTAGGCAAAGAAAGGTATGACAACTGAACATTAAAACTGTTCGCTTGGTTTTTGTAGCTTTTTGTTATGTTTTCATGGACTGTTTGTAAGAAGCGCAAGTAATGTATATCACTTTAATTTGTGTGAAAGCGTCAAACGAGTTTCTTTGGTAGTCTGGCCAACAGTGAAATGCCCCTAGCTTGAACTTAGCCTGATGTTAGCCTTGTTTCAACTGTATTTGTGACATGCTTCGAATCAGCATACGATATGTTAAATGTTTATACGATTTATATGTAGTGATATTCTTTTGAACTTACATTTTGAATGCAATTACAAGTCTACCGACATGCTCTCAACATTATCAACTTTCACTTTAAGTATTTCAAAAATGAAATATTCTTTATCTCTTCAAAGAAAACACACAAATGCCAACGTTTGTTGGTGGTCACAATTCGAATAGAACTCTACAGCTTTAACTAAAATACTGAAACAATTCACACTGTGGTTTCACCCTTCTCCTGCCTTAACTTACAATAAAATTCTTGAACAAAATATTAATTAAATTCTAAACATTTCTTCATGATATGGCTGCTCCTTTTGATATGTGTGAGTAGTATGTGTAAAGGGCTGAAGAAAAAAACATTTTCCAAATAAAAACCAACAATCAAATAATTTAGCTATTGCTTTGAAATTGCGCCTCAAAAATACCAGGCAGCTGTCTGGACCATTTAAATAAAAATAAATTTCAATTGAAAGAAACATTGCTTTGAAATTGTAAACCCTGCAAACACAAACACAAACAAACACACAGCAACAATGCCATAAGTAAAATTTCTTTCCTTCATTTTGTTATAATATTTGTATTGTTTTTTTGTTTTTTTGATTTCTTAGGTGGTAAATTGTTTCTCCTATTATACATACAATGAGCATTTGGGTTTTGTTTTTTTAATGTTTTTTTTTTGGTTTATTATTGTTTGCTTTGACAGAATTTTAAGCATTTTTTGACACCTAGAAGCTAACCCCCGTTGACCCCTTTGGCTGCATTTTTGAAATGCTTTTTTGTGTGTTTATTGAGTAACTAAATGGATATCCATAGTTGGATTTCAGAGACCAGTAGCCCAGATGCCCAGGCAGCAGTAGAGTAGCCAACAGTAGTAGCTGAGTCTATGCCAGGTGCCGGCTAAGGAGAGGAATTTTGGTGTGAGTCCCTTGCTTAAGCCTGTAGAAAGAGACTTACCCTTGGAGGCGGCATACTCATTCGGTGGTCGTTCCGTATAGAACATGCTTTTGCCTATCGCCAGGGATCCTTTGGTACCCCCACCCAATGTCGAGAGACTATTGCCCGTGCCACCGCCGGGCAGAGCAGAAGTCTGCATGGATGAGGAGGACGAGGAGGAGGCAGCCGAGGCAGATCCTGCTGCCGATGAGCCGGGATATAAATCGTTTTTCATGGCATAAACATCCGTTTGTAGCGATTTCGTTGAATCGTTGCGTGATGAGGGTATGATATTGTCTGATTTGGAAAAAGAATCAAATTGTATATATAGAGAGAGAGAGAGAGGTTAGAAAAGTTGGACAAACACTAGCATGCTTAACCCTTTAGCGACATGGTCTTGTGGAGTTAAATTGCCTGGAAATCTTGGTCTCCACACACACACACACTCACACACACATTCACACACAGAGTCGCCTCCTTTGTTGTCTTTGAGGCCGGGATTAGGTTCCGTTCCACGTTTGCCAGTCACTTTAAATAAAATATGTTGGTCCTTTCTCCCATTCTACTGTTTCAAATGTGTTTCCAACCTAATGCCCCCGAAAATCCCCAGCATAATCCTCCAGCATATTGCTTGGCCCGGGCACAGAGAGCCAGCAACTTGAAAGTGTGTGTACTTTTCTGCTCGACTTGAATTTCTCCTCCTCCCTTTTACTCTTTCTCCCAGCAGCAACAAAAAAAAAAAAAAAAAAAAAATAGTCAAAAGTGCTTTACTTTATCTGTTTTTTTTTTTGTTTTTTTTTTTCTGTGGGCGTGTACTGCCTCCACCCAATCCAACCCCACTCCACACCCCCCGCAACGTGTGTTTGTGGATCTGTCTGGCTTAGCTGCTACTTTCGCAGTTTTGTTTGTGGCTCGCCGTATCCTGTATCCTTCTGCTCTGCTCTGGTGTGACTTTCACAGTTTATGCAATGCTCCTCTTCTCTGGCTGAATGTGTTAAGCACAAATGCCAGTCAGCCCCACCACCACCACCACCTCTCACCCCTCACCCCCTCACCCACTCCATCCATCACCATCTCGGCTGATACCATACTTACTCTCCCTGGACTCCACGGTGGTGTGTGTTACTTGCTTGGATGGTGTTGATGGCAAAGGTATTTCTGTAAATGGATTTGAATAACAGCATGAGCCATAATTAATTATTAGAAAAATATATACGAAATGGTTTTTCATTTCAGAAAATTTATGGTTGTTGTTGTGAGCGCGCGTTTTGGTTTAGTGTGTCAAGTGGGTGAACAGAAGTGAACGGGGTCGCCGTTGTATGTGCGATAAGCTTAAAGTTGGCACACACAAATTATGGATTTATATTTCAAGTTTGCTTGAGATGAAATGCTGGGAAAATTGTGATGAAAGGTGAACATAAAGTAGGAACTGGGCTCGGAAAGAGTGGCGATTAATTGCTTTATTATGTTTTAAATCAGTTTCAAGGACTAACCTATTCTATCATCAGTAGATTTTGCTCAATTTAGCCAACAAATATGAATTTTTAGGTATAATTTAGGATCCCATTATGAATAAGTCAACAATTAAGCAATAATAATGCCTAATTATCAGATAACAAACTTTATGGAGCGAACTTTAAGGTAAGACCTGGTCCTTCGAGCCGGACGCAGTCAGCCAGCCATCTACTTTCAATCCAACATCGAAATTCAAGAGAAGAAATTGATCTCATACGAGATTTTTAATTTTAAAAAGTATATAAAACCACATGTTCTTCCAAAAACTTCGATTCATCAAATGTTAACTTAAAAGTTTCCTCTCACTTGACCATTTTCTTAAATTCCAACTTTATTCTCATTTATTTATTAACTTCTCTTGAGCCTTTCACCTTTATAACTCAACCTCAAGCCTAATTACCGCAGCAACTTCACCCAATGACCTCCTAACCAAACTGCAACCGACTTTCTTTCACTCGGCAATAAATGTTGTTATTTGTTCCTTAAAGGCAAAGTTGTAAACACATCGAACACAAACTCGCAAACTCACACAACCAGTGTACGTACGTCTGCTTGTCTGAAGTGCATAAAAAATAAATAAATAAATGCAAGCCACTACAAACTAGAAACAACAACTAAACGAAACGAAAACTAGAAACGCACACGTGCCATAGGCAGAGATCCGGCTACAACATCGAGCTCCCGGCTGGCAAACGATACAAAGTCAAACAATTCCGAAATTCACCATATATTTTTTTTTTTTTTACTTTTTTATGTTACGTTTACGTTTATGGTGAATGTGTCTTCGTCCCCACTCAGTGGCAATTGGCACTGGGGTGGTGGAGGTGGGGATGGGGTAGAGGGGTGCAGGCCAGACACATAGCCGGCTCGTTTAGTTTTACGCTACAGAGCGTGCACGGCACATATCGCAGGTAAACGAAGATGCCTAGGTAGATGCACTCAGACAAATATTTACGAAGACTGAGATGTGAATCAGAAATAGCATTAACTTAGAAAATCAACCATATTCACATTCAATTTATATTAAGATAGCGTGAGGCTGCACCGGTAGACACAAGAGAATAGAAGAGCGAAATGGTTTGGACATTTCGCTTAGCTGGAAGCAGTGTTAGAAATTGTGTGGGTTTATTTACTACACCAACATACGAAAGCTACATCAACAAATCGATGAGTATTTTGAGCTTGACACTCTTGTCTTGTCAGCCATGCTTTCTATTTCATCTTTTCGCGTTGATACTCCAACTTTAAGTATATCTCTATGCCAGATCGAAGCATCCGCACTATTGATAAGTAAGTCTGTAAACTTGACCATCAACAGAAGAAATCTCCCAACTCTTTCTCTTAACTCCGCAAGCCGACAATCCTGTATACAGTGTCTTATCGAGGATTGTCTATGGTTGCTTCTGTCGTACTCCTGAATAAAGCATGTTAATATATGTTCAGTGAAAGGGGTTAACCTCAAAAATCTGTCCTGGCTACTTCACTGTCTTGCTAAGGGAACAACATAGCTGGAAAACGTATCAAGCATTCTCCAAGTAATCATTAGAGCGCATCGGAACATTTCCACTAAACATAAAGATCTCAAGCACGACTATGATGAAATGAATCTTCTGATCAGCAGCTGCTCTTATTGCCCGCTCTAACATAGCTACTTCTCCACCTGGAGTATAGTTGTTATCCTTTCCCAGATGTAGTAGAAGATATATTGTACTGTATGGGCCTAAATCAAAAAAGATGGATGAGCGATTGATGTATTGCAGTCTTTCTGTAAAAATCTTAAATGTTCTTCCATTCTTCGAATTGTTTACTCAGGAAAAATTCCCAAAATATCCGGCTCGAGGGAACAAAGCGCTGCAGACACTGTACTAGTTTTTATAAACCCCCTTGTTCTTTACATTCCCTGCCGACTTAGACAACACGATGCAGTCCAAGCTAGTCTTCGTGCAATCTCAACTGCCAGGAGTCAGATGGTAAAGAGATATTAGAAATTACTTTGATTAACTTTTAAAATTGATTAATCTGTATTTGTGTGATTTCTCTCAGTGCAACTGTTGTTATTGGGCGCCGAAGCAGAGCTAGCCCATAGGTAAAAGCTTTTGGCAAAATTGTGCCACAAAGGGCACACGATATTGCATTGCTCTGGGTGTGTGTCTGTGGGTATCCGTTGCAGTGTGCGAGAGTATGTTTTTGTGTCTGTGTGCGAGTGTTTGCTGTAACTAGTGCACTTAAGATACCAATACAAATGCACTTACCATAAACACGTATAGAGCCTTCCGTTTCCCCCAGAGAATTCTTTGAGATGCATCGATAGTTGCCAAAGTCACCATATTGCAGGTTTCTTATCGTCAGTTTCATATGAGCGCTGCACACACAAGGGGGGAGAACAGTAGAAACAACATTTGGCAAGTGCAAAAACGCCTGATAAATATTTAACGCTCACCGATACGAATTCTCCGTGTAGTCCGTTTTAAATTTCTTGCTCGGCAACACCATCACCGAGTTGTACACCCAATAGATGATGGCTCTGGAAAACAAAAAATGTGGAAGTGAAAAAGCCGCATGTAATTGGATTTTACCTAAGCAGAGGCAAACTTACTTGGGATGCGCCTCTGTGTGGCAGTCGATGGTAACATCTGTGCCAGCCGGAGCGCCAACCAGTTGATTCGGCACCCAAATCATGGGCGAGACTGTAAAAAGTGTAAAAAGTTTGATTTGGTTAGCTCTATCCATGACAGGGTGGCGTTGCATTTTAAGCGTTTGACTAAACTACGCATAAGCTGCTGCATTACGCCTGTTCCGTATGTTTCGCTCCTTGTCTGTATTTCCCTCACTGTCTCAGTGTGTGTGTGAGTGTGTAATGGTGTCTGACTGCCAGCTTAAAATGAAAGTGCAATGACAAAGCTAGAATACTTCAACGCGACGTGGTTCGGTAAGCAGCAGGTGAGCCATGGCAGGTATGGCAATGGGGGGGGAATGAGTAGCGCCAATATACAAACACAGAACCAAATTGAAGTTTAGCCGGAAATACGTGCTCGGAGGCTTGTTTACTTGTACTGAGTTTTGAGTATGTAACCCAAGTTGAGAAGTAAACGTAGTTTGTCATATTGCTTACTAGAAGTTTCATTTATTATCTGAAGACTTCAACAAGAAAGTACATTTTGTGAGCTAGCTAATCTCAATCACTGCTAAGATGTTGAATTCAATGTATTTTGGTGTTTAAATCAAGTTAAGGATATGCAGTGTGTGCATTTATGAACCCCAGTACTGGCTTGTAGAGCAGGAATGCAATATATACCCAGAGCAGCTCATTTTGAATTTTACAGTTGATAGGCTTTCTCCTCCTGATTTTCTCGGTAAATTACTCTACAAGGATAGCTAAAAGCTACAAATTTTCCACAGAAATGTATATTGCACGTATATAAAGAGCAAAGCACTGAACCGAACCGAAATCGCTGTTTGATTTCATTTTAGAACCTTGTTATAAGCCGAACCGTTTGATTAACAAGAAAGAAGTTGTTCAATCCCGACTATAACATACTCTGTACGAACAAAATTGTACGCTCAGCATAAATTTTGATGTTGCAGTAGCAGCTGAAAGCAGCGCTACCACTGCGCTGCAGCAGCGAACAGTCTATTGATCATAACTCGACAACCGTTCATCCGATCTTCACCATTTCTTTGGCGGGTCGATAAGTTATCCTGATAACTTGATATGTCTAGAAGGAACAAACTCTGTATCGGTTTAACTGTGGGAGATATAAGGTTTTTTCTAAATTGTGGGGGCGGTAGGTGGCGTGGCCAAAATTGAAAATAAACTTAATCTGCCTGCAGACATAAGAAGCAAATGTACCATACATGTCAAACCTTTATCTCTTACCATCTCTGAGATCTATGCGTTCATATGGACAGACAGACAGACATGACTCGGCTGTTGATGCAGATCAAGATTATATATACATTATAGGATCGGAGATGCTTCCTTCTGGCAGTTCCATACTGTTGCACAATATTATAGTACTCTATGTATCTACGGTACAGAGTATAAAAACTATATGAATCACCGAACCGAACCAGTTCTCATTCACAATCGGTAAGCATCTCTCCATTTCCTGTGCTTAATATCAGGGATGGTTTAGCTTTGATTCTGTGCTAAGGGAAGCTGAAGGGTGTGTACTGCATCTCAAGTCAACTCATACCTGAGTCCTGCTAACAGAGCGCTACTAAAGCTGCTGGCTAACGTGAGCGGCGATGCCTCAATATATGATAAATAAGATTAATGCATCAGACTTCTAATTGACGATGAATTTTGGACAAATCTTACAGCTTTATCCTACTTCAGTGCTAACGGATAGAATAGTTGGCGCTAGGCAATCGCAAGATATTTGCCTTCATATCTTTTTATACACCACTTTGCCTCTACTTCACTTTCACCTTCATTTAAAACTAATTTGCTAGTACTTTTTACCATTCCTTGTTGACCCAGTTAGGACTCCTTCTCCCATCCAACATCCTCAATAGTTCGTTGAAGTCTTTCCATTTCTTCCCTCGGCTAAAACCAATCATCAGTATATGCCATTTATATTCGTTGTACTTCACCCACATTTGTTTTCACTTCATATACAAATCATTACTTTTTTCGCACTTTCCTTCCATCCTCCCTCCCTTCCGCAACTATATATATCAGTATTTCCATTTTCCACACCCTGTCAGCTGCCATTTCAGTTCACAATAAGAACACAAAATTGAAACAGCGAACGGCTTGTTGGAAATTTAAACGCGTCTCCTGACAATGCCCACCTGTAAAACGAAACAGGGTAGCGGGCGGCCTCCCTTGCCCAGCCTCCATCCACCCCTCCCTCCAACTAAAACCGTTCATAATAAAATAGGAGATGGAGGGGGGGAAAAAAAAACGGTAGAGAAAAACGCCGTCAGAGTCATACGTGCAATGCCGGCAAGTGACTTTATTGCACGAACGTGACGTGAATTATTGTCAATAGGTGGAGGATGAGGATGCGGCAGCGGGGAGGGCGGTGGGGGAAACTCGTTAGGATTAACAAGCGTTTACTGGCGCACACGGCGTGCAACAGCCGCGCCGAGCCACGGGCCTCCGCTCCAGTCATATATCAGCTGCATTAGAAGCCAACGTCGACGGCGAAGAGCTGCGTTTGTCACTCATTGCGGGAGCCAACGAGCGGAGCAGTTAAAATTGATGAGCAGCAGGTACACACGCTGGCACAGGCTGACGGGACGGATGGATAGATGGATGAATGGATGGATGGTGCTCGGTAAGTGCGCGCGCGTGCTACAACTAAAATGGCTTCCAGGCATACTCGTACTATCATACTATAATGCCAAAGACAAACCCCACACCCCACACCCAGCTCCTTCCCCACACCTGGTATCAGTTCGTATGGATAGTTTTCCATTTAGCGGGCACAGCCTTTGCTTTAAGCCATCTACTTACACTCCACATCCAGAATGATGCGCTTGGACACTGAGGGCGGTACTCCGTTGGTGGCTATGCACAGATAGGCGCCCATCTCGTTGCGGCTGACTTTGGTTAGTGGCAGGATATCGCCATCGTACACGAGGACTGCTTGAATGTGTGCGTGTGTGTGTGTGGGTGATTGTTGATGTTTGCCGTTCGGAAAGTGTCCAAGCCAGGGCCATAAACGTGCCGAGAATAGAAAATTCAAGAGAGTGATTAGACCGGCGGTATTGAAAAACTTACTTTTAGAATGGGTAAATTAAAAGGGAAAGCGACACCTGTGGTTATTCAATTAAACAAAAACAAGGGGCTCACATCGGTTCGGGTTTACAGCTCTGGTTGCTGTTTATGTTCTTTTAATTCAATCTTCGATTCTCTCTACAGTTTTTTTCTATCTAAAACCTTAAACTCTTTTCTTTCTTCGCTGTTTTCCTTATCTCTTTTCATCCTCTCTTTACCTGCTGTTTTTTCCTCCTCTCCTTTGCCTCTATGTTTTATTCCTCCCAGTTTACTTGTTCTTTTCCTCCTCTCGCTTCCTTTCTGCAGTCTAATCCTTCACATCTTTTCTCCTTTATTTGCCTCCTTTATTCTTCATGTCTTCTTTCTTCCTCCACTCTTATCCTCTTTACTATGCCATACCCCTTTTTTTTGCTTTCTAACAAATTTCTCCCATAAGTAACTTAAATTCGTTCTTTATTCTGGATTTTCTTCTCTCATTACATCAATTCTGGTTTTAGTATTCACATTTCCTTTCTTCTACAACGAGACACTATTCCAGCAGAATATCCTTCTCGTTTTTGTAGATTGCTAAATTTTCGTTCATTTTTTCTGTATTATTTCTATAAATTCTCTTTATAACATCCTTTTTTCAGTTTCTCCTTGCTATATCACTTTTTCACAATTATTTCTTCCTCGTTTCCTACACAGCGAACAAAAAGATTTGAACAAATATCTATTGGATCAGTTCAGGTAACCATTTGGGAAGGATATGTCTTAAATATCCTTTTAATCAGATGAAAATCATTCAAAAATGATGATCGGTTGGATGATTTTTCAGCACCGTTGGATGATTCAATTGATATTTAAGACATTTCCTTCCCAAATGGATCTTTTTCGGATCTTTTTTTTCTCTGTGTAGTTATCATTCGAATCTTTCCTCATTTTTCACTTTTTCTTTTCTGTATACCTATTATTTTTTTCGTCCTTGTAAGTGGTGTCCTAATTTTACTCAACTGCTACTTCACAATCTTCTCTTCCTTTATTCCATTTCCTTTTCTGCCTGTTTTCTTGCAGATACTCTTTCATCGCTCACTCACATTTTCTTCCGTGTCTTGCCTTGTTCTTTCCAAATTCTGTTGTCAGTCGTATTTTCCCTTTTAAGTTGTCCATCATTTCTCCTACTTTTCTTTCTTATTTCTAGTTCTTTTTATAATTCTTCCCTAGTAACCTTAGACAAAGTTTGAAGAAAGGAACAATGAATAAAGACAAAAGGATATTTTTCAAATTTTTGTATATTTTTTTTCCCCCATTTTGATTCCCCAAACGCACCTTTCTTTTTCTTCTCCACAGCAATTTCCTCACCATCCTCTCGTCGCCAAATGATTTTGGGAGTTGGAAAGCCATCAGCACGGCAGGTCATGTTTATATTTTGATTTTCACGCACCGCCACCGAGGAAGGGGTGCTCTCAATATCCAAAATATTGGGCGGAACTATACCAAACAGAATTTACAGAATAATTATGAAGAAGTAAAGCTAGAGAGATAGGAAGACGCGCTACTCACCCACCACCTGCAGATAGCCCACCTGGCTAATCATTGGATTTGTATTCACTTGGCACATATAATAGCCGCGATCATCCTGATGTGCCTGATTCACATGCAGCAGCCAGGTGTTGTCCGTATAGGTGATACTATACCTTGGTATTCTCGATATGACATGTCTATGTATGGTCAGGATCATTTGCCGATCAATATGGATCCAGGCCACCTAGAGGGAAGGAACACACACCATAATAAATGAACGTCATGTCCTGCCTGCCTGACGCACAGTCTAAGAAAGCCAACTTGACAGCTGTTTCCGCTTCTTTTAATACACTTTTTTGTCCCGCTGTTCGCACTTTCTTCCCCATTCGCCTTTTTGTGCTTACATTGCGTGTGACACAAGCAACGAGGATTTCCCCTTAGCCAAGCTGGCAAACTTTTCAAATTTTCCCTCCGCCTTTCACTCTGACAGCAATGAGTTTCTCGTTTACTTCTCAACAATGGTCGTCCCAGCTCCTCCCGGCAATGTTGACAAAAGTCCAATAAGAGCCAGGGCCAGCCAACTGCCTGGCCCATGGACAGTGTTTTATATGAAGTTGATATGGCGAGTAAATATTTGTGATTTGTTATGAGCTGCGCTGTGCCAGCTGAAGAGATAAATGATAAGTGATTTTCTAGTCATTTTGCCTGCCCTCCGGTTCACTGGGTCTTGACTGTGTCAGTGAAATTCTGCCTGGTTTTCTTTTTTTTTTTTGCAATTTAACTTTGTTGAGTGCTTCTTTGACTTATGATGAACGAAACTGCTGACCATGTGTTGAATATTTTTAGCAAGTCTATGAATAGTTAGACACGAGCAGTGGCTAAAATGAAAAGCATGTTAAAGCACAGGCAGATTGTCAGGTGTGTAAATTTATAGATTTGCCACACAAATTAAACACGCAAACATGACATGAGTTGCTTAATAAATATATCAAGATATCTGTTATAATACACCATTAAGATTTATTTTCCTTGGCATTAAAAATAGCCTTCGGCAGTTGCTTGTCCCATTTAGGCTTATCTTCACAGCTGTCAATTGACTGGCCCGGCAGACTCTGTTTCTATTTCTGTCTATCAGAAGCTGCTGTTGCTTCTGCTTCTAAAAGTGTAATTTAGAAAATTGATTTTTGACAGTGTGCGCATTGTTGAAACTTCTTCATCAAATGTCGACTGTCCGTGTTCATTGTGTTCATTTTCCGCACGATTTGTTACCCCTAACACTCCCCCCCGCTCCAACCCAGCCACACACTCACCTTGTAACCACCCAAATGCTCGACAACGCAGGGCAGATTGGCATCACGGCCCACGGCGACAGTGACGTTTGGTATGGGCTGTGCGAAACGTGGCTCATCCATCATAACTGTGAATGAAGAGCAGCATAAGTAAGCTAGTTAGTTAATGAGCCACAGAACTGGGGTGGTGTGAGCGCATACTCTTACATATTAGCTGGTGGAGTATAGCAAGAGGACGCTTAAGCTTTAAAACTTATTAAAGAATATTAAGAAATTAGATTTTTATAGGTAACTGACAGAAGGAAGCTTTGTCGAACCTTTAAAGTTTATACATACTCTTGATTAGCATTAACAGCCCAGTGAATATTTTCCGACTTTCTACTTTTTATAAGAGTATGGCTTAGTTCCGACAATAGGATTAATATTTTAAGTACGAGAAGCTTTTTTAAACAGAAGCGGATTATCGTAGAGTAATTATTATGTAATTTAGAGTTAAGACCTGCAACCTAAATTAATAAGCTTCCCAATGGTACATAGGTTCTCTTGCTAGATAACTGTGAAACTAATGAGTGCTTATGGTTACTTTCTTAAACATGAAATAGATAGTCGTATGCACTAAGATGCAGACGTGCGTGTGTTCAGTACTTGAGGTTTAGAGTTCAAATCCTAGTAAAGTAAAATTAATTAAAACGAGAAAGCTAAGCTAACTCCGTCTGGTCCGAAGTTTTCATACACTTGCAAGTTCTCGCTTAAATAATTTTAAAAAATACTCTTTTTCCCATTTTCCGACCGATCGTTCGTATGGGACCTATATGATTTAGTCATCCGATTTGGCCAAAAATTTGTAAAATTATGTGAAAGCATGTGAAACAAACAAATACCAAATTGCAGGACCATTACTATTAAAAACAAAAAAGTTTTTCTAACTAAGACTGGTTTTCAGACCTATCTTTTGTATGGCAGCTATACCATATAATTGTTCGATTTTAATAAAACTTGGTAGAACTATAAAAAAACATAGAAAACCTACGATTACAAAGTTTGGAGACTTTTCCATTGAAAATAAAAAAGTTTTTCTCACTAAAACTAGTTTTCCGACCGATTATTCCTATGGGAGCTGTGATATATAGTTATCCGATCCGGTCGGTTCCGACATATTAGTTGTGTGCAGCAAAAAGAAGACTCTGTGCAAAATTTCAGCTCGATAGCTTTAAAACTGAGAGACTAGTTCGCGTAGAAACAGAGATACAGACGGACGGACAAAGATCGACACCCTGATCAAGAATATATATGGTTTATAGAGTCGGAAATGAATATTTTTATGCATTGCAAACTTCTGGGCAAAATTATAATTCCCTTTGCAAGCGTATAAATATACCAAATCAATCACATCTTAGAAACCAGCAAGGAAAGTCGTTGAAACCCAACTATAATATGTTCTGATCCTTTATTTTGTACCTCCGCAAGTTTTTGTGAACTTCCACCCAACATTTGGAAGTACACTTTACCATGAGAAGTCTTTCTTCGCGATCTTTTGATGGCTGAAACGAGATTATTATGTAAATGTATGAAATGTATGAAAAGACTCTCGTTGGACTCGAAAATGAGTCAACAGAATTAGCTTAAAACCTGGGCTGCAAATCGGCTTAGAACCGAACCGGTTCAAACCCGGAACTTCGACATCTAGAGACGATGATGGGGTCTATAAGTTTTTACAGAAAATACGTTTTTATTAGATGTACCGAGGCGGGTTCCAACCTATTTAATGTTTAGAGCAGCAGGCCCACACACTACCTGCTGCACCACAAACAGCCATAATCAAAGTAGTACATCTTCCAAATGTAGTGTAGTGCAGTAATGTAGTTTTAGTCATGAATATAGTCATTAATCGCTGTTTCTCCAGATCTTTCAATTCCAGAAATGATCAATTTCCAAAGACCGACTTCTAAATATTAAATCATTTCGATTTTGGAGCTATAATTGATCCTTTTCCCCACATAGCCCTCCATCTTCCAGCTTGATTTCCTCCACTTAAATTTCAAATTTGAACTTAAATTTTGGATTAAATTTGACGCCACGCCAACAAGCTATTATGCTCTCGTCGTTCGCCATAGAGCAATAAAACTTAAAAAAATGGAAAAAAATAGAAGTGCTAATGTTGATGGAGCTGCCTTTGCCTCTGTTGTTGTTGTTGCTGCCGTTCTTGTTTCTGTTGCTATTCCAGCTGCTGTCCGGATATGCCTGACCCCCAGGCCAAATATAATCAACATCAACAGCAGTTGCACTGCCAGCCGCAGCGTCATTATGAAATAATTAAACAAAGCAATTTTTTAATCTGGCTTCAGCTCCATCCATGACTCCGGCACGTAGTCAACAGGCTTCGTTGTCCCCGTCGTCGTCGGCCTTGGCGCATGCTGCCAATGCTATGCCATATACTTTTGTTTTCTATGCATTGGTGTTCCTCCTCCCCGGTTCGTGTTCTGCTTTCACGCGGAAGTGGCGCACAAAAGCAAAACATGTACCCCCCAATCCAGACCCCCCTCCCAACGTTTGCTAGTTGACTGCCGGCTACGTGGACTTGTTATCTACGCCACGCAGTCAGCGTGGCTGCATGCCCACATTGCACCTGTCCCACGGCTGGCACGGCATCGCAGTGCGGTATGGGGCAGTTTTACGGGTACGAGTACTACAGGTGCAGGACATGAACATTGAATGCAAGCCGCCTGTTTTGAGGTCTCATTTTCCTAATTAAATTATGCGCCGACACCAAAATGCCTCAGTACCTGCGGCTTTTTGTTCCAAGGGGGGGGAAACATCGAATAGATTTTGTATTCAAATTTGTTACAAAAAATATACAGATTTTAATTTTAAATAAGTAAGTTTTGTGTGAATGATAATACACAAAATCCGCAGTAAGTTGGTTTGGTTCGGGGCAAATTTTGTGAACAAAAACATTAAAGTTTGAGTAAAGTTTATGAAACCAACTTTAATGTGAGACATGTGTGTGTTTGCATATCTTTACGAAAATGCTAACTGGCTGTTCTATTCGACGATCGGTTCTTGCATTAAGTTAGTTCCAATACGGGTTTTTGATTGTTACATACTTGACAGACTTTTGCCTATACTTTCGATCAAAATATAGATATATATTTGTTCAGAAGATCGCATCCAGCCATTCCATTTATGTAAGCCGCTAATCAGTAATGAATCAGTTAAGAAATTTACCTCAAGGGTTCGGTTCATAGATTGCAAAGATGGGTACCATTTGTTATGATCTAAGTTTACATTGACTAGTTTAGTTCAGAACATCCTATTACATGACTTTCATGTGTATGAAAAAGGAATATAACCTTCTCTGATGCTTCAAGTCATGGCTTAAGCTGGTGTTTTCTCTTCAAATGTATAATATACCGAATTAAGATATGAAATAATGCACAGAAAATTATATTGGTTCCGAATTCTTTTCCAAAGAGATGTATTCAAGTTCGGAGAGTCATAAGCTTAAATGGTTCGGTTCATGGTCCGTTTCGAGGGACCCAGAAAAACCCGAACCGAACCGAATATCAGGGGATCGATTCAGGACCGAACATTCTATAAAAGTCGGTAGAATTTTTTGTTAAATTAAACATTTTCGTTTGTTACATTTTAATTGAACTATAAAGTGGTAAAGTTAGTTGGGAGAGGGGAAGATGGAACCGGATGAAACCGCCATGGCAGAGCGCCTGGACTTTCTTTTTTGGCTGCTTTTCTTGTTGTCAAGTTAAATAAGGATGTCCCTTTCGATTAGGTTGCTTTGAAGATGTGGATGTATTTGTTTTTGCTTGAGCTGTGCACCTAGATCGATAGGTATACCTCACAGCTAAGAATGGACACCATCTTTGAGAGGGAGTAAGACAACCGGCATAGCCCCCAAATCGATACATAGCAATATGTTTCGGTTCGACCACGAGAAACTTTACAGACCTGTTATACAGTGAACCTTTTCACAACGATCGATGAATGTATCACTCAATGAATCACTTTATGCATTGAACACCAAAAAGCGAGCTGGTTGCATTTTCAATACTGTTTCAAGGCATTGTCCAATGCTTCTTTTAGGTATCATGAAATATATGAAAGATGTTTAAGCTTGCCTAAAACTAAGCTCTTCATCCTTTTGGCTAAGCAGAACTCCACCATCGTAAACGGAAAAACTTTAAATTCTTAAAAACTAAATCGTTTCACTCAAAAATGCTTAGAGTATAGAATAAGATTGATATATTATCATTGAAATCTCAAGCCTCTCAAAGTTTAAAACAATAAATAAAGCATTTTATAAATGCAAACTAATGTCCATTCAATTGTATGCCAATTGGATGCATGTGTGCATTGGTATCTATGTGTCCATTCGTAATAAGCTACTCACCATGCGTGACCAGGTTTGTCATGTAGATGAGAAACATAATTCGACGATTTGTGAAACGGCTGGGAAATATGTTGAGTGCGATGAGTAGCAATTTAATTACCGTGATGATAAACATTTTGTAGATTTTTTTTTGTATATATTTGTTTCTTTGTTTTTGGTGTTGATTTTTAAAAGTTGAGAGTTGCGAAATTCGTTGAATTATTTAGATATGCACACTTTGATATATTTATACTATATATGTGTGTATTTACAGGAGATTTGTTGTTGTTGTTGTTGCTGCTGCTGTTGTTGTTGTTGTTGAAAAACATTTATTTGATTTGCGTAATTAAATTTGCACACACAAGTGAACACTTTGGCAATTCAAAATTCATTTAGCGTAAAGCTTTAAAAATCGCTTAATTCACTTGACGCGTCGATGGCATTGCGGTTGTTGTTCCAGTTGTTGTTGTTGCTGTTGTTGTTGTTGCTGCCGACGAAACAATTGAAATTGAAAATAAAAATTGCATACACTCGAGCGCAGAGGCGCGCCCAATTCAAGGGATTATGGCATTTATTATTATTATGGCACTTTTATGCTGGTTGTTGTTGCTGTTGCTGCTGCTGTTGCTTCTGCTGCTGCTGTTGGGCTTTACAATTGTGTACAACAACAACATGAACCAGGGGTCATACGCATTGCAGGCCTGGCGCCTTTATTCGCTTATGACTGGACATGGACTGTTGCTTGTTTTCGGGTTTCGGTTTGCCAAGTTCATTTGGCTGCCTCCTCCACAAATTGCCATTCCCATTCCACATGGAACCTCGCATTTATTATTAATAGCGCTTTATTCCGGTCAGTCCCACTATATATATATGTATGTATGTATGTATGTAGGCTATGCATTCATACGTATGTAACGCATCGATGTTGCTATTTCATGGCGTAGCGTCATTGTTACAGTTACTTTTGTTGTAGCTGCTGTTGTCATAACATGGCCACAGTTTCATGGTGCTTCAATTGCTACCATTTTGTTTTGGTCTGCAGCAAATACTCTAACTTTCATAGTTGAGTTGAGGTCAGTGAAAACAGTGAACTGAAACTAGAGAATAAATCTGTGAAATCCTCAGGAAATGTTGGTTGTACAGTAATAGCCATAGATTTAGTTAAAAGCCACAAAAAGCTGGCCATTTTCTGCTTAACTGTTTTAGGGAAATCAGGAACAGTAACAAAAGCTGAACTATGGGTTAAAATTGCGGTCTGCACAACATAGAACTAAACAACTTGAAGGTTAACCAAGGACTAAGGCATATAAGGACGACTAGGAGCAGATCACATAAAAGAGCTTGCTACAATCATCACGAGCATACGAAAAGGCTCTTCCGAATCATTGTTAGTATATACTAGACTCTCTTATAGATAATCCCTTCAGATTTTGGCTAATTTAGGTGGAAAAAATGAAAGAAAATGTTAATGGGAAGAGTTCACCCTTATTAAGTTCTTGCCTTAATATATATATTATATATATATATTGTATATATATATTGTATATCAGCTAGATTATTACCCCGAGGTATATCAGAGACTTTTTCTCTCTCAAATATAGAAAATTTTCCGTAACACTTTGATTCAGGAAAATCCATTTGAGAGATTCAGTTGAGAAACCAATTAGGACTTAAATCAAAAGTCTTAAGCACTTTTGAATGAAATGTTGTACTAGCACACTTTTATAGCTACATGTCTAAATGGCTATCTAAACTTAACTCTGCGTTAGTACACTGAAGTGAAAATGTGTCTATATTTCAACAATTTTCAAAAAGCTTTGTATTAAGTTTAAGTAAAAGGAAACTACTTTTCAGAGACTGAAGACTGGCTAAAGCAGTGGAAGTATGAGTCCCAATAATACTTCCTTCATTTGCTATGAAAAAATTTAAGGGGAATGTTCTATGCGATATGCAAGAAATATATTGTTGAACTAGTCAGAATGTAGACTCAACTCAAAATAAGTTAAACAAACGTCTTTAGTCCAAGGATCCCGAGTTCAAATTGCAGTGAGAGTTTAATATAAAGTTTAAAATATAAATTTGTTTAACGTTTTGACTTGTAGAATATTTTCTTAACGTCAGAAAGAAACGTTTTATTATCTCCAGAAAGAATCGTTTCTTATTTTTAGGAAGAATGTAGTTTTTAAGCCTAACACGGCTCTTTTTCTTATTCCTCAGAAGAGACATTTTTATTCCCCAGGAAGAAACTACTTCCTAACTCTTACAAAGAGACTTTTTTCAACATGTTCACTGAGGGAACGCAATCTTAACCGCCCCGAAGTGTTGCAGAGTGACGAACTCTTTTTCACTAAGTAGGATGAGAATTCGATATTACTTCAGTTAGGCATTACTTACTTTCTAGAAAAGTCTCGATCTTATCTTCTGCGATATAAAATGTTTGCCTGGTAATGTTTTATTTTTAACTTTTGCCATAACACAAACTGTGCGACTCATAAGAGTGAAACAATCAATATAAATACCATGAGTTTGCATGTTGCTTACAAAAAAAAAAAAATGCTAGTATGGTTTCATGAAGACAAAGCCATAGTTCATATTTCCCTAAGGAATTGAATCACTCCTCCCACGCCCACCTTTTATGCCCGCCTAAGCCTCATCGAACTATTTTCTGTGCTTAAACTTGATAAAATAGTTTGGTGGTAAAATATTTGCCAACAATGAAGAGGTTGAATTTGCGGTTAAAGGCTGTGGTGAGCAGCTCGATTATTACTCCTTCAAATTGAGTACAAAAGCTAAAGCAAAATCGAGCTGAAGGGAATCTTTGTAGAGAAATATAAATTTCAATGTAGGAAGGATTACCCATCATTATTACAGAAGAAGGCTGAGAACAAATTCAAATTAGCTTTCATAACCAAAACCATAAGCTAGCTATACTGAACTCCCGCCAACTTTCGACAGGCTTCTTCGAGCATTCTTCTTTTTCCCATTGAGTCATCGTTTCTATGTCAACTGAACAGCCGCCATAAAAAGCAACTGCCATGGAATCTGAACGGTTCGAATGAATTATAATTTATAATGGCTGACTCATTTTGCTTACATTATGCAAAGGGTATTCAATTGTCATTGCCCATTGCCTTTCCACTTCATTTCTTGTTTTCATTTAAATGCACTTTAACTGAGTGATATGCCAGCAGTAGAATGGATGGGGGTGGGGGTAGGTAGAATTTGTGTTGCAGTGTGACTTGGCCAGGGCAATTTTGTCAAATGATTTATGAATGCACATGCCATATCAGCTTCCTGCTGCTGCTGCTGCTGCTGATGATGCTGCTGCTCCACCATTCTCCACTCAGCTCGGCTCAGTCGTTGTCGCATCAAGACATTAATATTTGATATGGCTTGCATTTTTTGGAACGCCAACTTTTTTTCTCGCTCTGCAACAAGGCTTAAATATTTATGCGAATAACGAATAGTTATATATTTTTGGTTCTGCCTGTTTGCAAAGTATTTAAAACTTTGCCTGTCATAACATTTGCATACTGCGAAAAAAAAGAGAAACAGTCAACGCGGCGTTTTTTTCTGTTTATACGAAATGGACGCAGCTGGGCATTAAACACAATTGACAATGTATGCTTATGGGGCAATTTTTGTGTATGTAATTGCTATTCAACCATTTTTAAAGCAATTTATTTAAATACGTTATATTCAATTTTTAAATGGCATTCATAAAAGTGATTTTTAAATGCCTGCTGAACGGGCTGGTTAGCCAAAATTTGCATATTTCTATTAAAAAAATGGAGAGGCCCCAAAATGTAGGCAATGAAAATTTTTTAGAAACCGGAAGTAGTAAATTGTGAGCAGAAACTTCATTTTGAATGGGAATTGTTTACAAGCTGGTCTTGCAAAAGGCTGGAACATGAAACTTGAACTTCTTTTTGGTTTTATGTTTTTTTTATAATTATTATTAAAGAGAAGGTCAAAGATTATATTCTTAAGCAACATGAAATTTGGAGGAGCACTATATCCTATCATCTTTGTAGCTTTGTAGACGCTTCGCTGAGTCTCTAACATGAACTAGTACACTGGGCAGAGCATGCTTGCTCAGATACCCAATCGTTTGACCCATTTCCTATGCAATTTCTGATCTAAATAGTTGCTAGTAGTGCTAGATTGAGCCAATCACTGTTGCCATTCATTGTTATTACAACTTCTTCATCAGCTAGTAACGTTGGTTTCAAATACATTTATTGGAACTCTCTGTATTTCACATATTTTCCGAAGAAATGAGTGAAATTCCTCCCTCCTTTTATTACAAAAGTGGCTCACATGCCGGTCAGTTCTTTGATTACCTGCGAGACAGAAGTCATCTGCTCAAGCTTTTGATATTGACAAAATGGTCGCAACTTATCGAATATGGCCTGGATTTCTAAAACGCGCCTTGAACAAGAAATAAAAGCTCTTCTATTCTAAATTATAAATCTAAAGCCTACGCTGAATTGAATGAATGAATTAAATGAATAAGGTTATGTATTGAAAAGGATCGTTTAATGGTCCATAAAAGCAGAGAAGATTGTGTTCTTTGGGGCTAGATTCAGTACCCGTTGAAGCATTATATAAAACACATATAAATTTGGCAATCCATATATGGTATTTTAGAGATTTAATCACTAGATTTTGAATGCAGGCAGAATGAAGTTTTGAATACGAAATAATTTTCATCTTCAATAGAACTGTTCTTTTAAAAGATATGGGTATCATTCTAATCAGTTAGATTTAATCAATATATGAATATTTAAATGATAATTGTTCTATGTCAAAAGATATATATATCAATAAAAATATGTTTAAAATATCCACTTCTTTCAATGCATTAAAAGGTCTGTTGAAATGCTTCAAAGTTAATTCCAAGGACTTTGTAGTATTACTCATACGCAGTGTAGGTTTTTACAACATTTTTCTAATTTTTAAAGGTTGTCGGTAATGTGAACCATATATTTCTATCCATATTTCTCATTTGAAATATAAAATTTTACCACGATTTATATGTTCTACATGTCCACGTGTCGTATACGTAATTTTTGAAAAAGTTGCGACACTTTGAACTAAAAAAAACACAAATATTTTGAATAGTCTTACTACTGAACCGCTGTAATCGCTTGGTTTCGATAACATAGAGCAGGAATTTTTCTAGGAAATGAGCTGAGATATCCTACAAGCACAGGACTATGGGAGATGCAACAGAAGTCTCTAGTGATTTTTGTATAAACGTTTCGAACTCAAACTACTTGTATTTATATGTGAAGTCACAGAAAATTGGTTGGTTTCTATATTAAATGAGAGTAGTTAAGCGAAGTGAAACCGACTGTTCAAAGCCAAGTGGATTTATGACCGATTACATATCTTCATAGCTGCTATGCGTCAGAAAAACTAAGATTTTGCTCTGTTATTTGTTGGTTTATGTGACAGATAGCTCTATGTGGTAGTAGAGTTATTGAGAAGATATAAAAATGGGCCTAAGGTGGGAAAATCCAAATCGCTTTACATTCAAAATCTGATCTAGCAGCCCTAGGTTTACTTTTAAAACAATTTAATATTGAAATGCAAACGCTTATACGAAGATCACTAGAGATGTCTGTGGTACGCCCTTACATATGAGAAGTAGCCATTCTGGGTTCTTACATAAGCCTAACTTTTAGTATTTATTTGGAACTTCCTAGGAGCGATTTCTTGTTAAAGAAGCATTGACACAAAATATAGTATCTTTTTGTAGAATCGACAGTTCTTGAAGAGACGAAGGGTTTGCTTTGAGACAGCGAAATGAAAGAAGAATATATAAATAAGTACAGAAAAAAGAGGAAAAACATATTAAACGGACTTCATTTTGATTTTTCACCAAATTGTGTGCACTTTAATGGGTGGAGTTGGGCTTGCGAACCGCACAAGTCGCCTGGCTTAATAGCAGCCTGCTGTGTAATGCCGCCTCCTGGCCCTCAGCTTCGTTCCCTGGTTATGGCTGGAATTTGTAGGCGTATTTTGTACGTTTTTGCATTTACACTACATTTGCAGTAGCTGCAGTAAGCCATAATCTGGTCACTTGGTTTTTGCCTCTGAATGGAATCTAAAAGAGACAGTTCTGTTCGTAAAAGGGACAAATTGGCATCTCTGGCTTAAGCATGATTTACAGACAAAAGAGAACGAAGTCTAAGAACAAAACCAACCAGCCTTAGAATGTGCATAAGAATACAAACGCACAGCAGTTGAAAGATTTAAGTTGACACTCACTAAAGGAAAATGCATAAACAGTTTTGATTTGATCGTTTTCAGCCAAACTTTTTGTACAAACCTCATCAGCGCACTTAATAACCAATTCGAAATTCCAAAAATTAAATTAAATGACCTCCAAAATGTTTGTCACAAAATGAACACACATATGTTGCTCAACATACAAAGAGTAACACCAATATCAAAGGCATACAAATCCAAACGCACACACCCAACCGCATGCCCACACACGCCGAGTGGGCGTGTCTCAGTGTGAAGGTTTTCCCTTGAAATGGGCGTTTTGTTGTCAGTGACATTTTATTGCTGACGACAATGTTTTCTGCTGTGTCACTGTGCCACACCCCCAGCAATTGCCTTTCCCCCCTCCTCTCTCTCTCTCTCTTTCTCTCCCCTCCACTCATCTGCGCTACACCCAACCGGCAGTCCCAAGTAATTAGGTTGAAATTACAAATTATGGGTTCATGTACCAGATTATTACGACAAAAATCAGAGAAAATGTACCGAGAAAATTACGACATTTGTTTCTGGGCCTGGTGAGGGGGAGAGTGGGGAGTGGGGAAAGCGAAAATAGAAAAACGGCACAACAGCAATATTCGAAAATGGATGGAAAACCCTTAGCCTAACCACTGGCCGAGTAGCTCGTTAAAAAGCACTTAGGACCCCAGCTTTGTGGGTAATTATGATGCAATCAGTGCGAGAGACCGAAAACAAATGAACAAGGCTAGAAATCTCAACTTAACAACGTTTGACATGTATAAATTGAAGCTAACATTCATTTCCTTTCGCTGTAAAAATGTTTAAAGGAGTGAAACTGCCAGCGACGGCTTCAATTGCCATGGATTCTCCTCTACAATGTAAATTATGCTTGAGGTAGCAAAAAGAAAATGGCATCCGCGGCTGTCAACCCATCCTGCCGCCTGGCATCCTCAAGCGGCCGCCAGGCAGCTGAGCAATGCGGACGCTGACAGTCCAGGCAAATGGAATTGTCTGAGAGAGAAAATGCATTAAATTCAGTTTCCATGTGCAATAAGAGACTTCCATTTTGTAAAGCCATGAAATTGAATATGTTTGTGGTTTGAGGTGAGCGAAAAATTTGCAATTGGAACATTTGGCAAACTCCACTCTTACATTTTTAATTACGCCAAACAAAAGCAGAGCTAATTAGTTCATTTCCGCTGTTATTATATATATTTTGTTTTTCTTACAAATGAAAAGGACATTCCCCAAAACAATACCCAGCGAGGCAAAAGCCCTTTGGCGGTTTGTTTATATTGTGGGAATGTTAGGGAAAAATAAAACACCTAATGAGCTTAAATGCAGAACAACAACTACAACACATTGGATGGGTATTCGTTTGAGGTTCTTTTTTTCGTACTATTTTGTTACGGAAAAACACGAAAATGCTTTTTGTTAGTTTTGGTGAAATTACCAAATTCCTTTATAGTTTTGGCTTTCAGAAAGGGATTTTAATATTTAATGAATGCAGTTCTAGTTTAAGCAACAATGGGTTGCGGTGTTTCGCGAAAACTTAAGGGTTTGTCATCTCTGGTTCAGGACGATCTCTGCTTACTCTTGTGTATATACCAAAATACTAAAACACTGACAGAAAAAAGTTTCTAAATGGAACACAAAGAGACGCTTTCTTTTAGAAGTGTATATATTTTCGATTTGCCTGAGACAAATATCGCAAGAATTAAGAATTTAACAGAAAGATCAGGAGATATTTATAATCGATCAAAAAGCTAGCTTTTGAGCAGAGCTCAGGCGATGGCTCAAAGTTAGTTCAAACATAGAGCGTACAGCTGAGGCATTAATCCTAGGACTTTGAAGAAGTAATTTCTGATTTGAATTTATTACAGAAAAGGCGGAGAGCCTTTGCTAGAGCTCTGCTACGTAACAACTATTAAAAAGTGGATAAATATATTCTACAACCGGTCACCTTTACCAGTTATTGAAAGAAAAAGTAGCTCTGAAAAGCTGCAGATAAAGCGAATGATGCAAAATGTAAGCGCTGGCAAATCAAAACAAGGCTGCAAGCACCTAAGAACCTAAATATATAAAGTTTTTTAGTCTCTTTCATTGCTTTATTTAGAAATAATTTTTGATTAAAAAAATCCAATAAATTGTTTAGGTGGAAATAAACCTAGAAGAGTTAGAAAACTTCGCTACAATCGGCACAGAGAAGTTTTGTTATTCATGAAGGTGGCCTAAACTTATTAACAATTTGACAACATTTTGTTAACTTATATCAACATGTTAAAAAACTGGTTGAGTTGTTGGCCTCGTAAACAAACTATCAATAATATAGTTCAACAAAACGAATGGTTCCTTTCTTATATGTGAGCTTCTGTAAGTAATAAACCCAACAATCGTTGTTAGTGATTACTTTTGTATAAGCCACACATATCAACCAAAATTTTAACTTATTTGCTAATGGGAATGGAAAACATAATAATAAAAATGCAACATATATATTCATATTAATCGAACAACGGCTATGGCTATGGCGTGTCTCCCAATTCGACAACCAACACAGCAGAATGGAGTAAGATTTTCACTCACTACCAACACATTCTGATAAAAAAAATGAAGAGCTTTGTATTTGAGTTAAGTACAAACGCTGTCAATATTAGGGTAAATACGAAAATACTTGAATGAAGTACAAAGTTCATGTACTAAGTAAGATTTTTTTAAGCCCAAAATACTTCACCTAAGACTTAAGATTGATTAGGATGTTGTAGTCTTAAGGGCCGATTTCTAATCTTCTACATAGAGCCATCTGTCACATAAACCTACAAATAACAGAGCAAAATCTATGATTATCTGATACTTAGCAGCTATGTAGAAGATGTGAAATCGGCCCCAAGTCTAGTTAGACTAACTCTTAATATAACAAGTTAATATTCTATTTTTGAAATCTCATAAGTTCTAAAAATATTCTTAAGAGCGCATCATAAAAGTATAGAATTTTCCCGGTTTAAGCACATAAAATTCTAAAGCTTTTCTCAATTTGCTCTTGATTTAAGGTCTCTTTATTGATTCATAAAAAAAAGCTGGACCATAAGTGAACCAAAGATCAAGATGTTATTACTTTAGATCAGAGAACTACATAAATTCCATAAAAAAATTGGTAGAAGCAGTCAGAAATTTCATGATTATATTCTATTCAAAATAATTCTCCTTTACCGCTGCATACTTTTATAAGCTTGCACTGTAAGTTTATTTTGTATTCAATGCAAGATATTATGTGATTGAAATAAGAATGCAATTTTCTCTTATTCGACTTACTTTCAGTACAAAAAGTTCTTAGTACTAGAACGATTGTTCTCATTTCAATAATGACGACAATCGTTTTTAGAAGTAAGTACTTCCAACTTGAACTTGAACCTACTTGAAATATTTATCACAAAATGGTATAAAATGTTAAGGATTTTGAGTCGAGGAAATCACATCATATCAGTTGAAGGCAGCTTAGCTGATCGCAGTTTGTCTGCCGAAGACCTTTTTAAAAATAAAATATATATTGATATATTGAATATATTGAATATATTGAATATCCCGATTCTTTTGTAAGCCACCCTATGAACTGCTTAAAGAAAGGGTTCCAAACGCCAGACCGAAAAGTACAGGGGAGATTAACAATACGAAATCTTTGTGCAGAAATGCAATACAGAAGAGAAAACTGATCAAATGATGTTTCACACTTTCACTGTGAGGTTGAATGAATCCAAACCTTGTGATCAATGCTAAGGCTTATGCTGAGTACTTTACTTTACAAATTAATTGCTGCCTGGGTTGCCTGACATTTTTAGTTTTGTAATAAGAAGCAAACAAGCCAAGAGATTAGGCAAAGCTCGGCTTGGCCCTTTTGGGCTGTGTAAATCCAGGTATTTATTAATATTTATACGAACAAAGAGTTCACTTGAGATTCTGGCTAAATAAGGCATAGAAGTGATTTGACTTTTGGTCAAGCAATTCAGCAGCAAAAAAGTATTTTCCACAACAACTTCAACTTATCTTCTCCAGTTCCAGCCACAACAGTTATCGCGGGCAAATTCCGTTGAGTTGTAGTTTACCCCCCACATCCCCACAACCAGGACTTCCGATGGCCAGCTCTAAAGTGAAGTTCGTTCGCCATTTGTTGATTACATTTCAGCTTTGAGTATCTAATATTTATGGCATTTTCAATCCCTGTGGCTAAACAAGCTCTTCGAAATGCAAACAATTGATTTATTAATGCACTTCGCTATCAATATCCCGTCTCGGGGCCACAGTTCTGCTCGAGTGCATCGAACCAGGAGATGATGATGTTGTCTGCTGCTGCTGCTGCTGCTCCTGCTGCTGGCAACCTGCCCAAGGGCTGCAATAACGAGGCAAATGATAGGAAAGTCAAATAAAAAAGGAGCAGAAGGTAGAAAAACTCAAATGCCGCGAGTCTCGAGAAGTAATTCCTTTACAAGCTGAAGGATATTAAAAACAAGTGCAGCGGCAGCAGCCTCAGACAGAACAGCAGGAAGCAGAGAGAATGTTGCATAAACTTAACATAAATAATGGAAGCAATATTTCAGTGGCAGGAGCAGGAGGAGCTGGTGCAGCAGGAGCAACAAATGAAGTTTGGATGACTTGCAGCGTTGCCTGATTGCCGTGAAATTTATGTGGAGCGGAGACGGAGCCGGGGCAGCAGCAGTAGCAGCAGCAACTGTATTTTTAATGAGCCATTGCGAGCATGCAAATTCCAGGTTAAGGCCCAGCAGCAACTTTACGAGTTACGAGTTCCTGCTAGCCGTTTTATTGTCGCCCGCTGCGGTGGCACTTTTGGGAATCCTCCACTTTACGACCGCGCACACAAAAAGCATTTAAGCATAATTTTAATTATGGCACCAACTCGTCTCGTAATTGAATTTCAATTTGTGTTTGATTTTTATGACCCTTAAGGAGCACTAACCACGACCACGACGACACAACAAAGTCTTCGGTAGACGGACAGAACTCGCGCTATGTGGCGTCCACTTCCGGAGCAGGTTCGAGTCAAACTGATGGCTGAATGCCTCGCTTCATTGGCACACCACGGCCAATGGCCGAAGCCGCAGAAAGCCGAGGCCATGGCTCGGCTGTAGTTTTCGTTCAGTTTCGAAAAGCAATGTGGCGCCTGCGCGTTGACTTTCGAACGAAACACGTGCGCGGGTTAGAAAACAAAACATTGCACAAAAAAAAAACAAAAACAGGAAACAAAAACAAAAGCAACCCAAACAATATTTGTGTTTGCGCTTTTTTTTCGAACAACTTCTCTTCTCAGCGGAAGCGAAAAAAATGCGGAGGCACCAGTTATACGCAACGCATAAATCTCATTGGCCAAGAATGTAAGCGCAAATTAATTCAAAGAGCGACGCCAAAATGCTGTCTTGTTGTTGTCGGATTTCTGCGGCTTTAGGCCTACACACACACACAGGCACAAACACTCAAGGGGTGACTTGTGAACTGAACTTGAATTGGTCTGGCAAAAGACCACAGCGAATGCTAAAAGGATGGCAAAGAGATAAATATTGGCTGAGATGGGAGTGGCAGGGAAGAGTTATTTAAGCGGGTCTATTTCAGTTATTTAAATTTATACTTTCGTTTAAGGTTCGCTAGAGGGTTCATCAGATGGGAATGCTTTTTGGAATAAGTCAAAAAAAATTAAATAATAAACTAGTTGGACTTTGACTTTTTGACTGTTTTTTTCCACACTAAACTTTTCTTTACATTCTATATTTATTCTAAATAAACTCAAAATAAGTTTGAAAAAGATGTTTCAATTATTAATACACATTTTAGTGTTCATATCCCTTAAACTCTGATAAAAGGGGCTTCTTTAAACATCACCTCAAACCCAGTTTTTCAACTTAACCCTAGGCTCGCGATCTATGGGTACTTTTTTTTTTACTAGTAACTTAAAGCAAAAACAACTTTACCTATTTTGTTAATGGTTGTAGATAAAAATCTTAAAAATTCAGCAAACATGAACTGGCTCATTGGGAATGTTATACCAAAAATTCGCTTTGATTAGACTATTGGTTCAGGTACCTCCAGAAGGGTTCAAACCTCAATATATTTAATAGTGCAAGGTAGTCTTACTATTATCATTTCAGGTTCCTAAGAAATGGTATTCGTCAGCAAATAAACAGCAAGATAGAGTACCATTTTAAGATTAACACACGATTCACTCCACATAGGCCATAAACTTAACCAAAAAATTGACCACACAGAAAAATTTAAGACACATCCCCTCCAAATGGATACCGGAAATCATGCAATAGATATTTTGTAATATCCTTTTTATTTCTGTACAACATTGACCATTAGGATATCTTTTCAAAGGGATCAGTTCAGTGGGTTCAACTTGTACAGAAATTGTTGTCTTCACCTAAAATTTAACACATACATATTATTTTACAGGCTGAATCAGAGATTAATCTATGTAAATTGAAATTCACAGTCGACATTTAATGACTCTGAGAAGGATATTTACATAAGCCGGCACCTAAACCTATCCGGGAACCGAACCAGCTTAGGTCTCAAAGTGCTGAACCAAACCAAAAACCACAAAAGAAAATGGTTCAGTTCGGTTTATTCATTAACCTCCGTATTCTTCTTGGTACCGATGTCTTTCTTGGCAATTAAAGCCCGATATTGGTTTCTGTTATGTGATAGTTGGGACCGGTTGTTCACATCAAGCTTATTAATGTTCTTATGTATCTTAATTTTGGTTGTTATCTCCTGGCTTTTGTAAAAGTCTTTCCCATTCATTCTTGTACACCTTTTTTCTGGAGATTGTTCAATGTTCATTCATACTTGTAACATGTCTGATCCAGGGCTGCTGTTTAATGCGTTTGACTAAATCGGTGTCCATATAGAGCTCATTCCTCATAGAACTCCTACAGTTCCTAGTACATTTGGGAGTTAAATTCATTGTCAATTTTCAGATGTCACACCGATCACGGCCTCATTCTGTTCACGTCCATAGAAGAGCGACTACTTAGGTAAATTTAGAAATTTTTATTTCCCATATGTGAAGAGTCTATCTGATGTCTGTAAAAGAATTCATTTGCTTCTTCAATCTTTCAGAAACCATTTAAGCAACAAGTTGAAAACTCTCTCATGAAAAACAGCTCATTACAATTCTTGGGACACAAATGACACAGAGTATATTTGCTGGTTAAGTTTCTCTTGCTAACTTAAACTCCAAGAACCGACGTGGTAGAGCTGCCTGAGCAATACCTAGCTTCCCTTTTCCTCTTTTATAATATTTGAATATTATCAAAAATGCCAAAATGCAGTTGAAACCGTTTCATCTACCTTAATGCAGTGTCAAATCCGGGTGTTTGCATTCAAAATTAACTAAACCAAAACCCAAATGTTTTCGATCTGGCAGTTTGGGGACCATTCAACAATAATTTCGATTACAGAATTTTGCGTGTGCCGGCCACAGATGCAATTAAACGTTAATCGATTGCGTTTGTAATGTGGGGCGGCACATGTCACGCCCACCACAGCGCAAGAGGAGTCCAGCATTCCGGCGTGCATGCATATGCATCCATACAAGAGTGAGAATAATCAACTGCTATGCTGAGGGCTGAGGAAGCTGAGGCATATGCAGACGCCTTTGGAAATAGGAGACAGCAGGCACTGCAGGCGGAGAGTGAGGATAATTAATTGTGAATAATTGTGCAAATGTCATTTGCAATTTATTATGCCAAAGTCAACTTTAATGACCTCTCGGGTCAAAAGGGCCGTGAGCCCAATCCATTTTCTATGACAAAAGTTTTGATGTTTGATGGGAACGTGTTTTCTAGTTTTTATTACTTTTCTATGAACGGAAATCGGTTTTCTCCCCATATGTTGTCCCAGCTCCTCTGCGTATAATTGCCAGTTAGGGCAACTTTCTAGTCGTAATTTGCATGTCAAACGCGTGCTAATTTCAAATTACTGCGACACTCCGCTTCACCCCTCCATCACTCTCTTCACAGTGCTGTCAGCTAACCTTCCTCTGGTCGAATGCTTTATTTATGACTTGTACGACGCTTTCTGCGTCATTTTATAAACATTTTACAAAATATGTTACACGCCCGCAAAAAAAAAACATCTCGCAGAGAACTGAACTGCTGCAACATCATAAAAAGGAGCAAAAAATGAAGACGCCTTTATGTTTTATTTATGAGGCTGGCAAACACACGGGATTGTGAACTGGGACGCCGCAATGCTTGACGCCTTTTAATGTGTCCAAAGTTGAAGGAGAGCCGAAGACGTCGTCCTCCGGTTGATGCAAAGTGCAAAAAGATGGCAGCTTTTATGTGGGTAATTACTGGTTGGAGTGTCAGTCAAACTCAAATCGATACGCAAATGTCTGGCCATATATTTGCACAGAGGGTCAGGGGTTAACCGAGGCATCCTGTAAAATATTAATACATCAATCCACTTAATATGCAGGTTTATAACATTGAATGATAACCCCAAGCACGAGCTCATGCGGGAGCCATAAATCCTAACCTAACAGACTCCACTTCACCATTTGCCCACTGCTGAGTCCTCTGATCTGTCCATTAAAGTGCACGTTTTCAATCTACGGCCAAAAGTCAACCACAAACAACCAAATTGTAATATTCTCAAGACAAAACAAATTTCGGCATAAGCGCGCACTTCCTGCTGGAGCAGGAGGAGGTCCTTGTTACAAAGGAAGTGCGCTGCTTGTTGACTCGCACAACTTATAAAGAAAACATCAACTTGGATATCCTCCGACCAAAAGCAACAAAAATAATAACAAGAAACAGAACAAGAAAATATCAAAGTGGAATTTGCATTAAAACTTAAGAAATCATCGGACCACAGCCTTGGCCCGGGGGGAGGGGAATAGGAAATTTAGCTTTGGCCCAAAAGATTGTTTAAGATTTGTTTATTTTTTTTGTTTTTTTCGTTGTTGTTGGGTTTAGTTTGTTTTGGGGTTCGCTTGTGCGTTATGATTGCACAAAAACTTAAGGGAAGCGGAACTTGAGAGGGGGGCGGGGGTGGAGAAGGCAGAGTCACGCCCTAAAACAAAACTGCAACTGACATAATTACGTATGCGGAATATTTAAGCATGTAACTGTCATTGGCTGCAACTTGCTGAGATGCACTTGCACACACGGAAGACCACTTCAACTTTGAACATAAGAATAGGGAAATGTGTCATTTTGGCTGCTCTTTTTGGGTGGATATGCAAACAGTTAGACTAGGCGGACTAACTTTAAAGTCAAGTATTGTTATCTTATGCCAATGAATCCAATTGGGTGTCAAACCAAGAGTGATTTTTAAGCTAAGGTCCCTTCTTCATGTTAGGGCTTAGGCTGCACACCATTTACACTGCGGTTTCTTCTGTTTTAGACTCGCCAGCCAGAGTGCAATCCTTTTTGAATGCTTCAGTGCTCCTTTTGTAACATAACTGTCAATCCGAAAGAATGACGGCACACTGCAGCTACTCAAAAAGAGCAGGCAAGCTAAACGACTCAGTCCAGCCACTTATGAACTCTGTCAGGTACCTGGGCACAACACTTTATGGGAGACTCACTTGTCTGTCACTTAGGCCAAAGCTAACCGACCAATTGGTCTGACTCCTTGGAGCGAAATCATGACTTTCCCTTCCAAAATATTGATAATACTTTTCTAAAGTAAACTGTATCCCGAGCATCTTTAACTAATTCCTGTTGATAAGCCCATGCTGATCACGAACCGATAAGTCACAGTCATATCGTAGTTTCTACGCATTAATTGCTGATTCTCTGAAGCCTCCAGGGTAGTATCCATATCAATGCTTCAGAGAACAGTGCAACACGCGGTATTAGTAATGCCAATGGTGTCGAAATTGAACTACAAAGTCATATTTTACTGGATTTATAGCAGTTTTGTGAAACTAAACCATATGCTAAGAGTCATTGTTTTTGTCAGTTATTTTTCGAAATCATCTTATCATATAGTTTAACATATGCACTAATTATGTAAATTTGGTTGCACTTGTGACACGATCATTAGCAAAGTTTCGGCATGTTAAGCCCGAATATCTAGATATAAGTTAATGAAAGGAAAAGTAGATTCCCTCCATAAAGTTTCATAGGAGTATTAAGAAAGGCTTCTTGATATAACATTCCAATGTTATGCATTGGCGTAACTTAATATTTATTGAAATGTTCAAAAACAACATTCATGGAGTGCTATGTATCACCTTCTGCTCTCTGTTTATCCTAAGCTGCCACCAATCGTTGACAAGAAGCTGTGTAATGTGGTTCCGCGCATAGTTTATCCATCTCAGTTTGGATTGTCTCTTTCTGACTTTTCTAAATGAGTTTCTCCCTGAGTTTTGCTCTGTTTTCAATCAACCGCTGTTGTTTTATGCGCTTGACCCAATATGGTTAATGGTTCATTTGGTTGAGAAACTCATCGCCAACTTCTGCAGATCCTCTTCTCTCAAACAAACACATGTCCGCATTTAAAAACTGTGAAGAAAACTGACTTGTTTATAGCTAGAGCTCTCCGCTCTTAAACTCCCTACTGAGTTGGCTCTTGAACTCACTGCTCGGCTTGCAAGTGTAGTTCTTTTTTGGACTAACAGACTGTTGTTGTTGTCGCTGGTTATCATTGTTCCTAAGTTTTGAGTGCTTCTTAGTCTGTGCAAACGCCCTTTAGGTGCATATTCGTAAGTCGTGGTCCTTAAAACGTTTGAGAGTATCTTCATCACTGAAAGTCGGTACCCAAGGCAGTGTTGCAGCAGCTTTCATTGGTGGAGTTCTCTAACCCACGAAGTTTTGCACTGCAGGCTCACACTCTACCCGCTACATCACAGCCGGATACTTATCTTTATATTCCATGCCCAAAAACGAGAAGTTGGAGTATGCTTTCTGGGTTTCAACAGGCAAGCCTTCTAAAATCACATCAATGGGAATGAAATAATTACTCCAGAAATGATAAGAAACTGATGACTTTGAAGACATTTCAAAAAGTGGAGTGCATTGTTCAATTAAGAGATGAAAGGACACAGCGAAAGATGACAGACTCCTGAAAGCAAACTTCGTAGTGTGAGTGCTTCGATCGATTCTTTTGAAGATGGTTCCAATGAACAAAACCGAGTAACAGTCTTGGCCAAGCAATAATGCTTAAGAACATGCTGCATTTAACACCATTTTTTTTAAAATAGTATACATAGTTACAATACATATATATAATATTAATATATTTATACTTAGCCCCCACCTTTACTTCCTTAATTCCCAACCATTTTGCCACATCAAGGAAACACTCAACGATTCACTAGCCAAAGGGCAAATCAACACGAATGTTTTCCGCTTTTCGAGTTTTGTGTGTGTGTGTGTGTTTTTTTTCCCCTTTTTTAATCCTTTTGACGAACCAGAAATCCTTTTCCGGCCCCAGAAAACGAAACAAGGCAAACAAAAAATCCCCACAACAAAAGTTTGAAGGCGTTTTTCCAGTTGCTCCAAGCGTTTTGCCCCAACATTTCGCTGGGCGACAACAAAAACACTTCCGCATTTCACACGCGTTCCTTACACCCCACACCAAAGCCGAAAAATAACATTTGAATACCAACAAAAAAAAAAAACAAAAAGGTTAACAAGGATGAGTACGCCAACGAGTCTATTTAGAGGCTTGGCAGTTATTTTGGGCGACAGTGGGGAATGCGCGCTCGTTTCTTCATTTGCCAGTGTCACTTATATCAACTGCCGTGGACAAATAAACCTGCATGGGATTTTGCTAAATTGTTCAATGTTTGTTGACACTCGATGGCAGTCAACAGAACGAGGGGGGTGGGAATAGGGGTAGGGGTAGGGGGTTGTCTAGCATCTCTCTCAATGATCCAATCGCTGCATATCGCTGCATCGCGTTACAGTACATTAATATTTGATTTGGTTTGTTTGTTTTCAATTTACTTGAAAGCAAATTTATTTGTATATTGAAGCAGACGACGCAAGTCATTCGCTCTTGTCAGTTGGCTCTTAGCTTTCTGGCTGTGTCAATGGCAAGCAGGGAAATCAATATGTCAAGCTCACAGATTAGGTTAAGTGAAGTGAGGAGGTGGAAGAAGAAGGTGTTAAAAAACTTAGCTAAATTTGGTAGCCAACCTTTCAAGGCAAGTTTATAGACACCTTAAGGAACGGTTCAGTCGAAATGCTGTTACAAAGAGGAATGAGCTAATCCAAGAAAGGGTTCCAAAGAGCTTGCTTTACTTAAATTTTGTAGATATTACCAGATCGAAATGACTAGGTCATGGCTCCGCTGTTTCAAGTACATCCCGGTTCGATCATTAGTATACTTCCTTACTGAGGGTCCATAAAATATCCTATCTGATCTGTTCATTCCCCATTTATACATTTTGAACAACTTTTATTGTTGTATGGGCAGCTGCTCTTCTTGAATTGGCCAGCGATAAATCTTTTCTTCACAGATTTTGCACATGTGCTAAACCTTTTTTGGGCAATAATTTTTTTGCAGATTTATTCCCAGCCACACGAAAACTTTTGACATATTTCAAGCAAACAACATACACAAGACAAATGTTGTTTTAATATCAATTTATATAAAACATACACAAAAAAAAAAACATTTCTATAGTTATCTATGACCAGAAATACACAAACCAAACCAAAATGAAACAGAAAGCGTAAATTCATGTAGAATGTCAGATTATTTGTATTCCATATCCAGTTGGTTTGTTATCAGCGACATTTCGGTTGTCAGAAATAGCAGAGGGAAATGTTCCACTATTATTTTTAGTTTTACCCAAAGATAATAAATCACTTTTTTTTTTTTTGCAAAACAAAAAGTTAACCACAAACCACATTTCTTTATCTGCAAAAATTATGTTTAGTTCAAATGTTGTTGCAGCCGGCTCTAAAACTAGAAACAATTGGCATCCGTTGGATTCACCTAAACTTGTAAGAAAAATGCGATTTTAAATGCTTCACAGATTTATCGATGCTGTCAACACAACCACAAAAAGTTCCAGCTAAACGACGATTGAAGGACAAAGCAAAGTGAAAATTAGGCCGCCCAGAATCCCCGCAAATAACGACCGCAATGCCTGTCAAGTGGCACGTAGAGGGGATGGGGGAGTGGAGTGGAGTGGAAGCATCGCGACATGGTCTGGGGACAAGGAAACATGGACACCTGTGGCTTTTGCCGTGGCAATAAATCAATTTGTCCTGACGTCTTGACATTGTCTCTAATGTCGGTGAAGGCGATGACTTTGGTTCCATTCGTGATGCTTGTCCAAGGGAATTTGGTTTGGTTTTGTTGTTGATTCAATATTTGCATAGCTTTGAGCTTTAAGGAACTGCGATTTTCTATCTGTTAGGTTGACACAAAAAAGCGTTTAAAGTTACCATTTGCTCACCTCGAAGTCATCTTTCATATGACGCAGTGTGTCTGTGTGGGCGTTGTCTGACTTACCTTTTGTATTCATTTTATATGTTGCTGCTCTCAAACTTCAACTGAAATCAAAGTCAAGGTCCAACCAGAGTGGAGTAAAAAGTTTGTCTAAGAAGTAGAAAAGTTGAATGTTTGTTGTAGCTTTTGTTGAACCTTCCAAATTAATAAAACGATTTTGAAATCATCTTCACTTTTGCAGGATTTACACTTTTTATGGGAAGTAAATTGGTTGATTTCTTGAGATATTTTTTGATCTATTTACTGGCTTGCTTTTTCTTGGTCTCAGTAAGGCTAACAGGCTCTTTTATACCAAAGGTACAATGATAACCGGAGACAACAGAATCAGTCTAGAATTCAGAAGAAGAATTGCTCTTGCAAACCGATGCCACTCAGGCTAAGCAGGGAGCTCCGCTTATGAGCTATTAACCTGCCCCACAGCAGACTGCAATGCTATCCACTTCTAGACTGATATCTACACTTGACGAAAAAGTGGAAGGGGGAGTCTTCTCTTCCAACCTAAACTTGAACTTATCGTTTCGCCTTCCTGATCACTGTATCGTGTATTAGAGGTAGTGACCATCCAGAAATCAGCCAACTACCTTAGCACGCTACCAATCGGAGAAGGAATCTTCATATACTCAGACAGGACGAGGCATGACTCACCAAGATTTCTGCAGAAGCTGAAGGTACAAAGAAGAGTAGGAAACAGTACAATACCCCCTCTGAAATTGCCCCGCCCTGGGTAGAAGGTGATTTAGGCCACTAGCTCAACCTCTCATAGTCAACCTTTTGGAGACAACCGAGCTAGAGATCCCAACTCCCATTTCAACCTAACCCATGAGCTATTCAAAATATTGTTCATAGAAAGGAAAGTTTTATATTTTGGGACCAATATCTTTATCTGTGGAATCTTGGCAAATTTGGTTGCTCTACCTCTACCTCTACCTCTCTTATATCTAGATGATCATACAGACAGATGGGACAGAGACATATGGGAAACAACTCTAACGACTTGGCTTTTCATGTGATCAGGAATATAACTGCTGACCTCATTAAGGATCTTCTTTTTGCCTATTGCATACATTTGTACGACTTAAAGGTATTCAAAAATATGAGCTACTAGTCTGAGCTGAGCCAAATCTTTGTAACCCTGATTACATAGTTCGAAGAAGTCTCAAAATTGCCAGATAAGTTGTTTATATGATATAGTTCTTAGAAAATTGCGACAACTAGCCCTTAAAGTTTAAATTTGAACTAAACGTTAAAGCTTTTTAAGTCCCGGCCTGAATCTGGCCTGAGTTGAGCTACATTTCGAACAGCTATAAGATAGAAAACAGAACTATTCTTCTGCTTAAACCATATCATGTCGATACACTGTTAACTTTTTTTGGGTAATTAATAAATAAAACTTGGAACTTGAATTAAAAACGAATTTTCTGGACTTTTTTGAGTCGTGCATACTTCTTTTAATTACACTAAAGAACAAAGCAATCAAATATAGTTTCATAATAATCTGCCTAATATTAGTATTTACTAGATTTCTATGGTTTTTTACGATCCTGTTAAGTTTGATCAAAATTGGATATCTAAAGCGTAAAGTTGTCATAGAAATGTGAGGTCTAGAGACAGTTTTTCTAAGACAAACTTTGTTTGAATCGTTCTTTAAACTAGAAATTCATTATTTCAAATGCTTTTATACACTGCTAAAATAGTTGATTCAGATCTAAATACTGCAGCAAATAGCTGCTGTCGGTCGAAAATCTATTTTGCGTTTTTTTTTTATAAAAAGTCAACTCTGAGACTTGAAAGTATCTTAACTCATATTGATTTACTTCTGATTTCTTACTCCTCTGTTTTTCTACCAGTTCAAGTTCGCCTTTTCTGTTGTTGATTTACCATTTAATTTCATTTAAATATGTAAACTGGCCCTCACTTAAAGAGTTTCGACCTCCAGCTCCTGCCACTCCTCCCACTGCTAATCCCTGTATTTTTTTTTTTTGTTTTGCGTAGATTTATGTTATGTCCAGGCAACTACTGGCCTGGCCTGTTTAGCAGTGCACAAGGTTAAAGGCAAACATTTTCTGACACTTTGCAGACAACAGGCAACAAAGTCCAAATCAAAAAGGATTTTGCCCTGACCCAGAAATATGCTTGCTCTGAAAACTGTATCTCGAAATACTTAAATTTGTATTTTTCATCATCATCTGAGGCTTAAGTGCTCACATGAATGAGATGGCGGGTGAGGTGGCGGGCGGGCGGGGCGGTTGTGAGCGGGGGTAAGGCATGTGCCAGCTGTTAATATTTTGACAATGATGCATAAGTCCGGGACCTGGACAGACAGACTGGACGGACAGTTGGCAAGATGAATGTCGACAGTTGGATGGAAATCCACATCCAAAATTTCATATTCAGGCCAGGCACTCAACACTGAAAGCCTTCCTGGAGTTATTGTTTTAGTTGTTGTTTCTGGCTGACACCTTCATTAGTTATTCAAAAATTGTCGAGGTCGAGACAGTCAGTTGGAGAGAGAGAGAGAGAGAGAGAGAGAGAGAGAGCTGGCAGAGCACAACTGGAATTGTGTCAGAAGGGATTGGCTGGTCTTAGGGCCAGAGGCAAAGACATATGGGTTTCTTGCTGGACAGGCAATGGAAATGGATAAGATGACTGATGAAATGAAACATTTCTTGTAGCCATAATGGAGCGGCAGCTAAAGACTCCATAGTAGAAGATTAACTAAGAATTGTTCCTTTGTTCCCTTTCAGCAATTGTGCAGCAGCTGAATTACCGCATTTAAAACGCTTCAATTACCCCCTGGCAGTGACAGCAATTGTTGTCCCAGCCGCTTGTTAATGAGTTGTTAAGGGTCCACTCACATTTCCCACCACCAACGGCTTCATTTTGGCCAAATTCCATTCAACAGCGATAAATGTCAATTGCAGATCAACACCGAGTCCCGAAATGCCAGGAACTCAACTCATTACTTGCCGCGTCCGTAAATGTACACACACACACACACAGGGCCCCACCAGCTGGGCGGAGGAGCAACGTGACGTTGAAATGCCAACAATGGCTTGATTATGGCGGCGGGCAACCGGTACTTGGGATTGCGTTTACTTTGGTCAAGTGGGGGTCATAAATCGGTGCCGGCTAATGCCAAAGTGTGCACTTCATTTGGTCTGTCATTGGCATTCATGGTTCGATTCGCCACGAGGCAAAGTTTTAGTGAAAACAAAAGGACATTTTTGTGCTCAAGCAAATATGGAAACTTTAAAGTTTCAATCACTTGGCAGTGTCCGTGTCAGCTTCAGTTTCATGTCAGCCGCATGTGTATCAGTTTCTAATTTTTCTTTCTCAAACGTGGCACATTTTCTTGTATTTTCCCCATGATTTATAATGCATGCAAAATAATGAGCCTTCATTTGATGTCAAAACTATCGATTTTCTGCCATCAACTTCAAGCGGAAAATGGAAACTGCCAACATCAGGAGCAGCGGCAGCAATAGCAGCAGCAGGAACAGCATCGCACAATAGACGCCACTGCATTGGGCATCATCGAATGACACCCAATTCCCACAGCTGCACATTTCCGCTGTCAGTTGCAGTTACAGCAGCCGGAAGAGAACGCCACTTAAAGCTGGCCCCACATGGTCGTAGGGAAGATGTCTTCAAAAAGCCGCCAAAAGCCAAACTTTCAAGTCATAAATATGTATCCCAACAGGCCAACCCTCACTACCCATCCCCTCCCCGGGAACTTTGTGGATAGTTTTCCTGGTTGCCGGCAGCAATTATTAAAAAATTTATTGATTGCCCCCTCTAGGGTTAGAGGCAGGGGGCAGGGGGATGGGCGGGTTGAGGGGCGTTGGCATATCTGCCGACAAGGCTTTTGCCCAAATGCTTTTAATCTGATTGCAACGCGGCGGTCATGAAGTTCGTCCTGGTGGGCGGCAAAAAGGAAAGGAAGGCTATTGAATGAAAAATATTTATGCACTTGAATGGCGTTGGAGAGATAGTGAATGAAAATGGAGGAGAGAGTAGAGAGAAAAGCGAGTGCAAAACTTTCCCGATTATAAATCAAAACTTTCAATTTTCTTTAGTTTTTCTTTTCTTCGTTTTTTTTTTTTTACTGACTGCAAAGTTCGGCTGCAACAGAAAAGTTACCAAACAAAAGTCTAAAATTGTAAGTAACATATACCACACCATATAAACCTGTAAATATAAAAAACAATAAATTTTAAGCAGTCTAACTAAAACATATCTAAAACTAATACCATTGCAACTAAAACACAACACATAACATATATACACTACCCACATCATAAACCTAATCTTAATCACAATTAAAATCTATGTAAATACTCAGTAAGCTTAAGGCCTTAGTCGCTATAGCTTATTTAAGTTACACACAATTTGTAATTGCGTGCTAATGTTGTAATAATAATAATAATAATAATGTAAGTAAGGACACTTGATTGATTGACTGACAACATTTTTGGACCACGACTTGGTCAGGCAAGGCGGGGGAGAGGGGTTGAGAGTACGAAAATGTGCCTATTTTGTAATTATTGATTGTTAATTGAAATGCAGATTTAAAACACCTTTGTAAATAGAACCTTTTTCAGTTAGTTTAAAGTTATTTGCATTTGGATTGTAAGGATCCGTATGGAAGACAAAAAAAATATGGAAAAATAAAGGGGTCTTCAAAAAGGCGCATGACTCAAGTGTCATTGTTTGAATTTCCACAGTAGCTCCATTATAAAATGCATTCCTTTTGTTCTCTTTAGAAAGACTCGTTTTTGTGATATATTATATGAATCCACGACTTGTCGACAATATGATAGAAAGTGTTCTATTCTTAGTATTCAAACTAAAAATGTAAATCTGTTGTTTTTAAATCTCTCCAATCGACTCTAGATACAAGCCATATTCTTGGTTTCTTTAGGTATGATTACGATTAAGGTCTGGGAAATAATAATAGTAAAAAGCATTCTAAATAACTAAGCAATAATTGGCGTTGTAGTTCAGTGATCCGACTCCAAAATAACCTGTATACTTGATATCGAGTGATTTTTATACCTTTACAGAGGGTTTATTGAAATTGTCCAGATGTTTGTAACGCATAGAAGGAAGCATCTCCGACCACATAAAGTATATATATTCTTCATCAGCACGATGAGCTGAGTGGATTTAGCCATGTCTTTCCGTCCGTCCGTCTGTTTCTCTGATATCCCCTCAGTCAGTTTGAAAGCTATCTTCACCAAACTATGCACGAAGTCTCCTAGTACAATCTCACTGCAAATTTATCGGAACCGGCCGGATCGGATGACTTTAACATATAGCTGCCATACGAACGATCGGTCGAAAAACTAGTTCAAGTGAGAAAAACTGTTTTGTTTTCACTGCAAAAGTCTCTAAACTCCGTATTTACTAGTTTTTAATGGTTCTCCATAATTCTGACAAATTTAATCGAAATCGGAAATCTATATAGTGTGGCTGCCATAGAAAAGTAAGGTTAGAAAAGCAGTTTTAGTAACAAAAACTTTTTTGTTTTCAATGTAAACCTCTTTAAAATTAGCATATATTTATTTTTGAAGCTTTTACACAATTCTTTAAAGTTTTGTGAATTTCGGATGACTATAGGTTATAGCTGCCATTGGAATGATCGGTCGAGAAACTAGTTTTAGTGGGAAAAACTTTTTTGTTTTCAAAGAAAACGCCTCCATACTTTGTATTTCTTAGTTTGCTATGCTTTTCCATAATTCCACTTAGTTTGGTCGAAATCGGACATCTATATGGTATAGCTGTCATATAAAAATTCATTTTTGTTATTCATTTTCTAGCGGAATGTGTTCATCCACTCATTCGAACACTTATCGGATCTAATTGTGCTTTTTAGAATATATAGAATTTACTAATTGTGGCTCTTTTACTTATGGTCTCTGGACTCAAATCGATTGATCAACGATCTGTCTCTCCTTATAAACAAACAGATTTGAGAGATGTTAAAAGATAGAGGTTCATCAGGATAAGGACCTTACTTCCCATACTTGCAGGCAGATGAATATTATTTTTACTTAAAGATCTCCCGCCCCGGTAACATAAAGCAAAGATCACTCTTTTGATGGTTCGTACCTGCTAGACAAATCGAATAATCAGTTTTATTTATCAATTACATAAAGGATGGTCAAGCTAACAGCAAAGAAAAGTGGGCTTGACGAACTTTGTTACAGGTTTTCAATGCAGTAAAGAAGGCTTTCGAATTCTTTCCTTTGGGCTGGTTAGTATGCAATTATTAGGTACTCTTGGTCACCTCTGTTTTAAGCTTGTTTTCAAGTCCGAAACGTTAGAAGGAGCCGACCACAGAGAGTGAATTTATGTTATTGTTAAAAGCTTATTATTTGTTTGGATTTTGTTCACTTATGTTGGTGAGAGTTGAATATATAGACTCTTTGACTCAAAAGATATTAATCCTGAATTGCTCCCCTTTCAAACTTCATTGCATTGTGTGCGAGTTTATCTGTCCATCATTCCTGTATCTTGCTACACGTTTACTTGCTGCTTTGTCTGCCTTTTTGTGCAACCTCAAGGCATTGCTGCTCATTTAAACTCATCTTTACAACTCAACCACACAAGCATACGCACAAGACAATGGAAATGTTTTCCCTAAAATTATTTGTGAGCCTTTTGTTGCTGTTGCTGTTGTTCTTGTGGTGGCCGGGGCACAAAATGTAATCAAGAAAACATTTAAATGAATGGCAAATTCAAAATTGCATGCATATTTCATATGTGCAGGCCACAAAATGCTCATGTAATTGCGAGCACAAGTTGCCAAAAGCAGGGAACAGGGAACAGGGAGCAGCAGCAGCAGCAGCATCTTGCATAAATTTTGCATCAAAAACTTTTGTCGGGACAAACGACGACGACGCCGACGACGACGACGACACTCGGGGCAAAAGCTGCTTTCGAATGCCCGAGCATGCTCTTAAGGAAATTTGCACATTGATTACTTTCTTGCCGGAAGTCATAATTAAACAAACATCAAAGGACTCAAAACTTTTCATAAGCAAAATTAACACATAATTTGTTTACCAAACACGTTTTGACCAGCAACCAGTCAAGGATCCTTAATGGGGACACTTTTGACTCTTCTACTAATTGAAAATTCCAAGTGCAAGCTCTGAGCATGTGACGGGCAACTAAGTTTTTGTGGGTCACAGGCCTAAATCCATGGTGTTGGCAACGTGAGGCCGTTAGCAGTAAATAGATCTGACATCAAAGCTGAAAAAGAGGAGGAGAAGACCACAGGGATTACAATGAAAAGGGTGGTGATACTGAACACTGCAAAGTGGCTAAGGATCAATCGAGATAATCTTATCAACAAAAAGTTTCAATTCAAGTTTTTGGAATATTAACTTCTAACTGCAATTGGGATTAGTTTAAGTGTGTTTAAGCCCTTAATCTACATAAACCTAGGATACGGTCACACTAATAGGACTTAAATCAAGCTAAAACTTATTTTTAGAACTATTTCAGTGGAATTACTACACTTTTGAGTCCTTTCTTCGCTGATAAACTAAAATCCGGAAAGATTCTTCAGCTGTTTTTATAAGCATTTTGCAGGACTTTCTTCACCAAGTGGAACGATTATACCGAAATAATGAGAAAGTGCGACATTTTCATACATATTCATTCAAATTAATTACTATTTTTGGACTATTTTTGAAAAGGGATGTTTGATGAAAGGGTACACTGGAATAAACGCATCGGTGAATGCATTCTGATCAACTCTACTCTCTTATATCAATCCTTTCTTAAAACTAATCTACTGATTACCCTTCTCACGTCTCTCACGTTTGCATCTCACTTGCTTTCCACATACACATCATTCCTGACATGGAACAACTTTACTGTATGTAGTATGAACGGGGGCGTCCACACAACACACACACCCAATCCACCCAAGTCGTTAAAAAGTAAAAATCAATTTATGAGTAAAACGTTAAGTGAAAAAGTTTTGCCATTAAAATGCAAGCCCGACGGCTTGAAGGTGGCTCCGGGACCAGCTCCGGCTTCGGCTCCGGCTCCGGCACACCACACAACTTCTTCAGTCCAAAGTCAAGGTGTTGAGAAGATAAATCAATTTGCTTGTTGCACAGTTGCCAGAGCCAACAAAAAGGTTTAATTAACGAACAAATGTCAACTTGAGCGAAGCAACACTTAAGCAGCAACTTTTGTCCGCAATTAAGGCATGAATGAATGACAGACTGAATGAATTACGAACTGAACTGTATGCGAGCTGAGAGTGTTGAACAAGAATTTTCCCAACTTGAATGTGGCCAAAGTGCTCAATTGTGTGAGGGAGTCGATGGGCTGTGCGTGCTGTCGCTTAAGGGGTTTCCTTTGGGCAATTTAGCTAAAATCTGCAACATTTACTTTAATCCTCTTTTGAGAAGAGAGAAAGGCTTGTTTTCTTGTGGTAATTATGTTTCATATGCTTCTAATCATTTGGGCAGGCTCTTAAAATAAATGAGGTGAAAAATGTTTAGAAAATATTTATTTATTTAGTACCCAAATTGAGAGTCTGAAATTGTCACAATTTGCATTATTTATTATGCATTGCATATTTTTGTTATTTATTTATCGCAGTTGCTATTGTGTGGGATTTTGTTTTGTGGTTTTTGTTGGTTGCTTCCAGTGTCTTTGATGAAAATTTTAGAAGAAAGTCATATTTCCAATTATAACTATTATGAATTAGTAGACTTATAAATCGATTTACCCAGCTGGATAGAGATCAGATGAACCTTAGATGAGTTATGAGGCGTTCAAAATTTGTAGATTTAAAGAAACATAATCTCAGAGAAAAAATAGAGAATTTCATACTTGTATCAAGAATGTTCGAGGTCAGAAGTTCGATAACAATGATAATTCTTGATCCAAGAGCGAAATTCTTAATTCAAGTATGAATTTCTGATCCCGTTTTTCTTGATCCAAGAGTTTTAACACTTGATCCAAGCACGAATCATTCTTAACTCAAGCAGAACAGTTCTTGAATCAAGTGCTAAACATACTCATATTCAAGATTGCTCATTCCTGACTCAAGAACATAAATCATTGCCATAAACCGAGCATGTTCTTCCTATTGTCAAGAGCTCATTAGATTCAAGAGTAAGATCAAGTGATCATGACCATGTGGCATGATTGAGCCGGCTCGAGGAATACATAGCACCTCAAAGCAGCATCAGTCTTTGCCTGTCAACTGTCAGTCGCACATCGGTTGCTGCATGCCAGCAATGCCATATATGGTTGGGAATTCCAAAGCAGCATGAGTGCAAAAATCGATTGCGCTCTCCACACACCCCTCTTAAAACTGAGCGCGCGAGATCAACGCTGGGTTCGCTCAAATATGCTTGCTCTTCTCTCTGTTTCTTTACCTCTGTCCCCTTGCCGAACCTAGCTCGATTTCAAGAGCGAAATTCTTGAAAATTCGAGAGCGAACAAATATTTTGTTAAAAGTGTTCGATCTTAAGTAATTCGTTCTACTTTTTTTTGGGTGTACTTCAAACCTTTTTACAATCATTTACAAAATATAAAATACAAAAATAACATGAGATCATCTCAAAAAATTACCAATTCTAAAATGTCTCATGCCAAAATTTATGGTTTTTTATGTCAAAAATAAATAATAACCTAGAATTCACTTTCTAGTTTTTACTTCATTCAAAATGAAGCAAATTGCGGTGGAAATAGACAGCCCTTTTACTCTGTTTCACTTGAGACTTAAGTTTTGCTTAAGATATAGATCAAGTACTGCATTGTCTAAGTTTGCTCATATGTTAGTGCTCGTAATTCACTTGATATCAAAGTTTTACATATTAAGTTGAATCACTTCCCTAATACCATATCCAATTCCCCCACCATTTCGATCAAATAAAAACCTTTTTCAGTTCATAAACCTTCAAAAAGAAAAGAAAAGTACAATCAACATTTATTTAATGGCAGGAGGTCCCCCCCACACTTCAAATAAGCATGAAGTAAAAACTGAGAACCATGAAGTTACAGAGTATAAAATATTAAGCATTAATATGCACGCCCCTTAGCTCAAGCTGGACCCCACCATAACCATTCCGACCTTTTTTTTGGAGTGTGCCAGCAATAAAAGTTTAAATAGAAGTGCCAACAAACCACAACAGCACTCATCATGCTCGAACGCCCAAGGGCCACAGCAACAACACCCTCACTGCCTCACTCCCCCCCCTTTGGCCCTGCCCCAACGCCACCTTCGCCTAAACCAAGCTGAAGTATGTAGCGAACCTCATTTGTGTGGCCAAACTAACCAGGATTAAGCATAAGGTAAACACACACACACACATGAGTGTAAGTATGTTGACCCAATTTAATTGATGGCCAAACACGAGTAGGTAGAATAATAATTTCCATTTTTTGGCATGGGAAAAAATGGCAAAATTGCTAGAAACATTTTTTAGTTAAATGAAATGCCATAAATCAATGCAGGTGTTAATAAATATTATTATTTGATAAGCGCATAACTTAATAATTCAATTGTTTTGGGTTTGAGTTTTCATAATTTAGATTTGCATAGAAGTTAAGTCGTAATCACTTTAGTTGCTAGGAGATTACTTTAAAGAGGGGGAAGCTAAATATATATAGATACTTTAAGGGTTTTGGATAGGCAAAGACTACTGATGGTAGAAATGGAAGGTGCTTGAAACAGCTGAGCAGTCGAATATCCTTCCTTCTGATGCTGTGTGTTTCTGTTTAAAGTTATGTGAAAACTAGCAGCAAAAGTATGCAAGTTTGATATAAGAAGAGCAAGCCCAGAACACCTTAACTGAAACGAAAAGTCTTTTGAAAAGACAAAGAGATTCCCTAAGTTGCCTTGAACCATTGAAAAACCGCCACGGCAATTCATAGGATCACCGGATCGTCCCCATCAAACCATTTAGATAGTAGCACAAGCTTGAGCAAAGAGCTAACATCCGTTTAAGAGATGTCTTCGAATGCTCAGAGAAGCCAGAAATTGCATGCCACACTCTCCTCTTCTACAAAGTATAAACTTTACTTCCTTTCCAACCCCTTGTAGAATTTTGGTAGCCTACTTCTCTACTCTAATGGCCTACAAATATGAAAATCAACTCAAGTTTTGAAACCCTAATGAGTTTTGGCTTTTATAAACCAACTTAGGCAGTTAGTTTCCCCTAACCACTCACCCACATGGACACTCCTTCAACTGAGACTCATTAACATATGTCCATTATGTGGGCAGCTCACATGCATTTACCATTTGGTTTTGAATATTCACCAACTTGTACCAGTTCCTCGACCCCCCACCCCCACACCACACCACACCACTTCCACTTCCACTTCCAGTGTCAACAAATGCTCAGATTTTAAACTTGGAATACGTGAGGGAATTCACTTGGTGGTGCTGGTAAGTTGGCTATCCTCCTGGCGAGATTAAGTGCAAATAATATTTGATATCCGGCGGCGGTGGTGGCCGGTCGTTTCGGACCAATGATTCATTGTTTGCTTTGCTTTCGGGATTTCTACTTTTGATTTCTGAGCTCTGTCAACAGCTGCAGTCGCCTGTCTTCTGTCACTTACATTGTCACTTGGGCATTGTCAACTACTCCCTGGCTGAATGTGTCAGGACATTCCTCAGTTACTAAGTAAATACATACATACATATATATATATGTTTATAGATGGATATGCTACAAGTGTGCGCCTTGTTTTGAATGTTAATATTTGCACTTTCAATTCAAGCAACTGGCAAGTGACAATTTTCTGCCAAGTTGTTGCTGTTGTCGGGTAACAATTCTCATTGAAATTTGTGCTTTTTGTGGATGCTCAAGTGGTTGGTGAGGAGACATTGTGTGGCTTAAATAAATTTCGTTTTGGGTATATATGTATATGAGTTTTTAATGGGTCGTTAAGTTAAGTGTTATGTTTTTTGACCCCTCGCATTACGAGTGAAAAGTTACATATGCGTTATGTGTGCTAAATAGGGGGCTACAGCCATCTAATTTAAGCCCCAAAAGCCAATTAGCCAAATGCATGAGCAACTCAAAGTTCAATGGGAATTAATTCAATTAGGCTTAGAGAATGTTAACGATCGAATTTTGGACCAAACTAAATCTGCAGGCGGCAAGCAGCAACTGCTGCCATTTACCCATTACTTTTGAGCATTATATTTGCCAGTGATTTTCATTTCAATTAAGCAAAATGGGCTGGCCGTACAAAATATACAAATTCGATGAGTTATTTATATTTATTTAGCAGGTGCCGCACAGCTCGCCCGCATTCCAATTAACACCCAACCCTGGCACCCTGACATATAAATTTCAATTGTCAATAAATGTACATACATTTTTATATATTTCGATGTCAACTTTAAGCCGATTAATGACATGCCAGTTGCGGGCTATTGAAATCAATTAAAAATAACCAGGCCAATGAGAGTTGAATTTAATGCGAGTTTTGGGGTAATAAATTTTAAATATCCAAATTAAAATTTACACCCAAAATGTTTAATGATATTAAACGCCGAACTCAACTTGAAATTGTGTCATAAAATTCAACTGAAAATTCACCATATTTAATTGAAGCGTGTCCGGCCGGAATATCCGTGCGTACGTCTGTCCGTCTGTCCGTCTGTGTGTGGAATGAATTGCTTTCGTTTTTATGGAAATGAACAAAGCGGAATGTGATTAAAATTCAATGCAGGAAAATACATGTTTAATTAAACAAAAAAAAATAAAATGTTTTTAAAATATAATAAATCGAAAACATATGCAGGGGGGGTAAAACATGAATGTTGCTTACAAGTGTTATGGTTGCCTGTTTACATAAGTCGACAGATTTTAATTGACTGGGCGAGGCCATAAAAAAAAATACAACCATAAAAATTGTCATGGCAGTGATAAATCTGGTTAATTTAATCAGCATGCAAAATAAGCAGGCTGAGCGTTGTTAAGCAAAAGTTCTTGTAACTCTTGTTTATTGGCAAATTATGGAACCATTTTATAAAGAGAGAAGCTGAAAAGCAGCGGTAAGTTGGGAAAACACAGCCGGGTGCAGAGTCTGTATAATGATGTGCAAGGCAATAGATCTGCCACAGCTCCAATGAAGAGACTATAGACTACATATTGGCATACTTAAGGAACACTGCATAGCAGCCGCTCATGCAATAAAACTAGGCATAAGGACAAAAGATACCCACAGGAAATGCATGGAACCTGGAGTCACAGAAACTCTAGAACAACTCATTTGCAGCTATCCAGCTATTGTCACGATAATAACTTAAAACTTATGCACACTCCCAAGCTCGTTTCTTTGGAAGAAGCTGCCATGAGGCCCCCCAAACAATTATTGGCATGTCCCAAAACGTTAAAGATCCTCCTGGATGGCTAAATCAAACGAACCCAAATAATTACGCGGCCTCATTAAGGACCTTAAGGCCTATGTGTGATCTTACAAACCGCAACATGCGCTTAGAAAGTTTTTGGAAATAAAGCTTCAATGTATTAAGAGGTTTAGCTCTAGTCCTGCAAAATTGGTGACGAATAAAGGGAAGTTAAGAGGGTTAAAACGGACGAGTTGATTTCGAACGCAACGGCCTGTTGCCTTACCGTCGAGTATTTGACCTGGCTTTTACCTTGCAGCACGTCCAAACGATAATATTTAGATCTTTTTGTTGTAAAAGTGATTTACATATGGAAATCTGCTCAAATTTTGGAAGATCTCGTTAAGCTTTGCCTTCTTTTGTGCTTTTTTTTGGGAATACAAATATTATTGGAATATGACAAATCCGTTGCCTCTCTAAAAACTTAAGCCAAGTTAAAGACCAAGTTCCTAGGAGTCAGAGCATATTTAGTCTGTGTGGAAGTCAGGGATGCCAACCGAACTGAGCCAATTCATAGCCTAACCTCTAATTACAGCTGATAAACTGAACTGAAAAATGCTAAACCGAACCGCGAACCAAAAATAAAGTAGAAAAGGTTCAGATTACTGGCGCGTCTTAAGACTACAAACTTAAAATTTTCTACTCATTTCCCTTATTTACGACCTTGTCGAAGCCAGTGATATGTGATCCCGTAATTGTCTCCGGAACTTTTTCAAATGTCTGTCATCAGTTAACATTTCTCCTTGATAAGTTGCTAATCGATTTGTGGGATTGCCATGTCGTTTACAGGACTTTGGACTTTGAAGGGTTTTAAGACTTGAGACCTGGCGAAATTAATGAAGATCCTTGAACAGAGATGCGATTTTGCACATTTTTCGTGCTACCTTTCCTTCGAAAGCTCGGAAAAAATAGTTTTCCGTACAGATTTAAACCAAATTAAGGACGTTTTACTTAAGTACTGGTTCTAAGGGTCAATCCTTGTTTAATCAGCGGAATAAAGCACCATTCTAGAACAGAAATCAGTCTTTGTTACCTTGACTTTGCCATACCAGATTTATGAAAAAATCGGGTAATTATGCCTACACTGGAAAAAAGATTCAAAAAAGATCCATTTGGAAGGGGGATATCCTATTAATCATCCAGCGGAGCTGCAAAATCATCCAAATTATCATAATTTTCTTATTCTTTGGATGATTTTTAGATGCGTTGGATGATAAGAAAAATATTAAGGACATATTAACTCCAAATGCATACCGGAAATAATACAATGGAAATTTTTTATTATCCTTTTTTCCCTGTGAAGTGAAAAAGAAGCTTATTGATAAACTCCATCGATTTGCAAAGGGTTGCAACGGGTTGTGACATCGATATGACTGCTTCGCTCCTGAAGACAAACTATTGGAACAGCTTTGAATTTCGCAAGCAATTTGTGGGGACTTAAAGACCGAAGCTAATCAAGCTTCTAACTGGGTAATGGTGCTATTTTTATGCGATCTCTGTACATAAGCTGCAACCCACTGATCGGTTTAGAGTATCGCTTTAAAGCGACTTCACAAAACCATTGTACTTGGTTATTTCCGCTCACTCAAACACACACGCACACACACAGACACAGACACAAGTACACTCGGGCTAAAGAGTAGAAGTAATAATACTCAAATAAAACATTTACAGGCACAGACAGCGAAAAACTGTAAATGACATGCCGAGCAGGGTCGAAGGGCGGGCGGGGTGGGGGTTTTAACGCGCAGCCACAAAAGCAGCCTCGACTCATCCCCATGCCTCGACCTCGTTGTCGTCGTCGTTGTCCTTGTCGTGCGAGTCAAGTGGAGTTTTGGAGTAGATGCAAGAGCACTTCATTTCCCAGATCCCCCCTCTCTTCGTAAACCGCCGGCCAAAAAAAAAAACAGGCCTCCTAAAGACTTTTCTTGCAGGTAGGAAAATTTAGTTTTATTTTTTTTTTCTTGTGTTTGGTTGGTGAAGCAAAAACCGCAAATGCGACAAAAGCAGAATGCAATTCGCACTTGAAACTGAGGGCAGCAACAAGAGAATGCTTTGTGGTGAAAAAAATCCCCAAAACTTTTACCAACGAGTTGTTGATGCTGCTGCTGCTGCTGGCTGCCTTTTTTCTTCTGCCAATTTGCAGCAGAAAATGAAAATTTAAATTTTTAACCAACGCCGAGGCGAGACGCCAGAGCTCTTTTTTTTTTCTTCTGGCTGCAGCTGGGAAATTTCACACATTTCCCACAGCGCTACGTTTGGCAAATGCTCCATCTGCCAGCTTTTCTTACTCGATTTTTGTCAACGAGAAGGGAAACTTGCAACGCCGTCTGAGGTTTTCTGTGAGTGATGAATGAATGTGGAGGTGCCCTAGGTGCTGCTGGCTTGTCTGCTTTTTGTGTGCGATTCTTTATGCTTTTGTCGGTTTAATGCAACATAATGAAAGGGAAAGAATGAAGTGTGATTGAAGTAGCAGCAGTAGCAGCAGCAGCAGCAGCACCCTGCGTGCGGCGGCACCTACCCCTCCCGCGTGCGCTCAGCATGCAACAAATGCCTCAAGTGCATAACTGGAGCTGCAGGGCATAAATCACAGCGGACGGACTCCCAACCCCCCTGGCTAATCCCCTGTCTGCCCTTTTGTTTGCCTTTCATGTACTGGCTCAATTAAAAAATAGCTGAGAAACTTGGGTTTCCTTTTTTTGGGGGCAATTAATATTGGCAAATTTTAATTGCTTTTCCGCACGCAAAGCTGCAATTTTGTTTTCTTTGTGTTGATTTTCACACCAATAAATATGCAGATTTTATGTTGAGCTATTTTTAGGTCAGTCTGTTGTCTGTGCCGGGCGGTTGCCGGGTGCAGGAGGAGCTGAAGGAAGGGACTACATATATAATTAATTGCAACTGCATTTCCTAAACACGTAAACATTGCATTGAGGGAGTACGGCTGAAATGTAGCAACATGTCCTTGTGCTTTCCATCTCGACTGAAATGCAACTGTTTTGGCTCTTTTCTAACTTTACTTTCGCTACCAAAGTGGCCAAAGTTCGAAGTGTGGAAATTCATTCGGGTGGTCGAAAATACGAAAGCGAAGGCGAAACTCTCAACAATTGACGCAGGCGCAGCAGCTGCAGAGAGAGAGCTGCTTTTGGAGTAAGTCTACAAAACAGAACTCTTTAATAAGGAATTTTAAGGGAATTTGTATAAGACTGAGAATTTCAAATGAAGACATTCGAACGTTTGGTGGCAGCTCTGCGGAGAGTTTGCGGCAGACTTTATTTGAAAAATTGTATTTGATTTTATAAGTTCAAAGCAGTTTAACTTTGGGGAGGGCTTTCAGTTGGATTCATTGTTGTTGAAAAACTATTTTACAGTTCATCACTCTTAAGTAATAATTCAGCTTATCCATTTCTTTTTAATTTGATAATATTTTCCAATGGAAACATCCTCTGCTAAGTCACATAAACTTACGCATAACCGTATAAAATATAAGTTTATCTGACACAGCAAAGCAGCTATATAGTAGATGAGAAATCATCCCTAAGCCTCTTAAACAGGCATGTTTTGCACTATATCGAATAGTGAATGTACTTAAGATTATTTGTTAATTCATTGGAGTAGAGCAAAAGCAATTGTCAAATAATAAAAGCCATAAGAAAGATATAAAGAAAAAAAGGATACTGCCATTTCTGTTTGTGTCTATTGTAAGCACTCAACAATAGACACAAACATAAGATAAGCGCATAAGAAGTGGGCACCTCGATATAATACTTCTTTAAAATCGAGTTAGATTCTGTTTCACACATTAACTCGCAACAAATATTTATGACAAGGCTGTCAACCTCTTGAGCTCGGCTATCTGTTCTTTCGGGTGGTCGAAGCAGGGATGCAAACCGGTTCTGAGCTGAACCGGTTTTGAACCGAACCGAACCGCTTATTCCCGCTGGTGAACCAAACCGCAAACCGAACCGGCTTCCTTTCAGAATTTCTGAACCGAACCGAAAACCACAAATAAAAACGGTTCGGTTCGGTTCAGTTCTCTGACGAGTTTTATCATTATGTGAAATTTGAATCGTTTCGCTAAGAAAGTTTTCAAACATTTCGATCGACCCTCTACATATTTAGCGTTGTCGGATCGATATAACTTTTAAGCATATCCTGAAGAGAATTTTACAAGTCTTCTGCAATTTCTCGCCGATCTCTTAATTTACCTGTTCATCAATCTAAATTTGTTATTTCATTAGACAATATTTAAAATTTCTGTGGTACTTCTTAACCTTTATTCAATCTTAATCTGCCAATTAATAAGAGCATTCGTCCTGGAACTGATAGACGAGTCCTGGTAATCCGACATAATAATCTTTTCAGATTGCTCTAAGGATTTTTAAGATATTCGAATGGATTATAGGAATCAAATTTAAAAAATGGTCGAGTATCCACTTCACCGAAATCATATTTTAAAATGTGCCTTTGTGAACCACTGAACCGAACCGAAACAGCAGTTCATTTAACTCCAAAAACCATGTTATGAACCGAACCAGTACTTATTTTCGAGTGGTTTGCATCCCTGGGTCGAAGGCTTCTTATGTTCGATTCCGGTATATGCTTGCATTACTGCATTATTGTGTCCTATGCAGCTTTAGCATAGGAGTTCCTGGTATCATTCAAGTTGTATCCAAATTGAATGCACCTGCATCCGCGACTTTTTGTGTGGTGACTCGACAGGGTGGTGATAATTTTGACAACTAAGTATTTCCTATACTTTATATATTTATTATATAAGAACACTTTTGGGTTGGTTTAGTGCTCGTCTGTGGATGTAAAAGTTCTAAATTAAACTCATTATTGCAAGCAAATACACTTTATCATTCTGCCAACTAGAATTAATCAAGAAAAAGCTTTAAAAACAAAAGAATGTTATGTAAACATCATCTAAAACCATTTGATTCTCAACAAGTTTTTTTCACATTGTCAACAAAACCCAGATCATTCAATAAAATGCCATAATGCTGTCAAACTTATTGACTTATTGTATATTTTTGATATATCGTGAAGTCGATGACATTATCACGGCAATGAGAAACTTGCATTAGGGTTAGCTTGCAAGCTGGTTCCTTAATTTTGTTTTGGTTAGGCCAATTTCATTAGTTTTATCCTTCAAATCGAACTCATTTACGATGCCAGTACTGAAATTTCCTCAATTGCTCAATTTTCGATCTCAAAATCATGATATACTGAAGGTAGATGTTAAAGTTGAGACAAGATTCACAAGAATTTAAAAAAAAAGAACCATGTTTATGAAGCTTTACTACATGCCGCTTGTGAAGAGGATGGTCCTAGAGGGGAGGAAGGATGGGTATGTTATTCACCAGCTCAATTACTCAGTTCTTTGGTTAAAATGAAGTAAAATGAAGCACTCATAGCTGGAATAATTGTCCATTAAAATGATAGATAATCGAGGGCCATAAAACACTTGAGGGAAACTGCTTAGATATTTTGTGAATTAATCAAAAAGAAGTTTCTGATTATTTATGATGATTCTGGCCCATAAATTTGACATAAATGCTATCAAGTTTATGAAAAACGAGTAACCAGAACGTACATATGTTTTTCTTCTGGCATATTTTAGCTATTCAAGGCCAAACACACACACACACACACACACACACACTTATCCGGAAAGTGGCCCGGGACAAACAATTTTTCAGCTTGATCTGTTGGCTGCTGTCAAGCGTTTGATCTGCAACAGATTGAACTATCAATTATGCCCTAGCAGACGTGACCGACCAACTGGCATGTGCCACACACACACACACACACACACAGAGAGAGAGAGAGATAGAGATGGAGCTGGCGATGCAGGAGCAGAAGGCGGAGTGGTCAGGTGGGCATGTTAAAACGGACGTTTAGTTACAGCTGAGCACCTGCCAGGCCAGGCCAGGCCAGGCCAGTCGAGGCCAGGCCGCATCAAAAGGAATGCCGGCAAGCTTGGGGAAAACGTGTCCTACATGCTGGCCATCCCAGGGCAGTTTCCTTCGGTTGGTGGTTTTGTTTGTAGTAACTGACCCCGGTTGCGTGTGCCCGTTGCATGTGCGGGATTTTGGGGCCCAAATCGAGCTTGAGAATCCACAAAAATGCAATCAAACCAACGAAATGCGGCCCCAAATAAGTAGATAGAGAGACAGACAGACAGACAGAGAGAGCGCCTCAAAGTCAAAGGACAAACAGTAGTTTCCTTGCATACAAGCGTACATACATACATACATACCTACATAATGTGCATGTGGATTCTAGTTTACATTTTCGTTTTGCTTGTTTTGTTTGCTTGTTTGTTTTTTGTTGTTTCTGTTGCCTTTGCCATTTCTGTTAATTAAAATCCAATGATTCTTTTTGTGCCTCCTTTTTCGTTTGTCTGTTTGTCTGAATTTACATCGGTTCCCACTCTCCCCCAGCTCCAGAGACTTTTTCCTGCTACTTGTTGAGAGTTTTTAATTGCACACATTTTTCCAGTCTGCCTGGGTAAGAATTTTTGCGTTTACCTTTGTGTTCCACAATCTGCAAAATTAAAAACATTTCTTTTTTTCTCCCATGCTGAGATTTAAATTTTTCTAATGAAAATATTTTTACATGGTTGAGAATGGAATGCTTGCTGCTGCAGTCGTACTAGTTTGTTGAGCAGACAAAAGGGGGGAAAATTGATGCAAATTAAAAACGCTTAATTTAAGGAATTTTTTTGTGCAATAAAAGATGACGAACAACATTTTGCAGAATATAATCAAATTTCCTCAGCCCCGTTCATTTCTTTTTTTTTATGCATTTTAATGGCCTTAAAAGCATTTGCCTTGTCCCAAGGCATAAAACATCTTTTGGCAAATAGATTTATGCTTTTCCGTAATCTGGTGCACAAATTGCCAAATAACCCAAATAGCTGCAGTTGCAGTTTCTTCGGGGGGGGGGGGGAAAGTTCTTCGAGGGGAAAAAGCAGCTTAGCACTGAATGAAAAATGTTTCAGTTTCCTTTTGTTTGCTGCTCATGTTTTGTCGCTTAATTTTAATGGCCAGAGACGTTAAACTTATTCCTAGCTTCATTTATGTTTATGCTCGTTTTTTATTTGTGTAATTTACGCGCTCGCGTCGAGTGCTGCAGCTGCTCATAAATTCCGGACACAGGTCCGGGGCCAGGTCACGTTGTCTCATTAAAGCAACAACAACAACGGCAACAACAACAACAACAACAAGAGCAATAAGTGCTGTAACAACAGCCATAAGAGGCCACACACATGTCAACGGGAACAATAACAGGAACGGGGCTCAAGGATATCAAATTGAGTTACCTGCCTGAACTGGAATTAATGGGAAATGTTTTGAAGCAATTTCAGAACAATTGCAAAGTTGGAAATTGTGAATCATAGATCCCATTAACATGGAATTTTGCAAGTACGTGAGAGTGGGAAACTGTTGGCCAAGCTAAGGCAATGGCAATCCATACGTGGGGTATTATTTGAAAAGCCGGAAACTGGTTATACTAGCAGCAATATCTCAAATCTGGTTATACCAGCATAAACGTGGACATATTTATGCATAAAAGCTCTCACAACGCTTTGAGGTACTAGCACTATTTGCTTTGTTTACTTCTCTTACTTTTTGGACCTTTATTTCCATCAGAACCGATTAAGGTTTTCGGCTCGGCTCAGTCTTCTGCCTGCTGGCATTACCCACCCAACATTTGGAAGATCATTGTGGCAAAATCAGCTTAATGAGTCTTTTTTAAGCCCTTTTAATGATACAAAAATTATAACTATCTTGTGCGATTAAAAGAAGACTTGAAGCAAAATGTGATTTATTGAAATACGAAATAAAAAGACGCGAAAATGACACGAATATGAGTTGAAACTGATCAGAAAATAGGGTTAAAAACGACTCTTCACAAAGTGTCTTGGCTAGGGTACCATTTTCTTCCGACAAGAGTATCATTAACGATTAGAAAACTAGCGCATTTATGACTGTTTTAATCAGATTGAGGATTTAAAAAGGACTCGAATGTGATCAAAAATATCATAAAAAATTTAATGGGACTCAGTCTCCTCTTGATTTGCTCTTTTCCCAAGTTCGATCTCCCTTCGCTTGTAACATTCGCTTTTCGAAAGTAGATCCTCTTCTGATTTACAGACTGATGTTGTGGGCTCTCGATCTTATGGTTTCAAGGTAGATAAAATCCTTTAAATCCTTGAGTTGTACAGATCGTCGAAGACACGTTGACTCAAAGAGCGTTGATAATAGTCCCATTAGTTTTTATTGCTTCTTTAGCAGATGGTTCCCTTAAAGAGAAAGTCTTAGACGAGAAAGCTAAGCTAGCTTCGTTATGTGCTAATAAAATAAATATTAAATATTATTAAAAAGAATCTTTTTCCCTCAAACGACTCATTTCCGACCGATCGTTCGTATGGCAGCTATATGATATAGTCCTTCGATTTGGACAAAAATTTGTAGACTTATGTGAAAGTATGTAATACAGTCAAATATTAAATTGCAGGATGCTACCATTAAAAACAAAAAAGTTTTTCTAACCAAGACTGTTTTTCAGACCTATCTTTTGTATGGCAGCTATACCATATAGTTGTCCGATTTTCATCCAACTTGGCAGAATTATAAAAAAGCATAGAAAACTTACGATTACATTAAGTTTGAAGACGTTTTCGTGGAAAAAAAAAAGTTTTTCATACGAAAACTAGTTTTCCGACCGATTGTTCCTATGGGAGCTATGACATAAAGTCCGCCGATTCGGTCAGTTCTAACATATTAGTAGCGTGCAGAAAATATAATACTCTGCGCAAAATTTCAGCTCAATTACTTCAAAACTGAGAGACTAGTTTGCATAGAAACAGACAGACGGACGAAAAGGAAAGAAAATATATAGTTTATGAGATCAGAAATGAATATTTCTAGGCGTTGCAAACTTCTGGGCCAAATTATTATACCCTTAGCACGGGCATAATGATGTTGTAAAATGAATTGTACAAATTGTCGTACCACCCTCATCCCATCCCATCCCCCACTTGTCGTATCAATTGTTTGAGTGCACAAATGCTAAACCATTACATATCACTTAAGCATTTTACTTATGGAGCTTCACTTTCGCTTAATCCCAACCACTTTACACCACCATTGTGTCCCAATATCCATGACAAGTAAACCCTTTTTCTGTCATACAAAAAGAAAAGATAATTTACCACTTAGCAGGCCATCCCCTGACACCAGCCGAATGGAAGCCGCACAACGGCAAAGGACACACACACTTTTTAGCAACAGGCTGAGAGACGTTATTCCCTCTTGCTTACAAGTTTCAGCAATTTATTGTAGTTTGATACTGCCTAATCAGATTTTTTGGGGTTGGCCTCAAGAAAACACACACACACACGCACACACAATTGGCAAAGGAATTATGTGGGGGGAGGGGGTTGAAGAAAGAAACGAGCAGCAAACACGAATCGCAGGGAATGACAACACAAAATGAACACAATTCGAGCAAATTGTTTGGCAATAATGTTAACTTAATGCGTTCCATTTGTCGCACTTGAATCGATAGACACGCTCTTGGAGATTGAAGTGATTTGTGGTATGGATTATCTCCGGCTTTTTGATAAAATCCCCCCTCAACAAGTTATTAAACAAAGCTGACTTAATGAAATGTATTAAATGGGGGGCTTTGAAACGAAGCTGTGAAATTAGATTAGGCGATGATACACACACTTTTTTTCCACCTGGAGCCTGGGTTCCTCGCCTTTTTTCTCGCAATTCACAGACCATGTCAACTCTCTCTCTCTCTCTCTGTGTGTGCGGCACAAACTCAATTTGCCTAAGTAAATAAACAGAGAATATAAATGTTTAATTTATTTCATAGATGTTAAGTAAACACACATAAAAGTTTTGCATATGTCGTAAACTTTCGTCTGGAACTGCGGGCGTTGCTTGCGATAACAAAAGTTGGTCGTCGCGCGTCTCCAAGAAGTCGCCGTCTCCAAGAGTTAAAGAAATCCCACATTTATTTTCATGTTAATTAAATTTCTCACTTTCACGCAAATTGGAATTGTAAAAGGCGAAAAGCCACCTGCGGCCATTTAATTAAAAATGTCGTTTCAATATTTTTCCCAACCGACGAGTCGGGCATTTTATAATTAAGCCACACACACACACACACACACTGTTTTGTGGCTCACGCTGCGTATACGCAATGCCGGCTTAAATCTGCCCCCACCGACGCCAGTCCATAAAATTTATGCGTGACTCATGAGTTTTTCTTCTTCACTTTTTGTTGACTTGTTTACATGCATCTCCGACAAATAATGATGCGCGCCTTTTATGAATATGAATGGTGGGTGGAGGTGAGTTGCGGCAGGGGGCGGGGGGAGTGTCATAAAAACCTAAATGCCAGCACAAAGGCATTAAATTTGTGAGCGTCTTTTTATATGACCAGATCGTGTTATGACAAACGCTTACAAGTTGTTATAGGAAGAGATAAAGAAAAGGAAACATGAAAGGGAGGGAGTAGGAAGTTGAATGGATTTGTCATAAGAAATTGAGGAGAGATGATTATGCGTAGGTTATTACAATTAAAAAAGTTGTCCTAGCTATTTTGAAGGGAACTCCTTGATTGAACTACGGTTAGTACTTTCTTTATATTCGCAGGAATGCACAATTTGGGCTGGCTTATGAATGATGCTACAGTAAAACTAGATTTACACGTTGAAGCTAGCTTTATGATGCTCTGTTAGAGCTAATTTACTCTAGGAGTGCGTTATGCGTTAAAAGCTAACTATCAGCTTTTGTCCCATTCAACAAAACGCACGCATTACGCACTCCTAGGGTAAATAGACTATTTGTATGCGGAATATTCAATTCAAAATTAATACGTTTTATGAGGAAAAGTTTTAGAAACCCAACTGATTCTCTCGCCTACTAAAAGAACTCCAAGAATTGTGCTTCAACGTGTAAATCCTGTCTAGAATATTAGGATGTCTTCAAATATTTGCCCAGGTGGCTTATTTTGCAGTCATCACGGAAAGACCTCATAACATTTGATTTCACTTGAAGGCAACGGGCTTAGGGGCTTAGATATGGTGCCTGATTCGCCTTTAGAAGTTGTAACTCAGAACTGTGACTTAGTTCATAAACTGGTACTTCTATGTTCGACCCCTGGAACTGACAAATTATCTTATATTTTTGTAGTTTTCCTATCATTTCTAAGTATATGGGAAGAGCTCCTTTAAAACTTCTCTATAGTCTTGACATTTTTTCATTAAAACCAGAAAGCAAAGCTAGTAAGTTTAGCTTAAGTTTCCAAGAAAACTAGCTATTGAAATGACATTGCTTTATTAAAGTTTATTGAGTTTTTTTGACTGCAAGTTCGCTTGGATTGTCTTCTGCATGAATTTTTCTATAAAAGAAGCTCAAATTAGTTTTTTCTGATATTCAGAAGTTCTTGAACAAGCATCTTTCATTCGGCATAGCTGAACATTGTAGTGTTTTATCATCGAAAACGGTTCCCGGAGTACAATCTACTGCATAGGGAATGGGATAATCACAAACCACATATCGGCCACAATCGTTGGGATAGGCAAGAAGTGTACCCAAAGGATAGCCACAGCATATGTTGGGGGTATAGGGATCCAGTGTCGTTGAAGTTTCTGTAGTGGATGCTTCTGTGGTAGGAGCTGCGGTGGTGGAAGTGGTGGTAAACTCAGTAGTGGTAGAAGATTTTGTTGTAGAAGATTCCCTAGTGGAAGTTTCCCTAGTGGAAGTTTCCCTAGTGGAAGTTTCCCTAGTGGAAGTTTCCCTAGTGGAAGTTTCCCTAGTGGTTTCTTCAGTAGTAAAAGCTGTGGTTACTTTCGGACTACAATTGGCCAAGTCGGGGCTCATGCACTCCAATTCAGTGGGACTAAACTCCAGACCTTCGGGACAATCATAACCAATTGGTATGGGATCTTGGCACACAATATACTTGCTGCAATTCTGAGGATAGGGCACCAGTGAATCGTCAGTCTTACCACCACAAATGCCTTCAGCAGGTGGAGCCATGGTGGTACTTGGCATAGGAGGACCGGGTGAGGTTGAAGAGGTATCTGTGGTTTGAGTACTCGGTCCAGGCAAGGTTGAGCTAGTCTCTGGCGCTGAAGTAGTGCTGGAAACTGTGGATGTTTCGGTGGTAGATTTTGTTGTCGAAGATCCTGTTGGCCCTTCTGTTGTTGTTACACTGCAACCCGCCAAACTGGCCTCCACACATTTCTCCAGCTTCGCACTAAACTCATCTCCTTCTTCGCAATCAAAGGCCGCTGCTATGGGATGATTACATTTGATGTATTTTGTGCAATCATTGGGATAGGGCACCAGTTGACCTTCCTCCACATCATCACAGGGTCCCTTTTGCGGTGGTGGACGAGTCACTGCCGTCGTAGTCGCTGGTGTGGTAGAGGTATAATCCCAACGACAGGCATCTGAGGGAACATCTGCACCGCAGCTACCACTTATTGGATCGTAGTACTCCCCACCATTGCACACATCCATCATATAGTTGTAATCATCCACGCAACGTAGAAACCATTGGCAGTTGTCGGGATAGGGGAAAGTGGGGCGACTGCTGTTCGTGCAGATGGTGGGCTCCGGGGGACCAGGGGGCGGTGTTAAGGTCGTACTAGACACACTCTGATCGCAATCGCTTTGGTCCCGGGGAACGCACTCCTGCAGATGTTCACTAAAGTAGAGATTGTCCGGGCAATTGAATGCTATGGGTATGGGTGAAACGCACACAATATACTTGCGGCAGTCGTGGGGATAGGCAATCAGTTCACCATCTTTCAGAGTGCCACAAATACCGTCAAGTGGCGCCACTGGTGTCGTGGTGCTAATTACAGCGGGGGTGGTGGTGGTGGTGGTGGTGGTGGTGGCAAGCGGTGTGGTTGTACCCATGGTAGTAGTCACTTCTTGCGCTTGGCAAGCTGTGGGTGACACATTTGGTCCACATTCCTTAGTCTGAGGATCATAGTAACTGTTGGAAATGCAGGGAACCAACAACCACTCGTTGTTGCCCAAACAGAGTACATATTTGCTACAGTCCTGTGGGTAGGGGAAGGTGGTGGTGTACGCCTCTTGACCCTCACACAATTGACTGGGACTCAGGGTGGTGATCAACTCTGTAGTCGTAGTTCTTTCTGTAGTGGTCGTGGTGGTGGTGGTGGGTAACACAGTGGTGGTTTGATCTGCTTCACAATCGACATCTTCTGGCTCATCGCATACACCCAACTGAGCATGGAAAAGCAACGGCTTGGGACAATCCTTCAGCTCCACTTGATCATTCCGGCAAAACAAATACTGAGAGCAATCCTTGGGATAGGGATAGATAGAGCCATCAGGTTTGCCCTGACACTTCTCAGGATTGATATCTGAGGGTAAACTCGTGGTGGTGGTAAAGGGAGCCACAGTTGTTGAAGTAGGGGCAGTGATTAGCTCTGTAGTAGAGGTGGTGGGTAGAGGATCCGGATTGCAGGTAATGGAGTTGGGCGTATCGCATATATGTAGCCAAGAGTTGAAATATTTATCTGGTATACAGTAATCCAAGTCGGTGCAGCCATTTTGACACGTAAGATAGGCACTACAGTTGTAGGCATATTCATAGAAACCATTACCCCGACTCTCACAGTAGTCCTGCTGCACTCCCTCAGGTGCAGGTCCACACTCTACATCTTCTGCCGGAGTAGTTCTGGTAGGTGTCACCATTTCTGTGGTCGTTGTGGTGGGCAGGGGTAACTCATCACATTGCGCAGTGTCTGGGGTATCACAAATATCCAAAAGTTGATTGAAAACCTTATCATCTTCACAATAATAAAGTACAGGCCAGCCATGGGTGCAATTGATATAGGCATGACAGTCATAGGGATACGGATGCACTTTGCCATCATCATCATAAAGGCAAAAGTCTTCGGAAATAAAGGGTGGCAGCGGTGGTGGATCCCAACTTGAAGTTGTCAGGATTGGCAAAACACTCGTAGCGCTGGGCGTAGTTGTTGGCTGTGTTACTATCTCCGTCGAACTCTCCGTGCTATTAAATGTATAGTGTATACATTTCAATACTTGTGGATAGTTGCATATCTGTGTGGCATTATCAAACCAAAGACTAGCCGGACATTTCATTACCGTGGGATACAGACAGTCACAAACCAAATACAAATTACAATCATCCGGATAGGGCACTTTGCAGCCAAATTGCTTGCCTGCACACATTGCCTGATTCTCATATCTCTGTTCATTGTCACAGGTTTTATGCTGAGGCATCGAACTCACTTGAAGGTAGCAGCAGAACAGCAGCAGTGCCAGCTGATTCCAACCAGCAGCTGTGATAGAAAGTAAATTAAATTTCGCTCAAATAACTGGCATATTTCACTTTACCTTTCATCTTGAGTTATCTTAGAATATTACTTGAATTTCGGATTTCGTATTTTTCATTCACTGCTTTCGGTAAGACTAAACTCAGCTAGTTGCTTGTAGCTTGGCTATACCCTGTGGTATAATTATAATTGCTGATATGACCTATTCTATTTCCCTTGATAGCATATATTATAGACACTTTGATTAGATTTCCCACTGGAATTCTCAGTAATTTATATATATTAAAATCATTATTTTAAGCTTTATCAATGAAGATGTTTAATTGAAAATGTGTTATCTGTTTATGATTGATAATGACAAGTAACTACACGCGCATCTTTCTGTATGACACATATATAAAAGTACGAGCAAGGCCAAGAATGGTTTTTATCAATGCACACAATTAAAAATCGATCAATCGAAATTATGAGCATTTTAACTAACTTAATCTCTTGTTGACACTATTTAGAGTCGCCAGCAGTTAACCTATTGTAAAGTTTGTAAACCGGAACTGAACCTCCTATCTATTGTCTTATCTTACAAATATTATGAATGGTAAAGTTTTGCGATCTTTTACGTTTGTACATAGTCAAGCGGAAATGTCTGAACGTGGAAAGAAAACGAACATCGAAAGGCATCGCTCTAATTGTTCAAGGTTAGAAAGCAAGAAACCCCAAAAAAGGGATGCCAAACTGTTCCGAACCGAACCGAACCATAACCGAACCACTAATCAAAACTGATAGCCCAACCGCAATACAAGCCGGAGTCCTGTTGAATTGGTTCACTTTAAAGTAGAGCGATAATTCGTAAAGCAAATAAAACTTAGCTGGCTACTAAAATAAATCATAAAACTAACAGTAACAACTTAATTACAAAAGGACGTCCCTAATAGTCGCTTAACAGTAATATTATGCATATTAAAGTTGAACCGCATGCCAACTGGAAGGCGATTGTATATTAATAGGACACTGATACGTATAGTTTTAAGGATATTTGATCAATTCCCCATGCTACGGTTAGTCCGACTTCCAGTTAAATTAAAACTCGAACTGTCAATGGTTGTAGTTTTTAAAAATTACTTATCTACCATATTAAAACATATAATCTTGCACGTGTTGTTCAAAAGCCCACCATCTTTACTATATATTTCTTCTTGAAAGTTGTGTATTGATTTATGTGAGTCTCCTCTTCTCTACGGGAAGGAGTTCTCAATATGCTATTCTTCTGTTGAACAACGTTTAGTCAGGAGATTATTTCTCTTAACTTTATTTTCCTTTAACTAAAAACTTTCTTCAATCGATACAGCAAATCAACATTTCAACAATCAAACAATGCAATTAATAATAGACTTATCTCGAATTGAAGGCCTTACTTATATTTATTGTAAAGATGTTAATTCAATTCAAAGGTTTTCGAAGAATTCAGAAGTCGAAATGTACCGAAACTCAGAAAAAATAAAAATACTAAAGAGTTAACCTCTGAATCGAACCGCAGTTCAGTTAGCTTCAAAAATCATTCAATTAACAAGCCGATTTGACGATTTTGAAACTTTTTGACACACATAACCGAAACAGACCTTATTTCTGAGCGGTTTGCATGCCTGCTTCACACTTACTCGAAATAAGTGTAGCTCGAAGATTAGCTGCCATTTGAGATTTGATTATGATAAAGATGGGAAATAAGTCAAATGGACGAAATTTTCATTATTCTCATGTTTAATTAGTATGTTTAGCTGGCAGCCAGCTGTTTTTGGTGAATAAAAACGCATATGTTAAGTGTTTCGCTTGATAAATTACAAAAAAAATCTCCGTTTCGTTTTGATTATGATGAAGATTGAGTTTGAGTCCTGTGAGTTTATCTAACACATATAAGCTATCTAAGAGCTGAGAACTCGACCCTAAGTATCCAACTTTACATCATTATTTGGACAATCATTTAAGAACTATCCACCCCAAAAAACTCCTCTTTCCATCTGTCTTGTTTGCATTGCAAATACTTAAGCGTCTACATGGTGATAAAAAACCAATTTAGTGTCACATTAGCTTTGGCAAAGTTTTCTGTTCTTGACTTGCTGCCAAAATTGCTGCCAAATCTGTTGTGTTGGGCCCAGAGCCAAAATGCATAATACATCTAAGTATGTCTCGTAAACTGGCCCCATAAATGTTTCTACCAAGTAAATGCACTATTAACCTTTGCCCGGCAATACGTTTGAAAGTTAAGCTGTCATCAACAGCAATTAAAACTAATTATGTGCATTAGCTGAAGTTTCCACTTTGACAGAAGCCAAGCAAACCTCTTTTGTTTATCGCATAACTCACAATTATGAAATCGCTGCGAAAACCTGGTCAAAAGCACTCGGCATGTGTGTGTGTGTGTGTGCCTGCTGCTGCTCCTCCTGTTGCTGCATTCGAATTCCCATTCCTGGCATAGTTTATGGAAACAGTTTGTTTGCTGCGCATATTAATGTGCAATTCCATCCATTTATGTAAAATGTATTTTATGCTTCCCGCGAGAGTTTCGCAGATAGATAGACAGGCAACGGCAAAAGTTTTTACCCTTTTCTCTCTCTCTCGGCACACACGGATATTCTTGTGTGTGTGTGTGTGTGTGAGTGTGTGTGTGTATTAAATGGCAGTTGGAAATAAAAATTCATGGCGAAAATTTGGCTGCAACACATTTACATTTTAACAAAATTTTTGCAAGCCGGTAAAAGGGGTTTATAAATTTATGAAAATATAATCAAAATGTTATGGGGCCAGTTAGTTGGAAAAGTTCGAAAGTGTTTGGGGAAAATTCAGTTAGGTAATAATTTTTAGATTTGTTTAATAGTTCAGCGAGCTGGAAACTAGTTTTCGGAAAATGTTTATTTATGAGTGTCAAATGTTTATGCATTTAAATGCTATCGGGTTGAAGTGGCTTTTTCGGGAAGTAGTATTGGTTGAGTTTGATCTTTGATCAGGCCTTATCGTAAGTAAGATGCTTTTTCTTCTATGAATACCGAAGGCAGAAAACCTTTCTATCGTTCCCTCTACTCCAAAAAGGACTATTTCTTAGGCTCCTTATGATTTTTTTTAGTGCTTGCGTGAACCACTTTACCTTATATTCATTGAGTCTTGTTCTGGGTCTGTTGTTCAGTAACTAATGCTCAGTGAATCTTGTTCAGTGACTCTTTTTCAGTGTCTCTTTTGCTACTCTGGCTTAGAGACTCTTGCTTTTTGAATCTTGTTCAGTGACTCTTCTTTAGTGTCTCATATTTTGCTATTCTGGCTCAGCGACTCTTGCTCTGTGACTCTTATACATTCGCTCTTGTGCAGTGACCATTGTTCAGTGGCCCTTAGCTTGAAACACCTGACTCTTCTTAAGCGATTCATGTTCAGTTCTGTGTCTTTCGCTCCAGTAACTCTTCTTCAGTAATCATTGTTCAGGGCCTTTTGTTCAGTGAATCTTGTTCAGTGACTTTTGTGCAGTGACTCTTAGTCCGTGACTCTGTTCAGAGATTCTTGTTCAAGGACTCTTATTCAGCATGTTTTGTTAAGTGAATCGATCACTGTCTGCTTAAGAGTTTTTTGGCTAGTGGTTCCTGATCAGTCTCTATTTCAGTTATCCTTGAGCAGTGATTCCTGCTTAGTTATCCTTATTCAGTGACTCTTTTGCTTAATGACACTTGCTCTGCGACTCTTGTTCCGAGACTGTTGTTCAGTGCATCTAATTTGCGACTCTGGCTTGATGACTTATAATCATTGGCTCTTGTGCAGTGACTTATTCAGTGACTTGTTCAGTGACTTGATCAGTGACCTTTGTGCAGTGATTCCTGTTTAGTAACTTTTTATTGACTATGCTTAAATGAAACCCGTTGAGTGACTCTAGAACTGAGTCAAATTATCGACAAAGGTGAAGGTGAACCTTGAGAACAATTGGCAAGCATACGAATTTTACGGAGTTTCCTTACTTCTAAGAGAAGAACAAGTAATCAAGCACAGTGAAGAGAACATATCTTACCCACATACTCTCTTCCGTTAACACTCATAGCGAAACAAGTTCAAATATGTACAAATTTGGTTTCCTTTTGGCAATAACAAACCGAAAGAGATCAAATCTATGTACTTTGTATGCTTGTTCTATTCGAATCGATAGTTTTCGTCATCCTTCCCAGCATTTTGACCAACCATCACCAGCCACACCTATTGTCTCTTCTATGATTTCCAGCCGAGTGTGGGAAAAAAAAAACCATGTCAGAATCCATTTAATTTGCCCATTTGCCTATGTAGGGCGCCATCACAGAATTTTTGCAGATTTGACGCTTTTGCTGCCTGCTGCGTTTATCTGTCATTTCCACCCATTTCTAACCCCCAATGACAACAATCTGCCAAGAACTCACCATTCACAACTCAATCAGCGGAACATTCAGTCAAATGTGTGTTTATTTGTATTTTTTTTTTCCCCCGTTTACTCCAAAACATTTGTGTGTGCAAACATTTATATTTTTTAGTTGCAACAAGCATTGAATTACATTTCCATGGTGAAAAGCAGCAGCAGCAGCAGCAACAGCTTTTGACAGCACGAAGTGAAAAGTTTTTTTGCAGCTGCACTCGTCGAAAGTTTTCGCCATTTCCGGCAATGTGGACGACGGCGACGGCGACGGGCGACGACATTTTTGGCCAAATTGTGTGTGAAATTGAATTGCAATTGTCAATAATTCGTTTCCCAAAAATATTTCGAGCGCTGCCAAGCAAACTGATTGAGTCAACGAGTGAAAAGTTGCGTGCAATGCGATTACAAAGTTTTCGCGCACGGAAAGTTGACAACTTTTTGGCTGAGGTACAAAAACGACGTCTGCTTGTCTAATTAAAATCCGTTTGATTGAAAGCTGGCTAAACTGACGAGGGGCGAGAGCAACAACGCTTGGCCATGGAGTGGTTGGGGGTAGGGAGGGACCTACCTTAAATCATTTTCTGCTGCAGTAATAAAACCCAATGACGTATATAAAATTTATTTGTTTTTTATGTGCTGGCAACTAATGCCAGAAAGGGGGCAAAAAAAAAGATGAAAAGCGGAAACATTGAGCAGCTGCATGGGAACAATTCGTGCCTGTTCCTTGGGGCACGTAGCCAAAGTTGCGCAAAGCAATTTTTGAGTTTTTCTTGTTCAAACATATGGGCGAAATCAAATGTGGCTCCGTCCGTGTCTCTGATACAGTTTTGTCATAAATTTCACTGACTGGCTGCCTCCTTTGACACCTGCTACGGTTTTGTTTTTGGCTGTTTGGCTGACTCCCTCTCCTCCATTTTATTGTGTGCTTAAATATTTACACAATGAAAACGAAGCATTTGCTTGGGTTTTTTTTGTTGTTGTTGTTGTTTGTTTGTGTGGGGGAATTTTTTATGAGTGTTTGTGGTTCTTCCGCTCAACTTGCACACACATTTCTCGTAGCTTAGAGCGTTTGATTTATGTACATTGTTGTTTTTTGTGACCTAAAGGAGATATATGTAGGTGTGTATGCATGTAGAGGTATGTATGTATGGGAGATATGGTTTTCTTTATGGAACTCAATTGCCAATTATGACCTGTTAAGGGTTTACTGGTCTCGTGTGTGTGTGAGTGTGTGTGTGCGTTGTAAGTGGACTTAATTGTTGCTCTGGGCCAGGTGATCAATTGAGAAATAAATGGAGCTAATAATTGAGGTGAAGTTACAGATAACCGAATTCTGGCAATTAAAATTGAGTCAATTTTGTAAAGAATCTGTACGCTTTGGAGTGGACTTTTCTTATTGGAATATTTGGCGTATACGTAATAAAATTTCTCATACCGCTAGAGATAGTATAGATTTCCCTACACAACACAATTCACTGATGCATAGACAGGTCTTTGTTACTTGGACTGAAATCGAGAAGATTAAGATATGAAAGATTTCACAAGCATTTTTAAGAAGATAAATGTGAAGTCTCCTGAACGTTGTTGTAATTCCTTCGGATAGTTGTGCATCCCATTGTGAGCAAAATGATCCCCACGAAGTTTGTCTTAGAGACAAAGAAGCAATTTGTGCAACCAAACAACCTATTCATTAGCCTACTAAGGTGCAAGTCGGCACATTTTAAGACAACTTTTTAAGAAATAACAGAAAGCTCCAACGCTTTCCTAATAACCTGGTCCACACAAACATACAAATGATCATTCAACCTGGAAGAATGCACCCAGCTTACGGATAATGCTCTACCCGAATCGCTAACAATTGCGTAGCTTCCTCAACAAAATGGGAACAGCAAACTAATATGCAGATTTGGCGAAAAAAGAGCAGTCCTCTGCAATGTTCCAGCGCGGCATAGATTCAATCAAAGACCCTCAAAAGATTTGACATTTGTACGGGAAATTTGGTGTTTATCGTAATGTAAAGCTAAGTATGATTGCAGAATGACTCAATGACCAATGCATGGCTATGCAGACTCAAGCGGACTTTAAAAATTAAGTTATTATTATTTATTGATTAAATTATTAGAATTTATATTTTATTTAAAAAAATATTCAACTTTCATGATTCTTTAAATCCAGAAATTTCGCACTTGTTTATTACTTTTCAGCTTAATAAGTACAATGAGCAATAATATTCTTGATTTAAGTACGATTTACATACACTTTACACGATTCGGGCTTGTTTTGAGAATTTTTAGAGCTCAATATTACCAAGTCAAACACAAAATGAAGTCCTTTATGTGCTTGGTTTAAGACATTTGCATGGATATAAAACTTTGATAAGAAAATACTTAGTTAAAGCCTTTAAAATTTTAGCTCATATCCACTTTGATCTAAAACGTACACCGATAAGTTCTTAACCCATTATGTGCTCACAGGTGAGCCCCTTAAATCAATTGCTTTTTATACTTCAGTCTATTTCGAATGATTCTTCAATTTACAAGGTGTGTTTTTACAGAAACTGGGCTGGGCCTCAGTCAATTATGTCTTCTATGGTCAGAGAAAGGATGGAATCTGTCTTATAAGTGCAAGCTAAGCACGGTTTGTACTAAAAGTAAGCTCTTGTCTTCACTTTGGGAAAGAAATCATCATAATTTAATGATATTTTTTTTCCCAAATTCAACAATTTAAATTCTATTTTTAAGTTTTTAGTTATATATCATGACATGACCTCGAGCCGGCTTAAAACTGCAGGTTTATTCGGTATAAAGGTCACAGCAAAAACCAGTCACAGGTTTTTAGCTATAGTTTTTTGATAAAAAATAACGAGAACTTACGAATATCAGCTTGTTGGCACTCTCAGCTCAGCAAGAGCACGATCCTTTGACTTAAAGTGTTGATGAAAAAATGCTGTTTCAAATTCAAAATATCAACATTCACTTGCCCAAATTATAAATTACATTTTAAGCCATGTCAAAGTCAACTTCAATGCCAGAATAAATTTAAATTCTTCAGGCCTAAAACATTCCTTTCGTTAGCAAACAATAAAAATGTCATTTGGCGCATGATATATGGATAAATGCTATATGGTAAAAGTATAAAACATTTTGGTGTCGTCTAAAGTTTCATTCCAGAAATCACGTAGTACATTCTCTTTTTTTTTGTTGTTTTTTTTTTTTGTTGCGTAAACTTGAAACTGGCAGCCGTTTCCGATAATTCTTTGGCGTGTGAAACATGCTCAAGTAAGCAGGGCGCGAGGGAGAGGGGTGACTTTGTTTCTTTTACTTTACTTTTTGCTGGCTGCATATTAATTTTAAATTTGTAGCATACTTTTCGGCACACGCACACATGAAATTTGTACTTTGCCTTAACAAAGTCATAAATTTTGCGAGAGTTGCTGACAGTTTTCATATTTTTGACTTTTGCCATGCATGTGTGGGTGGGGAAACTGCTGGCAATGTCTAGGCACCTGCATTTCCCACACAATTTGGGTAAAAAAAAAAAAAAAAACTTGTGCATACGAAATGAAATCGTTTCGAAGTTGAGTGCTTGCTTATGCAAGTTTTGTGTAGCAAGGGTCAGAGATTGATTTATTGCATCCCTGGCGAGGGCCAAACAGGAAAGTTATAACCACGAATCATCAGAAATTTTGGAGTAGAAAATGAGAAGTCAGCAGTTTGGGAAATGTGACGAGAATGGAAATGGAAAGGTGACAAACGATATTGTAAGTATTATAATTGCTTGACTAAACCCCCTTCATTGCTCACACACAAACTCCCCCGGAGTTGTATCCTGGTTTGTCATCTCTTTGAAGGATTAGAATTTATAAATATATACACAAAATTAACGCTGGCAACGTACAGACTCGACTTACTCCCAATTGCCACTTGCAGTTAATTTTGTACTTTTCACACAATTTCCAAAATGCACACACACTGGGCAGAGGGATGGGCGGCAATCGCCTTAAGAACTTCTCTTAACAAATGTGCAAAACGTGACTTAAGCATGAATACAAAATTCTAAAGTGCATACAAAAGCACACATGCAAAATCAGTGAGTGGGAGACAAAGAGAGAGAGAGTGAGTGAGAGCGAGGGTTGGGTTGAGGAGTAAAGTTGCGAAATGCAAACAAGCGTGTGGGTGGATAAATGTAATCCCTGCCTGCAAATATATTTGCAGCAATTTATAATTTATTAAAAAAGTGTAGCACAGAGAACAAAAGCTGCTGCAACAGCGGAACGGAATGGCAGCCTCCGGGGGCACACACACACACACACACATGAGTAATATGTTAGCAAAGCTCGAGTTGGGTTCCCTGCTACATCTTCATCTGGCAGCTGTTTTTGTTTTCTTTGTGCAAACGAACCGCTCGGACCGCAGAGCAAAATGTGGGGGGGGGGGGGGGGGGGGTAAAAAAAAGCGCAGTTGCAGTTGCATTGTTTGCCATTCTCTTTGCGGGCGACCACTCGTAGAAGTGATGCGTCAACCCCTAACCCCCATTCCAACCTTTGCAGGTATTAGTTGATAGCTTGGTCAATGCTTATTAAGCCACACCACAAGACAGAAGCAAGAAAATAGAAAACCCACAAAAAAAAGAGCAGATCTTCCCGGCTTTTTCTTGTTTTTGTAACTTAAATTGCATTCTCTGTGATTTTTGGCCGGAGTTGCCCCGCGGCTGCATCCAGCGCTGGGGCTCTGGCATTGATGAAGCAAACGTTGCCGTTCAACTTGATGTTCCGCTAACGCTGATGAGGAGTATGATGATGCTGTTGCTTCTGCTCCTGCCGACGATGTTTGCTTTGTTTTCTTTTCCCCATTTCTTTTTTTTTTTTGTGTAGCCTTCGGCGTTTACTCCTTCTTGCAGTTGGCAACTTCAAAGTAACTGATTTTCTCGGGATTTTTTTTTGCATTGCTGAAGATTATTAATTTTGATGCTGTAGAGTCCGTAGCGGCACTAGAGTTGAGTGTGTTCTTCGTGACACGGAGATGCTCATTTCAATTCGATATTATCAATCCAACTAATTATATATTGTGCCTTGTGGGGAAAGAAAGTAATTATGAAAAGGATCAATACTTGCATTGTGGAAGTTTATGTACTTAAATGTTTTCTAATGATAGGGGTGTTCTCTTGAAGACTTTTGTGCCATAAAAACATGACGGCATTACATGGAAATAACATAACTTGGTAAAACTTCCTCGGAAAAACTTAAATGGGCCTGAGTGCAAAGTAGAAACCATTCCAAGCATGGGGAAACTTATCCTTTAAGGAAGACTATCTTATATCGCTATTTTATCAATAAAAATATTGAACCTTAATGAGAATACAATCAAGAACATAATCAATTTAAGATGAGAGCTTTCTCTACACTCAGCAAAATTTTTTTCGAGCTGGAGCTGGAGTTCACTGGAGCAGCGCAGCATACAGCTAAAATTTATATTGTGCATACACTTTCGTTGGTGTGGAGTATTTTACAGTCACGCTTGTTGGACTTTCTTACTTCTTTTATGATGATTTTAAGATCTACAGCTAAATATGGTCTTTATGTATACATAAGAATGTTTATTCTTTTTAAAATCAACAGCTTTTCCCTCAACTATGCAAGATTCCATGAATTTAAATACGAACCAAAATCTTAGGTTTGATCTTTGATTTGTAGATGTTGAGCTAAGTCAATTTGGTGCTTGACATATTCGTTTCCCTACCCGCGTCAAATGAAATTCCAATTACCCTAATGGGTAATTCTGAAGAAACTATTATGCCATTACCTGTTTAAATAAGCTTTTAAAGTTTTTCACACAGAAAAATTTTGTTTGTATAATGAAAGAGTCGATATTTTGTATACCAAAATATCAATATAGAAATGACTTTTTACAAAATCGAAGAATTATCGATATACTGGCAAGATCTGGTATTCTTTTTAGTGAATTCGATCGAGTACCAAGTACAATTTACTGGCTAACAATCAAGATGATCTGTATTAAACCTTAAAATTGGTCGAAAGTGAAAACCGAAACAGGCCTAATAGATATTTTTTTACATATCCAGCAAGGATTTCAAGAATAAGTCAGCAGTTCACTGTCAATATTGTTCTCTGAGTTCTTTTTTGACAAAATCTGCCTCGTTTTTTAATGGGAACATTATTTTAAGAAAATTCTAGGATGATTTGGCAAGTTTCTATTTGACTTTTTGAACTTCAGATCCTTTAAAAATAAAAGCAAACCACTAGAATAAGACTTGATTTTGCAAAATATATTTTCCCAAAGAACAGCAATACATATTTCCAACATTCAACACGTGTCCATCTCCAATCTGCAGCCTGACTTGGCATAATCGATGCAGTTGTTGTTTAATTTCTTTGCAAATTTCTCTACAAATTGCCGCTGGCCAAGTTAATAACAAGTGCAGGGCAGCACTTTGATCGCTCAAGTGTTGTGGGCGAAACTCTCTGGCACTTCAACTGGAAATTAAATCGGCAATCTGCTGCTTGTTTTTCATTTAAATTTATGTTTTGACTTGGGAGCAAAATTACTTTTCAATGCTGAACAATTTTCAATTCTCAGCCGAAAGCATAAACTTTGACTACCGACAACCCAAGGACACTCAAGTGTCCCCCCCTCCTCCAGCCATACCATAGTCTGGGTCCATTATCGGGGCGATAACAAAATGTTTAGTTTTCGTTGAGCACAAACTTTTTTCGGGGTGTAAACTTTTGTGCCAGTGCATATAAATTGAATGTAACTTTGCACTCATCTAGGCAAACATGCACATTCATTCGGGGGAAGCTAAATGCAATTTCCAGCCAAAAACTTTGCATATATCTCACTATAAAACTCACAGAGCGAGTCCTCGCCCCATCCTTGTGTCGATACTTTTGATATGCAAAAGATATGAAGGGACAGCTGTTTCCTGCTCCATTTGCTTGCCAAAAACTTTTACAAGAACCAAATGCATTTTGAAGTTGAAGGAGAGCGGAGAGCGGAGAGTGGGGGCCGCCCCCCCCTCCCGCTCTTAAATATTATGTCTCTTCGTATAAAAATTGTTCAACTTGGGCCATTTTTTCACGCTTTTGTACGATTTTATGGTTATTAGCATTTTTAGTTGAGTTTTAAGTTTAAGTATTTACGATTTTCACAAGTTGTCTGAACTATTGAAAATGTACTCCTTTGCAAGTCATTTGAAAGTTTCGGCTAGATGAATGCTGCAAAGGATTTTCGTACCGGTGAATATAATCCAATCTTTCGCTCACATCAAATCGAAATATTCGCCAAATTATTCCAATCATCGTTCAATCTCTTAATGAGCAAACTGCAGCCGTATATCCACTTTGAGTAGGCAACGTTTCCAGTTTCAGTTTTCGGTCTTTTGCCTTTTATCTTCTTCTTCTTCTTTTTGCAATGCGTAACACCTTCAACGCTTAAATGTAATTTATTTAGTCTACTTCACGCTCATAATACCACACATAACCCACCCCTCCCGCCCCCCTCCTATCCAGATGATGGTTAGGGGGAAACGAGGCATTCATGTCAGTCGCCAGGCTCTCTGGCTCGGAGCTTGCAAGCCAAGTCGCTTGGAAAAATTATGTTGCACGTGATATGCTTCAGCAAATTTGCTGTGTGTAACGTGTAACGAATGGAGCTGGAGGTGAAGCGCTTGCTGGGTGGAGATGGGAGATGAGTTCCACTTGGAAATATAAATTGAAATCATCAACTGGCTTTGTGCGTTTTATCAACATTTTTACGTGCCGCGTTTCACGTTGGCGTTAGCGTTACTAACGCTGCACTGGGTCTGCACCACGTCCCCAATCCCACAGTCCTTTGTCGGGATCTGATTTCCCTCTTTCTCTCTGGTGAGTGCCAACTGCAAATTAAGCAATTTTGCAAAGGACTTTTGGCTGCTTTTTGGTTTCGCTGGCTTAATGTCTGACTGAGTGCGCGGTTTATTAAGATAAACGATGATGAACGGCACCGAAAAGAAAAAAAAAATGGAGGGAAAACGAGAATCCACCGTCCCCCCTCCCCCGCCACCTGTTTCCACCTGCAGCTGTGCTCCGTTAATTGACTGCCCTGCCCTGAACTCTTTCTGGCGGCAACAGCAGCTCATTCTATTAGCGCATTTGCATGCTTATCTCATTAACACGAAACACAAGAGTTTCAGCCAGTTTTGTGGAATACCCTTTCGGGGTATGCACAAATTTCATCATATGGGATGTGAAAAGGCTTAGCTATCTTACTTTGCTCCAGTTTATTGTAAAGAACGCATTGTTTTATTTTCAGGAATTATTTGTTTAGGTTTGAGCAATGCCGCACAGATGTTGTTCTGCGAGTTGGACAAGTTTGAACTGAATACAAGCTCTAAAGGCTTGAAACAATCCTGATTAGCCAATCCGAACACGACTCGAGATTGAATGTCCTATGTCTAAGTCAAAGTATCCTAGAGCAAGAAAATCTCTTTCATCAATTCAGTTAAATTTTTTTAATGTTAAATTTTTGGAGTGTTTTTTTTGCATTTATGATGTCTAACAACTCCCAAAGAGTCATAGCAATGCTGGCATGAGGAGGTAGCTGAAGTCTATGAAAGAAGAAGCTTGAGTATGCAGATCAACTAAGAGTCGGCAAGAGTTTGGCTGGTTTGAAAATAAACGGGTCGTAAAATGAGTCACATGAGGCGCTGGTGGGAAGTTTCTTTTGTGATACACCTGCCGTTAGTGAAATACCTACCAAAATGCTGGAATAGAATGGATGAATGGACCACCTTATCTTTAACAAGTAAATGGCAGTTGATGTATCACTAAAAATCAACGTTTCATTAACTATAGCAAATTTTTTGTATTGTTTATAGTTTTCAAATAAACAAATGCTTAAAGAATAACCTTTTTAAATAACTATTTAATATTTGACATTACAGATTTTAAGTTTGACAACATTTTGGACAACATTTTATATCTAAAGAAGATTAATATTAAGTATACGTTAGCAATCCCATCGCCTTATATTTACTTTATTGCCATGGTGATTAAGAAACGCCTGTTCTTTTATCCTTTTGAATGAAATCAAATAAATCGAAATCCATATCGAAACATAATACGTGATAATACGTGAAGCCTTTTCGGAATTCACGACGTCTGTTGGGAACTTTCGATAATAAAATCCGCTTTAGGACCATTTTAAGATGGTAAAAGGCAAATGAACAAAGAATCCCAAAATCAAATGGTTATTAAAAATTTCTAGAGCTTTTAAAAAACCAAAAAGTAAGTTTTGAAAGGTCCAGGCTTAGCAGCTTTCTCACATTAGGTTCCGTTAACAGCATAACTGAATTGCGAATTTTAAATTCGGAGCCGGTTCGGTTCAAATCCGGTTTCCTGGTTTAAGTCTTTGTGTTCGAATTTGCGATATTTCCTATTAAAACCTAGACATTAAGCCCAGTTTCACTTATTAGTTTGTGAGAAAAGTAAAGTAGGTACACTGAAAACAGAAATCAATCCGAAACGGTATTGAAATCACAGCAATCCCGGATACTCTTGAGCCTATCCGAGAAAAGATTGATTTTCCTCACACTTTTTGTTTTTTTACCCAAAAAACAGAATCACTTTAATCCTGTTCCGGAAATACCCTGTTTGTAATCCCGTTTCGGATAGATTTTAGAATTGTTTTTGTGTGTAGGTAAAGTGCTGTTTCGGCTAGAACTTTTTGGGAACTTCGTACCAGATTATGAGATAGGCCCTATAGTGCTTAATTTATGACCTCCCGAATCTCAACCCCTAAGAAGAGGCTAAACCTACTTAGAAATAACCACTGCTGTTTGAAATCAAGTTCGAATCCGATCATTAAGCCTTTTCAGTAGTCTAGGCTCAATTCATATTGCGGCTTAAGCTTCCAAACCTAGATTGAAGGGGATTCTGTCAAAAATATGCAAACATTCATACTTTTTGGGGTATTTTCTGTTTCTAAAAGAATGTGCTAGGGCTGCGCTGTAGGTAGATTATCAGTCAGTAGGTCAGAAAGAACTAATTTACAAAAGGAGGAGTAAAAGTGAACGGCTACCAATCTAAGTTATGTCCTTCTTTAGATGGCTATAAAATGTGTTAGAGTATCTCAAACTTCACCTCTACCAAAATGCGCGTTTCAATTTCCGATTTTTTTTCGTTGTTTTTGTTAAATGTTGTGTTTTTCTCATTTCTCTCGCTCTTTCTGTGCATAATTTGCATGTAAATGTCGCCAGTGTGTATGTGGCCTGTCCTGGCTTTTCTGGCTTCTGCTCCCCGTAACCCTTTTGCCTGGTCTGTCCGTCTGTTGTGGAACTTTTGTGCTTTTGTCGTGGTTTTCATTATCCCTTCAGTTTGGCTTTTTGCAGCTCATAAGCCGCAGCCTCTCCCAGCCAAGAGCCCTAGACTGCAACTGACACATTGGCCAATATTGACTACACAGGACCCTGCCCTGCCCTGCCCCTCCCTGCCCACCAGCTCGGCTGCTTTCTTCAGCTTCGCTGCTCATTTCCGGTCCTTGGGCCTAAGTAAACAAACCTTGTTTGGACAGTGGACTCAACTCAACTGAGCTCGAGCTCAACTCAACTCGACTCGGCCTTTTTACCACTCATTAGTGACAATTTTCTTGTAGTTGACATTTGCCACACCCCCACCCAGCCCCTCCCCGTACTTGGTTACTGTGCGGTTGGTCTAACTGGGCAATGGACAAAGTTTTTCAACCATTTTTCCGCATGTAAATGATGCAGGTGAAAGGCATAAAAAGGCCGGAAGGATGATGTTCAATTTTTGATGGAAATCCAATTAATTGGAAAAATTAAAATCAAATATTTGCCAAAGCGCTTCAACAGCACTTCAACAGCGGGGAGAGCACAGAGAAAAAAATAGAAGAAATGAAGCTTGCAGCTCGTTGTTCTCTTCTGTTATTTTTTTTTTCCAACGTCATATCTAAGCGTCGTCCTTCATTTATCCTTTCGCATAGTGTGTGTGTGTGTGTGTGTGTGTGTGTGAACTCAATCAGCGCACGTTGGCACCCACAAAACTCACGTGCAAACACTTTACGACAGCCGAGAGTGGGAAATCAGTCAGTGGGCGGTGCAGCAGTTTGAAGTGCAATTTTGCGCTGCCACAGATTTTTCCCCCAGATGTTTTCCAAGTGTGCCCGGTAATTAATGCAACAAAAGCGAACTGCCGGAGTGTGGCAAAAGATGAAAAGATGCGAAAACTTTTAAGGAATTGACCAGGACATGCAAGCAATTCGTTGCGTATAAAGCGAGCGCACCTGTTACTGAAGCTGAGCTGAGGGGGGAGAACGCCTTAAAGAGGGAATTAAAACAGGTTGCAATGGGTGGAGGAGCGTTTTGGTAAAAGAAAACCAAAGGAAGACTTAATTTTTAAGCAATAAACATGAAATTAAAGAATAGTTTTCTTAGATTTTTTTTTCTTTGGAATAAAGATTTTTATGAAGCTGGCGGGGAGAGAAATTCGCGGAACATAAAAATATGGAAACTCTTTTAGTATGAGGAAATATAAAATTTTGTTACCCAACACGTAAAATATGTATTCCTTTGCTCCAACAGAGGTTGGCCATGTGGGCAGAGATGTTGCTGCCATGGGATTTGTTAGTGAAAAGTTTTCAAGGAGCTGTATTCTGCTTTTGAAAGCTCTCTATCTGTTTTCTTTATAGATATACACAGAAAAAGAAGGTCCTAAAAAGATACATTTGAGCTAGATTTGCTTTTAATATACTTTTATTAATGCAACAGTGCTGAGAATCATCCAAAGGATGGTAATTTTCATATCCTTTGGATCATTTTCAGCTCCATTGGATGATTAAGAGGACATTTAAGACACATCCACTCCAATTGAATACGGAAAATCATCTAATTAACCATTTTGATATTCTTTTTTACCTCTGTATATGCATATTTTCTCAGCTCACGGTTGCAACTTTTCTGCTCACACTGCCGACCCCTGTTCTACACACTTTTAGTACCAGTATTGTGAAATATCATACTCTACACTTAAAATCTTACATTTTGTTTGTCAAAACTCCAAATATTTATCCTAAACAGTTAAGAAACAAAGTAACTTTACTTTCTTTTATAAGAAATGATTAAAACTATATCAAGATACAGCCCCCATCCCATCATCTTTGTGTTCAAGCGCCATTAACAGTTCCCGGTTCAACGCGCTTCATAAACTGTAAACGGCCCAGTGCGCCCTCAAGCAAATTGCAGTTAAAGATTTCAACAGGCACGACCACAAAATGTGCCCAAGTGCGTGGCGGTTTGGTGGAGTCAGGACTTGGCAAAAGACTTTGAGACTTTAGCTGCGCTCTGGAAAATGATATAAACAAACACACAATTTGCGCCACTTAGCAGCAAATGGACGAGGCTATTAATAATTCCATTTTTTTTTTATTTTGGTCGGTCAGCCGCAAACAAAAAACCGAGCTACAAAAACGCCTGCCCAACCAACCGACCACCCGCCCGCCCGCCCAGATAATAAGGAAATATGACTTAAGGCCACAGGAAAACAGGAGGAAGAACCAGGCAAATGGCGACCGCAAATGGGAAAGCTCAGGGAGGGTAAGGAGTTGGCTTGTAAAACAAGCCAAGGGAACAACCACAGCAGAGCACAAACAATAAATTGAGTCCAAGAGCAGAAGAACTCATAAACAATCTAATAATAAGGGCAACTTAAGACGCTGGTGCAGCGCCCCCTGGTGGCTGTCGGCCCTCTGGCGTCCGTCTGTTATACTTGTTGTATAAATCTTGCTTAAAGCTGCCCTCCATTAGAAAATTGTTAATTGTCATTTGGACACAAAAAACCAAAAAAAAAAAAAAAAGGGAAAGGCAAGAGCACTGGGAGTTCCATTTTGTGTGCAAATGCTGAGGCATGTAATCAAGTTGACGCTTTGTTTAGCCAACTTCCGATTCGATTTATGAATTTAATTAATTTGCAAATTTAATTTTCATCTCGCTGGCATGACAGCCCGCCATGGGCATGCCGGGCAGGATGAACAGCATGGGCAGGATGTGCTGCTGCAGCAGCAGCAGCAGGATGACAATTTTTAATTAAATTCAATTTCATATCTTTGCCATTTCTTTTGTGTTTGTCTTTCTATTGGAAATGCAATGGAAATATGAAAATGATTGCAAATAATTGCATAGAGATTATTATAATGAGATTTCCTCTTTCAGTTTGACGTTTTTTGTTTTTTCATTTGTCGGATTTGTCATATTCCACTTTACAAATGTTGTTTTATATTAATGAAGAAGAATTGCAGATGGCACTTAATTTGCACAAAACAAGTGATATTTCTTTTTAATTGTAATTGGAAGGGGGGTTGGAGGGATTTTTATTTCATATATTTATATAACATTGATCAAAAGGTGAGTATTTATTTGATATTTTCATTTGGTAATTGCTTACAGCTGAGGAATAGTTGGTCCTGAAAAACCTAAATCGACTATTCTTATGTGTTTTTGAATCGCGTCTTTAGTATTTGTGGGTTTCAACAACATAGCAAAGGCGTAGCGCCATCTGTCATTCAAAAACATTACCTTAAAATTGTTCTTTTATCATTTGTCTTTAAGTCAAACCATTTGTAATGAAAAATTCCAACGCGAAGCGTATTTTAAGAGGGTAAGTAAGTGAATTAAGACGGCGTGCCATGGCTACCCTTCTCAACCTTAGCATAGAAGTCCTGGCTCTCTAGCTGTTCGACTTATGCGAAATATCATTATTCCCTTGCAAAGGGTATTATAATTTTGCCCAGAAGTTTGCAACGCATAGAAATATTCATTTCCGACCCCATAAACTACATATATTCTTGATCAGGGTGTCGAGCTGAGTCGATTTAGCTTTATCCGTCCGTCGGTCTGTCTGTTTCTACGCGAACTAGTCTCTCAGTTTTGAAGCTATCGAGCTGAAATTTTGCATAGAGTCTTATTTTTGGTGCACGCTACTAATATATCGGAAACGACCGGATCGGATGAGTGTATCTCATAGCTCCCATAGGAACAATCAGTTGAACAACTAGTTTTAGTATGAAAAACTTTTTTATTTCAAATGGAAACGTCTCCAAACTTTGTACACATAAGTTTTCTACGCTTTTTTATTATTCTATCAAGTTTGATGAAAATCGGACAACTATATGGTATAGCTGCCATACAAAAGATAGTTCTGAAAAACAGTCTTAGTTAGAAAAACTTTTTGGTTTTTAATGGTAGCATCCTGAAATGTTGTATTTGCTTGTTTTACGTGTTTTCGCCCAATTCTATAAATTTTTGTCCAAATCGGATGACTATATCATATAGCTCCCATACGAACGATCGGTCTAAAAATGAGTCGATGTGAGAAAAAAATTATTTTTTGAAAATATTTATGCGAGCAAGGGTATAAAATCTTCTTCACAGACAAAGTTAGCCTAGCTTTCTCGTTTTCAAACTCACAACAGATCTGATAACATTTTGGACTTTTCAGAGATAGAGTAGAATCGGACTCCAAAGCGGTTCGACACTGCACCCGAAAAGTTTGTAACAATTAAATTAGAGGTGATTAAGGTATGAAAGGCCACTAAAAAGTACTGAAAAGTACTTAAAAAGTACTAAAAAAGTACTTAAAGTACTTTCCAAGCCCCAAAACTTCACTTCTAAATATTTCCTCAGTAATGTGCAATTTTGGGATATTTCAACAGTTTATCAGTTGGGAAAAATTCCAACTACAGGTGGTAAATCCTTTTGATGTTCAGCATAAAACCAGCAATAAATGAGCTTGGAGCTCCGTATCATTTCTGGCAAATACTTTTTGCATATGGCCATCTGCTCTTGTAAAAAAGAAACAACTTTAAGCATTTTCCCAATTGACCTCCATTAACTTCACTTTCGGTTTGATATTAAGTTCACGTGCCTAGTGGCCTGTGCCACTCAACCAAATGTAGTACAGCAAATCGATATTAAAAATTCAGCACATTTCAAACATTGATCTATGGGATATGCCCTTCATATGTGCCAGCCTAACTCCCTCACCACCCTTTGGGGTATTTGGCCAATAAAAATTCCTTTTGCCATAATTGCTAAGCGTCTGGTAAAGGCTGGAGCTTGGGGAGTGTGCAACGCCACAGCAGTTGTCCGGGTTTCTGTTGCACTGCACTTGCCGGGGGCCAAAAAGTCGACCACAGAAACAACAAACCTAAAAATATTTCACTAAAATAGAAAGCGCTAAAAATATTGCCAGCCATTTTGCACACTAAAACTTTTGCCCCGGCTGAGGCGGCGGGCTGAGCGGCTGCCATCCCACCAGATGAAGCGTGGCCTTTGCCTACTCGGTGACGTGGACCGGAAATTATGTAAATTTAAGTGTTTCAGCTCGAGCTCATTTTTTGCCGCTTTTAACATGGCAATGAAAACATGAAAGCAAAAACAAAAAAGACGCCAACAAATAACCAATAAAAAGCAACAAGCAACGGCGAGCCACCAAAAATAAAGAAAAGCGGCATAAAGTTGTGCTTGGAAAATTTCCCACATTTGGTTTGACTTTTTGTTGTTGCTGTTGTTGTTGCTGCTTTCTTTTTTTCGGTGAGGCTACAAAGTTTTCGTAATTGTTTTTGCATTTTGTGGGGCTCGTTGGGGAGTTTGTGTGCCCCAAATGTGTCCTTTGGTGTATTAAAAAGTTTGCCTGGCGTTGTTTTTTATTTTTGTTTCTGTTTTTTTTTTTTGGGGAACACTTGGTCCTCGTCCTCATCCTGGTCCTGCCTCATTGCCCATTAACATTTTATATGCAATTATGATTATTTTACCATTGTGCATTTGCGGTAATCTTTGGGGAGCAACCGTTGAAAGTTGAGCCACCGACAAAATTTAATGGGCATTCGAGCCCACCAGACTGTTTGGCATTGAAAGGAGCGGCAACCAAATGTGGCCCAGCGCTGGCCAGAGTACATCCGTGCTCCGGAGAATAGTCGCATAATCGATAAGGAGGAACAGTAATGTCCATTTTGAGGCAACAGCACCCACATGTTGCGGTAATGTTTGCTTTAGGGGAATGTTAGATCAAGTGGTGAAAAATGAAATTTAATTACAGAGATTTCAATGCTGATTGCTGCAGAAGGAATACTCTTGAATGGATTTGAATAAAACAAAATGAGAAATTGAGTGTGAAGGTGTTTGTAAAAGTAAGCAACTCTTAACTCAGAAATCAAATCAAGAGCTTTTTACTTAACGTAAGTACAAACGGAGTGAACAGTAATGTTAGTTGGAAAACACTTCTTATTTCAATTACAACTTCTCCAGTTTGATAAAGCTTGCTATGAGATTGCTTCTGTATGTAACCTAGACCCAATTAACTATCAATATAAGCACAAAAGATTTTGTCTTAAAGTCTAGTTTTATTCTAGCATTAAAATAAGAGTACCTCAAACAAGGACCAAATGTTCTTGGTAGTTTAGGTTAGACTGCCATTTCTGAGAGCACCAGGTAGCCCTCCTACTCAGGTCTCTTTGTGTCCAATGTGATGACATAAGCATTCCCTGCTAGCCATTTTCTTACCACTAAGAGAGGGGATCGTTAGTGATCCTTTGTGTGGACCGAATGATTTTAAGTAGAGTTGAAATCACAGCAGAAAAATGTCCGAGAGATTAAGCAGGAGAGGCTTACTCTGTGTCCTAAGTCTCCCACTACTAAGGGTGGCTTAACGGCAGAGAAGTTTCTTTAATGCTTCGTCCTCTTCTTCATACCAGTAATCCGTCCCGGTTTTCATCAGAATTGATATGTGTTGCCGTGGTTCGAAAGATCCTTCCACAGATCCACAGTGAGAGGAAGTGTTTCAGCATTTGTGTGAAGCTTTTATGCAACCCTATGGTGCTCTTCTCTGAAAGGAGCTCGATGGTGGTACCTATTCTGGTCCGTAGATTCATTTCTTTCTACGTTGCGATGTCCAGGCACCCAAATGAGATGTAAACTTAAGTGTCTTGAGGTCTTTTTAAGGAATGAAAGGCATTCAAAAACTGTTTTTGTATTTTTGGCATAAGAGTCAAGTGCATTAAGGGCAGTTAGACTGTCTACGTATATGAAAACGTCTCCTTTTCTGTGCGATAGTGTGCTCAGATAGTTGGCAGCTTCCTGGATGGCCACCAACTTCGCTTGGTACACAAAACAGTCAAACTTAGATATATTCGTGTAGATGTTGAAGGTATTAACACTGCTGTCTGTGGGAAGCTAGCTCCAATGCACTTTGTTTGATTTGTCAAGCATTCTTTGTGGTACGTGTTTTTGGTATAAGCCCATGCTCCAAAATTGCTGAGTTTCTAACTCTAAGGACACCCAATAATGACCCAATGACATCAAAGGAGGAGCTCGGCAAGGTCTAAGTGTAACAAATGAGAGAAACTCGGCCTGTTTGAAGCCAAATGTTTTAATAACCCTTACCCGTAGATTAAAAAGGGTATGTAACAGGCAGAAGGAAACCTCTCCGACCGTATAAAGTATATATATTCTTTATAAATATCAAACACCTAGTCGATATAGCTCACCTAGATCTCAGTGACTTGAAGAGCTCGACTTAACAAATTTGTATATGTAGACTCCAATTGTCTACAGGCAGAACAAGTTTGCTATAGCATACTTTTCAGGGCAGTATGTCCTGCTAGCTTACATTATAGTGATATGTTACCATCAATGCTAATGCTCTGTTAATTAACAAAAGTCAAGGCTATTAAGCATTAAGTCCACTGACTAGTGGGCTTATCGCAGTCAAGCTGGTCCGCCCCTAACTTAAGCTGTCGTTTTCACTTAAACAAAGAGTGCTTAGTAGCTTTAAATACATAATAGGAGCTGCAATTCAGTTTCTCTTAAGACTGTTACTAAATTTGCCACTTAAAACAAAGAATATCGTGGCAACTTTTCGGTTTATAAAGAAATCGTTGCATGTTGATTAGGACTTAGCATATAATTTTCAAAGTTCATGCGCATCCAGCAGCATAGTTTCCAAAATTTGCGTAATTAGTCTGCTTATGGCATAAGTCAACTGCTGGCTATCACAGTGGCTTGACTGCGCTTTGCACATAGTCAGGCACACACACAGAGAAACACGCACTCATCCGCTAGTTAACTCCTTGGCCAACTTCATCAGCTCGCTGGCAAATGCAAATGCATCGCCATCAGCTGAACAAGTGCAAGTTCAGTCAGCGATGATAATCAAGTCATGAACCGACGGAACGTGCGTCTAATTGTCTGCTCATGTGCTCAGCGAGTAAGCCAAAAAGGGCCATGTGGCGTATGCGCAATGCGTGCCCCACAATGTAGGCAACATATTTTTTGAAAACTTGAACAGATACCAAAAGACAAGGACGAGGACGAGGCATAAATCACAAATTTGGAATATTTGGTCAGAGTGTGTGTGTGTGTGTGTGTGTGTGTGTGCATAGACTTTTAATTTAAAGCAACAAAATGGCATGTGAGCACCTGCTGCCTGTTTCAGTAGTAGCCCCAGAACCAAATGCCTTCAAAAGACCATTAGTTGTTTGTGTAGAGCCTCCTAATGTGCGCTTGTCAAAGCCCATGCACAGGACCCTTACCTGCCATGTCCTGTTCTTTACCGTCCCCTTCTGTCTCGATGCAGGCCAAAACGTAGCAGCAATAAAGAAGATTTGTGTCGCCGTCGCATTTTGTGGATACAACATTTTTTCTTCTGCTCCTTTTTCTTTTTGCAAAATCTGCACAAAATCTCAGTCCGAGTAGAGTCAAGTTTGGTTTAGGCTAATGACCACAGAATGGCTGCTGCTGTTGCTGCTGCCTCAGCCACAAAATGTTGCACACACACACACACACAGGGAGAGAGATACGTACATTCAAGGGTCAACTGGCAGGTCCTTGTTGCCTGGTTTCTGGCATGTTCTGCAGGTGATGACAAGACCTTGGGGACAGATTGCAAAAATGAAATGAATGATTGGTTCATACAAAAACATATTAAACAATCTGGTGACATGACAGGTGGCTGGAGGGAGAGAGAGGTATTCAGGTGCGGGTTTAAAAACGGATAAAATATTCCAATCGAAGTTTAATTAACGTGTTACCTTTCGTTCCCCTTTTGAACAACCGTGGGATGCACTTACGATCACTTGCCCCCACGCCATGGCTGCTATCAGGTGGCGGGCCAACTGTGCAGCCAAGTGCAAAAAAGTATGCACATTAATTCAAGCAAAAATAAATTATAAAAGCAAAAGAGCCACCCGCCCTTGCTCTGTCGTCGACTTTTCGCTGCTCGTGCATTTTATGACGTTTAATGTGTTTCTGCTGTCAGCGGCAGAAGTTGCGCAGTCGGCGTCGACTGCGTTGCAACTTTTGTGCTGTTGAGTGCATTTTGTTGATTTATAATAAAATAATGTAAAAATATTACACAATAATGAATGCGCGCGGGGTGTGTGCCGCCTTTGTCGCTGTCGCTGTCGCTGTCTCTGTCTCTACCTCCATCTCTCTCTCTCTCTCCTTCTTTCTCTATCTTTTGCCTTGCCATGAAATATGAAACAAGCAAATGCTTGGCAAAAGTTTCAGGCGCAAAGAAAAAACCAAAAAAAAAAAAGGGCAGCAAAAGAACACCCAGCCAGAATATGAAATATGCGAAAAATAAAACTTTTAACTAAAATTATATATGTTATATGGTATGTATATTGCATATATCTTCTTACTGGTGTCTGCATATGTGTGTGTGTGTGTGTGTGTGTGTTTGTAGTTGTCATGTTGTTTACGTTCACTGCTGGGCCATTTTTCTATTTAGAAAGAGCGCTGTTACTTGAGCACTTATGCGGTTTACACAGTTCCAGCAAGTGCCCTACATAATATGCGGTGAGAGAGTTATTTGGTTTTTTGAGTATTACAATAATTAATGTTAATGAAATGGTTCATATTTATCAAATATTTGGGCAATGCACACTGCGATGTAGGTCCAATTTGTTGGGCACAAATGTTGGCCACAGAGATTTGTAACTGATAACTGTGGCTAAACAAACATGGGAGAAATATTTTGAACCTTTTGGTCCTCAAATATGAACCCATATGGCGTATGCGTAATTTTAATATAAACTTAAAAGTTTTGTTATTAATTAATTTGTTTTTTATTCAATTTGTCTCCTAGATTTTCATACAATTCATTAACTGCAATATTTTCTTCTTCATCCAATTCAAAGGAATATAAATCATCACCTCGGCAGTATGAGAATGATCTTTGCAAGCTTACAGTGAAGTCAATCTTCACCAAACTTTGCAAGAAATCTTTTAACGTACAGACGCTGCTCATTTGTCAGAGCTGGCCGGATAGCATGACTATAGCATATAGCTGTCATAGTAACAATCGGTCGAAAAACTTGTTTTAGTAAGAAAAACTTTTTATTTTTAAAGAAAACTCCTCCAAACTTTGTATTTCTTAGTTTGCTTTGCTTATCCATGATTTAACCAAATTTGGTCGAAATCTGACATCTATATGGTATAGCTCCCATACAAAAGTATAGTCAGAAAAGTAGTTTTAGTGAGAGAAACTTTTTTGTTTTCCATGGAAATATTCTTAAAATTGGCATTTCTTTATTTGATATGCTTTAACATAATTCTACAAAGTTTTGTCAAAATCGGATGACTTTTATCATGTAGCTGCAGTACAAATGATGGGTCAGAAAAGTAGTTTTAGTGAGAAAAACTTTTTTGTTTTCCATGGAAATATTCTTGAAATTGGCACTTATTTATTTGTTATGCTTTCGCACAACTCCACAAAGTTTTGTCAAAATCGGATGTCTTTAGCATATAGCTGCAGTACAAATGATGGGTCGAAAAATAAGTTTTATTGAGAAAAACCTTTTTTCATTTTAATGAAATCGACTGCAAATTTCTTTCATATTCGTTTGTTATGCTTTTGCATGATTCCACTAAGTTTGGTCGAAATCGGACATCTATGTAGTATAGCTCCCATAGAAAACCAAGTTCCGAAAAGTAGTCTGGGTTAGAAAAAGTGCTGCAAGGGTATATCAAACTTCGGCTGAGCCGATGTTAACTTTTCTCTATATTTTTCAATAATTTTGTAATCTTCCAATTTATCCCTCACCTCCCATTTTACATCCTAGTCTATAAGAAAGCTTAAACACTACCACGCCTGTGCGTATCCAAGCGTTAGGTGGACTAGTTTCATATTGAAGACATCCAGTCTTGGTGTTGAATATAGATGAGCATAAAAATTGCTCTTCGAGCATAGATCGGCAGTTCACAAAAAGAGTCCACAATAGACAAGGATTTGTACCGGTTAAAATATTTAAGATTTTTCCAAAAATTATTGTCATAAGTCGCTGTGATCCTTTCTTTTACCTTACAAATTGCTTTATTTCCTTCAGAATGTGTTCTTTGATGTCATTTTTGATCTCCTTTTTAGGGGCCCACAAAATCTCACAGACTGATGCGTTCGACTTATCAAAAGAACTGTGAGATCTATTGGTTTAGGTAGCATTACGTTTGTGATAAATGAATGAAAGGAATCCGGATAGATATCCTAAAGTCTTTGCTTATAAAGGTTGATCCATTTAGAGGTGATTTTCCGCATCCCATATTAGATGTCTAAAAAATACCTCAGTTAACTGTGTCTGTCAAAATACTAACAAGAGAACTTAGATAGCCAATTTTTCTTGCACCTTCTCATATATTTTTGTACTTCTCAGATTGGCAATGTCACTTGTCTGATATCTCACTTCAGAAACTTTTCTGAGATATGAGAAAGTCATATATAGAACCGATCCCATAAAACTCTAATGGATCACTCTATGTATACATGCTCTATCCAGTAGAATCATCAAAACCATAGCTGCAATAAGTGTCAACAATCTCCTTTGATCAGCTTGCAATGAGCATCGAAATCTTCAACACAAACCTCGTGTCCATCTCTCTAGATTTCCTTGCTGTAGAAGAAGGCTTGAATACATTTTCTAGTTATCTGTCGGTTTTGCTGTTAATTTGCTTTCTTCATTGTCAAAGATAGCAAATTTAATTGCTTAAATTTTATTTTGGAGATTGTTTTGCTGCACTTGGGCCACATTTTCTGTATGAATCGTGTAAAACTAGAGATTTCATAATAGTATTAATTGGTTTCTCGACTACTATAAATTGTATGTTGCTTTGTTCAAACATGCAATTTGAAATTGCTTTGTCTTTGCCATTATTATGACATGCCATACACCGACAAGTGTCGCCATTCGGAACTCAATATTTGCTAAAAATACGAACATCGACGTTGAATGGAAAAAATGGTGTCAATAGGAACTTGAAGTGCACACACTTTCCAAGAACACTTTAACATAAAAACATTTTTTGGCAGCATTATTATTTGCCCTAAGTACTTGATTCAGTTTGACCAAAAACTAACTTGGCCATTCCTGTGCCTGTAGAGCAACTTTAACTTCTTTCTAAGTCAACACATACAACTCATATTTGATGCGCTTCCAAGTTCTACGTGTCCTTGCAACTTTATCGCGCCAGAAATTGCATCATATTTCAAAGAACTCAGCGTGACAAGAAAATATAAAAAGATAAAAAAAAGAAGAAAAGTAGCAGGCAAGATGAAAAACCACAAAGTTCAGGTAGGTAAGTTGTCACAAACTTTGCGTGTATGAGTTATGTCCTGCAGGCTTTTGACGACTGCCACCAGTTTTATTCACCCTTTGATTACAATTCATAAAACAATCTTTGGCATCATTTTGCAAATCCTCAGATAAACTTTGAGTATGCACATAATTAATGATAGACCAAATGTCGTCTTCAGCAGCGTGTGCAGCAACAGCATCCTGACCGGGTCCATCCGGAGAATATGGAAAGAGCAAACAAAGTGTAATTAAAAAGTACTTAGCGGCCGCTCCTTGTTGGACTCACCTGCGATAAATAGTTTTGCGCTGCTGTAATTTATTATCGTTAGCGTTATCCTTAAAGAAGTAACGCCGGATGCCGCTGAGGTATGAGCGAAAATATTCGCTCCAATTAATCGTTGCGATGTTAAACTGCAGTTTCGCCTGCTCCTCGCACGGCAGCAGCTCGTTCAATTCGTCAATGTTGCGATGGGCAAATTGCCATTCCTTCAGGCCGAACCAAGCCATCATGTTGATTATGCGAGAGATTTTACGGTATGCCTTCACATAGCTGCGCACATAAACAAAGAGACACACACACACACACACACAGAGAGAGAGAGAGAGGGAAGAAGGTTGAGCATCGATTACCCTGCGAGCCAATTAAGGGACAGGCCACTCACTGCTCGTTCGTTCATAAATAAATGGCAAATGCTTAAGTTAATGCGCTCTAATTGCAATTTGTTAAATTTAATGCAACTGTGTATGATGCTACTATTGCTGATGTGTGTGTGTGTGTGTGCGTGGAGACCAGGAGGCCAACAAAGGCTGCAAAGGGTTGGTCCAGAGCCACAGCGAATAGTGGATGACCTATTAGAATTCCTAATGATTATATTCTCATGAAAAATGTAACGAGTGGAAACTAGAGAGTAACAGATTTAGGTGGATGCAAAATCAGAAAGAAGCCGTGAAGAGTTTTGAAGAAATTTTGAATTATAAGTAAGAAAAAATGTCTGGAGCCATGTGTGGCCACCAGCGAGTAAACAGTTCGTGCATAAAAACAACGTGTTTGGACATAAAACCGAGTGATTGTTATATAGTTTTCAGTGTAACGAGTGTTTACAAACCAGGGCTAACATGATTTGAACATGTGGCCGCTGTTTGTAAAAGTATTTGAAAAATGTAGCGAGTGCTATATAGGATAAATTATTGCGAGTTATCAAAAAGACATCAAATGTTGACCTATCTATAAGTAAAGTAACTAAAAACTCTAGGCATATAAAATTTTGATAAAAATGTAGCGAGTAGAAACTAGCGAGAATAGAAGACTGATGAAGAAATAGCGTTTATAAAAATCACATGATTTAAAAACGAACCTAGTGGTTGTAGACATTTTTGGGAAAATGTAACGAGTGTTTGAAAAAGTGAAGGACGCTACAATAACTAATCAAATGGTTAAGTAGTTGTAGGAAAATCACTAGGTTGGTTGCCCAAACAATAATTTGGTAGAAATGTAACGAGTACTAAGTAGCGAGTATAATCAATTGAGAGCCACTAGGCTGGCTCACATTTGAAAAGTTGTTTGAAAACATGCCGATTGTTGTTGAAATGGAAGTGTAAATATTACTTAATCTCTTTCTTGGTGGATATTCATTAAAACAACGTTGCATTTATGTTACGAGTGTCAATTAACGAGCAGCAATTAGCAATAAGCATTAAATTTTAATTCAAAAACATGAAAAATTTAAGCATAATTTTTGTCTTGTGATAAATACACAATTTTTAAGGCGGGGAACGTTTTTTAACGAGTATTCAATAAATAAGATCTCAGCGAGTGGGAAATTTGAGTTCGATTTCCTTAAGTTTAATAAATAGTAGCTTGAATAACATTGTGAAGAAACAACTAGAAACTAACAAGACTTAAAAAGAAGCAGTTTACATATTGACGAATAAAAAGTAACGAGTTGTTAACAGAATCTCATAATAAATCCTTTTAGTTTTGGACATTTTCAAATAAGTTTGTATCAATCAATGATATTATGATTAAATAACTGGAAACGAACGAGTACCAATTCTAGCACATATCAAAAAAGTAGCGAGTAATAAAAAAAAAACCATTTCTCATCATAAAAGAGTGAAAAATTATCTTTTTTGGATCGACTTACTAGAATAAAATACGGCTTTTGTACAGAAAATATACCCCATAAATTCTAGAATTAATATTCGTGAATCTTGTGCCTAATTTAGCACCTCCAATCTCCTTTGCTAGAGAATAAAAGACTAAATATACCCCAAAAATATTAGAATAAAAATTCGTGAATTTTGTTTCTAATTTAGAACCACCAATCTACTAACAAAGTCTTAGTGCCCCGTTGATCAATACATTTAACAACCAATTCAATTGCCTTTCCATGTACCATTTAAAATCCATTCAATGTAGCAAACCCAAAACCCACACAACAACAACAAGAACAACAGCAGCATCACCAGCCACCTTAGAGCGCAATATTCTCATCCTGCTTGTGAATGGGTTGGTTGAGTGTGTGTGTGCGAGCGCGTGTGTGTGTGGGTGTGTACTTACATGCGCTTTTGTCCGGTGACCATGGCAATTAAATCTAAAATATAAGCTGGGATATTGTGCAAGAAAAATGCAATTGCACAATGCAGAGGCTTCGATGGTATTATAACGTACGAGAAGCACCTGTGACAATAATGCGAATGTTCCACGTGGAAGGAGAGGATGCATGGGAGAGCAACCGTTTTCATGTGGCATTCGGTTCGATTTTGGTTTAGTTGCCATTTTTCGGTTTGGGTTACGTCGATTTTTGTTCGGTATTGGGATTTTTTTTTTTTGTGTTGTGTGTTCCGTTTTGCGTTGTTTCAAGGTATTAGCAAAGCGCAGATAAATTTTACCCGCAGAAATTCGACCATATTTAAGCAATGGATTAGACATGCACACAATATGTGAATGGAACGTCGTGTTGGGCATACCGAGAATTTCAAATAAAAAATAGTATTTATGCATTTAAGCGGCGGGGGGGGGGTATGGGGGAAGAAACTCACCACAAAGCCTTGTCGAAGGGCTCATGAAAGCCCTGACGCGACATTTTCATGTACTGGCCCCAGGTGAGGTTATTCACATCGGACACGTAGTTGTAGACAGGTAGCTCCGATTTGACTTCGATTTGCGTTTGACGTAGCTCAAATCTGTGGAAAAATTGGAAAAAATATATGATTTTGATTGGAAAAAGGATTAAGTAGTCAATTTCAAGTTTTGAACTTGGATTGGTAGTAAGGAGATGGGCAGTTGTGCAAGTTAGAACCGGTTTCTGACCAATTTAAGCCATGTCTCAGTCTTAACTTGAGCAATGAACTTGAAGCTTGATTTGCAGTAGAAGCTTTCCCGCTTTAAGCCTGGTTTGTGCATTTGGTTTATGGCTTAACTAGCCATCTTCACTTCCCTTAACCGCCTCAACAATTACAAATTCATTTCAAAACACAGCATTGAAAAAACTAATCAGCTCTTGCCCAACTTTCGCCCACACACACACTACACACAACGGCAAACATCTTGCTAACCTTCGAGCTATATCCCAGGCGGTTGCTATCATTGCATTCACCACATAATCAGCTGGCACCATATTCGCCTTGCAGCTGGCCGTTCCGTAAATGCAACGTACGAGTCCCCGGGCCGTCCAAGTGCATAAACCTGATGGCCCATACAAATTATCCGTCCAGCCGGGAAATGGATCCTTGTACGTTGACATTACTGCAAATAAATAAGAATTAATGGCTGCTTGGTGGATGCGAGTTAGTCGCTTTGCCTTTCGGCTAACTGATATGTCTGAGTCCCCCCGGGCAAGTTCTGTGTGCTCTTCAATTTGGAGGGTAGCTGTAGCTGTTGTTGTTGTTGTTGTTTTTGTTGCTAAAATAAATGAAAATTTGTCTGTGCTTTGTTCCTCGTTTCTCGAACGGAGCTGAGAAACTTTAGCCACATGCATTTCTCTGCTGGAATTTTATTTTTTAAATATTCGGTTGGCAGGCGAAGCCTTTGGGAATCTCGTCGGTAAAACTATTGTAGCTATTTTCTTTCCATTTTGGCCTAATTATCTGACAAATTAGTTGGCCAAGTCAAAGTTGAGCGGGCTATAAATTTCAGCTTACCTATGGGTGGCCGGAAAATGCCCGCGGGCAAATGAAATGCACGATGATTCACCAAATTCTCGGCACATTTCTTGGTCATGGTGTACGTGTTGGGCATTTGGCCAATTAGTCCCGGCCGCAGTTTCTCCAGAGTTTCATCATCGAAAATGCGATAGATCTACGAGCCGAAAATATCAATTTTCATTATGAAAGGAAATGGGGAAAGTGTTTTTGGGTAGGTGTAGAGGTTGTGTTTTATTTTTACCTGCATGATTTTTTCGTAACCAATTTCATTCTCATACACTTGCTCTTCGATGAATTTGCGATTGCAGTTGCAGTACAACGTGGAAATGTGTACGAAGGACTGCGCGGCGGCGTGGTGGGGGGGGGGGTTGGAAATGCATGTCGAATGTTGATTGAATTGTGTTGAAATTGTTTGCGCCCGAACGCCGTAAAATATGCAACAAAGCGAGGGGGTGGGGCGAGAGCAAAAAGTGTAAAAACAACGCTGTAAATATTAAAATTCATACACAAATATTTTGCATTCATCCATACAGACATGGGAATTATGTATTTTGGTTACTTAAATGCTTGATATGTGAATATTTAACTTTTGTATGTTGTTTTTTTTTTTTTGTTGGGTTTTTTTTCTGAACTGTTTGTTTGCATTTTCTGCTGATTGCACAGAAAACAAGATGCTTTTGCATGCACCGCAAATCGTTTAAGCTGCGGCTGCATTTTGGAACAGGAGAAGGGAACATTTTGTGAAGTTATGTTTCAAAACTGAAACTATTTTTATTTAATTTTTGGTATCTAAGTCGGAGTTTGTACTATGCAGCATACTTAATAAAGCTTTCTCAGTGGGTGAGAGTTTGAGGTGAGATTATATACCTTTCGTGTAAAAGGTTTGGTAATTTTGCCCTGAGTTTCTCGCCATTCAGAATTCTTCATAGAGTCTGCTGCATCGTGTAAGCCTCGACTTGAATAAACAGGCTGGTGTGTGAGAAACCAATGAATAGAAAACAACCAAAAAAATCAGCACACATTTTTGGTGTGATCGATAAAGTATTGGGTGTTACTTTAAAACTGATCAAAATACAAATATTTTAAATTATATTACCTACACTCAAACAAAAATCAATCCGAAACGGGATTAAAAACAGGCTGATACCGGATATTCTAGAGCCGATCCCGGAAAAGATTGATTTCATTACCACTTTTTATTTGTTAATCCCGAAAAACCGGATCACTTCAAGCCTGCTCCTGGATTACCCTGGTTTCATTCTCGATTTCTGATTTGTTTTTCTGTGTACACTAGCCAACAAGGTCCAATACATTAAAGAGTTGATGGAGACTACGTTTATGCTAGTGCACTTCACGTATTGGTTTTCGTAAATGGTCCAATCCCATGGGAAATTTTTTTATTTCAAGCATTTATGTCATTTTGATTTTATAGTATACTAAACTACTATTTCTCAGCTTTAAATTAAACTATTCCATATATTTCTACGATTTTTCTTGGCAAAGATATAACAGTCTACTTACAAATGCTCAAAGTTAGCACATTTTGTAACGCCCTTAAGTATGCAATGGATGTTCATAAGAATTCTATACATGTCAGTAGCCAACCATGGTGATTTTGTAGACAGATTCTATCCCATCTTTTCTCACCTTTCCTTGAAAATATTACCTATGCAACATGTTCCTTGGTTCCAATACTTCGTATTGAAGTTTCCCCGAGGTAGCGATTCCCCGTTAATGTGTTTTTTCAGAAAGAAGACCTTAAGTAAACCAACAGAGAGCAAATATCCTATAAAAGTAATAAATAAGTGGTTACACGCGTCGAAGAGTCGTCATTCTGTTCTGGTTTTACTCCGCTCACTCACATTTCTACCTAATAGTTCGAAAATATTTTTTCTAAAAACTAAAAATCTTTTTCTAAAATTTAGAAAATGTTTTCCTACAATTAAAAAATATTTTCTCGCAAAAAATAAAAATAGTAGTTTTAACGTTAGAAAGTCCCAGTCTTATTTAGAGCAATTATTTATGTAAAATTTCTATATTCTTTGGGCGATTTCGGCTGTTCAAGATTGTCTTAACTCAGCAGAGTAATCCAGGAAGCGCCTAAAGCAATTTTTACTTTACAATTAGAATCGAAACTACCAAAATGACCACAGATTTACCCCAACCACTAACTTACCTTCAACTGTTTCATTTCCATGACCAAATCGAGAATCTTTTTGGTGCCCAAAACATTTATGTCAATTGCATCGCTTAGTTTTTCATTGAATTTCACCGAAGCCACCACATTGAAGACAATCTAAAAACGGGAGGAGTGGAGAGGGGGGGGGGGGGGGGGGGCGAAAGGAAAACAATCCAGAAACAAAACACTGAAATGTAATGCATATTAAAAATGGAACACGAACAAACAGCAGGATGTGGACATGCAAAATGTACAGAGACGGGCATACAAAACAGATGCGACTCATCCAGGCGGTGCTGGGACTGCGTGGCGCTGCGATGATAACCCAGCGGCGACTCCTCACCAGCATTGAACACATCGACAACAAAGCAATTTTAGTTTTAAAACAGTGTTGTGCCAGGACTAAGCAGACAATCCGCTGCCACTGCAAGTGAGTGACTTGTATGCAAAATGGTTTTACACAGCACAACAACAACAACAACAAAAAAACAGAAGAAAATATAACAAAATAGAAAATAAAAACGACTGCGGATGCGGCTGGCAGGACAATGGCTCGCGCATGCCAAACACTTGAAGCATGCACAGGAATTTTCATTTATTTATATATTGTGTTTTATAGGCAGGCAGCAGGAGCTGCAGCACCAACTGAAATGTGAAAAAATAAATTTTTGTGCCTCAAAAAAAAAAAAAACAAATAAAAAAAATTCACAAAAAACCAACATGAAAGGAATAAAAGTTTCTCACTCACCTGAACCTCCGACGAGAGCATTGCTCGGTCGGTGGCATCAATGTCCAGGTCGATGGCACTGTAATCAGCGCGTATGGGATGCACCTTCTCCAACAGCTCGGGCCACTCCTCGCGCATTGTATTGAATATCTGTTGGAGAGACAACCAAACAAATGTCGGATCCGGCATTGTCGCTCAGAATTGACAGCCAGCAACCAGCCAGCCCCCACCAGCCGCTCCAGTCACTCCACTTACCGATTCATTGAAAAATCCCTGCAAACGCTGCTGCACGCTCATGCTGTCCTTGCTACGTATCAACATGTAAATTTTGCGCAATCCAAAGGAGCGCAGCAATTTCTCTGTTAGCACTTTGCCCACGAACCCGGTCCCGCCCGTAATGAGCACCGTCGCATTGCTATAGAAATCCGTTACGGGTGTTGAACTGTCTGGGCGTCGGGGCATGGTATCGCCCACATTGCCAACATCGCTTTGCTTATCAGCCTCATGACTGTTTGCTGTCGGCTCGAAGAGTGGCTCCTCTTGGCTACTATTGTAGCTGCTGTGTCGTGAGGAACTTGTCGAGGAGAAGGCCTTGCGTGAGGCACCGCCTGGTGGGTGGATAGAGAAAATCGTACAAAAGGAACACAAATACATTGATGGGAGGTCGGCGAATGGAATCATCATATCGAACAGGAAGTTGACAAGAAGTCTTAAGATTGGCCCAATGGCCAACACAGTTGATATTAAGGAGTTGCTTTTTAAACAGACATGTGGATTCGCGGTAGAGTTTAGCAACTGCCTACACATTTACCAGCTACTGGCCACCACTCTGAGTTAAAGATCTCTAGGGTCTATTTTGTCTAAAAATAATTCGTGAATGGCACATTCTAACTGTTGGCAAATGGATTCGTGGCATTCTTTGCTCATACAGAGGAAGATGAGAGTTTATGTTCTAGTTAAAGCCGCACAAAAATATAAGAAATAGTTTTTCGAATAACTTTTGATATCAGGAAGAACAGATAGAAGTTCCAAATTCCTAGACAGGTCGAACCTTGAAGACGAGCTGCTGATGTGTGACAAAAGGTATCAACAATTTCCATAGACCTTCTTTTAATGAAAGCAAGTACATCTTTTGTTGTAGTTAGGGATGCAAGCAGGTTATGAACCTAACCTAACTGAACCGCCTTTTCCGATGACCACAGACCGAACCGGTTTCATTTTGAAAACGCTGAACCGAACCAAGAATCGCTAAACAAAACATTTCATTTATCTAAGTTCACTCAAGAGTTTTAAGTCGTAAAATGCTTTCCGTCCGACAATAATACTTGTAAATTTGAGAATTTTTATTATTTCTCTAAAAAGATTCATTTGAATTTTATATAAAGTAAGATGCGCTGTTATACCCTCTGAATGGAATACCTTTATAGTTCGAATCCTTAGCTATCCCAAGTTGATGGAGCTTCTAAATATGACTTGTCATCATTTTAAAGCATATTATTTTTGAGTTTTTTACATAGTTCTTAATATAGCTTTCATCAGACTACATTTCGGTAATTGTAATCACTTATATAAGGATCATAAATGTAGACGAATGGTTTCTATTAATCTAGGAATAGGAATAGACACAGGAATAGAAACTAAAGATATCATGATATGCGAAAGCAAATTCGTGAATTTATAAAATATGTGAAAAGTTACGAGGGAACCACAAAAACCATGTAATAAACCGAACCGGAGTCTTAAGAGCTAATCGAACCACTGAACCGAACCAGTCCCTATATCCCAGCGGTTTGCCTATAGCTCTTTAAGTATAAATTAGCATTAGTACGAAGCTCGAATTCGTTAAATATGAATCCTTATTAAATGAACTCAAATGATGCAGCTTAGGGGTAGATGGTTTAAAAGGCACATATCAAAATGATGGAACACAAATCTTTGCTGAAGAAGAAGTGGAAAGATATGGTCGCTGTACGACAAGCAAAGTTTTAAGTCGTCAGCGTATAAAGAACAATTTTTCTGTAAGCTTAGAAGTAGACAGCGAATTTTGCATATTCTTATACCGATTTTAATCTTAGTAGACTAGGGCAAATGTGTATTTAATACATTTTTTCACTTCTTTTTTTTTCCTTTAATGACGTTTCAATTCATTAAAAAGTTAGTTAAGTCATCTTGGAATTGAGTGAAGAATTTGTGGAATTTAATTAACGTAAAAAGTCAGCACTTCATTTAGATTTGTGCACATTTTCGTTGGCTTACTTGGATGAAAATCTGTTTGAAAGTATGCAAAATCCGCTGTCTACTTGAGAGTTACTTTAAGGTGGAACGTTTATCTGGGAATTTGGCATAGTTAAGCTACTTAAAGTATAAAGCAGAAAACAGGATTCAAATCACACAGAGCCTTCTAGAGCTCACTCAGTTTATTTAAAATAATTGTCATAAAACTCTTCAACTTAACTCAACACTCACTTGCATTGGGACTCGATTCGTGCATTGTACGCTCTAAAACTAATATCCAAACTGAACCATTCACTACCAAGGCTAAAAGCACATTGAAGACTTTTCAACATTTTTAATATGTATATGGGGAAACCAACAGAATGTGACTTGCCATTCGATTTAAATCAATAATAAACAGTCATATTGCCGTGAAGATTTTCCCACCAAATGTCAATTATATCTAACCCCTAACCCAATTAGTATATATATATTAGAAACCTACCTACATACTATATATGGTAGTAAGTAGACCACCGCATATTGCCACCGTTTTTACAATTCAATGTCCGAGCGCCTGTTGCGGCTTTCAGTCTGACATTGCGCTTGCAGTTGACCCGCTGACCCGAGAGACTGCTCACCCATTCGCTCTCACTCACACTTCGACTTTTAAACATGGTTAATTATTCAATTATCAATGGCCAATGTGTGGCCCCCAAAGCGAGGAGCGACTGGCCGTGTCTAGTTAACCAGTTCCTTGCGTGTGCGGGTCTATGGAGTGCAGCAGAAGCGCCATATGTTATTTGGTTGCATGTGGGGAAAAATGAGGCACAAGAACAACGCACACAGAGAAACACACACACACGCACACACAGTGGCGAGTGGACTATTGCGTGACATTGTTGTCATATTTTTGTTGACCGATGTCAGCCTGGATACGTCTGGTTCTGCTTGCTATGCCATTAGGCCAGTTTAGATATAGAGTAGAAATTCTTTGAAAATGTTATAAATTGTTGGCCGGTTGGGGTGAAACGTTGGCGTGTTCTTATCGCAAACATAAATATTATTTTAAAGATTAGTCCACGGTAATTGGACATATCCGATTAAAGTTAACTGCAGTTGTTAATGCCAGGTAGAATTGAGTTCATTTCTGTGACAATCAACGTAGGTTTTGCCTCAATCATATTAGCCAAACTCTTTGAAAGGCTACAAGAAGTATGTTTCAGACTAGTTATTAGAGAATTAAGACAACAACAGTCTTACTTACACTTAAAATTGGTCTTAAATTTTTGTATACCTACCGTATTTTGCTGACCCCCTCTAAGGGTTAACACTAGGTGACTTTCTTAGCTTTAGAAATTTTCTTAAGCTTTAATGTCAAACTTCCGGTTTGTGTCTCAGCTAAGCTCTTGCCGCCAAAAAAGCTTCTACTAGCAAACGAGCTTTTTTTGGCAGCTTAAGCTATTTAACTTACTTGACCTGACGGGAAAGTAAATTTTCTTATTTGAAGCTTCTCAGTGCCATAAAAAAAAACAGCCCTTCAGGCCATTTGAAAGCTTCGCGTTGACAGTGGAAATTTTTATCTCATTTACGGGTAAATTGACAGCATGCCAGCCCATCCGCTCTTACCAAAAATGCAATTTATGCAGTTTTTTGTTTAATGACTCGAAATGTTTATTCTTTCATTGGTAATTTAATACAATAATTACATTAATTAGCCTTTTTTATGCCAGAAACATACACAGTACAGACAGGACATCCACTCGATTTGCATTTGTGCACACACACACACACACACGCACGCACACTCACACATAATTCAAGTATAAATATTCATATTTTAGGTAATTTCTTTTTAAAACTAAATTAATAATTTATCATAATGCTAAGTTAATTGATTTTATGTGCCTATTAATTAAAAGTTAAAGTTACAAATATAATTTTATGTGTTTCCTGAAGCGGGGGAGGAAAATTTGCAAATAGCCACAACAAATGTGCTTGGCACAAGGTTTATGTGTGAAGTAAATCTTTGGCAGTATCCAAATTTTGGAATTTTGGAATGCTATGCCAAAATGAAGCTATAATTAAAACAACTATCTAATAAATGGAAATTATTTAATACGAGAATTTAAGTAAAGGTCTACTAAGTGCCGATTTCACATCTTTTAGGTAGCTGCTACTTGTTGGATAAACTCACTTTTAACTCTTTAAATGTAGAAGATGTGAAATCGGAGCTACATCAGGTTTGAGATACGAGAAGATAGCTTGAAAATGTGTGTTTGCCAATATAATATTTGCTAACAAACAATTAAAAACGTTTTTTTTTATATAAATTTGAATCCTTTTGCTTTACATTCTCTCGTCTTATATCTTATATAAGTTTCTGAGTTTATCAAACAAACAAAAATATAGCTTAACCTAAGCCATATACCTAAGGAAAGTGAAATTTCTTTTGATCCGCAGACTTTAAGTATCGATAAGCGTACAAAATCCGATTCTATGACAAGAAAGGGAAATAAAAGCTGTGAATTTAAGTATATTTAACGATAAAATCTCTTTTCTTAGTACTTAAAACGTGAAAGCAGGTTATAAAACGCATTTAATGAAGTTCGTTGTTTGCCATTTAAGAAAGACATATAACTATATACAAAATATGACTTCCAATGCAAATGAATACTAAAGCAATCACAACTCTAAGAAATCGACAGAGAAAGCCGCCTTCGCAAACGCAATCATTCGACGCACAACATCAAGTGTAACATACACAAACGCATGATAATTTGTAGTAGTGTTTAATACTGAACAGAAAAAAGAACATCCAAATAAGATCCATTTTGAACTGGAAATGCCTGTAGTGTGCTTTTAATGTCAACAAAACTAAAAATTATCCAAAAGATGATAATTTTTCATATCCTTTGGATGATTTTTAGCTCCCTTGGAGGACTAAAAAGATGTTTGAAACATATCCAGTCCAAATAGCTACTGAAAATCATCCAATGGATATACATAGTACTATTTCTTCCTCTGTATGCAAGTGCCATATAAGAGAAACAGAATAGAGACACATGCGAAGTTTTTGTTGCTGTTTAACTATGCGCAAGCTGCTTTACAACAACAAATGCTGCCGCCGCGTAGAGTTTTTGGACACCCTTGCTCCAGAGATTTTCTTATAAACTGCTATGTTAATGTGTATGCCCATATGTAAAGGCCTTAAGGCATTCCCCAGAACTTATAGATTCCTCAAGTGATTACCTGATTTGAAGACCTCTATCTAACAAGTAAGAAAGGCTGATCAATTCTGATAATAATATTCTCTGCATGTGCTAAAATAATTGCGGAGCCATAAAAACAGTCTTAGGCAGCGATAGCAACAAAATTATTCCATAACCGATATTATCAGAGCTTTGATTGAGGAAAAGCTATTATATTTCAAAGACTCTATTCTGCAGCTGCCATAGGAACTATCTGACTTAAGTGTACTAAAACTTTGTCACAAAAGATACTAGAGTTGCATTCTCCTTATATTTTTTTTTTGATTTCTTTTGTTGTCTTGTCTTAATGAATGGGTAGATTCTTGAAGTTTTTTTTGTAAGCTGAGTCTCTGTTCCTATGTAACAAGAATGAAGTAAACTGCAGACGAGGAAGCCCATTCTTATATTGGCACTTAAAACGTATCTGCTCCTCTTGCATCCAGCAATTTGGCACAAAACCGCATGTCAGTAAACGATCATACTTTTTCAAGCAATTTACTAGAATAATCTATAATCGAATGGACAAAGTTGATATTTTCAGCAAAGATGCTTGCAAAAAAAAGCCCAGATTCAGAAATTAGATAAGCAATTATGAAGTAAAAATTCTCAAATAGAATCTTCCAGTGGACTTTCGCAAAATGAAAGAAGGAATGATTAAAATCGCTAGTTTCGCTTAATATTGGTACTCAAGTAAGTAAACGTTCTTTTTGGATTAGACTTCTGGTTTAATTGACATTAACGGCTAAAACAGTGCTTACTTTCACATTAGTGAACGGTTGCGAAACTCAAAACGAAAAGATATTTAGTCACAACATGTCTGAAATTACAACGGATTGTTTCGGCTTAGTTAAAGATGCTGATATATTTATAAATATATGTACCTGTATCCTGCTCGAGCTCGAGCTTAAGTTGATCTTTATAAACAAACTACGAGTACAAATGCTTTAAGCTTTGGTTATCAGCTGCAAGTGTTCAAAGCTTAAATCAATTGAGAACTACAGCTTCTAGTAATAAAATAATAAAGGCAAATCAAGCTAAGCTAAAAGTTTCTAGTTAGTACCCAGTTTTCGGCAGACCTTTACAAAATAATGTGTGTTCTTTTGTCATTTCTTAAATTGATAAAATAGAATTAAATAGTTTTATTTTTTAGTAGACATTTTTGCATGACATTAAGCACACACTAAAAGTGAATTTAAATAGAAATACAGCTCTAGTACGACACATTTGAAAAACCTATGATATAATTAATTATAGAGTTTCCACTACGACTTACACATAATTGGTTTAATACTGTACATTTGGCTCAAAGCCAAGCAAAGTGACCAGCTATTCACACTCATGCCTAGTAATCATTCTCAGCAACCAGATCCACATCATTGTATTTTGCAATCACAATTCAATTAACACAAAATCACAGAAGTTTCCACCCATTTGCTTGGCCATGTAGAATTTACAACGGTTGCCATAGGGGCTGTCCAGCTGTACGCTCCTCCCCGCCGCCGCGTCCGTGCGCTCCATTGGCCTTTGTAATTGGCAACTGCACCCTCGATACCTTACTTAAAATGCACGCTCCATCACATTCTGTACGACTGCCAAATTCCTGCTCACAGATACAGCTGGAGCTTTCGCGCGACTCCGCTTTTAGCAGTGCTAATTGTACACCTGCCCCGGCAGCCACAGTGGAGAGCTCTTCACTGGGCGGCGTTGTGGACGGCAGCTCCATCAAAGCCAAGTCATCCTCGCACTCTATGACATTCGGATGCAATGGTTTGAAATTGTTGCGTCGCCATGGCGGCAGGGTGGCGGGAGGGCCGTTCCCCGCAAAAGTAACCACACTCTGATGTGGGTAATGATGCACCACGCCATGCCCATTGTTGTTCTGGCTACTAATGATGAGGCTGGCGTTGCCGTTGCGACCCAACTGCAGACCCGCTTTGCCGTTCACAGACAAATGTCGTCCGCCGGGGCCACCAAAGAGATTATTACGTATCCGCATTGACGAGTTGGCATACGTGGAGCGTATGGAACTGGCACGCGTATGCATGGAGAAGGTGCGTTCGTGTGAATCCAAGCTGGTTTGAAACTTGCAAAAGCAGACCGCAAAACGTTTGTTGAATTCCCGCTTGAACTTTTCCTGCGAAATGCCAAAACAGAATGAGAATGGTTTTTTGTTCGGTATTTTGTGAGAGCGAGTGAAAATCTAAGGGGGGGTTCGACCAGGGGATACCCAGGATGTGGAGAGTTCTAAATAATTTTTGAGCTGTAATACTTTGATAGTTCCGTTCTTTTTAATCTTTCTTAATATGTCCTTTCCTTTCCTTTACACTTGTTAATAAACTTGGAAAAAGCCTTCTAAGTTAAACAGATTTTCCACTGTCAACAGTCTGCTCTTAATCTGTTAAAGTTCCCCACTGTTAACCTTCTGTTATGCCAAATCTCCTGGTCTGTTTCTCACTTCTAAAATTATGTTGTTTCACTGTTTATCTTAAGATGTTTACTTTTCCAGTCTCACATTGCACTCTTAAAATAACATCATGTCAGTTTTAGCAGAATTTTCTTTACTTTATGTTATCCCTATGCTATTAGTTTCTTTTTGCACTTTTTAAATTCTGTTGTTTCAGTTTCTATTATCTCATCATTCATAGTTCCATTTCTTTTGCATTATCTTCCCACTTTTTGAAGCTAATAACTGCCAGTTATACCTCTATTGATTGATGGTACATTGTCTGTTATTTCTTCTTAGATAACAGTATTTGCTGTCTGTAATCTTAGTGTTAAATGACTGTCTTACGATTTTAAAATCTCTCTGTTAACCGTCCGCTTTTCCCACTGTTCGAAGTCATCAAGCTCATTCGGACTCTATAATTCCACTGATCGTAGCCTCTATTCCCACTATAAGCATTATGCCTTTCCACTGCTTATAACAGTACATTTTGTGACTGTTCATTTACTTTAAGCAGAACTTGAAATCACTATAAATTTACTATTAACAATACTATAATTAACAATTAACAGTCTGTTATCCCACTGTTAATTTTCGTAAGTTAGATTAATTCCTGTCTTTCTTTCTTTATTGTTAAATCATTCTAACTCTAAAAGTACTTATACATTAGTCATCCCACTGCTATCCCACTGCAATCCCACTGTTACAAATGACGGTTATATTTAAATGTTATAAGTCTTTCTCTCTTCATTTAAAGATCTTAGGATTCCTCCATTAAAGTTCCCTCCATTTACACTCTTATTCCAAATATCATCGCCTGTCTACCCACTGTTAAGAATATGTTATGCCACTGTTTATAATAAGTAGTATGTTCTTTCACATTTAATGTACCTATAACAGTCTGTTATACCAATGTTAATAGTCAGTCTTTCCACAAATAAGATTATTGACTCCCACTGCTGTGAGTCTTCTTATAAAACTAATCCCCACACAAAATCAGTCTTTTTATACCCATTCACTGCATAGCATACCTTGTCTAGCAATTGTGGCTTCCAGGGTATAATTTCAAAAATGTTTCTAATAAAAGTTTTGTAGCTACTTCATTTCTATGGCTTGCGTTGAGCCCATTTGTCATCAAATTCTTTAACCTATCTCCACGCTCCCCTAATTGACAATATTAAGAGTGCCATTTGTCTTCTTTGGCAGTAAAATAAAATACTTTTCAGCTAAAGTTTAGCCCAAAAATATGCTGTTGGGAGCATCTCTTGGCTCGAGCAGACACTCGCACACACACAGACACAGACACTTCCACAATTACATGTATGCCTACCGACAAAACAAAAACTTTACGAGCCCTTTTCTTGCTCTTTATCGATTCTCACAAACATCTTTACCCAACAGCCGCAAGCTATTTTCATTTTATGTTAGCGATTTGTGGATTTTTCCTTAGAAGCTTTTGTTGCTGCGAATTTGCTGCTTGTAGGTGTTTATGGGCAACAGTGGAACGTGATTTTAATTAACTTTGGTTGGGGCGAGTGCAAAAAAAAAAAAAAAAAAAAGTTTGGCAATTTTGGAAATGAGCCGAATTAAGGTAGAGCAATTTTTTTTTTTTAAGTAAAGTTCCAAACTTGTGGCAGGTGAATTTGACAGTTTTAATAAAGTGAAGTGAGCAAAAAGAGGAGACAAATTTGGCTTTGATTTAAAGCACGAGCTGAAAAATAAATATGCAAATTTAGGAAAAACTGTGACAGCTAAGCGGTTAGACAAGTTTTTTAATTTATGTTGGATTTTTGCTCCACAAACTCCACTGTCATCACATCACCTTATTTAACCCTAACATAATCATTGTTAGTTTTATTTGATTGTCCAACCTTCCTCTTTGGTAACGCACTTAAACCAACCCCCTGGGGGGTCAACATCAGGGCCACAGAGAACAAATCCAGACAAACAAAATGCAAATGGAAATTGAGGCGCACATCTCCCACGCCAATGAATCAAACAATCGACATCATCGACATCCCCCACTCACATTGTATATGCCATAAATGAAGGGATTATAGCAGCTATTGCTCATGGCCAGCCAATCGCAGCAGAACCAAACGATGCTAATGAAATGGTAGTCATTGATTTCCGGTATGGTCACATACAGAATATTGTACAGCTGCAACGGCAGCCAGCATAGACCGAAAATAATCACCACGATTATCAGCATTTTGATGACCTGTCCGCGATGTAAAAGAGAGGAAATTAAAGCGGGGTTCGTGTTAATAATAGACTCTGGTGGGCAGCGAACAGTTCCACTTACCTTTTTCTTGTTTTTGAGCAGCGTAATGTCGCGTGAATCCTGCGCATTTCCAGGTGCACGGGTACCCCACAAACGGACAGCCATTTGAATGTAAACAAAACTGATGACACAAAATGGTACGAGATATTGGACAAATACCAATGAATAGCGATAGGTTTGCAATTGATCATCGGAGAGATTTTTGTTAGTGCAAAAGGGGCGCGTTATGTTGAAGATGACATCGTCCTCTGGAAATTGGAAATAAAATGATTAAGTGCTTAAGTCAAAATGGGCGAAAATGGATTCAAATAAATGAGCACAAACTTTCATATACACATAATTATGTACTTAATATTCAGTGACAGAGTGTGATGTGATTTCTGTTTATAACAGTGACTCAAACACTTGCTCCTCTCTTATGTAAAGCACAAACTTTTTTCCAAGAATTTGTTTTAGTGGGTCCTTGCCACTGAACGGCTTCAATTGGCATATTGGGAGAGGCCAATATTAAAAGCTTTGTTAATTGTTCTTGGGGGGGAAAATATGAAGAAATTGAAGACTTACAACTTGTGTGTCTATTCAACTTGCCATCAAACGAATTCCTAGAAAAATTTTACCAGATGTGATTTTTGTATTTTTATATGTAATTTTGTGTCAACTTTTGGTACACACAGGAGAAAGGGTGTGAATACACGTATGAAATGTAAAAGTTTGTGTGTTTGTAAGTTAGTAGGTTTGTATGTTTGCATGATAGCATGTTTGCCTGTTGGCATGTTTGCATGTGTGAATGTTTGTATAATTGTGTGCTCGTAGGTGTGTATGTTTGCATGTTTGCAAGTTTGCATATTTGAAGGTTTGCATGTTTGTATGTTTGCATGTTTGCTGGTTTGTACGTTTGTAGGTTTGTAAGTATGTAGGTTTGTATGTTTGCATGTTTGCATGTTTGCATGTTTGCATGTTTGCATGCTTGCACGTTTGCATGTTTGCATGCTTGCATGTTTGTATATTTGTCAAATTTTTCCCCTTTTTACACATCTCAAAATGAAGCCCTTTCTTAATAACCCGTCAACCCTGACAAACATCAATCAAGCTTCAATACACAACTTTTGGTTCCTTGTTCCAAACCATTTTCACACATACATACACACACGTACTTACCCCTAAATCGTTCATTTATCTCCTCCACACGAAAAGCAATCGCAAATGGTACCGCAAAAAGCACTGCCAATAGCCAAATTCCAGCAATTATGAATTTCGATATAAACTTCGTGGGACGTGCCCTGTTAACATAAACGTATTTTAATCAATCCACTCTTCGTTAGGGAACTTACCTCAGGGGATTAATGATGGCCCGATGCCGATCGATGGCTATTGCGGTCAGTGTAAACACGGACACATTGACACTCAACGCCTGGACAAAAGGGCAAAAGCTGCACATAAACCAGGGCAGATTCCAGCGTTGCAATAAAGCAGCCTGAAACTGTGTGTTTAAGCAGAAGGGAGTACGTGTTAGTGGGAATGATTATTAAATCGACCAAATGTCAGGGCAAGCAACATTAACGCTGCGCTGAACAATAACAATGCCTCAGGACTCATAGCAAAATGATTTCAATCTCTGTGTGTGTGGGATGCTGTGATTTGTGTGTTCCATAGTTGCACTAACCACCACATCGATGTCCAGAATATGTCAAGTGTCGGTTGAAGAAGCCAACATGAGAAATTACAGAGCGCTTGCAGCTCTTTGAGTTAACTGTGACAGCAACATTCGTTTTAATTGCCAATTTAATGAGAACTAATTGTACTGAAGGTGGCAAATCGTTCACACGGTTAAATGCGGTTGGGGAGAGGGGCACATTAAAGAAATACCAAGAATTGTGGTAACAAAATGTCCAGACAACGAAATACTTTTATTTCCAACACAAAATATCTGTGGCATTCTTTTAATGTGGGAACAAGTAGCTTTCTGGGAAAAAAGGTTTGTTTTTTTTGTGGTTCAAAGGGGCTTTGTGTCTTTAAAGAGTCTCCTTTTAATTTGGCGATTTTTCTAAATTTTTGTTTAATGCCCCTTAAGTTCACTTTGGTCATTAGCGAACTGTACTTCGGCTTTTTTTTTTATAGAATGTTTATTGAAAAATTTAATTTAATGCTTTAAAAGGGAGATCCTTAGTTGTAGCACTTGTTTACAAGCCAAAATACTTGACGAAGTGATGCCTTACTAAGTGTCGGAGAGCCAGTATCATTCCGCGCATCAATGCAAGTAGGTCAACGTAGGTTGAATAGCGAACAATACTTTTCAAATTACTTTGTAGAGTAAATACTTCCTCATAATTTAATTGTAGTATTCAGAATTTCCAATTCTACACTTTAAAGTTGAAACATTTTCATTAAGGCCAGGCCCTGATTGAGTTCATAAATACAACTCCTCTTTGATTATACCTAAATCAAGTACCAAAATCTTAAAAGCATCTAGGAAAACTTGTATCAACTTAAACCAAGACTCTAATTAATCCTTTCAGACTAGCTTTTAATTAATAAGGAAGAGAAAATATGTGGATTTTTATTGCTCAGCCAAATTGCCTACTAATTTCCAAGTCAATGTGCCAATCGATGTTAATATTCAGCTGTTATTGCTCATGATATCTCTCACGCTCTCAAATAAAATTCCCTATTCACTGCCAACTCCTACACAACACGCAAAACTAGCAGATATTCACTTTCTGAGCACATAATCCTATTAACACGATAGAAAAAAAAAAACCGCATTGTGCTAACAGGTAGAGATTGTTTCCATTATCAAATCTTATGTCCCAGAGGAAGACAAAATTCTCGTTTAATTTTCCAAATGCAAAAACGGCATGCCACGTTCGAGTTTTAGTGCCGGAAATTAAATTTTGATGCTTGATTATGGCAAAAATCTGATGTTTACCTGCGGTTGAATGTCAATGTGGAAATTGTGTAATTGAAACTGAAACTGAAACTGGGCTAATGACATTTGCCCACGCACTGATTTATGTGCACAAAGTGTTAACACTTGCAAATTTGCCCCGGTGTCGCTGCATTTATGCATTTATTTCATTTGCATAATGAGAATTTGGGTTTGTTTTCAACTCACCTGAAATGGTATACAAAAGAGTCCAATTATGACATCAGCCAGGGCCAAATTGGCTATATACATATTGGTAACGGTGCGCATTTGCCTGGTGGTGGCCACCACCCAAATGACCAGAGTATTGCCAATGACAGCCACAATGCTAATGCCACCATAGAAGATGGAGAGTAGGGCCACAATCTCAGCGGGTGCCGCATACAGACGTTCTGTAAAATGAAGCAAAATACAAAAAAAACATTTAAGTGACGTTTAGAAATTGGAGTAATTTTCAAAAAAGGACAGAAAAAAAAAGTTGCGAAAGTGACAGGCGCAGATTAATACAAGTCAAGTTGTCAAGTGAGCAAAATTTGTTTCTTACGAAAATTAAATTATGCCATTTTATGGGCAAATGTGAAAGTATTCTGCCATGGAAAATAACTGTAGACAGATTGGTCTACATCTCTTTTTGGTATGTTGTTGAACTAAATTTGTTGGCACACGGGTTCCTACTTGTACAGGGTTTCTTTGTGAACAGATTTCCCCTTCAGTGAAATAAACAATTTTGCCTTTACCTCCTTTTTTCTAGTAACTTGAACTTTAGAGATTCTGTTACTGGGAAACGGTAGCAAATGACGAAGTACTTTTACTTTGGAAATGCTATTACATACTTAGATACGAGAGCTTATAAAGAGGTCATTGACTTTGAGGATATCTCGCGTTCTCTTGAAATGCAAAGACTACTTTCAAACTGGGAGCGTGCCAAGCACATGGCTTAGTAAAGGTATCAAGTCAGTGGTCGGCATTGTGAGCAGAGAACTGGCTGTAAAACATAGTATTTGAAAGCCAGCAGAGATACGTGTTTAATGTGTTATACACAATTCAAGTATCTCCGCTTGTTGCTAGTGGAGAAGCTTGGAGGGCACCTTGTCTGTTTTCTGCATATGAATATCTACATATACTTAAAAACCCTTGCAGCATGTTTTTCTAACTAATTTGAAGAACAAATAAGTTTTTCGCACTAAGACTACTTTTTTGACCCTACTTTTCTATGACAGCTATACTATATAGATGTCGGATTACGACCAAACTTAGTAAAATCATGAAAAAGCATAGCAAACTAAGAAATACAAAGTTTGGAAGCGTTTTCTTTGCAACCAAAAATGTTTTTCTCACTAAAACTAGTTTCTCGACCGATCATTCCAATGGCAGCTATAACCTATAGTCAGCCGATTTTGACAAAACATTGAAGAATTTTGTAAAAGCTTATAAATGAAATACGTGCCAAGTTTAAAGAGGTTTAGATTGAAAACAATTAAGTTTTTCTTACTAAGACTATTTTTTAACCTTACTTTTCTATGGCAGCTATACTATATAGATGTCCGATTTCGACTAAACTTAGTGAAATCATGGGAAAGCATAGCAAATTAAGAAAAACAAAGTTTGGAGGCGTCTCCTTTGAAAACAAAAAAGTTGTTCTCTCTAAAACTAGTTTCTCGACCGATCATTTCTACGACAGCTATAACCTATAGTCATCCGACTTTGACAAAACTTCGAAGAATTATGTTTCAGCTTAAAACAAAAATATGTGCCAATTTTCATGAGGTTTACATTGAAAACAAAAAAGTTTTTCTTACCCAGACTATTTTTCTAGCCTTTCTATTCTATGGCAGCTATACTATATAGATGTCAGATTTCGACCAAACTTGGCAGAATCATGGAGAAGCATAGAAAACTAGTAAATATGGAGTTTGGAGACGTTTGCACTAAAAACAAAAAACTTTTTCTCATTAAAACTAGTTTTTCGACTGATCGTTCCTATGGCAGCTATTTGTTATAGTCATCTGAAAAGGCCGGTTATGACAAATGTGCAGCGTATCTGTACCAGAAGACTTCGAGCAAAGTTTGGTTGCGATAGCTTTTAAAATGACGCAGGAGATAGCATAGAAACAGACGGACGGACTTGGCTATATCAACTCAGCTCTTCATGCTGATCAACAAGGACCATTTTGATATACCCACTGCAAGGGAATAAAAAAGATATCTAATGTATTTTAAAGCCCTATTAACTGAAACTTAAGTTGGTAATTCTAACAAAGTATTGATTATGGAGAAGAACTGTGAAATCTTGAATTATTATATACCAATTCTTTTGGATTTCTATGTATGAGTTTTAATTAGAAGGATTTTATAAAAATGCCTTCGGCGATTCGACGACCGATGATTTTTCTATCATAAAAATAAACATGAGCTAAAAATCTCAAAAATCTTGCTTCTGGCCGAAACGCAATGCTTTTCATACCCCAAGAAAAAAGTAAGAAAACGTACAACTTAAGTAAAACTTGTTTTGTTGCTTGATCGCTTTTTAAATGCTATTTCTGTCCTACACCGTTGAATCCATCTCAGTTGCTACCTTCTATACTATAAAAGCTGTTTATGAACAACGGTAAAACAACCATAAATGCAAGGCTAAAGCCTACGCTTTTTTACAAGCAAACTGAAACGGCAAAGCCTCAGCCATGCGCTTCTGATTGCCACGGAGTTCTCAACACCTACGCAACAACCTCAACTTAAAGGCCAGTCAAGAACTTAGCTGCATTATTTGCAACTCCCACACAGCAGCTGCTCAACGTATGCCCCAACCTCGCGCCAATAAGGCCCCTCATTAGACCAATATGAACCTTAATAAACAAATTCATCACAAAAGCTATTTGCCTACAACAGAATTCCAGGAGAGAAAAAATAAATAAAAGGACGAACAAATAGCCATGGCAGCTAGCGATTTCTGTATTAAGAATAGGATTAGAATATCATTGTTATATTAACATGCCAATATAAAATATTAATAATAAACGAAAAGGCAAAGCAAATGTCAAAGTTTTAATACACTTGTCAAAACATGCACCCAATGATCTTAACAATAATAATAATTCGAAAACTTTCCAAGCTAGGTAGAGACAAATTATTCGCCCCTATTAACTATCCAACTGTTATTACTTCAGGCAACTTAATAAATAATAATAATAAAATGCTTTCACTTGAAAGTGTGATAAGAAATGAGCAGAGGGAACAGTGAAATATAAAATACATAGATAAATCCAACATAGTTCACCAAGTCAACTGTCCGCTATGCCCGGCTGTACTTACCAAACTCCGCCTCCTCCTCGGCGCCTGGCAACAAATCCTCGCGCAGCTGATGCTTTGTTATATCCATTTCCATGTCGGATTTTGCTCTTGTTGGTGATTTCAAAATGAGGCAAAATGTCTTCTGGTTGTTGAAGCTCTGAGCTAACTTCCGGATTCCAACTAATTGCGCTTCACTCAAAGCATTTTAATGCAAAAGTCCTGATGCCAGATAACTGCAAGGCGAATGAAAGAAAAGAATTCAAGAGACAGGTAATGTAATTAACATTTCTCTCCATGGGAAAACTGCCAGGTAGTCTTAGTTTTGTTGACTTTTCCTTAACCAAACTTAAAGGTCAAATGGAAAATGGTTCCAATCCAAAAAAAAAATCTCACTAAATTTGTGACCCTACCTTTATGGTCGGTCAGCTGTCAGCTTTCGCATGACAAAAGTTTGTTTTACATAATTGAAAATTTTCCTCGCGTGTGTTTCTTCCCAACTGTCCACCCACACATATATGGTTGCAATTTGAATTAGCCCCAAGACTGGATACACATGCAAAGCGCTTGTGTGACTTTATATTTATACATATTATTGTTGGCTCTAAAATATGTTGCTAACACATTTGCTTTCACGTTACCGAATAATAATATTTTCATGTTTTTATTAGAAAGTGGCAATGACACACTCTATGCTAGCTGTCAGCACAACTGGGGACAGTTTGGAGTGCACTGTGAGAAATATGTTGGTATTTTGCGATTTTTGAAGCCAAAGCAAACATAATAATATGAAAAGAAATACTAGAAATTCGAAAGACCTTCAAAACTCGTAAAGATCTTTACCAAAGCACTTTATTTTTCCCTCACAACACACCCAAGTTTGCAATACACTTGACAACAGATCTATTGATGTCAAAAACTTTGAAATATCTGAACTTGTATTAGCAAGAAACAATTAGAATGAACCTTAAGAAGCTTACACTGAGAAAATAAATCTATGTGAGTCCTAAAAAATATGACTATAACATACTCTGTACCAACGAAATTGTACGCCCAGCATACATTTTGAGCTGCTGAAGGCATCGCTGCTACTGCGCTGCAGCAGCGAGCAGTCTTTTGATCATAACTCGACAACCGTCCATCCGATCTTCACTATTCCTTTGGCGGATCGATAAGTTATCTTTATAACTAAAAATGTCCAAAAGGAACGAATCATTTATCTTCAAAACTGTGGGAGATATGACGTTTTTTCTAAATTAGGGGGGCGGCAGGGGGCATGGCCGAAATTGAAAATAAAATTCATCTGCCTGCATACATGACAAGCATATGTCCCATACATGTTCAACCTCTATCTCTTACCATCTGTGAGATCTGTGCGTTCATACGGACAGACGAACACAACTCGGCTGTTGATGCTGATCAAGAATATATATATTTTATAGGGTCGGAGATGCTGCCTTCTGGCTATTACATACTTTTGCGCAAACTTATAGTACTCTATGTACCAACGGTACAGAGTATAAAAATCAACATCCATGCATTTTCTCAATTCAAGGTATTTTATTATCGACCCTGATATATCTATAATTAATTTTGAAAAGAAATTAACTAATTTTACTCACTCCATCTTTAGCCAGCACAAATTAGCTGGTGTGTTTGCCCACTCGAGAACATGCCACATATACATTAACCATTGGCGGATAGTAGAAGTTTCACTTTGTGACATACTTTAATCAGAATTTAAAAGTTTCTCTCAGCGAATTCCCAACATCAGTTTCGTGTCCACTCAAGCCTAATTTCCCAATAATTTTCCAAGAAAACTAACTTTTGCAGCGCTGCTCAAAATAGTTTGAAAGCCTGCTTATTTATGAATGAATATAATATGATGAAAGAAACGATGTAGCTTAAAAAAAAAGGTTTCGTCCTTTAGTTTAAGACTCCATTGAAAGCAGCCGCCCCCAACCTAGATTTATATGTAAATTCTGTTTCATGTACACCTATTGCTCTGCTTCCCTTTTTTTTTTCCACTTCCCAGAATATTGTAACAGATTTAATAATACAATAAAACATCTTCAACAAATATGTTTGGCCATGCCTACAATATCTAGAGTATCATTTGTTATGCAAAACCTAAAAATTGGTCACAATATGTCTTCACTTGGCCCAAAAAAAAAAGGAAACGCAAAAGCCTTAAATTGAGCACGTTGCTGTGGCTAAGAGCGCTTAAGGCTTGAAGCATTAGCCAGAAGCTGTCGCCAAATAAAAAAGAAAAGAAAGGGGCAAGTGCTGCTAATGGAGCTACAGATGTTGCCCCATCGCATTGAATTTGTATTAAACGTTGCATGTCACTTGCCAGCAAAAATGTTGAAAGCGGCTGGAGTTCACAAACCATTAAGCTGAAAATTCAATTAATTTTGGTTTTCTAATTATGCTCTAAAGGACCCTGTGAACTTTAGTTATTTTTTTTGCTGTGTCGAAATGGGCGGCGCTCATAAGTAGGCAATGGAAATGTTCGATGCCCAGCGAAGAGCAAATCTGGCGTGAAATCAGCTGCATGTGCCGAATGATTTATTAAAAAGCAAACAAGAGACACAGACAGACAGACACACATACATACATACAAACACTCACTCACAAACACTCACACGCCAGGCGTTACAATTAATTTGTCAAATTCACAGGCTTTTGACTTTAGACAACACGAGGCCCGGACACGCGCTTCGTGCTTCGCTATGTAAAAGATATAAGACAAAGCTTTTGAATTTGAAATTTTTGCAATTTGCTCAAGTAGCGAAATATTAAAAACATTTCTACCTGTGTGTGTGTGTGTGTGTGTGTGTGTTATCAAACTTTTCTTCAGTCAGGCGAAAGACATCAAAGAATCAACGCAAATACCTATTAAGTGACATCAAAAAGGGGACCCGACTGACTGACTGACTGCACTGTAAGTATGAAAAGTAATACCATTCTTTTTGGGGCCTGTCTAAAAAACCAAAATATATTGGGTATGCGTCACATAAGCCTCTCTCTCTCTCTCTTCTCTTCTCTTCTCTTCTCTTGCTCTTTATGAATTTTCGGCTTAAATCTCTGTACAAAAGGCGGTTAAAATGGAAAGACAAATATGGTCGGTGTCTTGGGCCATGCAATAAAAGAGCATCTCACCCACCGAAAAAAGGGCAAACCAGCTTAGGAACTAAGCGAATAATTTCTGGTTTTCTTTTTCGCATTTTTTTTTTTTTTTTTTGTTTACAATGCCAATGGTCTTGGCCTTTGATGAGTTTACGCTGTGTGCGTGTGTGTGCGTGTGTGTATGTGTGTGCTATATGTGGCAGAAAAGAATTTTCGTTTGGAGCTGCAGTGGTCTTTGGGGATCGTCATTTATGTGATGGCCTATTTTATCAGTTCATTGTTCTGTATCTATTTCTGGCACAAAATGGCTAAAGTAAACTGATTACACTTAAGAATGTGTCCTTAGAGTAGAGAAAAATCCTTGGCATGTTTTATTAAAGCCAAATGTATAACATGAATAAATACTTATACATACGGTTTGAGTCAGCTGTGCTACAATTTGTCAATTGAAAACAAGTTTATTGTACAAGTTTTTGTTTAATTTGTGGGCAACGTTCCACCAAATGCCATAAGAACATTGACCACATTGCCCAATTTCATTGGTCGAACTATAACTAAGAAAATTGCTTCAACGACATTTAAGTTTAAATTGAATACATCATAACTTTCTGCTTCACTTAGTTATTGGCCAGTATCACCATACTTCCGGAAATATACGGCTTTCTATTTGAATAGACTCATTGTCATGGCATTTCGCTTGACTTTCGTTTACTTTCATTTTTGTTTTTTGAGTATAAAGCCGTATATAATTTTTTATTGCTTCTTGCGCCGAACAGCGGACAGGACACTTTACTTTTTAATGTAAATGGCTGTGTAAGGCACTAAATAAGTCTATGTAGGTTGATTTTAAAGACAGGCAGTCAATTTTATCGGCTTTTTCTCAACTTAATCTGAACAAATTGACAAATTTATGTCATGGAAATGGAGCTCAATAAAGCGTTTGAAAATTATGCCGCAGCATAAAGATTTAGAATGATTGTTTAAGCTAAAGCACTAAAAATAATACACTCAACAGAAATTAGATGCACCACGCACAAACTATGACTTAGACAACCGAGCTGCATGTAATTCAGTTAAAAATAGACAAGCAGCCACGCAAAACGCAGATTCTGACGCTGCATGGCGAGACTTAAGGCAGAAGAGGATATAAGATGTTAGTTTTTATGGAGGAAAATCAGTGGAGATTACAAAAAAAAACTGTCACGCACATTACGCTTATACAAGCATTTATATGACACAAGCCAACAGATTTGAAATCAGATCATTACATCTCCAAGAAATATTTTATTTCCTTTGTTTAGGTAAGCCTGAGAGTTCGTTGCGCGTATTATTGTTATAGCCTGCTGACCTTGGTTGACAATTTCTAAGTCCACACTTGGACAGCATAAGCTGAGGTCGATTGAGTTATTGCCAAAATAAAAGCTGCTCAATGGGTCGAAAGGAAACGTCGTCACATTTTTGTAAAGCTTTGGTTTAGTTGCATATTTTGTATATTTCATTTAAGATTCAATGCACTGAAAAAAAATTTTAAAATCAACTTTCTTTGGGCATACACTTTTGTTGAAATAACCAGTTTATCTTGTTCATTTTGACCAACTTTAGGGTGTGAAAACATTGTCAAAATTACAATTTATATCAATTTATTAGTAACAATTGTAAATATATCTGCATACATTAGTTTTGGGACAGCCCTCGCTGAACTTCAAGTTGTAAGAAGTATGTCTTTGTTTTTTTGGTATAGTAAAAGCATACTTATCATCAAGATGGCGGAATTGGGTCATTTAATAAAGAAGAATTTTGAAAAATAGATGTAAAACACTACGATTTACAGTTGAAAGCACAATGGAAAACCCTAAGAATCAACTGTGAGAGGATTTGATTAAAAAGTGCAGACACTTTTTCTTGCAGCTAAAACTAAATGCTTAACATGTTCAATCAATTGCAAGGGACTTTCAGCTCAAAGAGCAGACACTTTCTTGGAAAAACCTCACTGGTTCACAATCAAATAAAATAAATACCTTAATGCGAAACTTATATAAACTTGATCGATTTGATGTTTCAAGAGAGAGAGAGAGAAATGATGTTTCGTCTAGGTATTGATGTTCTTTTAAGCTTTTAATCTCTCTACAGCTTCTGGTGCAACGGTACCTAGCTGACCGGACAGGCACACAAATATTCCCCCACCGTATCCTTTTTACTTTATTGTGTTATATTGTTACAGTTTCCTTAGTTGATAAGCCTGTTTAAAAATTTGTTGACAGCTGTTTTTTGTTTATCGACTTTCTATAATAAATAAATATGTGTTCAGGTACTGGCAAACTTCATCCGCCTTAATGCACAAAGCCAAACGTTCAAAGTTTGTTCATAAACAAAGTGAACTACAAAAAAACAAAAAAAAAAGTTAAAGGTACTTATCATAAACAAGAATGTGTGGGTGCGGCTGGTCGTTTTTGGGTGAATTTTATAATAAAGTTTTATGTTTCACCTGTGACGAGATGTCATATGTTAAACTCGTATGAAAATGAAGCTTAAGCTGAAAATTTGTGAACTGAGTTGTATATTGTAAATAATTTGTACTTATTTTAAAACAGAAAAACAGAGTGCTATATGATATGATCAATTTTTGTATATTTTTTGTATAAAAGAAATTACTATTGTCGATCATGGTGATTGTAAGCTCCTTTGGAGCAATTCTTTACAATGTTGCAGCTATGGTTTATATTAGATATACACCTCTGACTTCCATCACAAAATGCTTAATCAAGTGAACTCTGTCCAATACTTATCAAGCCTAGATCTCTTCATACAGACAGTAGGACATGGCCTTATCGACTCGGCTGATGAAGAATATATATAATCTTTCACAAATTTGGGTACCTTTGGTACAGAATACACAACGCTTAAGGTAGAGGTCGGCAATGTGAGCAGAGGCGTCAGCAGAATTTAATTCGCTGCTAGATGAGCTGTGAGTCAGCAGAGAAAGATTTACAATATTAGGCAACAAATTGGAAATAAATGATAGTTGATTTCTTTTATAAATATACTAGAATAATATCAGCTGCCAGGGGCAATTTCTCTGTTCAAATTGCCGACCCTTGCTTTAAAAACTTTACCGAACTTTACCAAGAGTTTTATTTAGTTCGTGCCAATGTATATATCTCCAATGTCAGATCTCCGGCCCCATAAAGTATATATGTTTTTGAACAGCATCAACAGCCGAGATATATCTGCTTGATCTCAGAGACTATAGAATATTGAGCACTGTTCATTGGACTACAGCGCCCTTACTTGTCCTACTTTGGTTACTTATTAAAACAGCAAAAGTGCCCTTAATGCAAACCCCCACTGAGTACGGTTACCGCATTAGCATGCAACATGCACCTGGAATCTGCATACTCTCTTGAGGGAAATTGTTGATATCCAGGGGAAACAAAACGCTGACATCATTGCTCTTCAAAACATACAAAGGATTGTTCAGGGTCGCAAACCAATACACCCTGGGAGATCTTCTTAAGCTACCAAGCAATTTTCAGCACGAGTTTGGGTGTGGCAATTGTTGTCCATTAGCTTTATGCCAATGGCCAAGCGATTAGCCGCAATCCGAATTAAAGCTAAGACTCTTAAACGGAATGTGATTAAATAATTTCTTAACTTCCCTTTAATGGTTATGAAAATTTTCAATTAATATATCGAAGGGTACTCGAGACAGTCGCCCTAGACAGCAGCCTTCTTCAATGGCAAAGTGAATAAATTATGTCGATGTTATGCTAATTTCCGGTTAAGTAAATTGTGCTGCATTATAATGAACTTGACCTTTCAAATACCAAACATCTTGTAATTGAAGACTTTTAGCTGCAAAACATGTCAACCCCCAGTTAAGGGGCAATTTTTCTATTCATTAATAAAAAGGAAAACCTTACAAAATTATAAATAAAACCAAAAATGGTTGACCAAGCATGAGGCCTTTTTTGGACTCCCAGGTGGTGGCTCGTGCCCAACCAATTGAAATCAAATGAAAAGGCCCCAAGCTAACTCAAGAAAATTAGGGGGGAAAAAAAGATTTCATGAGCGTGTTCCGCACACATTTTGTGGTATTAAATGTAATTGCAAGTAATAAAAGTGTATGTTACCCCAAAGACGCAGGCCCTTTTTACGTATTCACAGAAGCATACGGCTGTGATGTATTTTCACACGAATGCTTTGGTTTTATATAACTAAAAATCACTTTGTTAAAATTTAGTTTTTGAATATTTTAAAATTTTGTTCTAAATTTTGTTTAGTTTTTCACTTTCAATATTTTTCAGTTTTAGCCGAGCCACTGGGCCATGTGGCAACCTAACCGTTTGAGTTCACGTTATCAACTGAAGACCAAGCATGTCTTCGGCTTTATCAACTGTTGCCCGCGACAGGAAACGACAATCTTAGACCATTCGAAGGCAAAACACAACATGTTGCATCGAACATGTTGCGAGTGTGCCTCTAGGCGGCTGCCAATCCATATAATTATGTTGCTCGCTTTTCTTTTTTATGTTAATGTTTATGTTTATGAGTTAAGTGGAAAATTTGCCATTAACCATTAAAGTCATTTGCTGTTAAATTATAAATATATTTCAGCAAACATTTCGAGAACCTCGTAACTTAGTTACAATTCATCAAACCTAACAATTGCCCAGGAGATTGAATACTTCCCCACTGGAGTTTGTTATAAAATGTAAAAGAAAACTTCACACAATTTTTTGCTTTAGTATGCTGTACACGTGTTTGCATACATTAAGTGTTAATATCTGCAATATGTTTGTAGTATGTATATGTAGGAGTAGGTATGTATGCCATGACCCTTTTCTTTGGTCCCTCGATTTCGGTACAAGACTTCCTTTTCTGATTACTTAGAATTTGAGAAGCCATTTGAATATTAGAATAGTGGGGTCGTTGCCTTCGATTTTAATCGAATATTTAATGTTCTGTTTGGACACACAAAATTACAGAAAGTGGGTACCAATATTCCAAATGATGTCAATAGAAAATGTGGCTGTGACACCTGTTGACCTCGCAGATATTTTGAAAAGCCGGCACTTTTTATACCCTTGAACTGGTCAAAGAAGTTTGAAGCGCAAAAATGGAAGCCTTTTTCCTCCAGTTAAAGCATATATATTCTAGATCAGCATGAAGAGCTGAGTTGATTTAGATTTGCCCCTCTATCCGTCTGTTTCTATGCCATCTCCTTCGTCAGTTTTAAAGCTATTGCACGAAGTCTTCTGGTGCACATACGCTGCACCTTTGTTGGAACCGGCCGGATCGGTTGACTATAAAATATAGCTGCCATAGAAATGATTGGTCGAAAAACGAGTTATAGTGGGAAAAACTTATTTGTTTTCAACGAAAACGTCTCCAAACTCCGTATTTATTAGTTTTCTATGCATTCCCATGATTCTGCCAAGTTTGGCCAAAATCGAACTTCTATAGTATAGCTGCCATTAAAAAGTAACGTATGAAAAATAGTCTTAGTTGGAAAAACTTTTTTGTTTTAAATGTAAACCTCTTTAAATTTAATTCATATTTGTTTTATATTCTTTCACACAATTCTGTTAAGTTTTGTCAAAATCGGCTGACTATAGGTTATAGCTGCCATAGGAATCATTGGTCGAAAAACTAGTTTTAAGGAGAAAAACTTTTTTCTTTTCAATGTAAGCCTCTTTTAAATTGGCATATACTTATTTTATAAACTTTCACACAATTCTTCAAAATTTGATTGAAATCGGATGACCATAGGCTATAGCTGCCATAGGAATCATTGGTCGAGAAACTAGTTTCAGTGAGGAAAACTTTTTTGTTTTCAATGAAAACGCCTCCAAACTTTGTATTTCTTAGTTTGCTATATTTTTTTATGATTCCACTAAGTTTGGTCGAAATCGGACATCTATATAATATAGCTGTCACACAAAAGTATAGTCAGAAAAGTAGTCTTAGTTCGAAAAACTTATTCGTTTTCAGTGGAAATGTTCTTCAAATTCGTTAGAAAAACGTGCTGCAAGGGTATACAAAATTCGGTGGAGCCAAAGTTAACTTTCCTCTATTTTTTTTTTTGGATTAATTTGATTAGATGTTGAAACTAGTGAGCACAACTATTCCACACACACTTTTAATCATTTTTAGAAATGTATTAATGTTTCTTTAACATCCGAATATGAAACATTTTGCATTCCATAATAAAATCATACATTTCTGGTCACCTTCAGTAGCTATTGGAGCCAGCTTTGAAGTACCTATTCATGGAAAAGCTTCTCAAACGTTGCAGTTCGGGTACACTGTAGGTCACTTTCTCTTCTGAAAAAATTAGAAGCATACAAGCCAAGGGATTTACAAGAGCTGGGCTTGACCCTTTGAGTTGTGTACGGGTTTAAAAAATGTAAGCTAACATCGAAAATCCTGTTAAATTTGTAACCCAAAACGATCTCCTAAAGAAACACTCTGCCTCACCAAGCACCTGCGGCCTATGTGTTATACCCATACAACCAGCTACCTTGAAAGTAGCCCATGTGCCCAGTTTTCTTTTCAGCTGAGGAAGGAGATGCAGAAAAACAAATAGACAGGCACGCGCACGAAAAACTACATTGTTGAGCAGTGTCCAAATTCCAGAGGAAAGCAATGCTGTCTATGTACTTTACTCTTGAGGATGGCGCAAGCAGTAGCAGGCTGATGAAAGGCGACACTTTGCTGTCATGTCTAAAAAATAGGCAAAAGATTTCGGCATCATGCTTTTAAATGCAAAATTCTTTAATGGAAAAAGGTCCTTAAACAATTTCGTAAAATACAAATAATATTAAGGCATTTTCTGCAGTTTATCTGATCACACCGAGTCTAAAATAAGAATCAAAATTACTTGCAACAATACCCCTTGTATTCAAAATTTATAAGAAAATTTTGGTATTTTTGTTTGACAAAGAAATCTGTCAATAATCTCATCAATTTAACTTAGGGCCGATTTCTAATCTTCTTAATAGCTTCTATATGTCAGATAAACTTAGATTTTGCTCTGTAATTTATAGGTCTATGTGACAGATAGCTCTATGTAGAAGTTTAGAAAACGGCCCTTATTCTGAACAGACTGTCAGTTAACTGGCACCCTTAACATTGTTATAGTTTCAACTGCAATTAAGATGGTTATTTTTCACACTCCACGAATGTTTCACTCATAATTTATTAATATGACAAGCAGGCGAGCAGTGCCACCGCAAATGTAAATTTTTCTTGGGTATTAACAAGTCTCTGATTTGATTTCCATTACGCGTTTGTGTCAGCATTTTGACATGCATAAAAGATCCAAAAAGAGGGCAATCGATGTGCTAAAGATGTCTGGCAATGTCTCGCCGACATTTCTAAATGGCGCACAGCTTAAAATCTCGCATAATTTGCTTTCTCACAAAATGGCAGGTGCATGCCACTTACTTACCACCCTGGCACACCCAAGCGTCTTGTGTTTATGAGATTGAAACATTTTGAGCGGAAATAAATATTGATTTCGTTTTCATTTTCACTCAGCGTAAGAGCTTATAAAGCACAGCTTACACAGCATATTTGGTGTGTTTTATATTTCAAATGAAATATTCTAAAATACTAAATTACGAAATGGAATATGTCACGCCCAAAAACACTCACACACTCACATACTCACTCACTCATTCACCGAATGTAATTAAAGTCTACACTTTGGCTTCTCGTGCGGATATATATGGCAACAGGAAATGTGCACAAACCAAATCCGATTTCATTAGATGTAACATGTGACGAAAGTTTGTCTGTCTGAAATTTAATTTAATTTTCGAATCAGGATGAAATTTAAGTTTAATTGTATGGGCCAAGGGCTCTTTTATATAAGCTCGAACAATAAAAAAAAAAATTTAATAAAAAAAAATGGATTGAATTTAAAGAGGGCTTTGTTAAGGTATTTCAATTGAGCAATTATTAAGCTTAAGTACAAAATCTACAATTAAATATAAATAATTTCTGCTTAGGCAATGAAGTCCACTTGGGATTTGCTATACCTTTCATTGGGACCAGTTGAAGATATTTATGAATAAAGCTTTTAAGCATCTTTGGTTTCAAAAGTAAATCGTTATTGACTTACTTAAGATTAGGAAATTAAGTTTATCTGTAAACTTAGCTTTAGATAACTACTGAACACAAGCTGTATCTCTTTAACGACCCGCTTCCGGATCTTGATAGCAGGCTCTGGCATTGCAGAGAGCCCAAACCCATTACATCCTCTGTACTTATTATTGTAATTCTCTGTATATTCTTAATGTTCTTTTCCCCTCAGCTCATAAATCACTTTTCCATTTAACAAATCCGCATTACTTGGCTCACTAAGCAATTTATTGAAGCAATTGAAGTGCATTCGACAGTTCAAGGTACTTTGGGGTTAACATTCGCGCCGAAAATGTGCAGACGACTGCGACTACAACAACAATGGCCAATGACAGACCTAAATCAAGTTAATCAGCATATTAAAATGCACCCAAAAAAAAAAGAGAAAGAAAGAAGAAAAAGTATATCTATCCATTTACACGTGCGCACACATCTCGCACAAAGGACAAACATCAGCCCAGGACATCATCTAATCAAGCATCTAAATTGATGAAAACGAAGTCCTAAAGGCCAACAAGCAACAAACTGGACAGCAGACAGACAAAATAACTTTGTTGTCAGCGAGTATAAACATTTTGCCCTCCCTTCGCTCCCGCAATAATAATAAATATTCAATGCAACTAATTGTTATCCCAGGCTTAGTTAGGAACTGGATTTGTAATAAATATTTATAGAGATGTCAAATGCCTGATGGCTAATTGTACACTCATACAAATTTATCTAGTAAATGTTTAACTTAATGATGGAGTGTGGAAAGTTTACTAATGCGTGCGGGCTCAGATGTCAAAGGTCGCAGCACACATGTTACACACAAACACACACACACACACATAGGTGGGTGAGAACTAATTTTGTTGTCTGTCAGCTGATACAATAATTTCATTAATTGCTTTTAGCCAAAATAAACCAACCAAAATGTGAACACTTACTTACAGCAATAATCAACGGCAGCCATAAAACAAGCCTCAAAGCTCAGACAATGATTTTCTTGTTATTTTTGATGATACCAAAGATTTCATTTAAGAGATTGGATTAGACGCAGTGTTCAATGGGCTGGGGCTTCGAGTAAAGCGAATGTGGTGAATTTTTAGAGAAGATGTTATCGCAGAAACTGGATTCATGCATTTTTAGTGCACAGTTATTTATTTTTGATACCTTAGATTGAAACACTTCGATAGCGGCATCAACTCTTTAGCATTTTGAGGCCCAGCAAAATATTACAAGTTATAAGCTTAAAGAATATCAGAGACACAAAGCTGAAGCCTTATTGAACCAGTTTTAAGCCACTTTTATATATGAGATATACCTTCTCTGACTTTATAATGATCGAAATGAATAAACAGTGAAAAACAGAACCTTGAGCCTTGAAAAACTTGAGCTCTGAGTTCAAGATTTAAAATTGTATAACTTATACAATTTTGTTCTTCTAATATTAAGTACTTTTTTAATGTTGGGAGTACTAAAATCTAGTAAAAATCACTTCTAAAACATATAATTTTACAGGAAATAAAAAAAATGGTCAGAAAAATTTTAGAATTTGCGTTCTTAATTGCATATACAGGAAAAGAGACAACGTTATTTTGTGTCAAACGGGTATTTGATTGATACTCGGCCTTTATCTGAAAATATTTGAACATGATATGATAGATTCCGCATATTTTTTACTAAATAGGATCCAATTGATATGAATATACTTATATTATAGGGTGACATTTGCTATTTGGATTGATCGTTTCGCAGATGAAGGCCGATTTGTTGTCAAAGTTCTATGTAACGAAACACTTAAGCAATTGGTAAAGCTCCCTGTTAGCTTTTAAAAACGGAAAACAACTTATAAAATTACAGATCTGGCTACTCTTAGGAATGTATTTGATAGTTTTTGATAAGGTACGGTCACACTATTTATACTTTCTGGGCCATTGCTTTAGTAATGGCTTCATGGTGGTCTTTATGAATTCCATTATTTGAAAACAAATCTGTATAGAATTTTGAGCTAGAACATCTGATCTTATTTTAAGTATAGGCTCTTTCTATTTCCATAATTTATAGAACTTGATTTAAGAATGGTAGAATCTCTTTAGGTCGGAAAAAGGTAACTAAGGTCCCGACTTTAAGAAAGTCAAGCTTTAAGCAATTTTCATTACTCTATGTCAGTTTTAATTAACCTTAGATCTTACCTAGATTTAGTTTGAAATCGCCGAAAACGGTCAAAAATCACTCAATAGTTGATTAAGAATGTAACATTTGCATCTAGTATTTCCGCTTGACTTATCATGCTTGACTCAGAAAAAAATGCTTCTTTTTTCTAGACTTTTATCATCCATTAATGGCCTGACGGAGGTCGTATAGTTGTATTATGAATAATAAAGTGGTAAAGTAAAGTTGCATATCGTCCCGATTTTGGGAAAAGTCAGTTCATAGTGGAATAATACAGGCTTAAGGGAATCCTTAACTCGCATTTTTTAAACCTAGGTTGGTATTTAGCAAAAAGTCAGCTGGATTTAGATTAAATAATCGTTTATTGGTCTTGGCAGTGTTTTGCTTGAGCTCGAAATTTGAAAAAAAAACCGGTATGTAGATTTGTTTAAAGCTAAAAACAATACTGATTTTATGGTGTAGTCTGCATAAAAGTTAATTTGATTAAATAGTCAACGCTTGAATTGATTTCCGATGAACTTCCCTTTATCTCCTAACCTTTAACTTATAAACTAATTTGTAATATTTGAAACATAAAGTAAGCCAATTAGAGAAGACTTTTGCTTATTAATATTAGTCAACAATCATAAACCAGCATGAAATTGTACTAATCTGTCACAAATTGCAAACCAAATATAAACTCTCATGCTTTTATCTTTACCTTTCATACAATTACCTGCTGCCTGTCCTTGGTCCTAGTCCTGTCTATCAATTTGACATAACAATAGCCCCGGCGCTTGCCAAATGTCTCTCTCTCGAATCACAACATAGATTTTGGCCAAACTTTATGGTTATCAAAGTTTACAATTCGTTGAACAAATATTTTGTTCTTCTTGTTCTTGTTTCCTTTCACAATTTTGCTAAAGAATTTTTAAGGGCAAATTTTGATGGCATGTCTGGTGGGTGATGCAGGGTTGGGGGGTGGTCGGCCAGTTGCAGTGTGCTGACATGAAAAAAGATTAATTAAGACATACCAAAGGGGGCAGTCAGCTGAAATCGGAAACTAAAAATAGCAAAAATGTAAGTACTTATGCAAAACAATGCGAAGAAACAAACGGTGTGGATATTACACTAAGTTTTCTTTTTGTTATGTTTAAGGGTGAAATTCGCCTTGCTCTTGAAAAGTCTACTTTCTCCTGTGTCGCGAAAGAAAAAAAAAAATTTGCAATTTTTCAATAAAAGTCAACAAGGGAAAACAAGTGGAAATGCTTACGCTCGGTGGAGTGTGCATTGTTTGGCATGTGACAAGCAAGAGACACAAAAAAAAACACACACACAAAAAACCAAAAGGGGGATGAAAGCTAAAACCTGTTGAACTAAGAGCTTTAAGAATGCAAAACGAAAACACGTTCACTGAACCTGCCTCATGTCTTAAGTTCCAACAGTTTTGTTGACCTTTTTGCTCAATACAATACTTACTTCCAATGGACCAATTAAAGTTCTCCAAGACTGACAACTTGGCTTTATTTATGTTTAACAATATTTTTTCTGTGTATGTGTGTGTGGAAAATCAAAAGAAACCCAAAAACAGCAAAAAGTACATTTGTTAGGACAGATCAAAGGTAGCTAATTGAATATAAGTAAAGTACGAGAGGGCAGTTTGTAGTGTTCAAATAGAAAACCAAAAGCATAAACCATATCAAATCCAAAGAAAGGCTTGAATTATAGCTTATGTATGTTTGAAGCAGAGGACTGCACAACTGAACAATATGTAACAAGTGAGTATTTAAACAAAGAGTAGACAATTTGTATATCAACTAAAACTGAGCTGTTGATTGGTATTTTCTGCGAATATTTCTTGTAACTATCGTACCAAATCAAAGCACCCTAGAAAGGTATCTTTGAGGCTTAACGTATTCTCATTTAAGTACTAATAAGTCAAACTGCCCTCGCATCTATTCAAGAGTAAACAAATTGATGAATATGCAGCAGGAAATTGAGTACAACAAGAATGTTTTTCTCAGTCATTTAATGGCAAAATGTCAGCTCAGGCAAAGCTAATTTTTTTACCTGGAAATGATAAGTTTGCCTGCCTTTCAATTCCCCCTCTCACCATGTCTAGACTTATTCAAGCACTCCCCAAAGACAGAATGTAATTACTTTAAGAAATACCAAAAAACCATTTGCCCGCTGCTTTGGGGAGGGCATGGCAAATCGAAGAAAAAACACCAAGAGGCAATTTTCAGCTCAAATACTTAATTCACCTTGATTAAAAAGAAAGTAATGAGCAGCTGAGTAACAAAAAAAAAACTAAAGCTACACGGTTTAAGTGACTTTCAAGAGCCTTCCCCCCTGCCTTTGGCAGCTGGCGTGCCATAAATCCTAATGTTCATTACACAAAGATCTTTGTTAAGCTTTAGGTACATTTTTTTTTCCCCCAAAAATTACTTACAAGCAAAACGCATTTGAATGCTTGTTTAATGGACACCCCATTCGCCATTTCGTATTTCTACTTGAAATGGCTTCCTTTATTTCATGACGTTTCATTTTTAATAATATCATAAACACAGTAAAGACTCACAATGAAATACAATACATATATTTCGTTTCTGTGCAAAGAGTTATGTTAACAATAGCTGCCATTTTACCCTTTTTCCTCCTATTAAGGTTTCCATTTGATGGGAAACAATTTCATTGTTTGAATTATTGAAGTGAGAACGCTTTGAAAAAAGAATCATGACCGGAAGATTTTATAAGTTTCAACTTAAATTAAGTTTTGAAATGATTTACTCAAAGAAAACAGTTGGGAAATTCAGTATATTTGAAAACAATGAACTATTTTTTCATACAACATCAACAATGTGGCATGAGGGCCAATTTCCACAGAACCATGAAGAGGCTTACAGCCCAGGGATTTTGATCCTGGCTTATAAGTAGAAACGGAATATAAATTTAAAAATGCTAAACTTAAGAAAGTCCCTGCTTTATTTAAGGAATAACAAAAAAAATAATTGATCACAGAAGGTTTTAGCAAAGATTTTAGAAGGACCATATAGTGCCGAGCTGGACTTTGGCGAAATCATTGAGAAATTAGCTTTGAACACAATAAGAAAGTAAGAAAATAAATTCCATATCCTCCCAAGTCCCACGCTTAAAGTGCTTTTTGACGCGCCAGTATGGAAAGTGCATAATATAATAAAAGAACCAAATATTAAAGAAAGAAAATAAGTATAATTCCTTTGGCTGAGCTGGTCTGTTCGCCTGCCCAACCACTGCAGGATTGAGGGATACAAATGGTGTCAACGTGTGGGTAACATTGAAACTGGAATGTTAAAGTTTACAGTCAATATCAAATTTGTATGTTAACGCACTAAGCGAACTGTCAAATGACAACACTGTGCTGTTAGTGCTACACATGCTAATTGACAACCCTATTAACATAACTTTGCTTTCTGATTAGCTCAATTTATGATATGAAACGAAAACCACTGGTTCTCAAACTGAATCAACTGAGCATTATTTCTGGTATGTGAAAATGCTGAAACGAGTTGCTCAGCTGACTTAAGCTCAGCTGACAGATCAGCTGATAGCTTAAGCTGCTGCAATTAAGACGATAACCGATTATTTTTCCGGTCGATAATTGTATCAAAGCAACCGTGTGCCTTGAAATTTCATTTTCAATGTAACCCGCTGCTTGACTCAGTTTGTTATAATCATTCCCTTTTTGGCTGGTCTGGCGAACAGACCTGTCCAGCCTTAATTTCTTGTATTTTATTTCTGACCAACCTGGAACATTCTAAATGTTTACCTTCTTAATTTAATTATTTCTTGTTAAATTTATATATTATATTTAATGTGCACTTGCATTTAGCATTTTGCACGGTGCACTTCGCACATTTGTGCAATTTTCTTTTTTAGTAAGTTCTTCAAATTTTCCTCCGTCTCCACCTTATTCTTCAATGATTTTTTTGTACTATCCATAACGCACTTGCACCTCAATTAAAGCACTTACTTTTGTGCAATTTACTGCTTTCATTTTGCTTTTGTTTTGATTTTGAGTTAAAGGTCCATCAGTTCCAATTTGTTATTAAATTCATGGCATTATACTTATATTTTAGTCTGACTTTTCTTGATGCACTTGTGCAATTATCTTTAACATTTCTTTAATTCAGCTTATGTTTTAACAATTCAAATTTATCTACTATGATTGCGTCGCATGTCATTTAGATTGCGATTAATTTTCAAGGCCCCAGAACTGAAGTTAAAAAAAAAAAAACTAATTTCCATTGTATTTTAATTTTTGTTTTCTAGTTCAAATGTTTTTAAAAGATTTCTCTTAAGGATTCACTGTATCGTAAGAATTCCAAGCAACGCCACCCTCACAACTTTCCAGACATTCGCAACCTTAAAAAAATGTAAAACTGTGTCTCCGTCGTGAGGGAACGGTGCAAATTGTCCTTGTTGCTTTTGTGTAAGCATAATTACGTTTTCTGTGCGGCCTCCAAATGAGTCAGGAGAGCAAGTCTGAGTTCAAGTGGATGGCGGTGAGACGGTGTTTATTTTTTTTTTTTTGTTTTCTTATGTTCTCTTTGGAAGTTCTTGTTGGCCCAAACACCTAGGCAACTAGACAAACTAAACGACAAACAATGAGGCGTTGACGTAATGCCAAATAATAGGGTTAAATTGCCAACAGTGGAAAACTTTTGGCTGAAAATATGAGCCAAAAGTACAAAATAAATCACAAATTATTTTTATAATTTCGAACCAATACATTTTATATGCATTATCAATGCAATTAAATTGTTAATAATTATTTTAAGTACTATCTTGAATTATTTGTTTGCGATTCTAACTTGTTCTCGTTGCAATTGACTTGAATTTTCATTCAGTTTAGTTTCTTATTTATAATTTTATCGCCAATTCAGCAGCCAATGGCTGGAGTCAGTTCTTCATCTTTGTGAGCGCGTCTGCAGATCCTTTCGCCTGGGCTTTTCTTGCAAAGAAGTTTTTTGGCTTCACTTTAAACTTTACTTAATTCAATTTTATTTGATCTATTTAATTTATTCCACAAAATTTTATAAAATAACCAAATTTAGTCTTATGTTGAAAATAAGTGAATGTTATATTTATCTATATACGATTTATGTGTTTTCATTGGGAAACTCAAAAACCAAACAAAACTAATCGCTGAGAGAGAAAGACGTGCTTTGGTATCATTGTTGTAAGCTAACTGATGTATCTATTTTTTATTTAGTGCGCCTTAAAATTGAGAATAAAGAAAGTGATCTTAAAATTTTTTTTTCCATTTTCTGCACTTTGGTCCTAAAGTCGATTATTTTGGCATATACTGTGTACAGCATGCTTTTCGTCCACCAAACAATCCCATTTTGAGTTAAATCTCGCCTCAAACTACACACAATAAAATCACCTTAAACAATGGACAAAAATGCATTAAGTATTAAGGGCGATTTTTATTCTATTTGGGTATTTCGTGTACATACACTACACACTACATTCTTAATATGTGGCAACCATATAAATGCTCAGTAAGGTTTGCCATTTCACAATGATGAATTTGATTATCTAAAAGCTTACGCTCTATAAGAAATGTTTCGCCATTTACATGTTCCCAAATCTTCCTCTAGTTTCACTTTATTAGATTATAATCGACAATTCCAGTCACAGTATCAGCCAGTGTCAATGACCATCAAGATAGGTCAAATATTTGAACGAGAAAGCATAGGTAACTTCGTCTGTGCCGAAGTTTTTATACCCTTGCAAATGCGCGCTTAAATATTTTCAAAAAATACTCTTTTTCCCATTTTCCGACCGATCGTTCGTATGGGAGCTATATGATATAGTCATCCGATTTGGCCAAAAATTTGTTTAATTATGTAAAAGCATGTGAAACAAACAAATACAAAATTGCAGGATGCTACCATTAAAAACAAAAAATTTTCCTAACTATGATTGTTCTGCAGACCTATCTTTTGTATGGTAGCTATACCATGTAGTTGTCCGATTTTAATAAAACTTGGTAGAGTTATAAAAAAACATAGAAAACATACGATTGCAAAGTTTGAAGACGTTTCCATTGAAAAGAAAATAGTTTTTCTTACTAAAACTAGTTTTCCGGCTGATTGTTTCTATGGGAGCTATGAGATATAGTCATCCGATCCGGTCGGTTCCAACATATTAGTAGTGTGCAGCAAAAAGAAGACTCTGTGCAAAATTTCAGCTCGATAGCTTTAAAACTGAGAGACAAGTTCGCATAGAAACAGACAGACAGATGGACAAAGCTTGTTTAAGCTGAGTTGTTTAACTCAGCTCGTCACCCTGATCAAGAATATATATAGTTTATGGGGTCGGAAATGAATATTTCAATGCGTTGCAAGCTTCTGGGCAAAATTATAATACCCTTTGAAAGCGTATACAAATGGTCATAAGATGTTTCACAAGATTTCAAGAGCTGGGCTCGGCATGGGCTTCTCACTTTCAAACGAAGTGAGTCTACGACAACTTTTCATTATATCCGTCTCCTTTATAAATGTTACTTACATACTCAGTTTTAATATGGGCTTGATATCATATCACCTAACACACCCTTAACCCATTGGAAGCAAGGGGTATCGTGAAAGTGAAAATGAAAGCCCTTCAGCCCACAGGCCTTAATATAAAATGAAAACTAAAAACACAATGCCTGTCGGTGCCAAGCATCCCGGACAAAAGCTTATAAATATTTAAAACTTTAAAATTTATCAGAAAAGTGTTGTATGAAATAAGCACGCGGTGACGACAAAATCGAGCATTCAATAGCGGGTTAAGCTCATGTTATGAATAAATATTTAACCCAGCTTGACCCGAAGCATATGAAATTTACTGAATATTTTCGAGTTTAATTTTTAGTTTGCGAACAACAAAAACAAATTGAGAACATTGTGGAATAAATATCGCAAAGGTTTTAGATGCTAGATGCTTTAAGTGTGACTAGATTAAGAATGTTCCATAGTTAGTTACACAAAGCTTAACATATAATAGCAAAAATAAGTCGTGCTGCATTTAGATGCAGAATGTGGCATACCGCAACCGGTCTTACCGGTTGTTGACATTTCTTAAGTATATGGTTCCATTATAATCGCACGATGTGGCAAGATTTTAGAATTTCTAGAATTTATTTTCAAATCTAAAATATGCTTAAATGCAGTTATCCAACTAAGTAACGATCCCCCCATTGAATGTAAAATTCTTGCAGCCAAATTTCAACTTAACCACTCTCTCAATAAAAACAGAAAATTTACCCGCAATATTTATTCAATTGTCCAGCAATTAAGTTTCGCTTCACTCAAGTAAACAAATTATTTTTTTTTATGTACATTCCCGCATCGGGACGGTCGCTCCCCTCTGCTGCCTCATGTGATCAATGGAGATGCTAAAATTCATTGATAAATTTTCCAAACATACAATAAATTGTTCAATTGCCAAACAAATAACCAGAGTGTATGTATTTTTGATAGAATCTTTATTTGTTTGTTTATGCGCAATTGAATGAGTGTCAATAAGATTGATATCTTTGTGTTTGTAAGGTAAATTAATTTTCCCCAAAGAAAATTCCAATAATAATTTCTCAATTTTTTCACTTACCTCCGTAAAAGTTTTTAGCTTAAATTCATGTTAATTAGGTTAATTAAGCGCTCGCTGGCAATTGGGCCTCATCTGTGTATAACTTTGCATATTTTTTAGTATTATTCTCCTCAATTATTTCGCGCACGATTTGAATTTAATTTTCCGATAACAATTTTTAGGCGAGAACTTTTTTTTTGTATTTTCTTGATCGCGAACAACAACCGCACATTGAAAGCGCACAGAGGCAACTGCCGGAGCTTGTTTTTTTGGGCTGCTATTGATTCACATAGACAGGGGCAGGCGCGCGCACATACACACGCACAGACGCACACACACACACACACACACACACACACACACACAGGCACGCACGGACGCAAAGGCTTTATCTTTAATGCTTTGGTCACAGAACACGCATACGTCATGTTGTACCACCGTTAGCTGGAGAGCAGCAAAATCAGGTGCAGCCAACAAATTCTTAATCAATTTCCCATAAAATCACACCACAATGTGCCAAGGAGGGAGGCTGGGCGTGTCTGCACACCCACCTTTATTTTTATGAGCCTGTGATAAGTGAATTTTGTTGTCGGTTTATTATCCATTCGCACCATTACATACATACAATTTAATATATGTGTGTACAATGTACATAAGTAGGTTATATCTCTGGCAAATATGATTTGGCCATTATCTATCAATAAATGAATCAACTATTTATCTTTTATTCTTTTGGAAGATAATTACAAATTTACTTGCATAATTTGTTTGGGAAAACACACGTTAATTTACCTACTAAGATAAACTCATAAACCAGAAGCAGCAACTAAACACTGGGAAAAATATGTGGGCTAGTTGATAGGTGTATGGAAATTTCATTATTTGTATTTTCCTTGAAATTCTTCATAGTTAATTCAAAGATTCCACACGACTATACTCAGTATATAAGTAAAATTATGTAAGAATTATGAATAACTATGAAAGAATTAGCATATGGAAGAACATTTTAAGAAAAGTCAACTTGTTCGAGCCTTTTTGATGATTTATAATAAAAAGGAGGTAAATTTCATGTGCGATTTAAAAAAGTCACGAAAATAACTATGTTATGCCTATGCTCAACTCTTAAATCACTCGCAATTTATTGGAAATATGACTCGAAAATGAGTTGAATCTTATCAGAAAACTGAGTTTAATTTGATTCTTTAAGAGTGTCGTGTCTGGGGTACCATTTTCTACCGACAAAAGTATTATTTATGACTTTTTTTTAAATGTGTTAGCTATAAATAATACTTGTGTCCGTAGAAAATAATACCCCAGACCACATGAGTTCAAAAATTGCATAGAATGTTTGCTGGGAAGCTTCTTATACTTGCAGGCAGATCAAGTTTGTTTTCCAATTTTTCCGCCACAATTCAGATAACAATTCATTCATAGGAACGATCGTTCAAAAAACTAGTTTTAGTGAGAAAAACTTTTATGTTTTCAATGAAATATCTTTAAAATTAGTATTTCTCTATTTTGTACGCTTTCACACAATTCCACAAACTTTTGTCAAAATCGGATGACTATAGGATACGGCTGTCAAGGGAACAATCCCTTGAAAAACTAGTTTAAGTCATAAAAACATGTATTAAACTGAATCATCAATAGACTTCGTTTTCAAGGTATTCCATGCTCTGTCATGTATCGCCAAGTTTGCTAGAGATAGGAGGACTTTATCTTTAGTTAACATTAATTTCTCTGTAACAAGTGTCATTTTAGCTCACATGATTATCAAGCACTTGCAAGGGAATGCGAAAAATCACATAAATGATTGCAGCAAAATTTTTAAAACTAATCTTGCAAAAATTCTGGAAATACAACTGGTAAGACAGTTGGCTTAGTGAGCCGTTTTGGTTTGCTTGTGATATTTTATAATACTTTGTACTGTTTTCTTAGCAATGCTCTATAAAACCAAATCAATTTTCGGTAAATTTTAAAAAATTGAGGAAGTCTGCTTGGGCCGAATTTCGTACGGTTGTCTTTTTCGAACAATAAAACAATTGATTAATAAAATCTCAAGACTTTAAGTAACTTACCAAAATAACAGATAGTTCCAATTTGTACGCCTTATGTAAGTTTAGCCCATTTGTAGTACAAGTTTCTCTCAGTGTATGAGGCAGTGAACAGTGGGAGGGCATTGGTCTGCCAGATTGTCTAGCCCGTTTCCGTGTAAGCAATAACAATCAAGTCTCATCCAATTGCTGACAGTTCTTTTACGTGTTTGTTTTAGGTGTTCATTGATGGAAATCGAATATCAAATGGAGCACAGAGCACACATCTCGAATTGAGTAGTTAACGAAATGTGAGGCCGGTTCTTAACTCTGTTTCACTAGGCGCCACCAATCAATTAGCATCATCCCTTTTTTTTATTTTTACACCAACAGCGAAAAGTTTTACAATCCAACCATACTTAAGTGGAGTGGCAACGTTTCGACCATTAGCAATTGCTTGCAAATTGAATTAAAAGAGCCACAAATTAAAACTCAATTCGTGCTAAGATATCTAAAAATGTGTACCAATTTTTTGTTTGTTTACTTTTTGTCTGAAAATGCGAATGGAATGGAAACTGGTAGGGGTGTTGCCAGTGTTTTGTTAATTGCTTAAATTAATTCAATTATTACGGCAGATTCGCACTCGCATCAGACAGGGCGGAATATTAAAAAAAATGCGAAAAATGGCGAATATTAACAAAAAAAGCCAGAAAATTGATTAAAAATGCTTCTCCTCCTTTTTTTTTTGTTCAATGGCTTCCGCTGAGCCTCTTTAATCTCTGTTTACACATTGTTGATTGATTTACCTGCCTCTTGGGATTATTTGATTTCCGAAGTGCTTTTGGATGGGCCCCATCGTAAAATCTCAATTGACTGCCCTTTACCGCTTTAAATTGAATGGATTAATGCAGAATTTCTGCTGCATTGCACTTGGTAAATGTTAACAATCAAAGTGGGTCTTGATTTGTGTGCTCTCTCTTCTCTTTTTTTTGCCTGCCATAAAATACTTTGCTCCCCAAGCTGGCACACACAGTACACTTAATGGTAATGATGATAATTATCTCTTTTGTAGACACGTGTGAAACTTATCTGCCTCTAGTTGCCATGAGAACGTTCATATTGATTTCCATCCATTTTGTTTGTTTATCCTAAAGCCCATTAGGCGGATAACTTTCTAAATTAATTACATCACATTACTCTAATTAAATTTCAATATCAATGTCAAGTTTTTTGGGGGGGTCTTAAATAAAATATAACAAAAATGCCGCATTTATATGAGAGCACGTGGCGCCTGTTTCAAATCAAATCAAATTAACTCACGGCACCAACTTCATCAATAGGTGATAATTGGCTAAGCATGCCATATAATGAACTCCCCATGGATTAGCAACAGCAAAAAACAAAAACACCAGAAAAAAGGGGAGTTTCATTCAAACGAAAACGAGATTGGACAGGTGGTTAGATGGAACTTGTGCCAGCGCCAGACTTTACGATGTTTTGTTCTTATGAATATTCTCAGAGATGGGCATAAAAGTCAAAGGCTTAATTCAATCAGCGTCAATCAGTTTCCCATACGAGCTAATGCCTCGATATTCTCCACAAGCTCAGGCCAGGTATTTTTTGGCTTAAATAAATCATTGTTTGTACAGGTAAAAGATAAATACAAATATATCAAAATTTATTTGTCTGATAATGTCAAAGGCACAGGTCAATGACATGTGTTTAGGCCAGGGTAGCAAGTGGATTTCCAGACATAAAGTAGAGAAGCGGGGAAGTAAGTAAACCCCAAAAAAAGGGAATGAAGAGTGTCTTAACGCCAATGGGCGTTATGTCAGCGGGGTATATTATAGAAAACTGTAAGATTTTATGTTCATTTAATTTAAACAATCTTGATGATTCGTCAAAATTTCCAAAGCAACAAAGCTGAAGCTGCTTATACCTTTACTTAAATCACTTCGGAAACAATCTCCCACAAGCTATCTCGGAAAACGGTAGTTAAATTAAAGTCCTTCTGTTTGCAGACGACATTGTGGTCTAGCGGTATCTCCTATGCAACCCTCTTCGAATAAAATCCAAATATTCCAGTGTCTTCGTTTTCAAAGAGGGTCAAGACCTACAAAAATCTGACAATATGACGCACAAAGCTGAAGGACGCGAAAAAAGTTATTAATTGCCCCTGGAAATGCTTTCTTAGCTAACATAAAGCACCAATAAGCCACATAAATGATGCATGAACTCTTATTTTGTTTCAAGAATGCATTGAGCTTGACTTTAGAATTGATAAAGCTTCAAGAAATATTATATTTGACCTCTTTTGGTAGTTAATCGGCTTTCAATTAAGAACAGCACAGCCTAAAAGTAAAACCAAAAAGGATCTAACATACAGCAGTTTGTAATGCACTTAACATATCCCAAAACAGACTCAAATCAAGTATATCAGGAATGAAAAAATTTGAGCTTGAGATAAAAATTTTCTAGTAAGATCAAGTATTTACTTACTTACCATTTGGACAAAATTCTTGTACAAAGTTCTTTATTTGTTTGAATACTTGGTTTATATTTAATTAATAACTGCCCTCGCAGTTGACGCACCTGAAAACACATTCGAATTCCTTTAAATACCCTCATTCTTCCATCAGCCGCTCAAGAAATGTAAGAAATTTTCCCAGACGCCTCAGCGCACATTTAGAGAAAAGTTTGTCTTTAAATGAAATCATTAAAATTTGCTGGCTGTTTCTTACCAGAAAATTGTTGTTGATTTTTAAGACAAACCACATTCAAGCGTCTGCGGTTTTTGCTGAATATTTTACATTCCATTTCCAACATATAACATGTCATTATTTATTTGCTAGAATGGAAATGTGTTTTCCCGTTCTTTATGTATTTGCATATGTTGTAAGTTTTTGACTTCTAGTTGCAATATTTTAATTAAATTTCAAAAGCATTTTGACAAAATATTTCCTCTTGGCGCATTGTGGTTTAATTTGCTACATTTTTGTTCCCTCCCACACAAACTTCTCTTTGGACTGACCCTTATTGAATTTCTTATGCACTTTGCGTATTAATTTTATGGCTTTTCAATGCGCTTGGCATATAAATTATTGCAATCCATCATGCTGTTTCAGCTCTTTTAGCTTGGAAAATCAATTTTTTGCCTGCCAATGACAAGTCAAAGCGACCCCCTCTAGAATGTGGAAAAATATTTCAATATTTGTTTTTTTCTTTTCTCTCTCTATTTTTGATAAGGATACGGACTTTACTCGTCATACTTTATTCAATACTTTTTCTTGACCGCAAACCCAATTCTTTGCAAACTTTATGCTCAACCATTAGGTGACGCAAGTATCGGCTCCAGTTGCGGATTCCCTCCTCTGGCAAACAATAATACAGAGGAGCGCAGCTGCACCAAATTATGAAGTGGCAAGAAAAGTTTTTGTCGATTTGGATAACTTTTTTTTTTTTTGTGGTTGTTGGGTTTCTTTGGCGGTAGCCTGGTTAAACAGTTGGAAGTGTGTTAAGAGGATAAAGATGTTGCAGATACCGAGAGCAAGTACGTGAAGCAAGTGCCTTGGAAAGTTCATGGCTGTTGGCTTAAAATTACAATTTGTTGCAAAAATTTTTGGCAAGATATTTGACCCTCTTTTTCGGGGTTTCAATAGACAAGTTTTGTATTCTATTACCGCACTTGACACCCACTTGGGTCAACTGCTTAAGCAAATTCTTGTTCAAGTGCAAAATTTGTTAGAGTTGGAAGAGTAAGCGTTGAGTTGTGACAAGTTAAGAATTAGATTCAAATGTTAGAGACATGGCAAAGTGTTCAACTTAGTGATGATTCTAGTACGTTCGTTTCTTTAACTTCTCTGGATTTTTGGACTTATTCTACGATTAACTGGCATAATTAAGCCTTTTCAGCTAGCTATCACTAAGCTTTAAGCTTTATGATTATTTATACAATTTTTGTTATTTTATAAATGTTTCAAATACCTGTTCTTAATTCAAACAATTCCACATCAAATTGTGCGAAAAGATTGTTCTCTTTCATTTGGAAAAAATTGCGCAATAAATATCTTATAAAAATTTTCCACATCTTTTAATGTTGCCTCATAAAAGTTCATTTTGCTCATGTGCCAATGTTGCCTTAACTCAATACACATGACAACAATTAAACAGTACAGCCGAATAAAATATTCCACTGGCATTCGATGCTTTAATCTACAAATGTGTTCATTCATTTGTCTCTGGTTCTTCGGACTTCGGTTCCATTGAATGCCTTTGCTTCCTTCCGTGAGGCCATAAAAACCAATGAAGAAACGAAAAAAGAGAGAACAAATTTTTTGTTTTTGTTTAGAATATTCACATGAACTCATATACATACATGTATTTTCTGTATGGCCATTAAAAAGCAGCATTCGAAATATGATCAAATGGGATTGGGCACAGAAATTTTTGCAGTGTGTGTGTTGCTGTGTGCTCCACATTAAAGGCAAATAAAAATAATTAAAACACTGCAACTATAATAAATAAAAACGAGAAATAACAAGAACAAAATCCAAAAGCTGGATATGGATAAAATTTATTTGCCGAATGGCTTAAACGCTGGTCCCGCGTTGAAATCTAATGTTAACAACGATTTAATTAACGAAACCAGCAACAGCAACCACAAGCAAAATGCACATACAATAATAAAATGGATATGGGATAAATAAGAACCGCGGCAAGTTTATTTGTGGCAAATATTTACTTGACACAAATATCGGGGAAATGGTATGAGTGGATCGGGAAGGGGTATAAATGCAATTCTCATTGTGGAAAGCTTACCTGTGAACCTGAACAGCGACCCAACTAAAAAAGGGTCGTTGTTTACTGTCAAATTTGGGTAATTTATCAACTCTTTTTAAATTGTTAATATAATTAATATAGACCCACATCTTATAGAGCTTCTGTATATTGCCTAGTAGTACTAGTTTTTGAGTAAGGAACTAAGTCTTTTGGAATCTGACTGCACATTTTACTGATCTACTGATTTTATTTTCCCTATAACTCGTTTATCGCTCATCTGATCTTCATTATATCTTCGGCGGATCTAAGATACGAACCTTCTATGTATCAAGTTGTGGCATATATGACTTTTTTTCACATTCCGGGGGCAGAAAGAGACGTGGTTAAAATTTAAAATAAACTTGATCTGTCTGCAAATGTAAGAAGTTAACATTGTGGTATAGTACTTCTAGATTCTTGGTAAGCCTAAAGTGGCTTAAAATGTCTATTAGCACAGTTTTTATGGACTTTTTGTGGGAGTCCTTTACTGTTGCCGTATCTCTCTTTAATATAAACGTAAAGTTATTTCTCTAAACTTTAAAAAAAGCTATCCGTAATATTTCCCAGTTTTTTTTAACTTATCAACATATAATTTTGAATAGATTTCCTCGAAATAACCATATTTTATAACGCCTATAGGGATGTTGTGGACAATTTTATGAAAATTCAATACTAATGATCAGCTTACTATAATGATTTTGTGTTGCATATTTTTGGCCTAATAATTTTGAGCACATGTATTCAAAGTGATATAACTTTGCTTAAAAAAATCTTAAAAATATATGGGTAAGCTTCTATTAAAGCTTAGAAATAGTACTTTACGATAAAATCTAAGTAAGCCACATTAATCCAAAATCTTTCCCACAAAACGATCAAATTAAGGGCAAAAATATGCAAATATATAGACGGGAAAGATCCTATCTGAAATCAGCTTTTTGTTTAGCACACAAAAAACATCTACTATTAAAGTTGGTATAGTCAAGCAGAGTTACCTAAATTTAAGTTAAATCAAGTCTTGCGATTCAGTTCAAATGGGATAAGTCCCAAGGCTGCCGATACCACCACTGTTCTATACATACTTATAACTCTAAGTGATCAAACTAGAAAGTAGATGTATGTAATAGCTGTTATCCAAAAGAGTTGAGTTGGCAAGCACCGCAGCGAATTTTCTGACCCCTAGCCTTCCATCAATATTGATGTGCTCCTCTAAGTCTCTCAAGCTGACTCAATTGGTCCCCGCTTCAACACAACAATAAAAACAATAAATAAATAGTATGTACTTACTTCTTTGATGCTTCATTTGTGTCAGTCTTTGCTGTGAGCTGTTAGCATTAAAAGTATGCTTTGTCTAAGCAGCTGTCCTGAACCAGTCAAATTTTTAACCAAATGTTTAAAAAGTGAACAGGTATCAGGAATAAGAATTTGCTGACTTAAGAAAGTCACCAATTAATAGCAATATTGCAATGAGAGCTGAAGCTCTCACTATAATACAAGTATTTCTTACATTGGCTTTGATTAAAAAACACATTAAGTATGGATTTACAAATATTTTGACTTGATAATTCACTAATTTAACATTAAATAAACCTAAGACTCATATAAGGGTAGGCGCTCCAGCCTGGTTCAACACTTGTATGAAAACATTCAATCGATATTATAAGATTGCCTGCAAATATTTGCCCGCTGTTATGATGCAGAGAGAAATGCTTTGATTACATAAGCTTAGCATAATCACACGTTAAGCGGACTTAAGCTCTACTTCCCTCCTTTGCCAATACCAATTTCCCATAGTTTGCTTTGGGGTTGAAGAGCGGCAGTAAGATGACAATCGATATCAAACTCTACTGACGATGCTCATTTAGGCATAAGTTGATTTGTAGTTTTGTAAAGGCACAAGTTCTTCACCTCCAAACCTCAGTGGCTAACTTCCATTGTAAAATTAATTTAAAATTCATTTCCATTTTTGACTTGTATTTCTTATATATTTATAATCTGTTAAAAATTTGTTTACTTGTTGGTGGGTGTGGGATAAAAGCACATTTTGTTTATCTCAGCTTAACCAAAAAAAAAAACTTAAAAGAAATAAAAGAACAATGCGAGCAGCTGTAAAGAGTTATACCAGTCGAATGTCAAAACAAAACCCAGCTACAAATAAAAACGCTTCAATGCATTTACGAGCATTTGGTGGTTGAGGGCGAAGAATGAAAACATAAACATGACTCTACTTAAAGTTAAGACGACGCGAGCATAAAAGTTCCTCTCCATCTGCACATAGTGGAAATATGTGAGGAGTACCTAAAAATCTCTTGGTGCATTTGGGATTCTGTTGAAATTGCAGCTTTAAGTTCTTCGCGACGTCATAAATTGCATATGTGGGTGGTAAGTTTAACGAGGCTTTTGTTTTCTTTGTGTTTTTTTTTTGTTTTTTTGTTTTACTTTGTTGAGTGCTGAGGCGGAACATTTGGTTAAGCTCTTAGCCATAAGTTGGTCGTACCGCATAGCCAGCTGTGAAAGAGATGGATAGATAATTTAACAAGCATTTAGTGTGGCATACTTTTGGGCCGAGGTAGTAATATGGCATTAACAATTACCAAACGCATGAGAATTTGTTGTACATCTGTTGCTACTGTGGCATTATGACACCCCATTTAAGATGCAATTGGGCGTAACCACATGCAATTTGCCTGCGGCCAAAATGACAACTTAAAACCTATGAGTTAAAAAGCAACTTAGTAATAAATTAGTTAGCAGTTAAAAGGTTTTTATTGCGATGAGTGATAGTTTAATGATTAAGCGTTATGTACAAAGCAGTTCGAGGCAAATATAATAACAACAAATAAGCAATAACATACATACAATCAGACAAACGGTTCCAGAAATCAGCTAGAGACTTGAGAAATGTAAATTTATGAAGAAATCAGAACTGACATGGAAATAAGAACGAAGAGAACTCAACAAATTGTAGTAGTTTCTTAAAGGAATTTGATCTTAGCAGCGCAAGCCATACTTTTGCAAGCGAAAGGGTTTTCAAAAAATTCGGAAACTTTACTTCAACTTGTATATTCCGACGCAGAAACTTACCAAGCAAGTTTGACCGTCAATTTGAAATTTTCTTCCTGATGTTTTATGGTCATTTTTCTAGCTTCAAATTGTTTTCGACTTCCAAAAAAAGATGAAGTCATAAAACTGTATGCAAATTATTATCTCATTATCGGAATCGATTGTATTTTTTCCTTGTGTAAACCAGAAATATGTCAAAATTACGAAATAATTATATTTTTTTTTGTGATTTTAAGAGGAAAGTTTTTTGAAAAACTCTAAATTTCATTGAAAATTGACAATATTGTTTGAAGCGAATTTAATTTTATTTCAAAACGAGTATTATTTCTCTATTTGTAGCACTCTGCACCAGTATTGTCAAAAATAACAGCAGTTGCAAGCCTTTAACTATAAAGAGAAACAAGTTGGTCCTTTGAGCCGGATGCAAGGGACTCATCTTTGGCTATGTAGGAAACAGACTGGAGAGTAGGAACAGGTGGACTAATCACACCTACAACCGGCACCAGAAACAGCTCAGTGCAACTACCATGACGATTATAATAATAAGTCCTTTAAGCCCTTGGACCGGGCCAGAAATATTCCTAAGTTATCGTCCTACTGCCTCAGGGAGATGTTTTCTACCTTGTACCAACCCGAACAGAGATTCTAACATTTTCAACAGTGAAGTGTACCTCTGATACAGAGCCGACCATAAAAATTTGTCTAAATTTAAAAGGATTTTAATCCAGTGCAATTTTCAAGGCTTTTAAACCATAATCGTCGCCTGAAACTAGAATTCCGTGGTGATTTGATCTTCTGAAGCACAGCCAAATATGTTGGTTTGTTCAATTTGTGGAAAAAAAGTACTAAAATGTTAATATAAAACAATTTCAGTTGATTTTGCGCTAAAACAAATTTCTAAAATTCTTTCAATTGGAGTTTTGTTTTGGAGTTTTTGAGGTGAAATACATTTCTGCCCCGGCGATTCAGAAAATCGCTACTTCGCCTAAGGTTTTTAAGATAGAAGGTGCGTACCTTCTGGAAATATTTTCTAGTCAGTAGTATTTATCGATCGTCCGATCGTATTCGTATTTAACGATCGTCAAGTTATGGGCAAGAGAAAGTTCGCTGCTGCCTCGCTGCTTTCAGCTAATACTGGTACAGAATATACGATGTTTTTGGTAAGAAACCCTAGAAAGTGTACGATTAGGGCATGATTAGAGTTTAGCCGTGTAGACTTACATGTGAATTCGGTGGATTTCTAAGCGAAATTGAATTTGGGAATAGGCCAAAAAGGTAAAATTTTAGAGAAATTTCTCAAAAAATGTCAAGGGTTGTATACTGATTTCTGGAGCATTTACCCGCTTAGTCATAGCCACGATATCCATATGAACCATAAGCAGCACGATCACGTCCTTCGCCATAATAGTCTCCTCCTCCTCCTCCTCCTCCTCCTCTAGACTTGGGTAAGCCCCAACGATCTGTGTTCTCATAATAACCATAACCACGATTTCGTTGACCATTATAGTCCGGTTGCCAATACCCTGAATATTGTCTTAAGCCGCCATTACCTCCATATCCGCCATAACCTCCATATCCTTGTGTGCCCAAAATATTTGTTGTGGGATAATAGCTGCCCGTACTGGGATAGTAGCCCGAACTGCCGCCTTGGTAGCCCGTGCCTGGATAATAGCCCGTATTGGGATAGTAACCAGAATTGCCATACACCGGTTGCGTGGGATAGCTGGGAAAATATCCAGTGTTGGGACGATTGTAGTAGCCATTGTTGCCATAGTTATAGTTGGGATAATAGCCACCACCACCACCACCCTGGCCAAACAAACCGCCCAGATTTAACACTGCAAGAGATTTGCTTAATAAAATTTCATTAAAAATGCACACCCCCACAATTTACTTACACTTGGCCGAGGTCTCAGCCGTGGCCAGATCAGTGGCCTGAGCTGACTGCTGCTGCTGCTGCTGCTGCGGTGCAGGCACTGAGGCACTTAGTGCTCCGCATAGGGATAACTATTATTTGAGGCACTTGGGTTAATGAAATTCTTAAATCGATGTTTTATTAAATTTTGCGAAACTCACCAACAGCAAAATGAGTTTCGTGAACATTTTTTCGTTCTTCTTAAGAATCACAGAAACAAAGCAAAAACTTTAACTGCCTTTGGGCAGACAGACAAGTGCTCGATGCGGCGTTTGTACGTTAAATAATTCTGTTTCCCAGACGTGAGGCCAATTTATATTTTTCATTTTCCGGCTGAGTTGCCAAGCTTCAAGCCGACAATGACAACAACAATGATGCCGACGATGACTGCGACTGCGACTGCGACTACGAAACAAACAAACCGAAACAAAACACAACAAAACCCCAAACTCTCGCACTTAGAAGCCCAAGACAGTTTTATTACTCATACGCCACCTAAGCCAAGCTCAATGTGGCCAACCAGGGCTGGCCGACTGGTTGGGTTTGGCAGTTTATTAGTAAAGTCATATGTTTAACATCAAATATTGATTGATAGCTGACATCGAAAATAGAGTTTGAAGAGTTTCTCATATAGCACAAAGAGAGCACGCACATGAGATGGGCTGCAATCTTAAAAGAGAGTAAGGAGTGCGATTTTCGCGATTTAGTCATCCCCTCTATAAGCGAATCTTTTGAGGCGTTTTTGAATTGACATAGCTTTCTAATCCCCTGACCACTTTACTTTCATCTTTTGGAACACAACGCACCCCTCAATCTTGTGGATTGTTTAACGCCGAAACCAAAAGGTAATGTTTGATAAGCTCTTTCAAGGCTAGTTTCATCAAAGCTGGCGCCAATAGCTAACGAAAGTGACCTGGAGTATAATTAGTCATAGAAATAACTATCTTATTAGATGTCCCTAGACTGAATCGAACCCAACTATTAACATATATAAATAATAAAATAAGCCAATGCATAAGTCTCCCTATAGTATAAGTTAGCTTAAGTAATAACAGTAAAATGTAATAATTTAGACCTAGGGTAACTTAAATTAAATAAATGAATAAAATAAGAAAAAAATTAACGGGCATACCAGCGACTAATGATCGAACATATGAAGTCCAAGGTTTTTGAGTCATGGTTTAGGTTTGAACCTCGTTTCAGCTCACATATTTAACTATTTTGATGGAAAGCCAATTAGTTTCTATATATGTAATGCACTTGTAGCATCTAGCTAGAGAGCGGGTGGAAAAGCGCCTCCTATTGGGATGTTATGCAACGTTGCACTTTCAACGTAAGGCGGTTACATAATGAGAGGATCAATCTATTAACAGCCTCTCTCATCTCTCAAGAAAATGGCGAAAGCCCTGTTAATAGTTTTCCTGCTGAGGGCCAAATCTGCAAGCCAGCACTTCGCTTTGAAATCTAAAGCTAAGCGGTCATAATATACTCCGCCTGTTTTGCCACATCCGCCCAAAGTTACTTTCTTCAAGTGTGTGGTGAAAAAGTCAGTCAAAGTAAAAAGAAAAGTGAAGTTGCTGCTAAAAGTGAAAAAAAATCCAACTCCTTATTTGCAAGCAGCTACATAGTTGCTGGTGCCAAGCTTCTGGTGAGTGTAAAGAGAGAGGGAGAAATTTTTGTTTTGGTGGAGCGAATAGATTTTGCCTCTTACGGCACCGTAAATCCATTTTTCTGAGAGAATTTTTCGTTTGTGTCCCAAACATTCCAGGTTTTGCACCTGATCTCCCACATATATTTTTGGGACTTTCTCTCCCGTCAGCTGTGAGCTAGGAGTGGAGAGTTGCGGCCTGTCCCTCTCAGTTTGAACGACCCTCTGGAGTTCGTCACGGGAGTCTGTAGAGAACAGACGGCAAGGCAGCGATCTAACGCCAAGCCCGGTTTTTTTTTTTTGGTGATAATCTTCTCACCCGACGCGGGAAAATCTTGTGCGAAAGTCGCTGGCGGTGAAATTGGCCGCCAAACGGAGCCCGAAAAGCGGGAAAACACCCCCACAAAAAGGGCGGTCAGCCTCGATTCGCGCGCCCAAATTATTTGCGTGTGTGATCGGTTTCCTTTTGGTGTTCTCTCCCACCAGAAGCGAGGATGAAGGAGAGGCGGCAATAATAGGCTAAGTTTATGCCTTCTATCAAGATTTTTTTTTTTGCTAAGTGTGCTGATGCAATTGTGTTAGTGGCCCAAACAGTTAGTTTTTTTTTCATTTGTTCCTCAATTTTTTTTTGTGTGAGTGCAAAAACATAAACGAAGTGGAGAGTCGCAGTGCTCAGCCAATTTCCATCCTCTCTTCCATTATATGCCCAAAAAAAAATATAAGGGGAAATTTCTCTAAGAGAGAGTGTTTTTTTTAGAAAAGTGCAAAATAGTACCAAAAGATTTGGGCCATAAAGCCAATTTAGTTAGTGGCCGATAATTCTATTGTTTTTCCATATATTTTTTCTGGGGAAACGCGAGCAAATTTCAGGTGAATCATCGACACCCGGAAGCGCTTCTACGGTGGATATGCAGGAAATTTGAATGTGTAAGTGAACCACGAAAATTTTATATTATTCCATGGCAAACCAATAGTTAAAACTAACGGTCAAATTTCGAGTGGAAAAAAAAAGTATTGAACCACCATCGGTTTTGTGTCCCAGAGTTTCCTGGAGAGCTTTTGTATAATTTCCATCCTGGGAAAAAAAAATAACAAAAAAAAAAGGTGAAAAAATTAAATGGCGGACACTGTCTAACAAAATTTCCAAAATTTCTTTTATTTGTTTTTCGCACGTTAAATTATACAAAAAAAAATCTTCTCAATTAAGTTTTAAAGCTCTCATTTTGTTTATAAATTCGCCGCAATTACTCTATTCTTTAGTTAATTTGGTGCCATTTATTTATAATATTTATATCTATATTTATTTTTATGTCTTTTCTTTATATGCACAATCTTTGATTTTACTCATAATCCTTTTTAAATCATCATCCGCTATGTTTATTTTATTGAATAGTCTATTTTATTCGCAATAAATCTAATTTATAATGTTCTAAAAATTTAAAGTTTGTTGATCTCGGCTAGTCAAATCGCCCCTGCAGAGCTCCATCAGAAAGGGGTCATTCAAAGAATGAAAGAAAACTCTTTATGGCAAAGAATGACCAAGGAAGGGCGGGCAAGTCACCTCACAAGACCAGAGGTTCAGCTAATCCCGTAGGCCAAGTCTAGTGTACCCTCTATGTGTGTTTTTCCCTTACAGGTGTGATCTCTCCGGTTTTGATTATTTTGCTTTTTGCTTGTCATAGCACGCGAAAATTAAATGAAATATATTCGTATAGGCCCACCGTAAGAGGGTAGCAAAAACTCCACCCCATTTGCCGACGAGCAAGAGCCGGAAAAATCCCGCGTGCGCTCCCTCCTACGCCTCCCACCCAGCCTGAATCATATCATATACTGGTTATCCGTTACAGTTATGATTAATATAAGAATAATATTATTTTATGGCGCCCAACGTGGGGCCCACATTTCGGTGTGGCTCACACACACACCTCAAATACTCTCTTTTTTTTCCATCTTTGTGGTGGCAGCATTGGGTTGAAGTCAGCTTTCGAGCGTTGGTCAACCAATAAACTTTCCTGTCCTTGAAATTCTTGCTCTTGCATCAGACGCTTAGGATACGCAGGTCATTAAAGAACAAGTTCTTGATCACCTGACCACGAATGATATCAAGCGGCCTAGTCTTTCAAAGAAATCTTTCCTATCATTCTGTTCTTTTATTTTCCCGAGTCTTCAATGTTTCACCTCCTCAGACTCAGACGCTTAGGAATAGCAGGCTGACAGGTTATTAGTAACTAATCACCTGACCACGGCTGAGAGGCAAATAAGAGGCTTCAAAATGAGTGGCAATAATCTGTGGTTAAATGCTTTGGACTTGCAGTTCGACTTTTTTTCCTTTTTTGGAAAAAAATTACACTGACCACATTTAACGCAGGTAGTTAAAGCTTAAACACTAACTTTTCCAAAACAAAAACAAATCAACAGCCGATGCATGTGTGTGGTGAATCGGAAGACAATTGGAGTTGATATTCTTATCACCCTTTGGCCACAACTCACACATGTTGTTGTTGTCGTCTGGCAGCAGCAAGTTTTGCTCTTTGTTTTTGTTTGTTCTTCTTGTAAATACACATCGAGATGTAGGCAGATTGGTGATTAGCTGATAAGGGGTTCTTGCAGGGAGCATTTGGCGATGCTAGAGATCAACGTTTTTTTATGATATTGTTTTTGTCGAATTATTTGATTTTATTGTTTCCTTTTAGTTTTATTCGTGATTTGTGATTTTTTTTTGGATCTGTTGTTTAGTACAAGAGCAAATTTCCCAATATTAATTTTTTCTTAGCTTAGTAACTGAAACTTCTCTTAAAGCAGATAACAGCTGTTTAGGCTGGCAAAGGGTGAATGACCTTTGCTGAGCGTTTTGTATTCAGATCAGCTGTAGCGGGCTGAGTGATCTAAACATAATGGCAGGCACAGGGGAAGATGGTGGCGCGAGTGCCAATCGTGCAATGGAGTGTTGCCTGTGTAAAAAAGATATCACAGCAGCTACATCATTCAAAACTACTTGTGGTCACGAATTTCACAAAAAGTGCATAATGACGTACGCGCGCTCCTCTAATACTTGTCCGGTGTGCCGAGTTGTCTGTTTTGTGGACTCGAGCGAAACCATAGCACAAAATACTACACAACAGTCAAAAGCTCCAAGAGACGATTTACCCAATCCGAGCCCTAGACCTGGCTCGAGTGCGCAAGCACCAGAAGGCGGGAATTCACAGCTAGGACTAGAGCAGAGAAACCAAAACCAGCAGCAAGTGACGGTCGCAGTTAATCAGGCAGTGCGTGCAATGCAAAGCGAGTTGCTTGCGCAATTGTCAGATCGGATGGCAAGACTAATTGAAACAAGCATTGCCACAAATTTAGGTTCAGTAATGGCTCAAGCCCAAGCTCAAATTCAAAATCAGCCTCAGAGCCAAGCGCAGCCCGAATCGCTAAACCAAACTATTCCAACTCGACCATCCTTTTCTGCTCTCAATGAGAATAATCAGGCAGAAATACAAGGAGCTGGGGGATCTACGTCTTTCACTCCCAGAATGGTGACACCTAGTGGTCATTCTGATCTGCTACAAAGGCCTGACAAAGTCGGCCACATTTTGAACAGCTGGAAACTACGTTTTAGTGGGAACCCTGACGGTATCAGTGTCGATAATTTCATATATAGGGCCGAAGCATTAGCCCATCAAACACTAGAAGGAAATTTTTCCGTTCTATGTGGCAATGCTAGCCTATTATTTGACGGAAAAGCCAGAGAATTCTATTGCTATTGGCGATTCCATAAGACGGCACCTCTTCTACGTTGGGATCTACTTTGTGAAGCTTTTGAGAAAGCAATTCAGAGATTCTCGAACTGATGCTGAAATAAGAGAAGCAGTCAGGGATAGAAAACAGCGCGAGAAGGAAAGTTTTGACTCCTTTCACGACGCTGTGGTCCAGCTAATGGATGGTCTTGAAAACCCTATGTCGGAACTGAGTATCGTAGAAATTTTAAGAAGGAATTTGAGGACAGAAATCCGACATGAATTGCTGAACGTAAAGATTACCTCGGTAAGCCAATTGCGCGACACTTGCCGACGCCGTGAATCATTCCTTGAGGATGTAAGGCGAGAACATGGCTACCAAAGGTCAGTTCCATTCCGCAAGCAAGTGGCCGAACTTCTTGCAGAGGCTGAGTCCGATGATGCTACCGAGTTCTCGGAAGTCGAGGGGGAAGAAGAAATAGGAGCTGTGGCTTTAGTGTGTTGGAACTGCAGAAAGGAAGGTCATAGATATCACGACTGCGCTGCGAGTCCAAGCGCCGAATTTTCTGCTATGGCTGTGGAGCTCAAAACGTTTATAAACCTTCGTGCGTTAGATGCCAAAAAAACTTCAGGCAGAGCACACAACCTCGACAGTCACAGTGTGCTCAGAACGCAAAGCCCTCAGATGCCAATTAGTAGAAAAACAAAAAATGAAATTCCCGGATATGTCAAATCATGATTCTGTCGACCATCTAGATTGTTGGCCACAGAAACTTAACTATTTATTAAGTACATCTAGTTCTAAAATATTAGTACCTGCTAAGTCTACATCTAGAAACACTAATCGTATGAAAGCCTATTGGAGAGCAGCTAAAACTATAAATGCAATTAGATATAAGAAAAACGATAAGCGACCATATGCGGAAGTAGTTTTGCTAAATCAGGTCGTGCTAGGATTGTTGGATACTGGAGCAGCCATTAGTTGTGTTGGCGGCCGACTGGCCGAACATGTAATACAAAGCAGAGTACCAATTAGAAGAGCGGCTGCTAACGTGTGTACTACAGCAGATGGCAAAAAGCAGAACATAGTCGGTCGATTTAGGACTTCTCTTAGATATAAAGATATAACCAAGGACTTAGAGCTACTTATAATCCCATCTCTAAGCCAGGATCTTTACCTTGGCATTGATTTTTGGTCAGAATTTGATTTGCTACCCCCAACTTTTCATATTTCTGAATTAGCATCCGATTCACACGAATTTACTGCTTTGCAACGAGAGAACTTGAAAAAGGTAATTAATCAGTTCCCTTCGTTTGCCATTTCGGGATTAGGGAAAACATCGCTTTTGACCCATACCATTGATGTTGGGGACGCGAAGCCTGTTAAGCAGCGACATTTCCCGATTTCTCCAGCCTTAGAAAAGCTTTTATATGCCGAAATTGACAGGATGCTCCAATTAGGGGTGATTGAGGAATCGGACAGTGCCTGGTCCTCTCCAGTCGTTTTGGTTCAAAAACCTGGTAAAGTACGTCTTTGTTTGGATAGCAGGAAAGTGAACCTTTACACTAAAAAAGAAGACGCGTATCCTCTCCCCCAGATCGATGGAATTTTAAGTCGATTGCCAAAGGCAATGTTTATATCTAGCCTAGACTTAAAAGATGCATATTGGCAAATTGGATTAGACCCATTAGCCCGAGATAAAACGGCCTTTACTGTACCAGGCCGGCCCTTATATCAATATCGGGTAATGCCGTTTGGGCTAACGAACGCTTCAGCTACAATGACGCGCTTGATGGATAAGGTCATACCTGCCTCACTCAGGAACGAAGTTTTTGTCTACTTGGATGACCTGTTAATTAGTGTCTGACAGCTTCGAATCTCATCTTAATGTACTGAGTGTAGTAGCAGGGCATATCCGAACGGCTGGTTTGACGCTCAACGTCGAAAAGACCAAGTTTTGCATGCGTTCGGTTAGATATTTGGGTCATATTGTTGGAGAAGGAGTTATAAAAACCGATCCGGAAAAGATTTCGGCGATGACGAATTTTCCCTTACCGCGTTCACTTAAAGCTCTTAGGAGTTTTCTGGGTATTATGGTGGGTTGGTACAGAAAATTTATTAGTAATTTCGCTACAATTTCCGCTCCGCTTACCGATTTGCTAAAGCCCAAACTGAAGTTTACAATGACTCCTGAGGGTGAGCAGGCATTTGAAAAGCTAAAAAGTATGCTTTGCTCTGCCCCAGTGCTCCGTAGCCCTGACTTCAATAAACCGTTTTTCATTCACTGCGACGCAAGTAAAACTGGCGTTGGAGGCGTTTTTTGGTCCAAAAGACGGATGAGGGGGATGAGTATCCTATAGCTTTTGTGTCTAAAAAGCTAAACAAGGCTCAAAAAAACTACTCAGTCACGGAGCAAGAGTGTCTGGCAGCGCTAGTTTCCATAAAACGCTTTCGGGCTTACGTAGAAGGCCATGATTTCACCGTAATTACTGATCATGCGTCCTTAAAATGGCTCATGTCTCAAACTGATTTGCATTCGCGATTAGCTCGATGGGCTCTAAAGCTCCAAGGTTTTCGCTTTAAGATAGAGCATCGAAGTGGCAAGCTGAGAATGTCGTCCCAGACGCTCTGTCAAGAGTAAATGAGGTGGAACTTGCAGTCGTAGATGCCAGCAGTGGATTGCTAGTTGACATAGAATCACCAAAATTCAAGTCTGAGGCATATAACGAACTTTTAGAGCGCGTTAAGGCAAATTGTGATAGCTTGCCTGATCTGAAAGTAGTGGAGAATTTGGTGTATCGACGTTCAGATCACACAACTGGTGATCAACTGCATGATACTTTTGCGTGGAAATTGTGGGTTCCAAAAGAATTGGTGTCCGAAGTTTTAGTAAAGGCGCACGATCACCCTTTAGCGTCTCATGGAGGCATCCATAAAACCTTGGAAAGGATCCGCAGGTATTACTACTGGCCAGGCCTTGTCAGTGACGTAAAAGAATACATAAATTCTTGCGAGATATGCAGAACTACTAAAGCTCCCAATAGTACTCAAAGACCACCTTTGGGTAAAGCTCCAGAGTCCCAAAGATTCTTTCAAAGGTTGTACGTGGACTTTCTGGGCCCATATATCCACGTTCACGTAGCGGTCATGTGGCCATCTTTATCGTCCTTGATCATTATTCAAAATTTGTTTTTCTCAAGGCAGTAAAGAAATTGACGGCAGATGTGATTATCAAGTATATGCAGCAAGAACTGTTCCACACATTCGGGGTGCCTGAAGCCATCATTTCAGATAATGGCTCTCAATTTAAGTCCGAAGCGTTTCAAAAGTTGCTCAAACAGTATCAAGTAACTCAAACTCTAACAGCCATTCACTCACCTCAAGCAAATGCGTCAGAGCGCGTAAATCGCTCAATTATCGCAGCTATACGATCTTATATAAGATCTGATCAAAAAGATTGGGGACGAGAATTTGAGTAGTATATGTTGTGCATTGAGATCTGCTATTCATTCGGGCATAGGAGCAACTCCCTATTATATGGTGTTTGGGCAACATTTGATCACATCGGGGTCCACATACAAATTGCTTAGGTCTTTGAACTTATTAGAAGATAAAGCAGCCGTATTTAGTAAAGAAGATTATTCTCTTGAACTAATCCGCAGTAAAGCTTGCGAAGTAATAAGAAAGCAAAATGAAAAAAATGAGCGCAACTACAATACAAGATCCAAAGATACGCAATATAAAGAGGGTCAGGAAATTTATAGAAAGAATTTCAAACAGAGCAATTTTCTGGCTGGCTATAATGCGAAATTGGGACCCGCATTTATCAAGGCTAGGATACGTCGTAAAATTGGCAATTGCTACTATGAATTGGAGGATCTTCAAGGTAGGCTTGTGGGACGATACCATGCTAAAGATATGCGGCAATAGCTGCTACGTGCCAGTCGTATCAGTCTTCGAGCCTTTGCAGCCCCAAGTCTGATCTTCGGGGGGGGCATTTTGTAATGCACTTGTAGCATCTAGCTAGAGAGCGGGTGGAAAAGCGCCTCCTATTGGGATGTTATGCAACGTTGCACTTTCAACGTAAGGCGGTTACATAATGAGAGGACCAATCTATTAACAGCCTCTCTCATCTCTCAAGAAAATGGCGAAAGCCCTCCTGTTAATAGTTTTCCTGCTGAGGGCCAAATCTGCAAGCCAGCACTTCGCTTTGAAATCTAAAGCTAAGCGGTCATAATATACTCCGCCTGTTTTGCCACATCCGCCCAAAGTTACTTTCTTCAAGTGTGTGGTGAAAAAGTCAGTCAAAGTAAAAAGAAAAGTGAAGTTGCTGCTAAAAGTGAAAAAAAATCCAACTCCTTATTTGCAAGCAGCTACATAGTTGCTGGTGCCAAGCTTCTGGTGAGTGTAAAGAGAGGGAGAAATTTTTGTTTTGGTGGAGCGAATAGATTTTGCCTCTTACGGCACCGTAAATCCATTTTTCTGCAGAGAATTTTTCGTTTGTGTCCAAACATTCCAGGTTTTGCACCTGATCTCCCACATATATTTTTGGGACTTTCTCTCCCGTCAGCTGTGAGCTAGGAGTGGAGAGTTGCGGCCTGTCCCTCTCAGTTTGAACGACCCTCTGGAGTTCGTCACGGGAGTCTGTAGAGAACAGACGGCAAGGCAGCGATCAATCTAACGCCAAGCCCGGTTTTTTTTTTTGGTGATAATCTTCTCACCCGACGCGGGAAAATCTTGTGCGAAAGTCGCTGGCGGTGAAATTGGCCGCCAAACGGAGCCCGAAAAGCGGGAAAACACCCCCCAAAAAAAGGGCGGTCAGCCTCGATTCGCGCGCCCAAATTATTTGCGTGTGTGATCGGTTTCCTTTTGGTGTTCTCTCCCACCAGAAGCGAGGATGAAGGAGAGGCGGCAATAATAGGCTAAGTTTATGCCTTCTATCAAGATTTTTTTTTTGCTAAGTGTGCTGATGCAATTGTGTTAGTGGCCCAAACAGTTAGTTTTTTTTCATTTGTCCCTCAATTTTTTTTTAGATTGTGAGTGCAAAAAACTATAAACCAAGTGGAGAGTCGCAGTGCTCAGCCAATTTACATCCTCTCTTCGATTATATGCCCAAAAAAAAATATAAGGGGAAATTTCTCTAAGAGAGAGTGTTTTTTTTAGAAAAGTGCAAAATAGTACCAAAAGATTTGGGCCGGCCATAAAGCCAATTTAGTTAGTGGCCGATAATTCTATTGTTTTTCCATATATTTTTTCTGGGGGAAACGCGAGCAAATTTCAGGTGAATCATCGACACACCGGAAGCGCTTCTACGGTGGATATGCAGGAAATTTGAATGTGTAAGTGAACCACGAAAATTTTATATTATTCCATGGCAAACCAATAGTGCAAACTAGCGTGCAAATTTCGAGTGGAAAAAAAAGTATTGCAACCACCATCGGTTTTGTGTCCCAGAATTTCCTGGAGAAGCTTTTGTATAATTTCCATCCTGGGAAAAAAAAATAACAAAAAAAAAAAGGTGAAAATTAAATGGCGGACACTGTCTAACAAAATTTCTTTTATTTGTTTTGCACGTTAAATTATACAAAAAAAAATCTTTCTCAATTAAGTTTTAAAGCTCTCATTTTGTTTATAAATTCGCCGCAATTACTCTATTCTTTACGTTAATTTGGTGCCGTTTATTTATAATATTTATATCTATATTTATTTTTATGTCTTTTCTTCTTTATATGCACAATCTTTGATTTTACTCATAATCCTTTTTAAATCATCATCCGCTATGTTTATTTTATTGAATAGTCTATTTTATTCGCAATAAATCTAATTTATAATGTTCTAAAAATTTAAAGTTTGTTGATCTCGGCTAGTCAAATCGCCCCTGCAGAGCTCCATCAGAAAGGGGTCATTCAAAGAATGAAAGAAAACTCTTTATGGCAAAGAATGACCAAGGAAGGGCGGGCAAGTCACCTCACAAGACCAGAGGTTCAGCTAATCCCGTAGGCCAAGTCTAGTGTACCCTCTATGTGTGTTTTTCCCTTACAGGTGTGATCTCTCCGGTTTTGATTATTTTGCTTGTCATAGCACGCGAAAATTAAATGAAATATATTCGTATAGGCCCACCGTAAGAGGGTAGCAAAAACTCCACCCCATTTGCCGACGAGCAAGAGCCGGAAAAATCCCGCGTGCGCTCCCTCCTACGCCTCCCACCCAGCCTGAATCATATCATATACTGGTTATCCGTTACATATATTTCGTCAAGTTTGTCCAACTTAGACTCGAGGCGATGATGATTTAGAAGAGTAAAAGACTCAGTCTTACTTTAGTAAGCGTTGTTAGCATATTTAAGAAAACTTAGCTTCCTCGTAATGGAAATCATTCAAAGTCATGGTATCGAAATTATTGGAGCCGAATTAAGAGTTTATAATAAGATAATGCTGTGCTGCGCTGTGCTGAAAGGGGAATGCATGATGGATTGGTAACCCTGTTAGCCGTGTTGTATAAGAATTTTTAAGTAAGGTTAAGTAAGACGAAGTGAAATAAGACTATATAAAATAAACGTTACGCAATCCTTTTAAATTATAAAAAGTTCAGTGGACTGCGCGATGGATACATACTTTTCGCTGGGTTTTCCATAGGACCAACTGAGATTGCTAAGCAAATTTTATTTTTGGAAAAAGAACATAAAAGATAATTTGATAAGTTGGGATCAACATATCCCTTCTTCCTGCTAGACAAAAGCAAAATGAAAGCAGTTAATTGCAAGAACAAAAATATATTTACATTATAATAATTCTTGCCTCAAACGTTACATGTCTTGTGATTAAATGAAGGAAAGGAAATCAAATAAATAGAAATGCTTATGAGCAGCAGCTCTGTTCGCCTGCCCAGCCAGAGCACGTATGAACAATCAAATTGTGTCTAGCAGTGGCTAACGTTCTAAACAAAAAAAAAATGAAAGCCTACTTAGCCCACATATAATCCCAACCTCACATTTGCTAAAATCAAACAGTAAGTAGACCCAAGAATGCCGGAAAAACGAACGAAAATGTAAACGAAAAACCTAACTACGCAGCCAGCCCTAAACAAATTTCAATTTTGTGCCTGGTGACTTCTCACCAAGTTTAACCTCAAATCAAACAGCCATTTAGACCCTTTTCTTGTATTGTCAGCGATTATGTGATTATTATTTGCCTCATTTTTGCCAAGTGCGTGAGTTTAATTTGTAGCTATTTGCGCTTGAAAACTTTAACAAACACAAACACAAATACCCAAAACAATTGTCTTGTTTGCCACAGTTCAGAGATCCGACCGACCGACCGACCGCCCGCCACTTTCAAGTTGGCCGACGCACAATTTATGAGAACTTACACCCAAAATACTCGCGCAATTGCTTGTTTAGTATATCTTTAATTCCAATTATCCACACCAGAAAACTTTTGTGCAAATATTTGCCAACACCGGCTCCGTATATCTGTTGCAGGCTTAGCGACCCAGAGGCCATTCGCCACCACTATCTCCGTTGTGGTTGTTGTTGTTGTTGTTGTTTTTGGCTTACATAATCATACCACAGCCCAGAAAGAGAGATACCCAGAACGAGCAAATGGCAAAACTTTGACATAATTGTCGCCCTTGAGCTCAAGTATTGAAAATTTCATTCATAAAATCTACAGAGGGTGTGTGTAGGGAGGGGGCGATTTGTTTGATAGGTGTGGCTGCAAATGACAAGGGACTGACATATGTGCCACAGGTGGATGAGACTGAATGCTCAATGTGGGAATAAATGCTTGTTTTTATCTTTTTTTTTTATATGAATTGCAGTCTTGCATCTTTTAGAATATGTAAAATGGGAAAAACGAAAACAGTTTGCTACTGTAACCAATCCAATTCTGTTTTAAATTTCACTCAAATCTCACTAAGCGGCAATTTCACATATTGTACATGGCACTGTCACATAACAAATATTAGATTAAGGGCCAATTGTCAGGTAAACTCAGAATTTACTCGGTTATATGAAAGTTTTTGTGACAAATAGAAGATGTGAAATAGGCGTTTAAAAGTTAGTTTATTTAGATAAGAAATCATCTAGAAAAATCAATAGAAATATTGTATATTGCATTGAAAGTAGATGGTATATACCTTCTAAATATATTAAGCAATCAGTACTATTTATCGATCCGTCAAAGGAATGGCACAGATCGGACGAACGAAAACAGATAGGAAAGCCAAAATTTTTGCTGGGCAGCACCGACTGAAACAGTGATAGGCAACACTTTACACACCTTTATCGCTAGTCTCTAAAGTTGATTGAAAACTCATTTACCAGATACTGCTGTTTCAGAATATGAAGGATCTGAGCGTGCTGTACCTCTCTTATTACAAGGATTATAACAATTGCCATTATTTTTGCATCGCCTCAATAAACGATTCTTCGTTTCTCAAATAATCTCAAGAAATTCCTCAAAATATTAATTCAAAGTGGTGGAAACAAGAAAGAAAGTTGGTCATGTTCGACTGTAGTATACTCTGTACCAATGAAAGTGGATGCACCGTATGAATTTTGATGGTGAATTGTCGAGTGACATCGGGCTTCAGGGGCTACGGCTGGCCAGGCCTATGTTATATACGAACCGACTAGCTTATATATATTTCAAACCATTTTACCGTGATTGACGAACCATTAAATTGCCAAAAACACTGCTAGCAGGATAAACACTATAAAAATACAAGCATATTTTAATGCTAAGAAGAAGAAAATTATATCAAATCAAGTGCATAAGCCCAATTTTGTGCTAAAGGTTGTCCATGGCTGTAATAAATAATCATAATTGTTTATTGTGCTGAGTTCGATGTATACTATTATTTACCAAGGATAAACAGGCATGTTTCGAACTATTTTACCGTGACTGACGAATCTTTAAATTTCTAGAGAATACCCAAAATCAACATCATAATAATATAAAATGGTATAAAATGAAAATATAGTTCACGAAGCAATTTCCAAATCATTTTGTTTCGTATGCAAACGCTTAAAATAAAAGTACCCCCACAATAAAGATGGAATAAAAACTGAAGGAGGTTCTGAGTTCATCCAGTGCCGTCTTTGATAGCAAAGATGATAGGAGAATGGCACTGCCGGTTATGCTTCATCCAAAAACTAGTATGCATATTGGTATTCAAGGACTTTGGTATTCAAAATGTATTCCCCCATCATTAGTCACCACTAATCAAATGTTGCATTGTTTTGTCCAAATATTGTTGAATTTGGTTATTTTTTGGCACAACACAAAAGTTAAAGCCACCCCAGTCTTTACAGCAGAGACGTGTGAAAACTAATAGATATTGTGCCATGCGGGCATTACACCTTTTTTCTCTTAGTTATGGAACTTGGCACAGTCGTAAAATCAACAATATAAAACTGGGTTACGTATCGGCGTTTATTCAAGGTGAAACTGCGTAAAGTTATTTTAAAAGTATGCACTTTAAAGGTTTTCACTCTGTGATCTCATCTTTACCAATACATTTTAAATTTAGCTCTTTAAATTCGAACAGCAGGCAGTGCAGCGAAACCAAAAAACTCAAGTAAATATAAACATTGTGTACAACAAAAAAAAAATGTTCTTCCACTCTGACTAAACAAAATAAACAACAGTTTCTATTTCACCTGTCCCACCCCAATGTGTTTGCTCCCGGCGTTCGATACTCGCGTTGCTAGGCACAAGAACATCGAGAGAGAGTCCAAGCAAGTGCTGGCAGAGCAATTTTTGTTTTTTTTTTTTTGTACAATTTCACGGACAACGCGCCGCAGCAGCAGCCGCCAACGTCGAGGCCACCGACAGTTGAAGAAATCATTATTAACACAATTTTGGGATTAATTTACTTAAAGACTTAATGGCCAAATTGAGTTCTAAACAGGTAACGTGAAACTTTAGGGTAATCTTTTGGGTTGGGGGTAGACTCAAACGCAGACAGCTAAAGCAGAGCATACTTTTGGGCTGCGCTAAGAGAAACAAGTAGGGCTGCCATACGGATGGAAAATGTTGCTTTAACAATTTAAGCATCACTTTTGCATTGGCATTTACTTGCCTAATTGGTTCAGGTTTAAGTTTAGAGCTGTAAGCGTTCCATTGGCAGTTTCTTTGAATGAATTAGATTATGTTAACCCTCGGTTTCGAAGAGCCCGAAATTAACGATTGCGATGCCAAAAAACTTGTTTCATGTTTCGATATATTATCTTTTTAGGTAGAAATATTAAAAAATGCTGGCTTTTATTATTATTCATTGTATATAGTAAGCATAGACATAAGATCTTGAATTGGAGAGTAGAATACAGACTCGAAAAAGGCACAAACATTTTGGAATCAATGGCCACGCTCAGCACAACAACTTACCCCCTGATCCTTTATACATTCTCAATGATCTTTCTGTCGAACTCTAGTGAAAGGGTTTCATTGTAGCCAATTTGATGTATCGTGTATAGAGGAACAGTACGCATTTGTCAAATGATATTGCTCTCTCCAGGTGCAATTGAATGTCGATAGGTTCATTTTCGATACCGACTATTGATCATTTGGTGCTCTTAATTGAAAAATTAAATTCGAATTCTTTTGTCTCCGTTTGTGCACTTTCCATGTTGTCTTTTAAAGCTTTTATCCAGAATCGTAGCACTTCGTTCAGCAGGAACTATTCGATGTATAATTTTTATTGATTCCTGCTCAGCGATCAATCTTTCTGCTGAACACGGCCAATGTTTCACGATTCATGCAGAGAAATGGGAACCTGATTATCATACCAAGTGTTAAGGTGTGTGAAGTTATGCCCATTAATGTTAAAGAGAGTAATGTGATGTCTGTTTGAGGCTTCTCGACACGAGCTTTGCTTATAGATGCAGTTTTGCTGTAATTGGCTTGCTTCCTAACTCAAATTTGCTGCCCACCACTGCTTTGTCGGGTGGGAGATGCTTTCTACTGGCTGTTTTTTACTTTTGCACAAGCTTCATATTCTCTGAGTAGTTTTGGGATGTCTAGAAAATCCAAACCCATGGTGGCAGGGGCGGGACTCGGAGTGGCAAACATTGAAAGTAATGTTGATCTACCTGCAGGTACTAGAAGTTTTTCTCCCATTTTTGTCGAAGTTTTATCTCTTACCATCTTCAAAATGTGTTTGTACTTAATATTCTCTGTTTACCTTTGGTGCAGAATATCAAAAGTCTTCCAAAAAGAACAAGGAGATGCACCAGGAGCTCTTAGAACAAAGTCTGAGGGTCGATAAGGAGTGACTCCTTAAAGTTATGAAACACTTGCGAGAGCAATACGAAAGCAAGATAGAAAATCGGTCTAGCCTTTCTGGAATATACTCTTCAACGACGAAAGTGTTTGCCCAGTATGATTTTTGATGCTTGCATTTGCAGAGAACTAGCTTGATGATTTGGTTTTCAAGTCGAGAAACGAGACGATTCCCTGGATAACGGTTCCGTATCGGCTTTATTCATGTTTTCCAAAAAGATTTTAGTCTTATTTTCCCTAAAAGCTTCCATTTGTGCAGTTCCCAGTGCTTTTTGCAGCATTTGGTGACTCTGAAGTACAATCAAAGCTCCTTATCGCCTTCCATGCATCGTCATCGTGATAGCCTTTTGCTTCCGTATCCTTAAAAAAGGAATAAACTCAGTCAGTTTATTTTCTTACATTTTATTTTATTTCAATAGATATTTCTCCTTTTGACATAACAATTCATTTAATCCGTCTCAATCAATTTTGTTTAAATAAACTAAAAACTAAAATTTACAAAAATCATAAAAAAAAAGTTAGAAAAGAATGAACAAAATAATAAAGGAAAAACGAAAAATCAGGAAAAAAAATACACAAAATGCATAATAAACAACATGTCACAAAACAAAACTTTCCACTTGTCTTACCAAACGGAAATTAACAGACACAGAGAGAAAGACACTGGGACAGGCAGCCTGGAGTGCATTTAGTGAACACAAAAAATGGTTACTTAAATGTTTAAAACTTTTGTCTTGGACTAAGCTAACGCACAGTTGACTGGCCACTGGCATGGCGATTCGCTTTCATCTTGAAGGTAGGTTAGTGGGGAGAGGATAACGGGAGGAGCTGGGAAACGGGGAAGGAATTCAATACCACACTTTCCGTCTAGTTTGTCGTCTCGCTAGTCAGTTTGCTCTCCTCGGGTACGATCTGTATGGCAATCGGTTCAGAGGCAGCCGCCACTGGATCCGTCAGGGGTACCTCAACCTTCGCTTCGGGCTCTACCTGGGCTTCATTCTTCTCCTCCGTTGTCTCGCGCTTCTTGTGCAATTTCTGTGGCAAATTCTGGCTACAAGAGCAGGGACACATGCACTGATCCTTGGGTGCTCCGCCCGAAAATACCGAATGCAGGCTGAATGACTGCGGTATACTGGCCGGTTGTACACCCAACGGGAATGGATCCACCTGCTGATATTTATCGCTCGTATAAATGGAGTTCTCCTCACAGTTGGCATAGTACTCCTGTGGCAATATCACCACCGGCATGAAAGCAATGACCGCGCCCTTGGGTATCTTATCCGGCGGATAGAAGGCCGGCTGTCCCGGTGCCTGGGGTATGACTGGTAATTGGGTGAGTGACATGGCGCTCATTATGCTGCCGAAGTTGACGTTTCCGTTGAAGCCGGTGAATTGTTTGTTAAAGTCAACCGAGGCCGGATTTTGATTGTTGGGATAGTCGTGGGTGGAGTGGGTATGGTGGGTAGAGGTGGTGCTTGTTTTCGATGAGAATGTCTTATCGGCATTACAAACGCAGGTATCTGCTCTATTGGGAGTGGGAGGAGACGGCACATGCAATGGTGGAGAGGGACGTGGCGTTACTTTGGGTTCTTTGGGATAGGAGGGGATGATCGGTCGGGAGGTCACCGGTGCCGGTGGCACCTGTGGTGTATGGTACTGTACTACGGGTGGGATAACGTTCGTTTTTTCGAATGGTCGTGGTGTCGACGGTTCGTACTTGGGCGTTGGTCGTTCGGTCACATAGCTGGCCACCGCCGGAGTGGGTTTCGTTTCGTGGATGTAGTGTGGCTGTTCTGGAGTCTTATGTATATCAATATTACCCGTTCTTATTGGCGTCGTAATGCTCTTTACTGGCTTATCCGTCTCAATAGTGATAGCCGGGACCTTTGGCTTTACAATCGTAGTGATTTTTTGGTACGTTGGTGGCGTGGGAGCGGGAGGAGCAGGTGCATGGTGGGGAGGAGTGGTGGGAGTTTTGGGGAAAGAAGGTGGAATATAGGTTAGTGGTGGCTTGGCTGTGGTGGAAGACACTGGTGTTTTCTGCACATATTCATTATTGTGTTCGTAGTGGGGCTGATGCACTGGCTTCGCGGGTGGCACGAAGTCAATGGTGTGTGAGTGTGAGGTGGGTGGTGGTATCGAGATTTTACCCGGTGTATCTGGAGGCAGATATCCTGGTGTCTCCTTATCCGAGTGCCTGGGATCTTTGGGTGGACCAGGACGATAGGGTGGTGAGGGACCGGGAGGTCCTGGACGATCGGGTCCAGGTGGGCCGGGATAAGTGGGTCCTTTTAAAAAAAAGGGATGAGTGATGTGTTTTCCTTGACGTTTGACTCCATGCTTACCAGGTGGTCCGGGAGGTCCGGGGCGTTGAGGTCCTGGAGGTCCGGGTGGTCCGGGACGGAATGGTCCTGCAAAGTTAAGAAACATTTAGAAATCTACATTTTTGGATACTAATGGAGTACAAAATGTTACCTGGGGGACCGGGAGGTCCTGGACGATCGGGACCGGGTGGGCCGGGTGGTCCGAATGGTCCTGGACGAGTAGGTCCATCGGGTCCGGGAGGTCCAGGTGGGCCGAAAGGTCCTTTGGGTCCGGGACGTGTGGGTCCATCGGGTCCGGGAGGTCCAGGAGGACCGGGCGGGCCGGGAGGTCCCTTGGGTCCACCAGGGCCCTTAGGTCCTCCAGGTCCACCGGGTCCTTTAGGTCCGCCAGGACCGCCTGGGCCCACACCGCCGCCATCTCCATTACCGCCTTCGCCTCCATAGCCGCCTTCAGGTCCTACGATGTGAACATAGGGCGGTGCCGGAGGTCCTGTGGGTCCTTCAATGTGCACATATTTGCCCGAATCATCGTGATAATATTTACCATCGTTAATACCTGTCAAAAATTAAGTTTAAGTCAAGCAGAAGTACAAAAAACGCCAGGGATAATCTTACCTTTATATCGCCCATCAGTAGGATCATATTTACCGCCTCCTTAATAGGGGAAAAGAATATAATATAAGGTAAAGAGGTTCAATTAGTAAAATGCACAGAGTATATTTGTTTCATTTTACTCAACTACTACACTGCAAACTACTAAGGACTAACTAGGACGACAAATAACGTGCTAAGTCTACTAGTTTAAATTACCAACTAGAAGGGTTTTCTAATAATAACTAAAGTCCAACACCAAATTACATACAAATCATAACAAAAAGCAGACCAAAGTTAAATGAGGGTTTTAGTATTTATCGATGTAAGTGGATCAATGACTTTGAAGGAAGAATCCGTAAAGGAGGGGCTCGTTCCTTAAACTGATTGCTAGGTTGGTTTTTCTAACTTTATGATAATATTGTTTTGCCCAACAAAACCTTTTAAAACTACACAATGCTTGATTGTTCCTTTAGGCAATGTCGAGTTTTAGCAGTTCCACAAAACTCCGCCATGAGTTTAGTACAAAAAAAAGGATGCGTTCTGTTTGTGTTAAATTCACGATCCTAAAGCCTTTTTTTCCATACTTATCCTTTCAAATTAGCACTGATATAGCACTAAGCTAGACTGTAGTCTGTTTTAAAGACTGATAAGCATCCTTTAAACAGGAAAGCTAAAAATCTAAGATCAATATGATACAAAAAAGGCTGTTATATATCCAGTTCACATGGATGCCAAATCGTGCAAGGAATCATAAACAAACTCTTCTTTTTGTATCTCTGAGCAGTCTAAGATCCCAGTCTTGTAGTCCTGCACTTGAAACCAGAAACTTTATATTCCTGCCCAGCCTTCTCTGTCAATGAAGCTTTGACTCGTGTCATAAACTTTCACAAGCATTTTTGGCTTCCTTCTTTATTTTTCTGGTGCTGCTTTGGTCTTTTGAACCCACATTTACTACAAACAGGACAGCTGCAACATGACAGCGTTGATGCTCATTTAATCCCTCTTTCTCTCTCTATTCTACAGCATTCTTTGTTTTAGATGCTTATTGGTTTCATTATGCTATTATGAGCAATTTTTGTCAATCAAAAAGCCAAGAAAATATTGCATTATTCAGCAGCAGGATGGATTTTACACATGCACTACCAAAATTCACTAGATTGATTGTACACAGGTAGATGCAGCTGAACTGCTGTTGCCTTGCCTAGCTATCGAATGAATTGAAGGATAACACTGAGATTCTTTAAGTCACTGATCTTCGTGGACAGCAATACATTTGGAGTATCACTTGTTGGCTGAACAGCAATGGATGCTGCTGAACTACTGCTACCTTTTTTAGGAAACGAACGACTTAAGGCATCACAAAGGGATGTTTAAAATTATTCATGATAACAGAGAAGACATTTAGTATGTGTGCCAAAAATATGCTTGATGGAAGCACAGCTGCTGAACTACTGCAGCCTCGTTTATGTAGTAAGGTAAATGACTTACTCTTTTATTATTTGTAATGCTGATCTTGATTCTATATTCAAAATTATAAGCAAAGCTACTAAAATTCCGACGCTGCGTCTAAAATGGAGCAATCATGTTTTGAATTATCTTCTAAATTTCTTTCTGGATTTAACAAAACGCTGAACTGGGATGTTAGTATTTAGCTACCGGTTTCAACCAATAAAATACAATTTTAACTCTTAAGTCCAACTAATTTTTCGAAGTCCCAGCACTAGGGATATTTTTCGACAATTTCATGATTGAAATTTCACACTTTAGAATGTATTTTCGGTCTTTTCCTGAGATTTCGATCTAAATTGCTGTCCGTTAGTCAAACAGAAAATTCAAGTTTGGAACTGGCTAAAGTTTAGCTGGTTTGGTTCTCTCCATATAAAGTCGGAGCAGCGTAAAAAAGGATTGGATCACGTCTGCCTCAAAATCGATTTGCTGCACTGATATATACATCAGCTCAATTCAGTTTCTGCTTCCTAAAAAGTCATTGATAAATTCAGTAGTGTTAAAATATATCCCAAAACCATTTACACCAAAAAGTTAGTTGTAAATTTTATATATTCAGTTAGTTTATTTATTGCTCAAGCAGTTTTCTTTACTTTTTTTTTGTTTTTTGTATGTGGGCGTGGCCATGTGCAGTGTATTTATTGTACAATAGTGAATGAGGAGTGCGTTTCGGGTATGAGAGTGTGCGTGTGTGTGTGTGTGTGTGTGTGTGTGCGAGTGTATGTGTGTTTGTCTGGGTGCAAGCATGAGAGTGAATGCATCTCAGCCAAATGCGGCACTGAGAAAAATCCAAAAAAAATATCGAAAAAATGTGCAAGAAATTCCAAAAAATTATATATACATATATAGTGAATGTTCTGATAAGACTAAGCTAAGTATGCCCTAACAAAAAAGGCCCTAAATCAAAGTGCGGTCAAGTTTTTTGGGTTTCTGAAAATAAACAAATCTGGCTTAGAGTAATTAGGATTAAGAGTAGAAGGAGACATAAGGTTAACTTAATGGAAAGCAATGGAGCAGAAAAGTCGGTAGCAATCTCAAGTTTTGAACTCCAAAGCTTGGATTAAAATCGTATGGCTAACCTGGTACATAGACGATGGCCCCAGGAAAACCGGTATCCTTCTGTTTGTAGGTTTCGGAGTAGTCGCCGTCATGGCCGGGACGATTACGATCGCCATTACCCAGGCCGCCGCCACTGCCCAAACCATTGGCATCGTTCAAGCTTAGGTAATGACCCGCACCGCTACCCGAGCCATCGCCGTCCTTGTATACCGGTTTTCCTGGGGTGCCCTGTCCCGCGCCGCTCGGTCCAAAGGGTCCGGGAGGTCCGGGTGGTCCGGGTGGTCCGAAAGGTCCCTTGGGTCCGTTCGGTCCATTCGGTCCAAAGCCGCCAGCGCCGCCATTGCCGCCAGCTCCGCCATTGCCGCCAGCTCCGCCGTTGCCTCCAAATCCGCCATTAGCCCCCACCACATGCTGGTAGGGATTATTATCCGGCTTGTATTTTCCATTATCTGAAACACAACTTGAGACTAGAATCTGGCCGCACTTCGCTCCTCTCTCTCTCTCTCTCTCTCGTTCGTTCGCTCACTATTATCGCCTGGTAGCAAAGCATTCACTGAATGGAATGATGGTGCCTGATCCCCAGGAGTTCCTTCATCGGTATGTCCCTCGCCTGTATTAAACAGACCCGTTCCCTTAGCTGGTCCCTTGGGGAAGGGTTCGTGTATGGGCAAACTCTTGATATCCGAACCCTTCAATATGGTCGAGGTGAATGCAGGCGATGCTCCATCCTTGACTGAAGTTTTGCTTTTGTACTAGATGGAAATTTGTCATTCGAGGCATTGGCTGCATTCTCAAGAAGTGGGTAAGCTTACATCATCGCCTACAAAATAGGGCACACCCTGTAGAGCGCCATTCTGGAATTTGCCGCATCCAATGGGGAAGTACAGCTCATGCCATTGCAGCAAAATACCGGGCTTTGAGGGACGACCATCGGTCTCATGGTACAAATGCGGTGGGAAGGTTTCCACGGGTTTCTCGGGCTCTACCGTACGATAGCCATGCGCATCGGCCACATAGTGTGTGGCGCGGAGCAGATGGTAGGGATCGATGAGACCGTAACAGCCATAGGTCACGCCATCAGGACCGCGGGTCTCGTGATGGAAGTTTCCTGTCTTGCCGACATCATAGCCATACCGATAGGCATCTGTGTGGGTGTGTGTGTGTGTGTGTGGTTGGGTTTTGGAGGGTGGGGGGGTTTGTGTATTTGGTTTAGTTTTTGATATTTTGTGTTTAACCTAAGGGTAACCCTACAGACTCTGACCTAACCTGCCGCTGCTGGAAACTGAAAATGCCTAATAATATGAAATTTCGATATAGAAAATGTGGGTGGCGTTTTGGTGTTGTTTTTGTTGTTGTTGTTGTTGTTGGATTGGGTTGGTTTTTGTTGGGAATATGAGTATGCAAAGCGCTTTTTTTTTTGGTTTATGTATACATACATAAAACTTAAGAAAATATATGTATAAAAGAGATAGAGAGATAGATAGAGATTTAAGATGAGAAGGATAGAGATAGGAGATAGGTAATATTTACAGTAATTTGTACTACGATTTCTACTTGGTGGTGAGTTTAGTAAAGCTGCTACAAAAAAAGTAATAGCTAGGAACTACCAAAACATACGATTATCAATTTCATGTGATTATTGATTAATTATTTTACGAATTACAACTACTTTTTGTCTCTAGGTCTACCAAAAAAACAATAAGAATAGAACGATTATCGAACATGGGACAAACTAACTAAAATGAAATGGTTGGAGGGGAAATGTGGGTAAACACAAAACAATTTCCACTAATGATTTCGTGGAGTGGAGAGATGCAAGGGGCAAGCAAAATATTGGAAATGTGTGCTACTTACTTGTGTCAAAGTTAGAGGAATAATATTGTTGATTCGTTGTCTTTTGATCGTTTATATCGAGTATAAGACGACGATTCTCTGCATCATATTTGGCAGAGTACACGCATTGCATTAAAATGCAAGCGGCGGCCTGAAAAAGAGAGAGAGAGATAGAGAGTGAGAGAAGGAAGTGATTAATGGGGGGTTGGGACATGACATCATTTGTCAGTCTTTGGTTACAGAACTGACAAATCGTGTGGGTGGGGTATAGGCTTTGCTTCTTTTTTAGACAAATGGTGGGGAACTTGACTTGTATATAAATAGCTTACTGGGTTAAGACATGTGTAAGAGCTTAAGGTACAAGCATGTTCGCTATTAATAATTTACATATTTAAGGTTAAAAACCAGAAATCTGACTGAAAATCGGTCAAGTCCAACCATAACGCACTCTATGCCAACTAAATTGTACGCTCAGCATAAATTTTGATGCTGGAGTAGCAGCCGCTACCGCGCTGCAGCAGCAAACAGTCTTTTGATCATAACTGGACAACCCTTCATCCGATTTTTCCCAATTCTTTGTCGGATCGATAAATAATCATGACAACTAAATACGTCTAGAAGGTACAAATCATTTATTTTCAAAACTGTGGGAGTTAAGAGGTTTTTACCAAATTGCGGTGGCGGGAGGGGGCGTGGCAAAAATAGAAAATAATCATGATCGGCCTACAAGTACAAGCAATGTTTCTCCCATACGCGTCAAACCGCTATCTCTTACCATCTCTGAGATATGTGCGTTCAATCCTACAGACAGACGGACATGGCTATATCGCCTCGGCTGTTAAAGCTGATCAAGAATATATAGTATATACTTTATGGGGTCGGAGATGCTATCTCTTGGCTCTTACACACTAATGTACTCTGTGTACCTCTGGTAAAGAGTATAAAAAGAAAGACAAAAGCATTTCAACTGCTTCTACAGAAATTTGGGTTAATGAGTAACAGTCAATCAGACCAGTTCTGTTACTTCTTATGTTAAAAAGGCTAAAGAAAGGCTTTGCTTAATTTTTGCTGTCTTTGATGTGTGCTGAGCTGAGTGAAAATATATGTTGGAGGTTACTTAAGAGTTACTTTTGATATTTCAAATGTAAGTTAGTATAAAGAGAATTTTCAAGATTGAAAAGAAATGGATAAATTTCCGAAAAAACAGAGTTTCAACTTTGGCGCTTGCTGCAAAGTAAGCTTCAGCTTAGCCAGAACTTTTTAAGCTAAAGTAGCGATAGGTCTCTTTCAGTTCAGCTTGGCACTGAATCATAGCTGAATCAAACCTGAAATGAAAGGGTTGGAACTGAGTTCATGGCATCCTTTATATGAGTTTAATACCCTCAGAGCTTAAACTGATGAAGTATTAAGAATATTCTTAGTACAATTGTATAGTTTTTGGTGCCTTGTAAATTGTAGTTATGAAAACATAACCTTAAGCCAGCTGTACTCCCTGGCTAACATATATTAAAATGGTGAGAACTAAACAAAATTACATAAAAAGCTCACATTTTAAAGCCACCTCAGCCTGCCCACTCATAAGTATACATAATTCATTATCCACATTAAAACCTCTTGCCTGCAGCTACTCACAGGAAGCGCAGGGCAATCAATCACTTTTACTTACATTTGTCAAACAAAAGTTTACTTTTCTTCTGCTTTTTTTTTCTCCTAGTAAATAAAACCTTGACTTTCCTCAGGCTGTAAGTTTTCCCAAATGGTAAGGGGATTTAATACACCCACAGCTGACACTTCTCACAGCTAAGCTCAAGTATATCAATAACAAAACTAAAAGTAAACACATATATGCCTACTTAGATTGCGTAATAACCAATCAAAAGGTCAACACTTCCTGCAAAAGGGCACTTTAAAGTAGTGGGTGTTGAAACAAAAGACAATGCCGACCTCCGCCTGTCAACGGCATCGAAAATTCCAGTGTCTATTATTTTCATTGATTTATGAAGTTTGTGAAGCAGCAAACAGCACCTTGGCTGTTGATATTTGAGATTATGCATTTTGCTATTTTGGCAACAATTTATACTTGAGTTATGCCAATCAAAAGACAGTTTGCCCATAACATGTGCCCGGTCTTGGTCATTAAATCAATTTGCATTAATTAGATTTCACACAAAGAAGAAACCAAAAACAAAATCATTGATGGTCGGGGCTACTGAACAGCATATATATGTATATGTCTGTATAGTTGGGATAACAGAAAAGTGTCATGTGTTGAGAGGTGTAAATTTTCAAGATAAAAAAAAGAAGAGTAATAAAATTATTGACCTCATCGAACATTTTTCAAATATTTAACAAAAAGAAACCTGACATTTTTGTTGTATGTGAGTTGGGGAGTCACCAAATTAAAAGCCATTGTGTAGATTAACTTATTAATTACAGCTCATATATTGTGTGGTTTGTTCCCTGTGGGTGTTTTAACCTTAAACCAAAACAATCCCAAAAAAAAATATGCCAAAAATTACGCATTAAACAAATTCATCAAGGAATTGAGCTATAACCCCATAAATTAAGTGAAGGCCAAGAATTGAGATTCTTTATGGTTTGCTAGGTTATTTGAAAATTTATGTGAAATTTTAGGCATATTGTTTTGGTGAGAAACTGGTTATGTTTTTTTTTTTACAGGAAATGAAGCTTATATAATGTATGCAAAATTTGGATGCCATGTATACACAAAAGATTATGCTGATACCTTTTTTTTTAAAAAAAAGCTGCATAATAATTCTTCAATAACTGTGTCCACCCGATTGGTCACAATTGTCCACTGACTTCTTATAAGAAAACTAACTAGTTTTCAGTTTTGACTGCCTGACATTTTCCATTTGGTTCACTCGAAATTGACTTGTGTCAAATTAGCATAAAAGGTGCAACTTCTTAAGCACAAAATACCGTCTGACTGCTGTCATCATTTTGACGAAAAAGTGCCTGAAGTAAGTGTGTGTGTGTTTGTGTGTGTGTGAGTGTGTGCGTATTAATGTCTTTGACATTTTGCTTAGCCAAACGAATCGAACCGGATCTAGATACCTCACAAAAAAAAAAAAAATGAGTGCAAAAAAACCAAACAGACGTTTTATGTAGTCAGTCCACTTTTTGACTCATCTTTTGGGTTATGGGCATATGTTAATGAATTCGATCAAAAAATTAAGAATAAATTCCTTGCGGTTTGTGCAAAGTGCTCTACGTGTTACTAAGCAAGTAAACTATGAATCTGTATCTTGGGATGCTAGAGACGGACAGGGGATATATTGATTCTAGGTCCTGTGGAGACAAAAATTACCATTTCAAACAAATGTGACTTTCTATGAAATTTTAATGATGATTAAGATTCACAGACCAGTCTAAGCTATAAAAAAATGTATAATTCTTTGTTTTTCAAAGACTTTTATGAACCATAACTAATGTGAGTCTTTTAGGGTATAGCAATGCTCTGTGTCATATGCGGATATGAATATGGAAGTATGAAAAGAATTGGGCCTTCATTGAGATCTTATTCATCTTCAACATGCTTTAAAATATACCGCATTTGGAGGTTCGTATTTTGGCTTAGTACAAATGTACAAATTTTGACAAAATAATAGAAACAAATCAATATTTCTTCACTCGACTTATAAATTTCCCCTGGCAGTGATTTAAGTACATTAAGAAACTAACCTTGACATTTCATACTTAAATTCAGAATTTACAGTTTTTAAAGTTGAATGAACCATGATTTTGGTACAAATTCTCGATTCAAGATCGTATCCGGAGAAAAACCTGTGTAACATTCATACACTGAGAACAATATCAAGTCATTTCGTACTTGAATCAAGAATTTTCCATTTCAAACGTTTATGTAGCCATGAAATTCTTGATTTAAGCACGAAATTCTTAATCCAAGAGCGTATTCGAAGACCACTGTTTTCATTTCCATTTACAATCAACTCAAATCCATGCATTAAGAAAAATATGAAGTCATATCGTACTAGAATCAAGAATTTTCTATTTCAAATGTTCATATAGCCAGGAAATTCTTGATTTTAGCACGAAATTCTTTATAAAAGAGCGTTTCTGTAGGAACGCTAAATTTAAGATTAATAAAATTAGACATTTCATACTTCAGTCAAGAATATTTTGCTTCAAAAGTTTATACAGTCATGAAGTTCTTGATTAAAGTACGCATCTCTAACTCAACAGCGTATCTTGATGCACTTTGCTTTCATTTCCTATTGGGATTGACTTCTCGAACCTATATCGGAATTGTTCTAAGATCAAGAAGCTCCGTTTTGGCACATCCGTGTTTATTTGTGCAAGATAAGAATAACTTCATCTAACTTGATATATTTCTACGAAAGCAAAAGGTGCAAATTGAAGAAGCCAATTATAAAATGTACCCTTCTGTAAATTTTACGCCCTTAAGCACTCGCACCCTTGATTGAAACGACCAGCTCAATGAACGTGGGCTTAGCTTATTAACGGTTATATTTCATTGTCATTGACAACTAGACCAACCCCTTTTAGCATTGATTGGTGATTGAGTTGCCCTGATATCTGCATAATACCGTAACATTTAACTAGGTGAGGCTTCACTCATTCATTCATTCATTCATTTGTTATAACTAATTATTACTCTAGTAATTGCGTTCACAGCTTGAATGAAGAGTGAGTGACGCGCCCCGATTTGCAATGCTATTGCCCATGAAGTCAAATCAATTAAATAGCAAAACTCAATTTAAAAAATAAAAAATTATTATTAATCGGCATGTGGGCCAGCGGCTTTAAGTGGTGCGAATGGGCGGCGGCACCGGCATCGGCAAGTGGCAGCATCTGAGATGCGTGCAACAGTAAATCAAGCAAAACAGACAAGTCAAGTGAAGCCACCATCAGGCCTGGTCTATGGCTGACCCAAAATGTCTGGTCTCAGAATCGCAAGTAACTGCATACAATGAAGTCATGAATCTTTTGCATAGTTTTGCATAAGTCTCTGACAGCTGCTTCCATAGATTAATCGACTTATTCGCACACGCATCGCACCGTTTTGTTTACCAGGCCTAAAGACATCATCTTCTCAACATGTTTGCCCGTTATGGTTATACACGTACTGGTACCAATAACTGGTTTCGGGCTGGGTATGCGTTTATGATTGCTTTTGCCCTTTGGCGTCATTTCTGTCTTGGCTTGCATTTCAAGGTCAATTGGCCATAAGAAAATATACATAATGCTATATGTTTAAAATGCAACTTGCTTTTGGTGCTTGACCTTAATCGTTGACAAGATAATGCAGTTACCAGTGTTGTGGTGAAATTTATGGTGAAATTATCCAAAAAAAAATAAGCATATAAAACTGTTTCGGGCTAATAAAAATTTCAAACAAACATATCGGAATTCGTTTCTGTTTGTTCCTAGCAGAAGAACAAGTATTTCCAGTCAATCCAGAATCTCCGCAAATTCTTCGAGTTCAACCGATCCTAGTGTAGTCAGTTTTTAAGCATCTCATTAAACTTAACTGTCATCGAACTTCCACACTTGATTAAATCTTGAACATTTGTCTCTTGAAGCCCACAAAAGCTGACATCATACACGTATTTGGGAAACTTTTACTTTCTAGCCACTAACTTTTGGCATTTCAAGCATATCAATTCGCTTATACAAATCATTGCGGTCGTGTATCGTTTTCGTTTTTAAAAAAGCTCCAAAAACCCCTCATCCTCCTCGACTCAAGCCGCAGCGGTTCTTCATGAAATCAAAATTAAAATCAAATCAACAAAAAAAAACTAATTTGCATTTCTAGATTTCTTATTATAGATATAATAGATGTGGCGTTTTTTTTGTGTATTTTTTTTTTCATTTTGGACATTGTTTAGTATGAGCAGATAAAAGAGCAACAAACAAGTTCAGTTTGAAGTGACGCAAGAATAGAGATAGATGGATATTAATGTTACGATAATAAAAGTGAATGTGGAAATGATTAAAATTATATTTTTCTTTAAAGAGATTCGCAGCTAGAGGTTATGTCACTGGATCACTGAGCTACTTAAATGTAATCATTGTACAAATGTGTAAAATAGTTGCCAAATATGATCTGGATCTTGATATGTAATCTTCATGATGATGAGAAAGATCTTATTCTCAATTAGTTTAATCATAGAAAGAAGCTGCAGAATATTAGAGAAATTTACCATACAAATTCTAAAGTTTGGTTGTGAGAAGCTAATATAATGTTCAAGAAGCGTTTGGGTCGCTTTGCACATAAAACAATGATGAACAAGTCGACATAAAATACTTAAAAAAACATAAATATTTCATAGGTTTTCCTTGAGATAACTAAGCCAATATTGTTATACCTATACCATATTCTTGTTCATATTTGTAAATCCCAATGTAAGACTACTCTTTCGACGACAATGTGCACACACTCAATCTTTCTACTTAGTTTCAAGCAGTTATTGTTCTTTTATAGCTCTGAGTAACTCACTAAAAAATCGTTTAATACTATTTCTATGGTTGCTCTATTGGCGCATTTGAGAGTGCAATAACGCCCATAATTTCGAAAATCTCATAAAATTGCCTTACAAGAGGAAAACAAAATACTAAAATGAGACGTCTGTAAAAAAAATAAATAAAAAGTTAACAATAATTATCTTGAGGACGTTATTGCACTGGGCGTTATTGCACTGGGCGTTATTGCATGCGCCCTTTGACTTAGTTACTCATTAAAAATATTTCAAAATATATTTTAAAACTTAGAGCTGCTAATATCTCTACAAAAATTACCCTTCGTCTGTTTCCTATGTGACATAACTAACAATATTCAAGATGAGTGAATTCTACGGCATGACAACCCTCTTTTTACGATTTTAGAAATCCGCTGTCCTCTTGAGGAAATAACTTTTAATTTACTGTAAAGAGATTATCAAATACGAGTATGAAAGCTTTTCTTGAGACAATTCCATTGGCCTTTGGTATTGGCTTAAGAAAACTCTTTCTTTTTGCCTTATGAGCGCCAAATTAATCAAAAAATGTTTTATTATTCATTTAATTGGCTTCAAAAGACTTCTTTTTACATATTTGGTTTCGTCTTTAAAGTAAATTTGAGTTTTTTCCCAAGATCTACACTTAAATTAGCAGAAAGATAATGTCTTACGCCATTTCAATGAAATTTTCAAAAATAAGGAATTCCATTCTTGAAGGAAGAATGCTTAATGTCAGAATTTCGATGAGAATTACAAGTTTTCATCGAATTATGAGCTTTTGATCCCATTTTTCAGGATCCAAGAGCTTCAATACTAGAACCGAGTACGAAACAATTTCAAATCAAGTAGAAAAATGTATGAATCAAGAGCTAAACGTACTTAAGTCCTAGATTGATCGTTCTTGTATTAAGAGCAGTTCTTATAGCAAGAGCGAGAGCAAGAGTATGAACGTTATTTTTAGAGTCAAGAATCAGATTCAAAAGTAAGGGCGATCATTTAACTATTAAGAACCCCTAAGATCCAAGTCTGTTTGTCATAAGTCCCACCAAATATAGTTCTTTTGGTCAGTAATCATATAGTAGTGTTGAATTTACATATTTTCTAACTCAAAAAGAAACTTTTAAAATGTTGAACAATTTTTCCCTCATTTTACAAAAGTGATGCATTTCTTTACAATTCGAAGAAACACCTTTTCAATCCTAATCAAATTTCCTTTTATTAATTGTCTACTTCTCAGTTAAAAATGTTATACAATACAATGAAATGTGCCCATTAACCCACTAACTGTTGCCATATGCCACACTCTTCATAAACTCTTTAATTTCCTCGTAAAATATTTCAATTGCTAGCCCAAAGCTACCACAAAAAAGCCAAAAAAAAAAAACTATTTGTTATGCGAAACACTTGATGCGCTTTCAACTTTTATGACTCAGACACACAGTAGCCCCGTAGCTAACTCACACTCTCCAGACATAATCCCAGAATTTATAACAGCCTACGACGAATATCTTCAAATCTAGTAAGCTGCAGCCAGTGTAAAAGAACCCGCCGACAAGTCTTTAAAATTCACAGAGGAAGCACCAAAAAAAAAAAAACCGAAAAATAAAAACTGATACTGGGGCAAAGAGATGCGCAGTCGGTTGCCTGCCGGCATAAAATTTGCCAACATTTCAGCCGTGTACGTGTCTGCGAGTGGCTTAGCCCCAACATTCATGATAAATTCTAACCCAAAGCGTTTGGACACGACACGCTTAACCCCCTGCCGTGGGTCAAGAGACTGGAAGCACGTGCGAGGCGAGGTATAAACACTTTTGGTTGACAGGTGACAGAAAACATGCCAAGCAAACCAAATTAGGTGAAAGATGATATCTAACCTCATTATGACAGGAATAAATTGTTAAAAACAAAAAAAAAATTAATTTCAAGTCACAAGTTTTCGGCACACACACACTCGCACACAAAATATTAGCAGTTTCAGTTTGGCAAAAAACTTTGTGATACAAATTAGCACCACAATTTTTTGTCGGGCGACTGATTTGGTTTGGTTGTTAATGAAGCTAGTCCAAGGTTCTGACAATTAAACCATACTTTGTGCAAATTTAAAGTGGTTCGGCAGGAAGTTATATAATTTCTTTGAAGATAAGATGAAAAATCGTATAACCATGATTAAAGTATCTGCTCATTACAGGGCGCTGATCTAATATAGCTCTCTTTTCCTCTTAGAAAGAAACTCCGAGCTAACAACAGGATATCCGGTAAGAAGCGCTTTGTTGATGTAGCTTTCGGTTATATTTCAGGTTATAGCAGTAACTTGCTAGGACCTTCATTTGAAGGCTTTATCACTGATGCATAATGTGACGATGGCTTGTCCGCTAGATGGCGCTATTTTGCATGTCCGCTAGCAAAACTTAAGCCATTTAAAGGATCAAAGTGGTAGTTATAGAGTTGAGCTTTAGGCTATATTATGTCAATGTTTCTTTTAGAAGGTCCTTTAGAAGATAGTTATAATGGGAAAAGTTTGCATTAATGTGACCAGGTGCGATGTGAACTTTTTTAAGGAAAATTTTACAGTTTTAAACATTACTTTTCCACATTTTCAAGAAGTGTTACTCTAAGTGTATCTCTGCTACTAGTAATTTCCACCTGGTCACACTAAAAGTAAACTTTTCTCAAAATTTATATGGCAACCCTCGCCTAAGCCTTTTCTCCTTTTACTTTCACCTTTTTTTGAAATTGTAATCGGAGCTTGGCTCGCTCTAATCTACGCAAAAAAAAAATTCACCAAAATGCAAATCACAAAAATGGGTTGAAAACAAAATTTGCATTTTTACCTCAACAATTGATTAAACCCCAAAAATTAAATTTTGTAACTAATGACAACTTTTAATTCGCTTTATGTACAATAACAAAACCACAACAAATTACCTATATCGTTTGGATTTCAACAACAACAATAAAAAAGAGACACTAACTTGTTGTTCTGCTGAGAATGCCGGCATTTTGTTTGTTTATTTGTCTAGAATTTTATAGCCCCCACTTAGTTGCATTCTAGTTAACACTTTGACGACCAAACCAACACTAAACAAAAAACAGAAATAATTATAGTCACAATTTTGACCCGGACTTGTTTGTAAGACATAAACAACCACATTCCACATTTAAATTCTGCTCTTGTGGTAATCTTTTTGCAGTTGTTATGCGTTTTTTTTTTTTATCCAATCTTAACCTAGACGCATAATTTTTGTTTGATTTATTTGCCAAACTTATTGAAGACATTTTTCTCTCATTGGGTTTTTTTTTTTTTTTAGTTATGGTATTAGCTAATAAACAGCGCTAAGTGTTTATACAACGACTACGGACTCAAATACTTGACCATGACAAATGACTCACGGAGCCAAGCAATCAGCACATAATAATTCAAATGGAGAGTATTGGAAAGAAAAGAAATTTGTGATGGAATTTGCGAGAAAACTGTAGGACTACGATTTTTTGTTAAGTGGAACATTATTTTAATCAAGATTCGCCTTGAAACAAGCCAGAAGAGTTCAGAAAAGTCGTTAATCTAGTCCTCCCTCTACCTCTTGGCTCTAGACTTGGGACCTTTAACGCCGAATCTGAACGTCAAAGCTTTAGAAGCTTTTTCAAGGCTAGTGAAAGCTTTTAAAGAAACAAACTTTTTCATGAGACTGCTGTACTGCTGCTGCCTTTTTGATGCTTGAAGGCACAGAGTATGTAATTTGCGTCCTTTTTTTAAATTATAAAAGTAGTATTCAAACAAGTAGTCTGAAAGTACTTAACTGTATTTTGGGAGGAATAATAAGAAGGTCGGAAATAGCATGCCCATCGCTGTTTTAAACGCTACTGACGGCATTAAGCATAAGCTTTTCAAACTTAAGTAAGTGAAAGAGATTTCGATGTATCGAGTAATTAAGCTTTAAGCTTTTAAGCCTTCACCTTTCCAGCTACTGGCGTCAGCTAAGAAGTAAATAGCCAAACTTTGCCGTTTGGCTCTACTAAATTCAATTACGATTTAAGTTTTCTTCGTTTCTTAAGTAAAAATTCTGAAAATATTGAAAATGCTTTAACTGAAAACCTTTTAATATTAATTCACATGCTGTCTAGATTTTTTGTACATATCTATCCTATCAATTCTCTGTGTATGCGAAGCATAAACTAGTCATTTACTACTTTAGCCCCTGTCTACTAAATGATGATAGTTTAGCTAGCGAACAAGCAAACTGGTGTCATTTGGTAAACAGTAGCTAATAATACATTGACAATTTACAACATTTGTTTTGCAGCTACGAACTAGGTTTACGCCGCTAGATGGCGCTTAGCAGCTCGTAAAATGTTACTTAGATATGATTGAAAATGGTAGACTCGAAATGTGGCGAGTGCCATGCACAAAAGTGTCAGGCCGGATATATCAAAGATATTGAACAGCTATTCTTGTTTCGAGTTGAAAGGACTACTGAAAAGGGTACAGAAAATCTATGATATTTCATTCAAGTTCGGTCGGCTATATCATTTTGCTTCCATAGAATAATGTTTTAAATTTGGTTTTAAGAAACAATTTTAGAAGATTTTAAAGAAACTTTGCTAAATCTTAGATTTGAATAGTCAAAAAATATAACCAAAATAATAAACTTAAACTATGAAAAGTTCTTAATATTTATAGTTTTCAAAACACTCACCATGCATAAAGCTGCACGCGCCATTTTGCAACGAATTTAGATCTCGATGTGATGTGACACAAGAAACGCCCGTAAATATATTTTTCTTTCAATTTTGTAATGGATTGAGTTATCCAATTTCCAATCTTGAAAGAATACAAAAAAGAATTTGAAAAGATTTGTGTATTAACTTAAATGGCACAGTTTTGCATTTGCACATCAATTTTTTTTGTGTTTTTGCTGTATTGATCCTGGCAATAAGAGTTCAATTTCGTTGGGAGTTGATCTTGCACTTCACTGCTGTGTGGAATACTGTATTTACATTTAAGAGCCTTAACTAGAGCTCATACCGTGGTGACCGATGTGGACGAACTGAAGATGAACGCAACGCGTCTTGGCCATATAAACCAGGCAAACAAACAAAAAAAACTGAAACCGAATTTCAAGAGGCGCTCGAAAAGTGTGTGTGTGAGAAACGAGTTTTTTTTCCCCGATTTTGTTTTTGCGTTAATTTATTTGGCCAAGAGTGAGGAGATGAGCTGAGATTTGAACTAAGTTAATAAAAATTATATTGGTGGCGTATACTTAATAAATTTCGCTCTCTGCCGCGCGCTCTTTCGCTGGCTCTCTTACGTGGAGGACGCTTGCGTGTCTAAAGAATTTAACTTCACTTCACTTTCAGGTTCTACAAAAAGTTCATTAAAATTTCAAGATTGATTTTAGTTTTTTTGTGTTCCAAGAACATTTTTGGTTTCTTTGTCTTTAATTGAAAATTCGAGTTTTTCGTGTTTATCGCTTCAAAAACTGATCTATTAGCAATTGTTGTTGTTGTTGTTGTTGCTGTTAACTCAGGCGGTTGGTTTTTTGAATTTTAATTTAATTAAAGCTTATATAATAGCTAAATTCTTTTTATATCCATCTTCAGTTTTTTTTCTTTTTTTTGCAACCTTTCGTCGTTTCGATTTCCGTATACTAATTTTTCTTTCTTCATTGATAATTATAAAATTAAAATAAACTACGTATGTAGCTATGGATCACAGTATAAAAATATTTGCTTACGGTAGTAGCCTGAGCTCATGCTTCAAATTTTTAGATTAACTCAATTTAGCTTCCGTTTGTCAATCTGGCTTAAGAATTTTGCAATGCATGAAATGTTGCTGACATTTTTGTAAGTCTCGGCTTAATTTGGTTAAAGGAAACATTTAGTATTTATTTTCTTGTTGCTCTTGAAAATTGCAATTGACACAGAAACTAAAGCTTGGCGAATGCACAAATTAAAAACAGGATGAATTTTAATGACAATGCCTAAAGTCAAGGTAAAAGTCAACCTCGAACGCGAAACAATAACGAATGCTTGGCCCAGCTTGAAGCCAAGACACGCAGCTGGATGTTTTTATTGGGCTTGAGATCTTGTAAGAAACAAAAATGTCTTTTAAGAGGAGGGGAGCTTAGTTAAGATGGCCAGAGGCAACAAAATTTATACAGACATTTGTTGAAGACGAATGCTGGGGAATTTCTGCAACACTACAATGTCAATTTTATGATAAGATTTTATTCCGGGGTGAGGTTAAAAATTAGCTACTAAAATTATCGAAAAATTGTTTTGCCAGGCTTTAGTTGTTCATTTAAGCTTTGAAGGATTTATTTTTTTCTAATTTAACGCTTTATTGTGAAAAATTGGTTATAAATGCAGTTAACAAAGTATTTTTCACCGCAATTTCGCATACCTTCTCGATAAATCGAAGTGTCTTTTGATGCGTTCCACGAATCTATTCAATTTTGAAGTTCTTTAAAAGACCGAACTCGCTGATCCTCCAGAGACTGAGTCATCCACAAAAACAAAAAGTAATCGAGAAGGACATTGTCTAGTCTATTCAGAGGGTGGGGTTAGACTTTCCATTTCAGCGACTCAAATCATGTTTTGACCTTCAGCTCGACATGAGGCCGAGAACTGTCAGGTTGAAAAAATTACCTTGCATTGCCTTTGCTCGTATTCTGGCTGGGTTTTGCCTTCAATCCTTGACTCAAATGCATCAATTGAGTTCGGTAGAGGTAGCCTGTGATAGTTTCTCCAGCTACACAGAAGGAAATAATGGGGAAATAGAATAAATCTCAGAAAAATTGATTTAATCTCGCCCTTCGGATTGAAATTTCAAACAAAAGTCGTAGAAGGTCCGAGATATTCGAGATCCGGTGTTGACCTCAGCAGTCGGTTTGGGATTGATTTAATCGAGAATATCACAGATATCTCGAACTTTTCGAGTCGATTTTGGCATATGGACGAGAGGACACTTATGATTGTTTTTGCAATACTGCTTAGTTAGTTACGCAATGTTTTGTGCTGACGCATACAGATGAAGAACAAAGTACATTGGACTCAAAATGAGCACAAATGATACCTCGCTTGAACGTACAACAACCCAATTGGTTTATTTTTGTCTTAATTGTCTGAAATCGATCCCCAGACCTTTAGCACTCGTCGGCGACGTCATAGCTCACTGCACCATTGCACGCATTTGTAAACACACAGCTAAATAGCAACTTTTGATTATCTGTGCGGTGGTTGAGTTGAGCTGAATTGTGCTCATTACAAAAATGTCTTCCCCGTTGCATACACAGCTTTGTGTTGCGGAAATTCGCATTATTCTTTGAATACTCAATTTTTGCCTTAACTCTTCTCAATTAAAACATTTAGCCATTTAATTTTTGAAACAAAAAAGTTTATAAAATAGTTCTATACATTTTGCTGACCCTCACTTCTCCACATGCATTTGCTTTTATTGCAGTACATAGCCATAAAAGTTTTGCCTTTCACATTTTCCGCATGACAAACTGCTCCTTTCAAAAGAGACTCCTTTAATTTGTGTAGCATGACATTAAAGGATTACATACGTAGAGACTTTTAATCAAAAAATTTTGCAAAAAAAAAATATACGAAAATTAAAAGACACTCCCGGAAATGCCCCACACTCACACACACACACACACAGAGAGAGGGACGCACAGCCAACCAACAAACCACTCATGACACACAGAGAACGTGGAACGAGAGGGAGATTTCATAGTTGATTTATTTTTACACGCAGACGGAGGGCTTGCAATTGCAGTCAGCGATTGCTCCTCCTCTCAAGGGCTTCCAAGTCAAAAAAGTCATTCAACTTTAAGTTACATAAGCATCGATGCTGGCAACGGAAGCAGCCGCAGCTGGATGGTCGCATCAAGGTCACCGAATGTAACATGCAGTCCAGCAGGGATCAAGGGACTTTCAGCTGTATATGAGTCATAGCCATATCCCTGCATTATGTTCAAGATTTATGAACGCAACTCGATTGCGGCAATCTTGACAACGCATCATCGCCATCATCATCATCATCATCATCGCCATCGACTTTTGAGTCAGCTTCAGTTTCGGTCTCAGGCATTGACATTTGATATTTTGTGGACATTTTTGTAGGCTTTCTAAATTTGGTGCTCACCCCTGAGCAATTCCAAGCTACGCAGTTGTGTGTAGTTTTAAATTTTCTATGTATATTTTGGAAGCTTGCTGAATATCATTAACAAAAACTAAAACTTTGTTTTTTAAATTTTATTTTTTGCCTCAAAACTTTTGTTCTCCACAAAGGTCGTTTTGAACAAAAAGAAGCGTGGGCTCACGTTTTGCAAAAATACATTTTTCTTATTGTATATTACATTTTCGTTTTTTCTTGTAGATTTGTTTCAATTAAAATTCCCTTTTCTTGCTTTTAGCTGACTTTAATTTGCATTGGCGCAAAAATTATGTATAATAATTTTTAACGACCCAAAACTATAAATTGTTGTTCAATGAAAGACTGTCAGAAATGCATTTACATGTGGAATGCACTTACAATAACATTAAGTCCAATGGTTTTTTTTGGTTGTTGTTGATGTTTTTGAGATTTTGACGCAGCTTTAAAAAAACAAAACCCTCAAAAATTGTTAAGACAACAAGCCATAAAAGGAATTGGAAGCCAAGAAAGAAATAGTAAGTAATTTATATTTCTTTGGAAGGTTCTTGAAGACAAAAATTGAGCAAATTGAAACTGAATTGATTCCTGGAATTAGGTTTAAAACAAAAGGCTCTTCAAGGCTCTTCTGTGGTTTCTTTGTTAAAACTTTGACCAAAAACTTGGACTTTTTTCAGTATATTTTTTTGATTTTCGTGTGCTGAACATGAATCTGTTATCCGAAATGATGCATCGCTCTTCAGATGTTTAGTTATTTGACATAAGAGCTGCTCAAAATGATAATTTTTTACCTTTTTCTTGTCTAGAACTTATTTTTTTTGTCTAGACTAACTTTAATATCATCGAAAGGTGCTACTCCTCAGCCTTCAAATTATTAGCCCAAACTATTTTTCGATATTTTTTACTCAGTACATTATTTAGTTATTTCCGACGCGTGTCTTCATACCGGTATATCTTCGCTTAAAAAAATCGTACAATTGTTCGGGATAATATAATTTAATGCTAATCAATGTTGTTTTACAATAATACCTAAATCAAAAAAATCAAAAGTATAGATTCCCCACAAAACCGCATCTATAAAGGGGCAAACTATTCGTTTCAAGCTCCTTAAAGCTCAAATTACCAAAAATCTAGACTTGATGCACCAGTTTCGATAGCTGATTCTTGCTGAACGCACTAAAACCATCTAGAATCACTACCAACCCTTCTTTTGCAGTGCCTTGAACTTTTTGCCTAGTGAGATTTATTCAAACCAGAACAAGAATAATTATAATAATTTAAAAGTTATGTTCTTAATTTTCTTTAATAACAAACCGTTTCTGTGACGAACCGAAACAACCCTCAACCGAACCGGTTTTTCCAGCTGATAACCCGAACCGCAAACCAAGCCGACGGCCCTTTGAATTTGCTGAACCGAACCGAACCCCAAAACAAAGCAAAACGTTTCAGCTCGACTCATTTCACTGTCGAGTTTAAAGACGCTAAGCGCTTACTTTCGGGCAATAAATCTTGCAAAATGTGGGAATTATAAAGCCTTCCCTTAGAAAATTTATATACGACCTTCGGTTAAAATAAGGATGACGGAATAATGTAGCCGTAGCTCTTAAGCAACACCCATTATAAATCATGTGATTTGGTACATCTCCCTTCGATGTACTTGTCATCGGACTGCGTTTCTTTCATGAAAGTTGCTTATTGATTTGAGTGTGTATATCCTCTACCTCGTCCACATCCGTTAAGGAACAATATTCTAAATATCCGTTGTATTCTTAATTCTAACAATCCAAACGAACACTGCCAAATTCTTGATGTTTGAGTATACTACTTCATATATTTGCAAAAATATACAAGGATTGTAAAGCTACACAAATGATTTCTGGGAATTCTCTTAAGAAATTTTGAATTGAGTGTCACACAAAGTATTAAGGTATATGAAGTGCTGCCCATCGCCATTGGGGCCAGTGCTGACCAGCATAATTATTTTATTTCCTTATAACTGGACTATCGATTGGCCGATATTCACATATCTTGTTGCGGATCGATAAATAATGCTGATAACTACACAATATTTAGAAAACAAGCCTAAAAGGTATAAAATATCTATATAAAATACTGTGGAGGATATGAAGCTATTTCCAAATTTGCTGGGAAGGCAAAGAGACGTGGCAAATTTTTTAAAAATAAACCTTATCTGCCCGCAAGTATAAGAAATTGATGTCCCTACATATCTAAGCTCCATCTCTGAGATACGTTTGCAACTTTGTTACAAAGCATACAAAAATATAGAGTTTTATCTTAGCTACATAAACCAACTCAAAGTCAAAGTAGCTTTTAAAAGTTGAATCATTTATACAAACGTTACGTTTTTATAGTTTTGGTGCTTAATATGGTCTATAAATCACACCAGTGTGGCGCATAAATAAATAAATATTTGATTTTAAATACCTGTACGCATTTAAGATAGACAAATATGTGCAGCCACCTTCAAAATCGCTCGAAGAAAATTGTGTTGACCCATCTCAGACGGAAGTACCATATATCTACATACATTTGCGTATTTATAGTGATGAATACGATAGTCTTGGCGGCCTCTATATCAAAAAACAAATATCATTTGGCAAACAAAAAAGAAACAAAAACAGTTGCCAAAACATCGACAACTTGTTGAACAAATTTATTGATTGATGGCAACATGCAGAAGAAAATTTTGCTAGTAGCCTTCACTGGTGGCTCCTCCTTCTAACAAAACTGTGAACAAGAGCCAAATCAAGCAAAAATTTATATATGTTTCCTCTTGACTGGACAAGAGACACAAGCACACACACACACACATATGACCACAATTTGTATGCAAATGTTTTATTTACTGAAGAAACGAGCAGCCACCGCCTTGACAAACAAGTTCTTGTTCTGATATCACTGATAAGATTTGATATGTGGTTAATGTTAACCACCGCGAGCTGTCATTTTGTCAGGCCCGTCATTTGTCTTGGTATTATAACATTTTTAATTGGCCACGGCATTCTTTTCCACAGGTGAAATTCTCACGCATTGTCCATTGGAGCTGGTGGTACGTCATAGGCTTAGGCTTGGATTTAATTTCTATAAAATTTGACTAATGCATTTTTAATGAAATGAAATAATTACATCATCAAGCAATTGCTTGAGGGCTCTATTTGTAAACAGTTGTGCTGGGTTCTGGCATTAAGTACTTTTCCAGTGAATATTTTGTAGTACATCTAGTGTGAAATTTAGTCATCATAGCTTGAATTGCCTGTTCGGAGAGGCCATTCAATTAATGTTATTTGTGAAACACATTTCTCACAGAGCACTTTTTTAATATTACAATTCAATGATTGGCAACCTCTGTTCGTATTTTCATTGCACCCACTGGACATCACGCCAAATGCCATCAGAGCTGTTAAAGATCAAGTTCGTCGAAATCCACTGCGCAAGCAGAAAATCAGACTTCAGTATATCAGCAAGGACAGTATGTTGCGTATCATTTAAAAACCTGACTTGGGACTCAGTGCTTACAAGAGACACACCGGCCAATTGCTTACAGCAGCTTTCATCCGAAATCGAAGCATAGGGTCGCCAGTCCGCAAACTATGAATACAGACGAATATTGTTTGCTGAGGAGAAAATGATCACCTTAGAGGAATCGTTTAGCAAACAGGACGATAGAGTGTACTCTGTGTACGCACTCACTCCGAAAGTTCAGAGAGGTCACCATCCGGCTTATGTGATGGTTTGGAGGGCGTGGGCTATGATGGGATCACCAAGCTCCATTTTTGCGAGAAAGATGTCAAAACTTTCTCGAAAATGTATTAATCCAACGGAAAAGGTTGTAAAAGGTTTACAACCCACGACATTATTTGCAAACAAGCCGAGGACATTTCAACAAGACAGCGCTCTAGCTCACATGGCAAAAAGGACTCGAGCGTGGAAAAAAAAACCATCTATTGCTACGAATCCCGGGGCTATGTCTTGCTCTACTCGTTGACTTGCTCAAATGTTGAGTCTTTGACTTTTGACTCTTTGAGAGTAACCGAATAAAAATTAGAAAAAGTTTCGAAAAATATTCACTCGATATCAATTTATGACCCAAAAACCGTGAGCTAAAACCAGGTCTGCAAACCCAAAAATATTTTCGGAGCTACGTATCGCAGGTTCGAAGCAATATTTTCTAATGCTTAAGGTTCAGACTTTTGAGGTTCTAGGTTTTTGGGCGTAGATTATGTTTCGAGCCCTGGTTCGCGCTTATACAAATTTATATAGTAAAAATGACACAAATAGCTTGGAAATTGGGTCGAAATTGACATGTAGAACACATGGGACTATTTATAATATAATTCACTATTAAATAAAGTTATATTTCGAAGTTTTATTATCTTATCTTTAAAACTATTTTTAGGTCCAGGATTATAAAATCAGGGAATATTATTGGTGAGACTTTTAAATATAGTTTTAAAGGCTTTTTTAGATTTCGCAATCAACTTACTGCTGATTGTAAGACTCAGTAGCTCAAAACCGTCCAGATAACAGGAGACGTTGCTAGGCAAAACCTTAAATGGTTTCACATCTATAATATTTCTTGAATCCAGAAAACAGGAGACGTCGCTAGTCAGAAACTTGAATGGTTTCACATCTATAGTTTTGCTTGAACCGATTCGATATATTAGGTTCGGAACTGATTCAGGTTTAGATTTTATTACTGAAAAGGTTCGGTTCAACGTTCGGTTCACAGTAAAATGGGAGTAGGAATTCCGGGTTGGAGTCGGTTCGATTCAAAACCGATTTGCAGTTCTGATCAAAACAATTGCAAGTACTAGGTATAAAAGCATTAACATTAAGCTCGTATCTAGCCCAGACAGACACTTCTAACTATAATTTGATAGTAACAAATCTTTCCTGTTAAATAAATCATTGTTTCATATATTTAAATTCGTCTTTTTACCTGCAGGTAGACAATAGTTGAGTATTAATATTCTGTATGAGCCCCAAAACCGTCAGTCCATAGATTTATTTAACTAAGTTTAAGCATTGGTTTATGTACAGGAAGTACAAAAACATTTGACTAGGAATTTTGAAATAAAACACACACACACCAAAACTAAACCCAAATAATAAAACCAGTGGCATTGAGGCTTCACACAAATAAAAACACACATTAATACAAATTAAACTAAAAACCGTTGGCAAAAAAACTCAACATTTAACAGATGGATACATTTTTGTGATAAATCTGTGGCTCAGGTGTCACACTTTGATCTTAATGGAGGCACAGCTCCAAAAAATATTCAATGATTCTTTATTTCAAACAAATTTGCATGGAAATAATTCAATTAGGCAACTTCTAAGTTTTATATTAGCTGCTCGCATTAGCAAACAAAACGCAATTAAAGCTAAACAAACAACAAGAAATACACGAATCATAAAACGAGATCGAAGCAACTGAACTTTTTAAAATTCGCATAGTTAAGTGGCCTGTTTTATGGCCAAAAAACATACAAAAATTCATAAATTTAAATTTCTATTCTAGTTTAGGTGAGTTCGCCCATCCGGTTTCGATATGAAGTGTTAATGGCACTTTTCTTCAAACATGTTCTGAGTTTTGCACGCCTCTCACCCTGAGAGAAGTGTTATCAAATTTATGTAACATTTTTATTTATATTTTTTTATTAAAAATTTGTTATCTATGCATAAGTATCAGTGGCTCAGACACTATTTTTATGCTTAGGCAAGTTGAAATCTGGTTCGTCCAGCTTGACCGCTTTTTTTTTTTTTTGTGATCCATTTAAATGATAATAATCTATGGGCAGAAATGAAAGGTACAGGTTCCAAGTATAATAACTAAGAATCATTTAAAATATGGGCGTGTGGCTTTGGATGACATTGCCACGTTTCAGATTATTGTTGGTTAGTGTGTGAAGTTCAAGGAACTTGTTGACGCACGAGATATAGCAAATTGTAGTGGGGGGGGAGGGGGAGACATTCCCATACGTTAAATGTCACAGAAAATGGTTCAACTAATTATCGTTATCGCTTTCTATATTCTAGCTTATATAATCCTAATCCCAATGCCTGTGCCATTATTTAGATCACATCAACAAAACAAATGCAAATTAGGCAGACTCATAAAAATCGCATTCTCTATAAAGTTTTAATTGATTGATGCAAAATGATGTGCCACATGCCTCATTTATTACCCATACAAGTCTGGATCTGTCCTGCTCAAGGTCATTCAAGTTCACCAAAAAGGAAACCACTTTAATTGATTGGGCCCATTAAAAACTGAACTGGTCTATTAGCGGGTCTGCAGTCTAGTTGGGTTGGTTGGTGGGCGAGACCTTCGTCTGCAGCGGACACTTACCACTGTTTAGTGGTAAAAGTTTACTAATGGCAAACACAAATAATCGAGCCAACTTAATGGCTATTTACTTTCGGTTTCATTTATTAACTTTTAATTTCGATGGGCATTTTAATCGCCCTTCTCTCGGGGTACCAAACATACACACATTAACAATTTATGCAAAACGATGTTTTTGTGTGGCAATTAATCTTGGAATACTCGCTAAGAACAGGTCCAAGCCCAGTCTTTTGTTTTGTTAATGAAGCATCGCGTCAAGTTCTTGACTAGTTTTATGCAAATGAAAACGAAATTTTTAACCAAATTAAGCAAAATATTTATATTCAAGTTTCGCATTTTATCTTAATTTATTTATATATTAATTTTTATTTATTTGTTTCTTCGGGGGCTTATATACAACTATAATCTTCCGTATTTAAGCCTACAAATTAAAACGATGAGGGGTTGGGCTGTCAAAAGTTTAGACATTTTTACAATCCGTTCCGTGTAATAAGCGGATTTGGATTTCCATTTAAGAGTTCTAACGGCATTTGGTAATCTCTGAGGTCATGCCAAGTGGATGTTGCTGTTTTTAAAAACAAATTTGCCGCTTAGCACATTTTTCGCCAAGGTTGCTCCACAATGAGTCAGACATCCGGTTCGGCTCCATTTGCCATTAATCTAAGAGTAACTATCGATCAAGCGTTCGATTGTTCGATTTGTGGCAAATCCTCACATCATTTTCATCACCAAGGCCATATTGGGTCGGTTGGTCGCGTGGGCCAGAATACTTTTCAGCCCCGACTTGTTTAACTAATTATGACCATATTAGCCGCATTTTCGCTCTCCATTTGCAAAAGACATTTTAAATGCGGGTGTTAAGCTGTGAAAGGCAAAATGATCTAATTGTTTGGGATATGGCGTAATCGCCAGAAGGCGTTAAATGGGAAAAGGAAAGAAAAGATGGCTGACAGAGACTAATGATAAAATTAAGATAATTAATAAAAAAAATTTACTATACAATAAAGGTTAGTATACTTTAAGGGGCTTTTATGTACGTATGTAAGTCAAAGCTGGTTAGAACTAGAGGCTGAAAATGTAGCTATGAATCACATAATTTCTTCCACACTTTCCCCATAAGACTAGCCGAAACCCACCGTGCATTGCTACGCCTTCTTAAGACCTCCATTATTCATTATTCATACATTATTCGTCTTCACTTGTCAAACTTTGACAAACTTCGTCAATTGAATTAAAATCAACGACTCCACACGATATATTATTTTCAGATTTATACTATGGAGTTTAAGTGTTAGTTCGTATATGTATACTCCCAGCTCGGGAACATGCCACATATGGTACAAAATTTCCAGATCTATGCCGCACACTTCCAGCGACTGTCCTGTTGAATAGTTTACGGTTTTACTGAACTGCAATTCGTGAAATTGGGCATTCTTCTCCCTCGAAGTCCTTGGTACTATTATATTGTTCATTCGCTGTGTCACAATCAGTGCCATTATACAGTTGCGGGACAGGAAGACTTCGTAACTTAATGAAGACAGGTCTTTTATTATTATTAAGCTGCCAGGGCTAGACAGATCTAATTTAAGCCATTCTTCAACAATGATAAGGCGGCAGACTTTTATCATTTCATATCAATTGGCAAGTCCAAAGAGTTTAAGAATGCTAATGGATAATTCTAGGAAACAAGGTCTATTATACAAAAGGGTTGATCTTGATTCTAGATGATTTTCGTCTGCTAATAATGCACATTTTGGTATCATATTTACGTGACATTACATTGACTCAAAATAAACCATCCGAAATATTTCTAAGATTTTTTTTAACGAAAATATATACCATTTTTAATACATGTGTTAAAAATTACTATATTTTTGACCGCCCCTGAATATGCAATGAATATTGTTGAAAATTATCATGAGAATTCTATAGAAATGACTAAATAGCTATGGTGACAAAATTATACCACCTTGTAAAGTGTAACAAATGGTATTTAATGGTATATCTTCGCTTTTAAAACTCCCAGAAATATTTCTAATAGTTTATCTTAATGATAAGAAGTAATACTTTACGAAAGGATCAAAGAAAGTTTAAGCAATAGAATGGGGTTCTCTCACTACGGAGGCATTCGGCTTAGAAAATATTAGACGGAATAAACCATTTTCGAAAACTGATTTGTTTTCATAACGTATTAAGCGTTCGCTCAACCAGTCGTGGTTACAATAATTTTAAGCAACGTTTCAATATACATAAAATGTGAGCTCATCATTCGCTGAAGTTAATTGCCGAAAAGAAAGGTGGATTTGATAGTAAACCACTAAAGGATTTAAAGTGTCGACTTACACTTCTCTATTCATGAAACGGTATCTACATATCTCCCCAATGACATGCAATTAATTCATCCACAGCTGTTGATTTTGGAATCAGGGAAGCATTGCTTATTTCGGCATGCTTACCGCCTATTATATGCGAGATCTAACGCAATGTTCATTTCAGTTACAGTTCAAGACATGGCGCAGTAGGCGGTCATTCCAAGTAACAGCTCAGCAAATAATATGTTTTTTATTTTAGTTTTTCATTTGCTTTTAAATTTTTCAACTGCTTTTGGTTCTTTTTATTGAGGATCGATCTCGAAAGGAATGATTGAGAGTCTTGTCTGCTTTTCTAAGCCTTCGCGTTCTACAATTCTCAAAGAAACGAAAAAGCTACAGTCTCTTACTCAAAGTTACCAAAATTTTAAGAATCTATAAATTGTATTGAAGCTAAGGTTTGATTAGCTTGGATCGTACGAAGACAAAAAAGATAAGTCGATATTCATCTGAAAATACTTGATGATGATAAGATTCTTTTTGATATGAAAATAGTTATACGATAGGGTAAAATTTGAAATTACAATTGATATTTTTGCCGATTTTATATTGTTTTTCTATGTACAATAGCTTGCAGACCAAAACCTACTCCTGATAAAACAATATTTTACAGAAAAATAGATGCATAATTTCGAACAGAACCTCTAACAGCATCAAGTCTTTTGTTACAGAGTATATCAAAAAGGTATTTTTACAGTTTCTCGAAGTTAATAATTTCTGTTGGAAAGTCATAACCAGAGTTTCCATTATATAGAAACGGTTTCGTTTCAAAAACAGCTAGGAATAACGTTCTTTTATATCACATTTTAGACCACACATTGTGATCTACTCCCCCTTTTTCAAAATAAGTAAGCAAATGCATTTCAGCGATTACCACAGATACCAAATACAATACACCATTTGGACATAGTTGAAGCCTACACACACAACAGACAAACACATGACATGGTCGAGTCGGTATGTTTTCCCCATGCAGTTTTTCGTCATGGGAATCGGTACTATTGTTATTATTATTGTTATTTGATCTTGCCTTGAACTCGCTTCAAAGATGCACCAAATGCAAGTTGCTTATTTTTTTTCTTTTTGGTTGGTTTGTATACAATAAAAACTTTATTCGATTCGTCGCTTTAGCTAAAAAGTCGTTTTGTACAAAATACAAGTTACAAGTTACATTTGTATATGGTAAAAATTTTAGAGTTAATACATAATATGGTACACAAAAAATTGTAAAACTGTGTGGACGGATTACAATGTAGCACAATTTCGTTTTTGGTTCTTAATTAATGGGAGATATTGCTTTAAATTTCGAAATACGGAAAATACTTAACTATAACTCTAGATTAGTAGAAGTTTATGCAATCCAAATTGATAAGAGTGTGTGTGTGTGTGTTTATTGTTGGCAGGACAGGCATTTGAGTCCAGTGGTAAAATGTATATAAAGGCACTAAAAACTAAAGCAGTTTTTTTTTTTTAGTTTGTCTCTAATTAAGGCACGAGCGTACGACCAAAATGCCTGCCATATCGAAAGGGGTTAATTGAGCGTAAATATGATATGCAAATAAAAGTTTCATATACTATATGGATAATGATTCATTTGAGCGTCTTTAAGTAAGCTTCGTTGATGTTTATAGTGGATTGGATTGGGTTGGGTTGGGTTGGGTTATGGGTGGGTGTAGCTGACTCAGAGATGTGCATTGTGACAGGGGAAGAAGATTCAAACCTATTTTATGATTTGGTCACAATTTGATACGACTAATCCTTAAAGCTCTTTAATTTTGAATTTGATTCTTTTTGGATCTTTTATAGAATTTCACTAAACAAAATGGGTAAGTTCTGATAAATATTGAATTAAGTGCCGAGCAATTGTAAGCAAAACTTTAATGCCTTTAAGATAGTCGTTCTAGACCGACTATAACATGCTCTGTACCAACGAAAGTGTATGCACAGTTTACATTTTGCTGCTGCTGTAGTAGCTGAAGCTATAGCAAACTTTCGTTTGCTTATAACTTGAATATCGTTTCCGATCCTTACTAATTCTTTCTTAAATCAAACTATTAAACCGTGGAAGATATGCTTAAATCATACCAAAAAAGCAATTTTTTCTGCTATTTAAAATCCCTAATATATCTCAAAATCTCTGAAGTTATGCGAAAGTGAAATTGAAAATTGAAGCATAGTTATTATCATGATCTTTAGTTTGTCAGCCGTTAGTAGTAGAGATTTGAAGCTTGTAAAAGTCAAAATTTCCCTATTGTAAAAAATTTTACTCTTGATTTTTCCATTTCATGTCTTTTTTTTTTTTTGGTCTTTTAACTTGTAAGTTTGTTGAACGATTCTCAAAACCAAGAATCTGAGCGACATTCCAACATAAATAAGAAAAGTTCGGAGCAAAAGCTTCACTTAAAAACCCTGACCTTCAGGTTTTTGAACATTAACCATTGATGAATTCTGGCCACCGAAGTATCGGATAAAAGTTTAAGGTTTGCAGGCTAACACTTTGTTATCTAAAATGGGCAAAGTCAATAAAGTTTATTGACACTAAGCTCCAGAAATCAATCAATTCAGTTGATTTCCTTTGTTAAATCGGTTCTGAACAGAAGCAACTTCCAATATTTGGCTCGAAAGGCAGATTGAAAACAGTTCAATTACCGAATTTCGCTAATGAGGAGATCTCTAGTCCTTTCGTAAAAATCTCTAAAACTTCTCATGTCAGTTGAGGGCACATCTCTGGATAACTAGCTGGGGGGATGGATTGGAGGAAGCTTTTAAAAAGTCAGTCATTACTTAAGGTTTGATTTGTTGATGATGATTCATAAGTACCAACTGTGAATAGTCTCTTGGGATGCGTGTGTGAGTGTGTGTGTGGACGGAGGCGAAGTCATATTGTCAAATTGCATAAACATTTCCAACTAGAAACTAAATTTAATTATTTAATGGTGAGAATTCTTTGTAGACGAGTCGTGGGGACAGAATGTTCTCAGTGTATTTTTTTGATTTGAATGTAAATGGGAAGTGGCTGCAAAAGATAAGTTGAATGAAGGTCACAAATTTCCATACCAAAAACTACTCACCTACTTGAGCTTTACTATCCGCGCACAAGCTCAAAGCGCGTCTGAGACTCCTTAAACTGCAAACGCTTACGCTGCTGGACATGTGCCTCGGTAAGGAACAGGGTGGCCGCCACCAGGGTCAGCACCGTGCCCACAGAGGCCAAGACAAAGGACCAGCCAAACCAATTGTTGGCATGTTCCGGCATCCAGCCGTTGCGATTGCCAAAACCAGCAAACACTATAACAGCAATGGCCGCACTGACCCCAGCTCCCAGCAGTATATAGCCCAGCGAGCGTATCAAAGTGATGAAATGCTTCTGATCCGGTCCAGCGCAGAGGAAAAACACCAGCACACCTATGGCACTCACCAGCATGCCAATAAAGGCCAGCGTGTAAAAGAACTGAGTGGCTATCATGAAGGCAGGCAGCAGGAATCCACGTATCTCATCATAGCCCGTGGTAAATGGGTCATACACCCAGCGACAGCCCACAAAGAAGCGACGCAGACTGTCATCATTCACATCGGGCAGCGACCGGAAGCAGTGCACCCACAGGCCCAGGCGATCCAACTTGGCTCCGGTGATGCGATAATCACTCACCAGCCAACTGGGCGTAGCAAAGGCTATGGCGATGAAGGCAAAGGCGAAAATGAAGACGCCCACGCCACAGGTTCCGGCCAGTGTGCGGCGCTTCATGTTGACAATGTGATGGGGATTGTTTGTGGTGGGTAAATGCTCCTGGGAATCCTCGCGTGCAAAGTGTGATGACTTTTGCATGCTTTGAGAGTTGCGTTTTGGAAGTGGCCACAAATTGTTTGTGTTTGGCTTTGGGTGTGACTGAGACTATCGGTTATCGTTGAGTACCAAAGCTGCCTATCGATAGGCACTAAAACACTGTTACCACTTAACAGTACAGTGGTAACACAGTGGTAAATTACGGGAAGACTGATTTCTGTTTATTTTATAACTAAAAACAACTAAAACTTTTATGGCCGCGAAATGAACGAACATTATTTTTCTAAACATTCCAATAAAGCGTATTTTGATATAGTTTAGGATCTGTGGCCAGGGGCAGCAGTAGCACCCACCCCGCAAATCCCACTATATACAGTAATATGGCCACCACACGACGCCACCTATCCTGTTGCCACAAATCCTGCAGATCGGGTAGACCCATATGATTACAGAAGGCATGAACCAAAAGCGGAGCCACCAAATGCCCGGTTCGTGCAAACAGAAATGCCGAATAGAAACCAAACAGTGTGGTGTAGATGAATTGAAACAGTCCTATCAGCAGGGCAGTGCTCAGCTCCACACCCAGACTGAGCCGCTCCGATATATGATGCAAATGGGCCACGCCAAAGAACAGCGGAGTGACGAACACTGCCACCACTGGCGAAAAGCTCTGCAAGATCAGAGGCATCATGCAGGCACGGAACACAAATTCCTCGCTTAAAGGCGCCATCACATGATTCCGCACCCAAATGATGCTATTGAAGGAGCCACGCCAGTAGTCCACATCTGAAAAGGAGCCGTTTTAGATAGAGAGAAAGCGAATCATTTGGCCAACCCACCAAAGTAAGACCCTATGGACTCATTCTGCATATTCACATAAATGGGTCCCAGGAACAGCAAAGCTGTTAACAGATAGGGTATCGCCGCCGCCTGCCATAATCCTGGCCAGCGGAAACCCAGCAACTTGGGGAAAGCCTCACGTGCCAGCAGCTCCGGTGAGGAGAAGAAGTACACGAAGGAGGGTGCCAAGAGCATGACGACGGACACACTGGCAAATCGTTTCTTGATGGTCGTGGGATGATCCCGGTTGTGTTTCTGGCTCCAAACGTACAGCGATCCCACATAGATTACGGCCAGGGCAAAGCAACAACTGACGGAGGTGACAATGGGAATGTGTGGCAGTGTTTCCAGTTCCATGTTTAGTACGGGGGTGACAACTTCTTCTTCCATTTCCTGGCTTGTGTTTAACATTTAAAGAATATTATTCATATTTTTTTGGTATCTCCACGGAAACAGCTGATAAAGAAGTAACAGTAAAGACTTAACAGTGGTGTTAACAGCAGAACGTTGCTGGAACGTGAGTGTTAACTTAACAGCGAACGATGCACTGTGGTTGAGGGGCGCTTTGACTTGTAAAAAACAGTAATTTTAATTTTAAATATATTAATTTTCAAAAATATTTCCAGTATAGGCGAATATATCCATGAAAAAATATTTTTACTGTTTTGGAGCATATATTTTAATGTTATCTGATTATCGTGAAGCTTGATAAAGTATAAAATGAGCAAGAAAAACAAAGTTTTGAAGATTTCAGGTGCAATATAGACACAGGCAGGTTTGTAAAATTTAAATTGTATAAGAAATGGACATAAGCCATAATAGTATATCTTGTAGGTGCTTCAAAAGAAGCCTTTGTCTTACACAATTTACGAAAAAACACTGAATTAATTCAATTCCTGAACTATTCCTAATCAAAATAAAAAAAGGGAACAGAAAATTTTGAGTGGTTCTAAAGTCAACAAATTTTGGTGCTTAACAAGCCACTGTGCAAAAGTCAGACGATTGTTTTCAGTGTTGGTAAATATGTGAGAACTGTACTGTAACTGAGACGACTGTTGAACTGGGCGCCAGATTTGAAAACGACGGGGGCATTCTAAAATTCAAATAGATATTTTTCACATACAATTTTAAGCGCATATTAAATTTTTAGTTCATCTTTTGCACTTTACATTAAAAATTAACAAAATTTGTAAAGCAATTTAGTTCAGTCCTGCCTCCAGCTGACCAAAACTTCATCCGTACGATAGCGTTGCGTGACAAAGGCTTCCTCGAAGGGCATTTTAACGCCCGATTTGAACATCTCGGCACCAGCATGGGCTATCATTAGCCCATTATCAATGCAATAGCGTTCATCAATGCCAAACATTTTTCCATCACGCTCCTCGCACATAACCCGCATCATCTCCTGCAGCCGCTCATTGCAGCCCACGCCGCCCACTATCAACACCTGTTGAATGAATCATTATTATTATTATTAAAAAACCTTCATTTAATCTCCTACTCACCTCATTGGAGCCACAGTGTGCCATGGCCCGTTCGGTGATCTCAACCAGCATGGCAAATATGGTCTCCTGTAGTGAATAGCACAAATCCTCCTTGCTATACTCCACCACCGGCTCCGATTCTGCCTTCTTGCGCTTATGCCGTCTCTTGCTGGGCTCCGCCAATTCCTCTATATGTGATAAGATGCCCGAAAAGCTCACATCCATACCCTTGACCACATAGGGCAGTTTGATGTACACCTTGCCCTGCTTGGCAAATTGCTCGATATTATAGCCCGGACTGGGATCATTCGACAGCTTGATAATACGTGCAAAGCGATCCAGACAATTGCCCACAGCTATGTCAATGGTCTCGCCGAATATGCGATATCTTTGATGGGAATAGGCGATGACCTGGGTATTCCCGCCGCTCACATACAAAACAATGGGATTCTGGGCTCCAGTGATGTGACGACCCATTTCTATGTGTCCTATGCAATGATTGACACCCAGCAGAGGCTTCTGCCAGAGCAGCGATAGTGTGCGAGCCACTATGGCGCCCACCAGCAGAGGAGGAGCCATACCAGGTCCCTTGGTATAACAGATAACATCCAAATCGGCGGGCTTTAGGCCAGACTCCTTTAGGCTGGCCTGGACTAGACCTAGAATGGCTTCACGATGATGTTTGGCCGTCTCCTTGGGCAAGAAACCTGTTGAACCGGATAGAGGAAGAGGGTTTGAGTTTGGTACGACTTTCAGGTGAGGAACTTACCTTCGCCCGGTGGCGTAATGTAGGTGCGACGCACATTGGCCAATACCTCACCGTTGCGGATGATGCCTATACCTATTTTATTCGCACTTCCTTCTATGCCCAAGGCGCAGACCATGATTAAAGAATGGAATTAAACTCCAAACAAAACAATGTTTACAATGTGCGGCTTTAACAGCTGAGAGTGAACAAAAGAGATGGCAGCGTGAGCAATGTTAAAACTCACAAGCATCGTGTTTCGACTAACAGGAGAACTGAGCACGGCTTTTTATATAGGTTTATTAATATCATCTAAAAAATTAAAATATTAATTTTTTTGAGTGTACCAAAATGATTCAACAAACCACCATAAAATAATTGAGTTCCTCACATCCTTTTGAATTCACGCTTATTTATTGTTACACATGATTTTGTATTCCTTTTTTATTTTACAACCGCTTAAATGACTTGGCTGCTTTGGTTATTCTTCATGAAATGAGATAGCAATTAATAATATTTTAAAGATAAGAAAATATGTTCTAAAATTTAGACATCATCGACCCATTTCGAAAAGCTATCTACTCCACTGCATCGTATGCTTTCCCGAGCTTAATTGTTGGAGTACAACGATTCCAGAATTGTGAAAACTGTCCTTCTTGCTTAGTCGATAAAATAAAGTGAGTCTTCGCTTAGATTTCGATGCATAAGAATACAAGCTCTTTCTTGAAATTTTAGCAGTACATATAGGTCTACCGAAATAAAAATCCGAATAGAACCACTAAAACATAAGTTTCAGGCTCGAGCCAACATCGTATCTAGTACCGAAATACTATTCCGCTTCATAGCCTGCCTTAAAGACTTTAAAATCGAATAAGTAACAGCCCGCTCAAAAGGCTAGTTCCCATATCAAACACTGAAACTATTAAAATTTCAAACCCAAGTGCTCTCCCACAGCAAGTATTCAATTTTCCCACTGTGCCTCTGACAGTCCCATCTCTATTGCTAACATTGCACTATAAGCTGGGCGACAACACTGCCAGTTGAAATACTGATAAGCGCGGCGGCGACTTTGTCTATGAATTTAATCAAAACACTTGCCAATCAAATAGTATAAACAAATTGAATTTAATACACTGGCCCACACATTGCAACAGTGCAGTCCAGCATAATGTCGTTCCTGATCAAAGCCGCCGGCGTGACACGCCAACTCGTTCATAAGGTTTCACTGTTAAAATCTCAGTTAGCAGACTTTGACCCTGGCAACAACAATTCAATGCGTTTTGTTTTTATCAACCACAGACTACCCCCAACTGGCAGCAGGTGCGCCATCTAAATCTTCTGGAGTTCCAGAGTAAGGACCTGCTGCAGAAATATGGTGTGGCCATACAACAGTTCAAGGTGTTGGATAACTCTCAGACGGATGCGGATTTGGTGAGCAAATTTGGTAAGTCTGAGACTTTATCTAATCATTAGTACTCCATTAACAAATGTGTACATGTTATTTAGATTGTCCCGAATATGTGGTCAAGGCACAGATATTGGCAGGCGGCAGGGGTAAGGGTACATTTGATAATGGATTCAAAGGCGGCGTGCACATAACCTCAAAGTAAGCTTTGCTCCCCCCCCGCGCACAGTGGGACAGAAATACAATCTTTTGATAACAATTTTCCTTCACTTGCAGCAAGAGCGATGTGCTTTCGCTGACCAAACAGATGATAGGCAATCGCCTGATAACAAAACAGACGCCCAAATCTGGCATCTTGGTCAACAAGGTGATGGTGGCACGCAGCATTAACATTACCCGTGAAACGTATCTGTGCATCCTGCTGGATCGCGAACACAATGGACCCGTACTGATAGCCTCACCAGCTGGTGGCATGGACATTGAAGCTGTGGCAGAGGAAACGCCAGAGAAAATTAAGACTGTTCCCTTGGATATAGGCAAACCCATACCCGAAGCCACGCTACTGGAAGTGGCTAAATTTTTGGAATTCAAAGGAGATGCCCTTAAACGCTGTGCCGAGGAGATACAAAAACTGTACACCCTATTCAAGGCGGTAGATGCCTTACAGATTGAGATTAATCCCTTAGCGGAGACGGATAAGGGCGAGGTCATCTCTGTGGATGCCAAGCTTAATTTTGATGACAATGCCCAGTTCCGGCAGAAGGATATCTTTGCCATGGACATCACCGAAGAGGAAGCCGATCCACGTGAGGTTGAGGCCAGCAAATACAATCTCAATTATGTGGCCATGGAAACGGGCAATATTGGTTGCCTGGTCAATGGTGCGGGTCTGGCCATGGCCACCATGGATATTATCAAGCTGAATGGCGGTGAACCGGCCAACTTCCTGGATGTGGGCGGCGGTGTAAAGGAGGATCAGGTGGCCAAAGCTTTCGAAATTTTAACCACAGATCCCAAGGTAAAGGGGATACTGGTGAATGTGTTTGGAGGGATTGTGAACTGTGCGACCATTGCCAATGGCATTGTGGCGGCCTCTAAGAAGATGCAGCTGAATGTGCCCCTAGTGGTGCGACTGGAGGGCACCAATGTGACTAAGGCGAGAGAAATACTTAAGAACTCGGGCCTGCCCATACAGACGGCCAGTGATTTGGATGATGCGGCACATAAGGCGGTGTCGGCACTAAACTAGAGGAGAGATGAAGAGACAACAAGGCAAAGAAAAGTCTTCCCAGCACGCACAGTGGTTAGCATTTAGGAAAAAATTATATTAACGGACATCAACTGGCCTTTTGTAGCTTAAGTTTTAAATGGCAATAAATTACGAAATGTTATAATGAATTCTTATTAGAAAATGTTATTCAATCCATTATAATCCGATAAAAATCACAAGACACAACCACAGTGCGCCACAGATTTAAATGTGGCACCCTGTTTAACAGTCGTGACAGTACGAGCTCTTCCACTTTTACCATCTCTAATACAAATCAGTGTGACCATATGCTAATATTTTTCTCACTCATAATAATTCATTTTCCTTAAAATCTGCTCTAAATCTGTATAAAAAATGAGCCAAAAGGTTATCAAATATATAGGACGCACCACAGACTTTCGTGGCAACACCCTCTGGGAGCTGGTATCCACGCTGCCCAACTGGGGAGTGGGTCGCATGGTCATACGTAACATGTTCCAAAGATATCCGGAGCCCTGCTACATGAGAATTCTGCAAGTGCAGGCTGTGGATGAACAGGTAGTTACTCGACCACTTCGCCCTAAACCCTTATTAAAGTAATCTCTTCCTTAAGCCCAATGAGACACGCAAGGTGCGTGTAACGGTGGAGAAGACCTGGCGTGGTGTCACCCAGCCCAAACCCGTGGAGATCTACAGCACCAGCTATAAGGCGGACTATGAGCTGGTGCCACCGGAAGAGGAGGCCAAGTTCCTTAAGAATCAACAAAAAGTCTCAGAAGTGGTGTTGCCCACACATATCGAGTTGCCGCCTTTGCTGAGAGAATATGTTCGGGAGGAAACGGGCGAGGCCAATCCCATGATGAAGGTACACTTTAAGCAGACCTATAACAAGATGGCTCGACTGGCGCAGCCCGGCGAGAAGACTTCCCGAGACGTCAGCATGACAGTGGGCCAACCCCCCCGGCCGGTCATTGGCAAACTCTATGAGGGATTGCTGTAGAATGTTTGGTTTTCATTTTAATTTTACAATTTTGTTTAACCTTAAGCACAAGAAATTTCCTAAAAACTGTACAAAAAACTTGGTTAGACTATGGAATGGCATAAGTTTGAGGGGAAGGATTAGGGTCACTTGTGGGACTCCAGGCCACGCAGCTTTCGTGTCAGATTGTCCACCTCGAGGCCCAATACATCCAGATTCTCTTTGAGCGTTATATTCTTCAGCAGGGTATCTTCCAGCACCGTCTGCAGTTTCTTATTAATCTCCAGCGACAGTTCCAGGCTCATGCCCTTGCTCTCGGCACCCTTGACGCCGCCATAGATGGCTGCCATGATGCCATTGCCATATTTCATCAATTCACTTTTATTCTGATCACTCTTGGAGGAGGTCAAGGCACCTGCTGTCTGATCTCTCAGCATATAGTGCTGCACCACTTTGGATTTCTTTTGAACTTCGGCCACCAGGGCCTGTGTATGATTCTCCAGGAACTCGATGCGTTCCGTTTGTCTGGCCGTGGCTTGCTGTAGGCGTAATATACGCTCCACCAGCACCTTCTTGGAGGGCACCACCTGCAGTTCGCCTGCATTTTGTGGCACTGCCGTCATCACACTACTGGCCACCGTCTCGGACTCGGAGGATTCACTGGCACGCCGACTGCCGCTGTGTACGCTGCCATGACTGCTGGTGCGACTGTGACTTCTGGCAAGTGCCTGCTCCTGTGTTGGTTGGTGGGCGGCATAACCATTCATGACCTGCTGACAGTTGTGGCAGTAGCCAATGCCCTTGGGTTCCACTATGCCCCTTTTGTGCTTTTGTAACTCCCGCTGCAGCTCTTTGACCACAGTGGAATGCTTATGCTGCGAGGCCTCAAAGTCTCCCTGCAGATTTTCGAACTTCTCCTTGGTTAGCTCATAGAGTTTGGTCTTTTCGGACAAATGTTTGGCCAACAGTAGACGCTCTTCATTCTTTTCCGCCGACTCGCTGCTCAACTGTTGCTCCAGTTCCTGGTATTTGTGATCAAAGTTGAGTTTCTCCTGCTTTAGCAGCTTATTGTCCGCCTCCAGACCTTGAGCCTGTAAGATAAATATAGAAAGGAAGAAAGAGAACTTAAGTTAGGGATTGGTTCTAGGATTGGGTCGTTCATAAGGCCTCGGTGGCGCAGTTGGCAGCGCGTAAGTCTCATAATCTTAAGGTCGTGAGTTCGAGCCTCACCCGGGGCATGTACATTTTTTTTTTTTTTTGTAAGAAATTTTTTGGATTATTTTTAGAAATTTATGGTGGATCGAAAGACCGTAAAAGTACGTTTTCGTACAGATTTGAGGTGAATCCGGAATGTTAGCTTTAAAAACGTGTTTTATAGAATGGGATTAGGCAAAATTAAGTGCAATCTATAAACAGAAATGGCCTTTTAGGTATTTATCGGAATTCCGTACAATTGAAAGTCCGTAGAAATTACTTTTCGCACAGATTCAAGCGTAAGTGAGAAGGTAATCAGTAAGAAGAAACTTTAAGGGTTGAGATAAGGCGGAATTGGGGGCAATTACCACACGGAATTGGGTTCTTATTCTATTTCGCACTGCCGTACAACTGAATTACCGTTAAATAAGCTTTCTGTACAGATTTGAGAAGAATCTGGAACGTTAACTTTAAAAACGTGCTTTAAGGTATGGGATTAGGCCAAATTAAGGGCAATCTATAAACAGAATTAGCGTTTTAGGCACTTTTCGAACAGATTCAAGCTAAGTCGGGTTAAGATTAGGCGGAATGTGGGTCAATTACTACAAGGAAATGTTTCTTCCTTCCTTTTTAGAACCTTTGAACTTGTTCTACAACTCCAATTAGTTGGTATCCTAGCCAATTCAAGAGGTCTACTCTCAGTTTCTATAAGGAATCATTTCAATTTGCCCTACCTTAGCCTCAGCCAGACAAATATCATTCTGCAGTTTGACAATCAGTTCGCTCATCTCCCTATTAATGTTAAGTAATTCCTGTTTCTTTAGCTTCAACTCTGCCAAATCGATGTCATTGTCCTGGGACAGAGATTCCAATTCCTGGACACGGGTTTGTGCTTCAGCCAGCCTTTCTTCATTGCTGAAATATAAACAGAATCAATTTGTTGCCCCGCAAATGGGCTGTTAACGACACTCACATGGTATTCTGTGTGCGCAGCAGTTGCAGTTCTTCCAGTTGTCCACGCAATTTGGCCGAATTGAGTAGCTCATCACTGTAGGAAGCTTCTAAATTATGATGATGTTCCCTAAGTTGTGTAAGTTCCTCGGTAAGTTCCAGATGCTGCACAATGGGAAATGATTAGAGGTGCATTACCTAAGTTTTTGGGTTAAGCTTGCCGTTGTGTTTAACTGTTGGTAGAGCAGCTGCAGCTCTTTATGGGATTCATTTTGTTTGTGCTGCTCCTTGTTGAGTTTATCCAAGGCCTCAGTCTTGCTGGTAATCTCATGTTTTAGTAAAATGCTATTGGCATCGTACTCCATTTTGAGTTTCTCTGGAAGAGAAGAACATTAGAGCTGTTAGCTAATAACTTGGCTTAACCCACCATTGGCCTTTTCTTCCAGCTTATTTGGCGCATTTCGCTCCTCTTCCAGTTTGCGTTCCAGCAGCTAGAAAATTTAATTAAGGTCATATGCAAATCCCTTCAAATCTGGCCTCCTGCAACTTACAGCCTTGGCCTCCGTTTCCATTTGCAGCTTGTTTACATGATACTTCAGCTTGGACTCCAGATGACCCATCTCAGTTTTGAGTTTCTCGCATTCCCTTTGATATTTGCGCACCTCGTTGCACTGTGGGGAGAAATAGATCAGTTGATGTGGAAGTCTGGGCTTAATCCACTCACCTTCTCATCTATAATATAGGTAATGCGAGACTTCTCCTCGTTGAGAGCCTGGAAGCGTGTGGACACATTCTTGACCTCTTTCTTGGCCTCGCCCAGTTGCTTCTCCACCAGCTCCTTTTCCTTTTTGGCATCTATTAGAAGTTTCTCTTGCATGGCAAACTTAATGACTGTGGCCTCCTTCTCCTTGGTGGCCAGATCCATTTCCTTGCGAAATGCCATCTTCTCCTTGTCCAGTATGGCATTCTCACGCTGATACAATTGCATACGATTATCCTTTTGAGCAATGGAGGTGCGTAGTTGTTCCAATTGCTGTTCAAAACTGCGACGCTGCTCCTCCAGCTGGGCCAGACAATGTACATGTGAGAGTATATCTGTGGCAGCAGGAACATGCACTTCACTGTTGTGGGACTTGGTGGGGGATTCAGACACCAGTTGCTCTGTTGTTGGTTCAGGCTCATTTTGAATTTGGGTTTTGTTGTTGGTTACCAGCTGCTGCAAAGACTTAGGCTCTGCTTCCACGTCTACTTCTGGGGATGGTTGATTTCCATTTTCCGAGACCAGTTTCGTCTCGGAGTTTGCCTCAGCCGGCTGGGCAGCCTGCGCTGTGTCCATATTTATTAATGGTTAACGAACTGCACGATGCATTTAATATAAACCAATTGGTCAAATCGAAGCAGCGCTGCAGCGTCGTCGTCGTCTTGTTTTGATTATTTGTCACTAACGCGTTGGTAGTACCGTTGGTTGGTAATATTTTTGGTATTAGAAGCGGCGTTAGTAGTTTGGCCATTTTGTAGCTACTGCGCTTGGCGGGAACTGTAGCCAGTTTGAAAGTCACAACGGCTTTATTTTAATTTTCACAAGACTACGGGAAGGTTTTTGGAATATCATAACGTGACAATACTCAAATTTGATAGTGACTTCAACATCTATATTTAATCATTTTCATCATCTGCAGAAATTTTAAAGTCTCTGGCTTGCAAATGTGAGATTTGTGAAAAAAAGCTAAAAACGTAACAAATTTTCAGCTAGGATTTGTTTTTATAATTTGAATTTTGGCTTTCTTGTAACGGTGCTTTAGCGGGAAGTTCGAAACAGCAACACACTTTTACAGCGAATAAATATTATACTTTGGAAATGACCTACCCTACGCTGTGGAGCAGATCGAGTATGGCATTTCCTCATACTTGGATTCTTCCTAACACCCCCAAAATCTGATGTTATGGCCCAAAAACTGCATTCGGGTTTTTTTAATTTTTTATGGACGCATGGACCGTCTGATTGTGTATAAACTTAGCAATTCCAATAGCGACATGCGTAATAAACTTTATTTAAAACTTCTTTTACTACAAACATAAATAAATAGAGACCTGGACTTGGCCTATCCAGTGCGGCCATGCTCTTCCCTTGCCTCACCACCACCCGTGGCACCCACTGCACTTGCATCAATATGCTCATCATACGATTCCTCCTCTAGTTCACCTCCATTGCCATCCTGGCTATTTTGATTGGCACTTTCATGCAATCCTATGGTGGCATGTGCCGCCGCCTTGGAAGCATTTACTTGAGCAGCTGCCGCTGAGGAAGCGGCTTTGAAAGCCGACTCCTTGGTGGCCGCATAATCCACACGAGCTTGATGCAATTGCTCTTCCACCTGCTCCAACCTTGTCTTGGCCTGTCCCACCATAGTGGATTGAGAGGCCAATTGATGGCTAACCTCGGAGGAGGTTTGTTCAGCCTGCTCGGCCACAGATTTGGCATTGTTAATTGCAGCGGTAAGCACCGAGATGTGATGATGGGCAGCTTGGGCAGTTTGTTGAGCCAACTTAGAGGATATTTTGGCGGCCTTTAGTTGCTCCAGCTCGCGTGAGAGGGCACGTTGAGCCTCCGCAGCCTGTTGCTCGAGCTCCTGGAGTATCACATGCTTGCCGGTCAGGGCAGCCTGGGCAGTGGCGGCGGCTTGGGTGGCCGCCTGTGCCAACGTGTTTTTGGCCAAAAAAGCAGCCTGCTTAGCAGCCGAATGCTGGTTGGACACCGCAGTCCAGGCCTGATCCGCTGATCCCTGGGCTATGGAGCGTAAACCGCTGCCTATGCTATAACCAGCCTTGGAGGCTTCTCCTGCTCCTCCTCCACCTCCTTGGTGGTAGTAATTCTTGGGGGTATGGTAATGCTTTTGCTCTTCCACCTCCTCCTGATGTGCGGGCTCAAAGTAGTTGTTCTGCTGCAGATGATGTGGTGTTGCAGTTGCCTGCTGTGGTCGGTAGTGGTAGCCATTTCTCTTGTGTAGACGTCCCCAGGACTGCGGCGCAAGCAGCACTAAAATAAAAGTTTGAATGATTTTTGAGGCAGCTACCAGCATCGTCTTTGCAAAACTCTTACCCAGCACCAGCCAACTTAATCCTTGGATGTACATATCTCTAAAGCGGCTGGATTCAAATTAAGCTAGAAACCAGTCCACCATCTGCATTTTATAACCAGCTGAAGAGTCCAGCGAAGCGCATATTTTAAGTTTAAGTTGCGGGAAGTCTGTTGCGGTTTTTGAGTTTTACACTTTGCTTTTATTATTAATACATTTTTTTGTTTTTGGCCCTCTCACTGCCAAAAGGTGTAAAACTCTTTGAGGAGGAGGAGGAAGCTTTGGCTGGGTGTCTTTTAATGCACCGCCGACACGCAGTTGGTTAGTGAAATTTAAAATATATATAATTTATATTTTATGACCAGCACTCGATTGTAATTGATCTTAAAAAGGCTTTAACCAAATAGCATATGGCATAATGGTATATAATGAAAGCGAGAGTGGATTTACGGACTACAACAAGTTAAACACATTTCTCTTAATTGGTTCATATCACAAAATGCTTAAATTTGTTCAACTCACGAGGTATACAAAACTCCTTTTATGTTTACATTCGATTAATATCATAATTCGAACTATAATTGCATTTTCCTGCTTTTTGTTGGGAGACTTGGATTTTGTTTTTTAACAGTTTTTTAACACCTTTCCAAATTCCACATCGTTTGGATTCACAACTTATATTCATGGCATTGATTTATTGGTAATGCAATTATCTTCTGGGGATGCATTGGACTTCATCTAGATCTGCGTAGTCTGACTAACTGTCTATTTGAATGACCTTTCTGCAATTCTTATAATGGAGTCTGTCTTAGAACTAGTTTCTAGTTTTGGTAGATTTTTAACCTTCCCATTATCTTAAGGGTGTCATGTGACGACTCAAATTTGTACTTTCTACCTACGTTAACAATTTACGTAAGGCTTTGTCGAACTTTTGTATGACAGCTATACTATATAGATGTCCGATTTCGACCAAACTTAATGGAATCTTAGTAAAGCATAGCAAACTAAAAAATACAAAGTTTGGAGGTGTTTTCTTTGAAAAAAAAAAACACTTTCTCTCACTAAAACTAGTTTCTCGACCGATCATTCCTATGGCAGCTATAACCTATAGTCAGCCGATTTTGTCCAAACTTTGGAGAACTGTGTGAAAGCTTATACAATAAATATATGCCAATTTTAAAGAGGTTTACGTTAAAAACAAAAAAGTTTTTCTCACCAAGACTGTTTTTTTAACCTTACTTTTGTATGGCAGCTATATCATATAGTTGTCCGATCTTCACTAAACTTGACAGAATTATAAAAAAGCATGGAAAACCTATGTATACAAAGTTTGAAGACGTTTCCATTGAAAAGAAAAAAGTTTTTCTTACTAAAACTACTTTTTCGGCCAATTCTTCCTATGGGAGCCATAAGATATGGTCATCCGATCCGGTTAGCTCTGACATATTAGTAGCGTGCAGCAAAAAGAAGACTCTGTGCAAAATTTCAGCTTGTTAGCTTCAAAACTGAGAGACTAGTATGCGTAGAAACAGACTGAAAGACGGATGGAAAAAGCTTAATCGAGTTAGCTCGTCAACCCGATCAAGAATATAGATGGTTTATTGGGTAGGAATTTAATATTTCTATGCGCTGCAAACTTCTGGGCAATATTATAAAGAAAAGACTTGGAAGTACCCTAAATCTTGTGTGTAAATGCGAAAAAGCTCATTTCAAGTATGGATTCTTACTAACTTAAAATCCTGTACAGGACATACAAGTGAATGGCAAGTGGAAATTTTAATGTGGACCTTCGATTTTGCATGAGTGTGCTGTGCGAGTTGCTAAGAGTGCCGAACTTCACACATATCCGGGTTTGACCAACTTCACAGATATCGTTTGGATTGGTTTTAAGTTCGGTTATCTTAAATTTGTTGAAGGTGGCTGGAATCAAGACCGTGGCTTTTGACTTCTCCCGGTTAATAATTCTTTACATCTTTCGTCATTTTTTTGTTCCATAAATTAATTTATTTAAATACAATATTTTAATTTATTACAAATATACAAATAAATTAATTAATCATTAAGACAAAACTACAAATTTTTTTTTACACAATCAAAAAAAACACAAAAATTTACAACAATAACTCGGGTCTCACACACTGATTGGGTAACGCCCGCTAAGTGGGAGAGCTGATGGATGAGTGTGACAATTAAGTGAATGGGGGCGGCATAACAAGCCAAAATCAAATAACATAACAAGTAATAGTATCAAAAAACGTTGCAGAGATGCCTTAAAAACATAAATATGAGTAACAAGACGTTGTTGTACAATAAATTACGTTCACAATTACAAAGACCTGACGCGACGGGTCTTATAAGAGCGCGTAGAGATGGCTTATCAAAAGTGAAAAACGAACTCGTCGGCGACATCATGGGCAACATGATAGGCAGTCACCTCCGCCTCCTGTTTGTTGTGCTCCGTTAATCATTGATAGCTCTGTGTGATTTGCTGAATCCACGGCAGATAGGCAGAGACCTTCACGTAGACGCCGGGCACATTTACTTGACCACAGCCAATGCCCCAGGATACCACACCCACCACATTCCAAACGCCATTACGTTCACATACCAAGGGACCGCCGCCATCACCCTTGCAGGCATCCTTGCCCTCCTCGCCGCCGGCACAAATGAAACCGGGATTGAGTTTGTAGCTATAACCGAGACGGGTATTTCTCAATTGAGCCTCACACTGATGATGCGATAGTATGGGCACATCCACCTCCTTCAGTATGTTTTGGTATTTGCCATGCTCGCCAAAGGCATCCTTGCCCCAGCCAGTGGTCCAGCAGCGGGCATTGGTAAAGTCGGAATACTTATCGGGCAGACAGGCGGGACTAATGTGAGGATTTTTGGTAAAGTCCACAGGATGATCCAATTTCAAAATGGCCAAGTCATTATCCAAAGTGCCGGCATAATACTCGGGATGTATGTGCACAGAGACAACATCACGTTCGATGTAGGGGAAGAATTCCACATCATGGTTGACATCCCATTCGCCCAGACGGACACGCAAATCGAAGCCGTTTTGTCTAAGAAAAGTGGACAAGAAGTTAGAGAAGTACTAGAGGAGTAGTTGGATCAAGAACTTACGACTTAATGCAGTGAGCAGCAGAGATTATATGTTGAGCATCAATGAGTGTGCCGCCGCAGGCATAAATTGATTCCTTGGGATCCTTCTTGAGAATGGCCACATGCCAGGGATATTCACCAAATTCACTGTCACCATCAACATAGACGGGATTCTTGATGCGTCCCGTAATGCCGGCAGCATTACGTGTACCACAACGTCCCAGCTGTTGTTGAGGTGGAGCCTGGGGACGGAGGGGGCGACGACAGCAAACTTCGTTGATGCGACAGGACTTTTCCACGGGACGATTACCATAGTAGGCACGCTGTGAGGAAGGAAATTGAGGTAGGAAGGTTAGGAATGGGTTGAAAAGGAAATAAAGGTAACGGCAGTATTTGATGGTGTACACCAGTGTTGGGTGGCTCATGAATTAAAATGAGTAGCTTACTCAATTCTAGGTATGATTGTTCAGTCTTTGATTTATTTCTGAGTATCTCTCCCAGTTGCTCCGATTTTGACTTTGGCTTGAGTAGGTAAGGTTTGAGCAAGTGCGCAACCCAACAGAAGAGAGCAATGGAAGTGACTGAGCAATACAACTACTGAGAACAAAGATAATTGAGGCATGAGCTAATGAACAACTGAGCTACAAAGGGAGCAACTGCAAGAAGATACTCATCTTTGTTCACTTTACTCAACACTTTTTCAAAGTGAACTAAGGGAGCCTAAACAAGAAGCTACTCAAAACTATTCAAAGTGAACAATGTGAGCAACTGCTTCATGATCCACTCCTCTGTTCGACAGACACTGAGTAAGCAACTGAACAGCTGAGCCCCAAGAGCTAATGAGCAACTTAGCTACAAAGTGAGCAACTGCAACCAGTTACTCATCTTAGTTCACTTTGGCAAGCAGTTTTACTCTATATTCTATAAAAATCAGCTACTGCTTCATGATACTCACTTATGTTCACTTTGACAAACTGATTTAACCAACATTTTTTTAAAGTGTAAAGTGAGCAAAGAGCCAGTGCAATAAGATACTCATCTTTGTTCCCTTAACTTAACAGTTTTAACCAACACTTTTTCAAAGTGAACAATGTAAGCAAAGTAAGCAGCTGCACCGAGCTACTCACCTTTGTTCACTTTGCCAAAAAGCGTTTGCCCAACACTTTTCAAAGTGAACAAAGAGTAAATGCACCAAGATAACCAACACTGTTTCTGTTCCAAATGCAACACAGAGAATACGGAGAGTACCCAACACTTTTGCACCCCACTTTTGTTGTACCTGCTCTGCTGTAGCTGGACTCTCCCACACACTAGACTTTCCCAACTTTTCAAACTGCTCTTGCTCCTGCTCCAAACTCCTTCTACGACGATCGTGTGGAAATGTTATACGATCACTACCAGCTGCCTCACCCGGTGCTGGTGTGGGTATATGATGTATGGGACTCAAATTCAATTGCTTGCCACGACGATTGGGTTCACTCACATTGGAACTACGTTCCAAATGATGCGAGAATTGCCCATAGCCACCATAGCCACCATAACCGCTAGACCCGTACTCATGCTCTTCTCCCGCATAAATGGAGTTGTAGGGACTGGAGTACGAGCTCTCCTGATGATGATGCTGGATCGTGGGACCACTATGATACTCAAATATGGGCGTACTGGGAAACATTTCCACACTAAAGTGCTGTACCGGACCTCCGCCATAGTGATGCTCGTGATGCGGATGGTGCGATTCATGGTGCGGTTCATGGTGCGGTTCATGGTGCTCATAGCCGCTAAAGTGATCGTGATGATGGTAGTGCGTGCTATATGCATCGGTGGGCTTCTTTTTAAAGAAGTCTCCCACTTTTTGTATCAGATTCGCATTGGGTGTCACATGTAGATTAACCAATGGCTTCACCACCTTCTCACCATATTCCGTTTTGGCCACTTGCAATGAAACCAAGGGATTTACATTCAATAGACCCAAATTCAGGCCATTGGGTCCCACGGAACCGAAATGGGGATTCTGTGCGGGATAATAATCGCCCAAAACATTGCTGGGATAACCACCATAGCCGCCGGCTGAGGGAAAGGGTAGACCGAAGCTAACACCATAGGTGGGTAGCACTTTGCGCTGTATCAGCTCCAAAGCTTGAAGACCAGGCAGACCCAAACCGGGCACCTGACGCTAACGGGCGAAAGAACGTGGTCGTGGGGGTTAGCTCAGTGGGTGGGTGGCAAACCAAGAGAAGGTAGTAAAAGGCGTGCGACCTTGAGAACAAACCGTGCTTGGTTAGGTGGGTTTTAGTGGAGTTTATCATCAAACGACTAGCAGGAGCATGGAGCGAGCGTGGTTTAGTGGACGAGCGTTGATTGGTTGGTTGGGTTTGCGTGCATGTGTGTGGGGGATGATTAGATTAGTCTTTAGCCAAGAACTTACCCCTTGAGAATCGACCGAGAGATCACTGGAGTCCTCTTCCTTCTGTTCAGCCTGACGGCGTGTACGTTTCGTGTCCTCCCCATCTTCCTGCTTCTTCTGCTCCTCATCCGACTTAGCCTCTGCCTTGATGGTGGTGGTACCATTGTTGGCCTCATCACCCAAAGCCTCAATATCTTTGCCCAGATTACGTGGATCAATGGCCAAAATCAAATCATCCTTGCGTCCTATACGATCAGCGGCCGGACACTGTGAGATGGGCACACACTGACAGTCCACAATCTGTTGACGGGAGGTATCATAGCCACCGCCTCCGGGCTGATATTGTCCCTGAGCCCCGCCATAGCCGCTGGACAAGCCATTGTAGTTACCTCCACCCTGTTGCAATTCCTTCTTATAGTAGTCCGGATTTTGACTGTGATAGCTGCCGCTGAGCGAGGAGCCACCAAAGCCGCTTTGACCAAAGCCAGCATTATTATTACTGCCAAAGCTGCCCAGTCCCGAGGCAGGCTTGTAGAGATCACCGTTGGGTTTTTGGGAAAGACCAAAGCCTCCGTTCTGCGACAGTAGACCACCCTGGGAGGCACCACTGAAGCCGGCGTTGAAAGCATTCGACTGTGAGAAACCTCCCGAGCTGGATGCCTGAGGTGTGTACGTAGCCGAAGATTGAGCCAGAGCACTGAAATCCGTATTAATGGACTGTCCGGAGCCTATGGGTACCGTTACACTGGGCACCTTGGCACCCTCACTGCCCTCCACATGATGATAGTGATGATGTACATGCTGTTGCAATGCATCCAAAGGAGCTCCAACCACCACTTTGTTACTCGAAGAAGTGGCAGACGACGACGACGAAGAAGAAGATTGCTGCTGCGAATAGAAACCATTCAGCGACGAGGGAGCACCCTGTAGACCTTCGTTATTCTCAAAATTGTAAGGTGGTGGTGGTGGTGGTGCACCATTAAAGATGGGACCTGACTGCTGGGGTCCTCCTGTATACAAGGGACCAGGTGGTTTACTGTCATAGATGACGGCACCAGGTGGTGGCTTCGAATAGATCAGACCATCAGCAGAACCATCAATAGCCGATGGTGGAGGATGCTCTAGGTAAGGACCACCGGGTCCGCTGGGTCTATAGGGTCCGGAAATCATGGGTTTGTAGGGTCCCTCATAGCCCACTTTGCGTGGTGGTCCAAACGAGTTGATCGAATTCATCGGAGGACGTCCATTAAAGTAGCTGGGTGGTGGCATAGGTTTGGGTGGTCCATAGGGTCCACCGCTGAAGCTACCCGAGGGTGGGGGTGGTCCCTGAGCATAAATGGTCGAATAGTAGGGACGTTTCTCTTCCACATCGCAGCTCATGAGTCCCAGACCACAGAGCTTATCGCGTATGAGATTACGTGCCTGCAGGTCATTGCCCTGCTGCAAGGCCTGATCTATGTTACCATCGGCATAGACAGCATCATATTCACCCAGATTGCGACCCTCGCGACGAGAATTGATCAATTGCTCAATGATGGTATCAATTTGGGTATCATTGCTCTGAATGGACTCATGTACGGCATAATTGCGACCTTGTGTGTCGGAGGAGTCGCTGGTGGCGGCTGCTTTGGAGTCCTCCATGGGAGCCCATTCGTTGCCCCAATTGGAGTCGGCGGCCCAGGTAACTGAGGCCAGCAGTACAACTGCTAACAAGCTCTCCCGCATTCTCATTGTGTGTGTGTGTGTGTGTTTGTTGGGGGTGGGTCTGGAATGAAAAGGGAAAATATTTTAGGTTTAGGTTTATTTGATACTTAAAGGAACTTTCTTGAAGAACCTAGGAACTAGTCAAACGGAGCAGAAACAAGGGATTTTTACTTTAAAAAATATATAAGCCCCCATTTTCACTTTCGCATTGATTTTAGGATTTTGCGGTTTGTAAGCACTGCTGATCACCTTTTTTCAAGGTATAATACTCAGAATTTGCTAAGACACTCTCTAAGGCACTTCCGTTTTTTATTTAAAAGATCCATAAGAGCCAGCAGTAGCTCATCAGCACTGACATACATATTATATTGCTGTATAAGCTTCTTCAATACTACGACTAGAGCTTTAATACTGCTGAGTTGCTGCTGCCTTATTAAGGTCGTGCATTAGAGTCGTAAAACTACAAGCTAAAAATACTTAACAATATAATTTCTCCTAGATAAGCCTTTCTACCGATTCAGGCAAACTTAATTCGATATGAAGATAGCTAGAGCTGATTTTAGAAAATAATGACTTATTGGAAAGAGTTTTCAGTCAAATGATGAGTTCATATGCTAATCGAATGACTTTACCTGCACGAATCCTTATTTTTTTTGAAGAAAACTACAAAATTTAAAGATCGTTGGACTAATTTGAGATATAAATTGAATTTAGTATTAACTTTTTACTTATAGATCTAGGCATTACTGCCTTCTGAAGCGTGTAAAGATGAATGAAAGGATATAGATTAGTACGTTGGAATAAAAGTAGGAAAATAAAGAATATTTCAAGACCCAAGTCTATATCCCAAGACTATGAATCGCTTCAAAAAAGTTTTGAATCGGTTCCAAATTGGTTTAAAGGCCTAACTCCATGATTATTTAATCAATGAACTGCAAATTTTTTCTGTAGGTTGGTATTATGGAGTTAGATATGTTTACAGGTTCAGAACTGGTTTTGAAATGTTTTGAGGAGTGGTTCGGTGACTTATTTTAAAGATAAGTTGAGCTGTGAGTTGAAAATTTCTCAGAGATTATTTGATCTACGATCTGAAATATTGTCCTGCGGGATTTAAATCTGAGAATTAAACATTTTGCTGCTTCAAGATTGGTTTCCCACCTAAGTAAACAGGGTAAACTTACTGTTACTTTGGCAAGTTGGTGGATTTTGATATCTTTTCCAATTTGAAACTGTTTTCGAACAAATTGGGACGTGTTCAAAAGTTTGAAGCGACTTTCAGGCAATTTTTGTAATTTTGTTAGACTTTCTTTGTTGGGTATCCTTAGTTGCTAAGCATTTTTGTAATGTGTTTACAAATGTGATTGCGAACAATTAATAAAAAACTAAATTAAATAAAAATAAAAACTAGAAATATAACTCTCTCATACGAAACATATTGCCAAAATTTAGAAAATTTGAGCTTCTAGAAATACATATTCTATTGAAATGGTATGTATATTTGAGTAAAGCTAGAGTTTTAACTCTCTCATACGAAACATATTCCCAAAATTCAAAGGTTTTGAGCCTTTGGAAATAAATATTCTTTGAAATTGTGTGTCTATATGAGGTATATTCATTCCAAAAGTAGTTCAAAAGTAGCGACACGGTTTGTTAAGACTCGTCTCAGAAGCATAGCACATAACAGCTATTGGGAAGATAAGAAATCGGCCCTAAGAAAACTTCATAAGTTCCGAAAAAGTCGAAAAGAAGTCTTTATTCCGAAAATAACAGATTGACCTCAGCAGCATTATGAAGAAAATTTGAGTCCTACTCCAAGCCTGATCTCCCTTCTAAAAAAATGAAGGTTCATTAGTGGAAATTTTTGGACTCTCTTACATAATACCCTTAATTGTATATAGACACGTCTGTATGCACTGTGTGACACCATTACCCCAAAGCCAAAAAGCCATAAACTGGCTGGTCATTGTGCCAGTTTACATTTCTCCATATATACACTCTACCCTTCAATCTTTAACTGTGTGTGCAATACCATGGTAACCGGTCTTCAAACTCTTCACAGTGAGTCACAAAAGTCTCTTGGACTTTTACTTTCGTTCGAGGTCGCAGACCGTGGACTACCTCTTTCAGTTAATGACTTGTTTTTTTTGTATCTCTCTCTCTCTCTCTTTCTTTTTTGCTGTAATTTATGAGGTAATTTTCTTTGGAAGATTTTGCAAGCCTATCGCTCAACTTGTGATCTTTTTTTTTTTTGCGCCTGGACAGCTGCATCCGTTGGTAGGGGTTTACGCTTCATGAGCTTTAGTTATGTCATTACATTACATTTGGAAGGAGGCGTGGGTAGCAGTGTTTTTGGCTTGTGATCTTATGTAAAGTAGATGGAGTCGGAACGGATGTTGTGTGCAACGTTGCATTGCAAATTGCCGGCCAAGTTGGGTGTGGGGTTTTGGTTGTTTTTCCAGTGAAAGTTTTTCCACTTTAAGGGCTTTTCATAGATGGTTACACTTAGCTAATTGCTCACTGTTTTTTTTTTTGCTTAAGAGATTTTCATTGGTTTGTCACTAGGATCACTGATCTCATTTTGGTCTCATTTTGTTCACTTTTGCACACTCACCCAATAATTTAAATAATCCCAGTATTTTAGTTTAGTTTCTTATATCCTTTCACTGCACACACTATGTTTTGTCTGTGGACTGTGTGCTGTTCGTTTGTCTGCAAATCGTTGACTGATTTCGCTTTCGTCTGTACGAGAGGTTTTATACAAAAGTGGCTGTGCGCCTGCGCAACGCCAACGCAGCGACTGAGCGGCTGGCGCTATTGCGAATTGAGGGCCCAAAACAAAAAAAAAAAAAGGGGGATACAACTCAAAATTTGTATTATTTGGCAACTTGATTTTGGGATAATAATTGTTTCTGGTACGTGACGTCAAATGAGTTAATTGTTAATTGGAAATTGGGTAGGTCACTGGAAACGGGAAAGCTCATTAGGGCAGAAAATAAAAACGCATAAAGGTTGTACAAAATTTGAACACACATAAAAACACGAGTATGTTGAAAATTTCATTTTGCCCAAATTAGCGCTTTATGATTTTGTTGTGTTGTGAGTTAGAGCTGTATTTCCATAAAGCAACTTCCCGGAAAGGCACTGGGCCAGATCTTATGCAACTTATTAATTGGGTCAAATGAACAAAAAGGGTTGCCACAAACCGGATCTCGTCCCCTCATCCAGTGGTGGCATACATTTTTTTTTTCAAACTCATCGTGTCTCGCCTCTTTACCCCAGGGCCGAAATAAACGTCATCGTCTGGTGGGTCATTCATTTGTACTTACGGAATTACCCGAGGTTCATTAAATTTAGAGAAGCCAGCTCAACCGATACGCGTGCCGCTTATTGTGTGTGGTCAGTGAGTGGTGAGTGAGTGAATGACCTTCCTCCGATTGTTAACGTTTAGCCACTTAATTTGCGTTTTATGTTAAATATTCCAAGAAAGTTGAGCTCTGAAAATTATGCTAATCACATTTGATTAATTTTCATGTTGTACGTTTGTTGTTTGCCAAACACCTTAGTGTTGATACAAATGCGTTGAGTGGAGCAAAAAAGATGCTTGACCATCGGGTTTTTTATGACTCACCACTGGCTGTTTCTGGGGCTCGTTTTGAAGGAGGTGCGTCGAACCTGCTGCTGATTCGTTTTAATTCCGTTGTCAATTAGCTGAAATTTTGTTGCTATTGGTAAAATCCCAAACTTATTTTGGCTGTCTTGAACTTGACCTTAGGCCTTGTGGGTGACAGGTGGGAAAAGTGTATGAGCCGTGTAAGATTGTGGGGTTTAACGGTTCAAGGTATTGAACAGTTTGGAGTACTCAGTGTGTGAGATGAAAGATGGTTTGCTTGCAAAAAATTGTGTGAGCGGATTAAAGAAGCGTTTTTGACCAATGAAATTATCTATATAAATATATGTGAATTTACTTAGAGTTTTAATAACAGCCAATGAACATTTAGTTAGTTATTAAATATAATAATACCACTAATTTTGAAAAGTCACGTCAGAAAAATTTTAAAATTAGGCCCTAATACCTTTTTGCCACTGACAATCAATCAAAATCTTTCTGGAAATTTTCCTTCCTACTATTTCCGCATTTCTGCTTTTATTTTGTTTAATATTTTATAATATAATATTATATAATAAATAATAATATTTATAAATAATATTTTATAATTTTTATAATATTTTATATTCTATTCAAGGGAAAACATAATTTGAAAAGAACATTTTGACCCTCTTTATTTGGCCACGTCCTTGACATAATCAGGTAAGTTAAAAGCTGACATTTGACTTTTCGATAACATATCGATACTCTTTCAACCTTACAAAAAAAGAGCATATGTGTTGATTATGGCGAATGTTTATCCTAATCAATTTGAAAATACATAGACAAAATGTTATTATTCAGTGAATGTTATCGAGAATAAGTCTCTTTGAAGCTTAATACAGCACTTTACGATTGGTTTTTGTTAATCTTATATAAGATTGATGAAAATCGGACAACTATATGGTATAGTTGCCATACAAAAGATGGGCCTGAAAATCAGTCTTAGTTCGAAAAACTTTTTTGTTTTTAATGGTAGCATCCTGCAATTTTGTGTTTGCTTGTTTTACATGCTTTCACCCAATTCTACAAATTTTTGTCTAAATAGGATGACCATATCATATAGCTCCCATACAACCGATCGGTCGGAAAATGGGTCGTTGTGGGAAAATGATTTTTTGAAAATACTTATCGCTTAGCTTAGATTTCTTTTTTTATAATTTATTTGAAAAAAACTTACACACAATTACAAATTGTGTCCAATTGAAAAGCCATAACAACATGGGCTTAAGCAAAGAAGGTATTTGGTTTATAAATGTATATTTGTTGACACCCCAGGCCTGATTTGTATAATGCTCAGTAAGTTTTGCTATTTTACAATAAGCTTAAATTTAAGAAAATTATTGACCTTTATTTCCCCTTTTTTCATCACACTTTCGATATTATTACGATTTTTAGACTTTATGAACAATGTGAAATATTAATTCTATATTAATAAGGCATAATTGATTTCAAATAATAAAGTTTTCCTAAATTTGTATACATTTTTAAAAATGTGCAAAATGTAATAAAGTTAATCAGAACCTAGCATCAAGCTTGGGTTCTGTTCTCAATATATAAGTACTCCGACTATTTTGAATAAATGAAAGATGTCTTTTACTGTATTTCTATGCAAAAAACAGAAGTGCTCACAGTCTATGCCTAAAAACCTCTAGACTTACACCCTTCAAAACTCAGGGATTGTTTGTCATCTGTTTCTTAAGGTTTTGGTTAACTGACAAATGATTTTCTTCAAATGTTTTGGTATCTGCATTGCCATAAACTTGGTCTAAAAGCGGTCTTTGCTTTGATTTGCTACCACAAACCTTTCCACAAATATTTTTCTCTTTATAAATAAATAGTAATGTCTTCTCAATTCCATTTTAGGATTTATTTTTTTTATTTTTTTTAAAGATTACAACATTTCTTTTGTTGATCAACCCATACATGTTAATTGTTAAGGTCTGGTATAGTCATAGCTCTGCTCCAAATTGCTAATCTCGCACGACTTGTCGCAGTTCAAGTCCAAAAACGTTTGTCTACACTCCCAAAAAAAAAAAAAGAAGTGAAAAAAAGGCAAAACAAAATGCTTCGTTTCAAAATCGAAGGTCAGACTTTTATCTACCATTTTGTGTTAATTGCTTAATCATATATAAGAGTCACCCACGCATAAAAACAGTAGAGAGACACAATTTGGCAATGCTGACTGTGATTAAGGCGGAAGGCGAACCACATAACCAATTTTCCCAGGCTGCAGTTTTCCCAACATTGCAAACTTACATTGTTGGGGGTTTTGCCCGAATCGAAATAAAATGCAGAAAATGGAAAATCCCTCAAAATCTACACCAAAATAAGTAACATTAACTCTGGTCTGAGCCTGGCCAATTCTCAGCTTGAGTTTAGCCGGCACCGCAGGCCTTGGGGAAACCCCAAGTAGTCAAGTCAGTTTGTGTTTTTGTGTGCGCCTTGTCTTGGCTTACATAACAATGCAGTCGAGTGTGGCACGCGGCTGTTTGGCTATTGGTGCATTCAGCCGCACAGGTAAGCCAGCTCAGGCCGATGATTCATGTCAAATAACTACAACAAAATAAATGTTTATGATTTTTTATTGAATTTTGTTTTGATTCGCTTTGGCTTATGCTGCTCTACGTTGTTGGCATTTAAAATTAGTTTTTGTTTTTTGCGAAATTGCCTGTAACAAAATTTATTGTGGGCGATGCATGATTGTAATTATTGGTTGGACTCCCACTAAACGTTCAAGGTCGTTCACCCAAATTGTGTGATAAGCATGCTTAAGTCAGGCGATGCCTACAAAAACTTGACCATCAACTGGAGAGACTTCAAATTGGATTTAATTAGGCTTAAGTTGAAACAGAGTCATCCGGTGTATTGCATAATTTACACAATTATTTCACCCGCATAGGCTTTGCCCTTTCACCGCACACTTCATGTGGCACATTTAACATGGGTTTATTGTCTGCAAACAAATTAATTCCAGACAGATTTCAAGCAAATGGTTGCGCCACCATAAAAAAGCCAACAACAAAACAAAACTTCCGCCAGTCCTTCTGCCCCCACCACCACCCCCCCTGCCCTCTGCTACCCAGTGAAAGCTTTTGATAATTGTCTTAAGATTACCTTACCTCCCAATTGGCTGGCTGATTACATAAACTAAATGGCATATTTTGTTCCAGCTTCAACGACTTCCTCCAAGTTCTAAGTTAACTTTAAGGGAAGAGTATTCCTTTTTTTCCCATTTCTTATTCACATATGTTAAGTGGTTTTTGACCACCCAGCGTTATGTGGGGAGGGGGGGGGGAAGGGTGAACGATTTTCTAATGAATAAGTGTCTATGTGCCCGGGACAGCATAACGATGCATACAAATGACAGTTGGTTAGGGTTTTCTTCTTTCACTAATAAACAAACCGATTACACAGCAGTATCCTGACATCGTTCACCCACTGTGACAATTGTGGTTACCCTAATCAAGGCAAATGCACTGAACAACCCCCACCCCCACCCCAAGAGAATGAGTGTATGAGTGTATCCCCCCCCCCACAACAACAACAACAATGCCAATTTCAATGGCAGCCTTTTAGGCGAGACTTGGCTTTAAAGCTCATGCCTAAAAGGCTGCGCAGTTTTCGCCCCTCAGCATATTATTATTGCATCATTCGGACTGGCAATGACAGGCCGCCATACAGATACAGAGTGTGGTTAACCTGTTGGATTTGAATAAACAATGCACCGTGCAATCGATAATGCCATCATGATGATGTAGATGAACTTTAGATGCGTCACATAGATCATTCACTCCATTGCATAAGCCACTTGAAGTGAACTCAAAACAATTTGTTCATTCCTTGGTGTCATTTGAAACTTTTGGCTTCCATTATACTCATCTACATACACTCCATTTGCCATATGGCTGCCAATTGTTATCATTTTTCGCCATTATTGTTTTGTATGATGCCTGGGTGAAAGTCCGCTGACTTGGTTACCTTCTTTATGGGCTAGTGACCTCAGGTCATTCCATTATGCCTAGACATTTGCGTATGATAAGTCAATGTTTGTTTTCATAACACTCAATCAGCAGTGCAGCGTTGCGAGAAATTTAATTGGCCCCCGAAATGAAAAAATGCATATGTTAGATTTCTTTATCTTGATTAAAGAGTTTTTGAAATAGTTTTATAATCGCTTTAATAAATGTCAAAATTCTCAAAATGAAGCCAATTAATACATGTGACTGGTTTTTCTGTGATATTTATACAGAGTAAACATGCAGTTTTAGCCGGTCCGAGGACATGTTATGCTTTCGCACAACTTTAAACAGAGACACAAGGACACAAGGAGTAACTGCAGGAAGCCAATTAAGCTGCTTACTTTCTGTATAGAGTGTATCTCCAATTGGAGAAAGGATGAACCATAGCTGATCCCGGTTGAATCAAGGATATACTACGCACTCCTGTTGCTAGAAGAGGTGTTATCCTGGCTTTACTACCATGCACTATGGTTGAACTCTGATGAGAAATTGCGGTGGGAACATGCTCTACCACTTGGCCCACTTTAGTCAAAGTTGGCTCATGCAGTGTCAGTATGGATGCTGGATGGTGATAGAGATGCAAATCCGCTTGACCACTGGCTAAAAGAGCCAAAAGGATTATGAACGAGAAACCCTGCAAGTAAAGAGAATTTAGTGTTAGAAAATAGAGGAAAGTTAACTACGGCTAAGCTTCTTACCAATTTAAACGACATTTCCACTGAAAAAAAACCAGTTTTTTTCAATAAGACTACTTTTCTGACGCTACTTTTGTACGACAGCTATACCATATAGACGTCCGATTTCGAACAAACTGAATGGAATTATGGAAAAGCATAGCAAACTAAGAAATACAAAGTTTGGAGGCGTTTTCTTTGAAAACAAAAAAGTTTTTCTCTCTAAAACTAGTTTCTCGATCGATCATTCATATGGCAGCTATAACCTATAGTCATCCGATTTTGACAAAACTTTCCAGAATTGTGGGAAAGCTTATAAATGAAATATATGCCAATTTGAAAGAGGTTAACATTGAAAACAAAAAAGATTTTCTCACTAAGACTACTTTTCTAACCTTACTTTTCTATGGCAGCTATACTATATAGATGTTCGATATCGACCAAATTTGGCAGCATTATGGAGAAGCATTAAAAATTAGTAAATACGGAGTTTGGAGACAAAAAAGTTTTTCTCACTAGAATTAGTTTTTCGACCGATCGTTCCTATGGCAGCCATATGTTATAGTCATCTGATCCAGACGGTTCCGACAAATGTGCAGCGTATTTGTACCAGAAGACTTCGTGCAAAGTTTGGTCGCGATAGCTTTCAAACTGATGGCGGAGATAGCATAGAAACAGACGGTCATGGCTATATCGACTCAGTTCGTCATGCTGATCACGAATATATATACTTTATGTGGTCGGAAATGCTTCCTTCTATACTTTACAATCATCTGGACAATTTCAATATACCCTCTGCAAGGATATAAAAAGGTGTTGAAATTCCAACAATAAGACAAGATACAAATCATATCAAATGGTTGGTGGTCCGTCTATCTGCAGAGGACTCTCTTGGTTATTGATTATTTAAATTAAGATCAGACTAGATTCTAGTCATTAAAAGCCCTCTAGATCCGTTTATGTGTTAGCTTTGATAGCACGGTAGCTAACCGAAGTCTTCTTTCTTGCCTTGACGCGCGGACTTATTTTGTGACAGTCAACTTTTTGTGACTTATCCTTTAGCTCAAGTGACCAACTGCCTTCCACTTACAGAACTGATAGAATAGAGATTTTGTCTGCTGCTTCTCAATGTCAAGAACATATAAACTTGTATTTCTATAGTTTCCTTGATAAATCACACGTTTATCCTAGCACATCCTTTGCGCGATTCACTCACCAACTGCCGCTGCATGATTCGTGATGTTTGCACTCAAATAACTTTACTTCAACTGTATGCGACTAGACCAACCATCCTCTACTTTTATAGTGAACTACAGTCCATTCTAATTGACAATTACCATTACCTCAGCCCTTGAACATGAGTAGATGGTCGTCTGGGGTATAATCCTCCACTGATCATGACCACTGATTGCACACAGAATGCGAATATTTATTGTTATGGTGGGTTGGCCTGTTTATTTTATTGATGGAGAAGACGCCCAATGAATGCCACACAACATTTACAAATGCAAATTCTTTATTCCGATAAAAATGTTTAAAAAATGGCAGGAAAGAAGAGATAGAGATAGAGATAGAGATGGAGAGACAGAGACAGAGAGAAAGAGAGAACTGGATACTAAGAAGTAAATGTAAGCGGAATTTGGCATGTTCTTTTCATCTTTGGTTTGTTCTTTCATTCCCATCCCAAGGGCGTTTTTAGTTCCTGCTGAGGACCACCAGTCGGGGATCGGCAGCCAAAGTCCAGACCAGTTCAGGTGGCTGTTGACGAACCACTTGAGTGGTGCGCACAGCTGGAGCTACAATGGGTGTGACCAAACGGCGATGATCATGAACCACGGTCTGACTCTGGTGAGAGATGGCGGTGGGTACATGTTGAACCACTTCACCCACTTTGGCCACTGCAGGCTCTTGAATGGTCAAAACAGTGCGCAGACCGGGACGTGAGGCCACATACAGGGGTAGAGGTATGGAGATGGGTACCAGACGAGCAGACTCTGCAGCCGCATCAGCACTAGAGCTGCTGCTCGAAGACTCTGAAAGTCCTTCCTCCTCTTCAGCCGTGGCAGCTGCTCCTGAACTAGAACTACTCTCGGCCAGCTCATGTGACGAGTCCTCACTGGCCACAGGCAACAGCTGTTGGGTGGACTTGCCCGAGCTGAGAGCCAATAGATTGGAGGGCCATTCCAACGTAGCAGCTTGTGAGGATCCAGCAAAGACCAAAACAATGGCCAGCATAGGCAGACTCTATACAAACGCAAAAAACCATATATAATTAGTTGTTCAATCTTTGCAAACCTAGAACCAACCAATTTAGCCATGATTTGTAGTTTAACTGATGCTACATTAATAACACCCATTAGCTTTTATACTAAGTTTCACCGTCATGCCCAACTAGCCAAAGAAATGCTTCATTGATTAGGCAACACGTTTTTTTATTCAAACATCTAGCGTTAAATTTGAAATTTGATAAACTCTCTTCAATTGCATTTACAACACATTCCTGGGCATTTCGATATCACATTTATGCTGTTGCTTCAGCCAAAAGTTCTCCAAGTATGTAATAGGATCTTTGGGTTGTTCACGCGACAGACCCAGCATGCCTTCCATTAATATGGGTACCACTTGTTGCTCTAGATACGAACGCTTCTCTGCGGGTGTACGATAAAGTTTTGGTCTATTGCAGTTTTGCTGCTCGGTCTGCGGTTTTTCAGGGGACTTCTCCTTAGTCAAGTCAGGGGGACAACGTGTGATACGTTTTTTTAGCTTGGGTGGGCTTTTTGGTATTTTTTCCTGATTGCACGACATTTTTGATGAGAGGGATTTGAAATGAGTAAATAAATGAATGTGGAGCTGTAGCTCTGAGGTGTAATGATGGAAGATTGTTGTACTCAAATGTTATTGTATATTATTCTATTATTAAACTTCAGTCTGCTAACATGGAATTTTCATATCCAACATGTAGAGTTTCTAAATAAAAGTGAGGATTTCAAATGCTGAATGCTCAGTGTAAAAAATCTGCACGAAATGTGTTGCTTATCCTTTTGCTCGTCGTACCTTATCGCTTGCCTTTATTACTATGATTTGCGGAAATGCCGCGCGATTGCTTGGTAGTCGTATGGGCTGAGATGCCGATACTTGTGTTTAAATATCAGAGATAAGGGAGTCGAAGATATAAGAGCTGAGTTCGAACCCCAGAGAAGGTGAGTCAACAAAAAAATTGTAAGAGGTAGAATTTTCGTTAGAAAGACTTCCCACTTCCGTGTGCCCCTTTTTCTCCTCTCCTCACCTCACCTCACCACTGGTCCACTGGTTGATTTTTCAAATACATTTGGTCTGGATGGGTCTTAAATTTCCTTTAAATAATTCAACTGAAATGAAAATCATCATAAGAATAGCGAAAAAAATGATTCTGATACTTTGAGTGATAAAAAGCATATTAAATATATATGCAGTCCAAAGTGTATGCTCAGTACGCATATTGGTGCTGCAGCAAACATGCTTTTGCTCATAACTTGACTACGTTCATGTGATCTTTACCAAACCTTTGATGTATCGATAAAAAGTCCTCATTACTTAATATGTCTCGTAGGTACGAGCCTTATAACTGTAAAATTGACAGGGATATGACGTTTTTGGGTAACCTGCGAAAGCCAGAGGGGGCGTAGTCAATATTATGCTTATATCCCATGCAAGTCGACCCTTTATATGTTGCCATCTCTGAGATCTGCTCTGTAGCAACGAACTTTCTTTGGCTGATAACTTAACTATCATTCAGCTGATCTTTACTATTCTTTAGGCGGATCGATAAATACTTCTGATTACTAAATATGTCTAAAAGGCATACCAAATATATCTAAAAGTCAGTGGGAGATGGCATTTTTTTCTAAATTACTAGGGGTGTGGCAAATATTGAAAGTAAAATTGATCTGCCTAAATCATATACATGTTGTACCTATGTATATCTTTCATCATCTCTCAGATTTGATTATTCATACGGACAGAAAGACATGGCTGCATCGACTTTAAGCTCATCAAGATTATAAATATAATACTTTATGTGGTCGGAGATGTTTTTTCCAGCTGCTACATTCTTTTGCACAAACTTCCAAGAAGGGTACACTCCTTTGGTACAGAGTATTAACTAATATTTGAGCCATTGGTGAGAGGGTTCTCACAATTGCCATATTGGCAGCGCCCATAAGTAGACAAATTCTCTACAATAAGACACTTTTGTAACCCAGCAAGCAAAAACACACCTTTTTTCTTTCTTCTTTTTGTCATATTTTAAAATTTATTCACAATTGAAACGTTCGCAGTGCAACACATTTACCTGAACGCCGCTCTGAACGTAGCACGCGTTTGTCTCTAAGCCGCTTATTGGGTTACGTAACTCAAAACCGTACCGGGTTCGCCACTCGAGCAGGCAACTCAAGCGAAACCTCCACCAATTCTAAACGCATCCATCGCTTGAGTGCGATACAAACTACGTGTAGGTGGGTGAGTGGGGTAACCTAAGCTGATTATTAGCCGATATCTCGTCTCCCTTCTCCCGGTTTGGCACAATGTATGCAGCATCAATCAAATTCAGAAAACGTCCAGTGTTGCCTGATGTCAGGCGCTGCCGGATGTCGTTTAAGGAATTTGCTCAAATCTGCATAAAGGCCGCCAAAGAAAGTATAACGCATACGCGTCTCGAATAGCCATATAAGATGATCCGTGCGAAAGGCCAACGAAAGGTACTTGAAGGTGGTAAGCATAACCAAGGCATAGACCTGCAACTGATGACGTGTGATGCCCAATAATAAATGATTATGATTGGATTCCAATACATAAAGCCAGGAAATGGCCAGAGCCAGCTTGGAGTTCCTGGTCAGATGAGAGATTAATAAGGATAGGGATTTGTTTAATTAATAACAGTTTTGATTACGTGGTTAGCTTAATGTAGGCCTGCTGGTTCTGCTGACACTTGTTGATTAGAAGCGAAGCCACTGGTTTCAAGAATTCAGCTCCACTGCCCATTATGGTGCCTATTATTAGCATAGGTACGGGTGCATTGTCATAGATTTTAGCAGATTGCTGCACACCTTTGTCAATAATCAAAACTTGACTAACGGCCGTCATGGTGGTAGCCAGGACCCGAATGGTAACAGTATTGGCCAGGGCATGAGCCAAGTCAAAGGGACAGTAGAAAATTAGGTACCTGAAAAAAGGAGATTTTCTTTAAGGGAAAATACGAATATCGAATATACCCAATATATTTATGAGATTTTCTTCAAGGGAAAATACGAACATCGATCATACCCAATACATATAGCCATGTGCAAAGAAAAAGTGAAGAAATCTATGCTGTGTCTGGCGTGTGCTAGCTAGTCATGTGAGCTACCATGCTGCCTTTTGTCATAAGTACGAGGCCTTGAGTTATAATTGTGCCTAGAAGCTTGCAATGCATAGAAAAATTAATTTCCGACCCCATGAGCTATATATATTCTTGATCAGGGTGACGGGCTGAGTCGATTAAGCTTTGTCCGTCCGACTGTCTGTCTGTTTCTACACGAACTAATCCCTCCGTTTTGAAGCTATCGAGCTGAAAATTTGCACAGAGTCTTCTTTTTGCTGCACACCACTAATATGTCGGTACCAACAGGATCGGTTGACTATATCCCATAGGAACCATCGGTCGGAAAACTAGTTTTAGTGAGAAAAACTTTTTTCTTTTCAATGGAAACGTCTTCAAACTTTGTATTCATAGGTTTTATATGCATTTTTCTAAATTTGCCAAATTTGATGAAAATCGGACAACTATATGGTATAGCTGCCATACAAAAGATAGGTCTGAAAAAAGTCTTAGTTGGAAAAACTTTTGTGTTTTTAATGGTAGCATCCTGCAATTTTGTGTTTGTTTGTTTCACATGCTTTCACATGATTCTAAAAATTTTTGTCCAAATCGGATGACTATATCATATAGCTACCAAACAAATGATCGGTCGGAAGATGGGTCGTTGTGGGAAAAATAATTTTTGAGAGGATTGGTTTAAAAACTTCGGCCCAGACGAAGTTAGCTTAGCTTTCTCGTTTAACTCTTTTGTGGAATCCATAATAGTTTTTTTTTCTGTGATTACAAAATATGGCCATATCAAGGTTAATGGTTAAAGCGGAGTTCTAAACTTCCTTTGTTAACGAATGCGTTCTAAATTCTATTGGGCTTTCATCGATGACATCAATTCCTAAATCAAAATCCACCAAAATAACCTAGACTCTGACAAGAACTGAACCCTATATCCCTGTACTAACCATAAAACCCCCTAATACTTACTCACCAAATAAACGTACAGAAAAGCACATCCTGACCATTACAGAGCGGCTCCAGGGGCAGAGTACCCAATAAGATATTACCCAGTATATCTCCGGCATAGGTCAACAACATGTGAGCCAACCACAAGGCAAATGGTTGCCACTCCCGTGTACTACGCGACGTCTTACCCGCTGCACCACCCAGCTCATCCCTTAATTGCAGGGCCATCAGCGAGTAATGGAGAGTGCGGAATATCAAATGATTGGGGAGCTGCTTGAGGATCAGCTGTGACTGCATGGTAGACAGCTGATCGACCCTTTGAATTGAGACTTCGATTTTGTTTGATTAATTTGAAAGATGAGTTCCGACGACTACCACTGGAAAATTTGGATATTTTTCCCCCCTGAAATTTGTCACATTAAATAAAACTAAATAAAGATGGAAATTGGGGAAATGGGTTTCTTCCACTCTTAAAACTAAACAACGGGCGCTAAGTAGAAAAACAAAAAAGGAATTTTATGACAGGCGATACTGAGGTGTCTAGAACAACAGGTGGCGGGGTCCAGGTACCAGTGAGTCGAAGCTTATATTCCGCACGGGTTTAATCCGTGGCAACATCTGATGTACCACGGGGCGTGCGGCATAGGTGAGGTGGGCGGGTGTATAATGCAGCTCCTCTTGTTTATGGACAATGCGCGGGATTAGCGCCATTGTGGACAAACGGGTAAAGCTCTGATGTGAAATGGCTGGAACAGCACTGCCCCGGCTGCTGTGGTATATGGTGGCTGCTTCTGTTGTATGCCACCACATAACCAAGGACATCAAGAGGTAGCTTAGCTGGACGGGGTATTTGTGAAAAGCTTAATAATACTTGTGGAAATAGAAGTAAAAGTCCAGACTTACTGTGTGGGGGCTCATGTTTGCTCAACTGAGTGCCAACTAATTAGCCGGAGACAAGTGCCAGCTAAATTTATAGAAAGATGGAGTATGACTTGAAACTCCCTTGATCAGACATTTAAAGCAATTAATCACTTAACGCGTTACCCGCACAGTGGATCGAGCTGACTTTTAAGTTAACAAAAATTATAACTTTATATGTTTGCTTGATTTGCTTACATTTTAACCAGCTTTCCAGGCCAAGAACCCACCGTGCGCCGGCTACCGGCTCGCTATGTCTACAATCCGTCTCAATCCGCCTCTGCAGGCCAACCTTCACCACATTGCGCAGACTCAGTCGATTGTTGTTATTACCACAATATTTGTGGCATTCGTATTTATTTATTTAATTTTTTTTTTCGGTTTATTTCTTTACGTAAAGTTGAGACACTCCCACAATTGCAAGATAACCAGCGACGAGACAACGACGCGTGTTTCCATTATTTGGCCAGAGGCTGGCCCGGGGGGCTCACCTTAGTCTAAGCCCCCATTTAGCCATATTTTCAACTGCCAGTGGATGTGTGAGCAACTGCTCTACCGTGATTTCATGGCACAGCAATTCACACCGCACTTCAGTTTGACTTTGCTACTCGCTCGAGACTAAGCCGCCTTCATTTCTTCGCTTGGGATAATGCGGCATTTGGTAAGTTTGTTAGCTGATTCGTTGAAAACCTAATTGAAAGTGGTTCCAATTTCTTGAACAGTTGCTGCTTGCAGTGCTCTCCTTGGCTTGGGCCAAACCCGCCACAGAGGCTCCACGTCTACTAATCGACTCGGCCCCATCAGTTGTGTCCTATCAGGGATCATCACAGACGCACACACGTTTCGTTATAGCGCCCATGGGTAGAGCATTGGGCTATGTGGAACCTACGAATCTCAATCGCACTTTTCACACCAAGGCCACCTTGGAGGGTGGTGCAACTGGTTATGAGCAACTTAATCTAAGTCCTGTCTATGTGCATCATAATTAAGTGTGTGTAGGGAAATTTTGTGAATATATTATGAATAATTTAGAGAGGAGTATATGTGGTTTTTGCTACGCTTTGTTAAAGGTAAACATGACTCCAGTTTTTGAACTAACGCTATGAAACTTGCCACATGGACACCTTACTTTGCTGGTTCATATTTTGGAGACAATAGTAGTACCGAACACAATTTTAAATAATAGACACAGAAGCCCACACCGTATTAGTTGTCAGTTTCCCCTAGTTTTTTACCCTTTCTTAAGGACTGTACATGCATTAATAATAGTCTTTCTATGTTTGATCTAACTTAGCATTGATATGGTATTACAAACATTTAAAAAGTATCATTATTTTGTATGGCAGCAGTGAAATATGCATATTTAAAGCAGTGGTGGGCAGCAATTGTGACTTTGGGAGCAAAAACAATAGATTAACGAGAAAGATAACTTCGTCTGTGCCGAAGATTTTATACCCTTGCAAATGCTCTTGTAAATATTTTCCAAAAATACTCTTTTCCGGCCGATCGTTCGTATGGGAGCCTTATGATATAGTCATCCGATTTGGCCAAAAATTTGAAAAATTATGTAAAAGCATGCAAAACAAACAAATACAAAATTGCAGGATGCTACCATTAAAATGATGACTGTAGGTTATAGCTGCCATAGGAATGCTACGTCGAGTAACTAGTTTTAGTGAGAAAAACCTTTTTTTTGTTTTCAATGAAAACGCCTCCAAACTTTGTATTTCTTAGTTTGCCATGCATTTCCATGATTCTACTTAGTTTGGTAGAAATCGGACATCTGTATAGTATGGCTGTCATAGAAAAGTAGAGTCAGAAAAGTAGTCTTAGTGAGAAAAACTTGTTTGTTTTCAGTGGAAATGTCCTTCAAATTAGTTGAAAAAACTTGCTTCGAAAGTTACAAACTTTTCTCTATTTTCTGATTTTCAAAACAACAGGTTTTTTGCCTAGCAGGCCAGCATTGACATAACTGTTTGGGAATTTCAGGCAGCAAAAGTGTAAAATCAACACAAAAAAACTTCACACTAAGTTGATAAAATGCTTTACGTATGTGTGTAATCATTAATCCTCTTATTTGATGGTCTGAAAACTGAAACAAAAGACCAAGCTTAGTTACGCAAGTTCGTGTCACGAGTCTGTGAAAGTGGCTGCTACTCATTGGCAGTTTAAGGGTACATTTTAGAAGAACTTTGTTGAAAATTAAAGATTTTCAGAGAAATTAAAACTTAAGATAAACTGAAAATAAACTGACTTGTCTCTACTAGAAGATTTTTAATTGGAATTTACTAAAAAATTTAAATATCCCAACTTTTTCGTAGATTTTGAGAAATTTTCAAGTAAATTTCAACTCAGCTCTCATCCCTAGGTCAGTTTGCTTAATCCAACGATAAACTATTCATTAACCTAGTAGGCTACGTTTTACGATTCATCCTTTTCAATCATCAACATTCTCTCGCTTGAGAGTCAAAATAAAATAAAGGAATATTCCTATAGCAATACATATTCTTTTAAACATTTAACATGTCTCGAGTTCCGGGTCACAGACACAATTCGCATTTGCCGCTGGCCAAAAATCTATTTCGCCTGGTGCAATCATCCGAGTCGTTAGCCGAGGAAGAATCCCTGGAGTTTCAAGAGAATTGGAATGAATCGTGGCGTTCGCAGTTTACCTCTCCGGGCCTGGTCAATGTGGGTATTGGGCTAGAGTTTGCGCCCATGATTGGCACACGCCTGAAGGTGGCATCGCAAACCAGTCAGGATGATGATGCCAGTTCGGAGAACGGTGACAGCAGTGGTAATATCTCTGGAAGAACTGTACATAATTTAGTATTTCCTGTCATTGACTTTTTGGAATCTGTAGACTCCGATAATGAGAACTGGGGGGCATATGTGGGCCAGTTTTGAGTGCAATAAAAACAAATTCCAGTAAACAAATCTCTCTCTCTCTCTCCCTTTTTTAATTGCAGTTTTATCCGCCACTCTGAGTCGTCGCTGTCGCCTGTGAAGTGAGGGAACAACCGACTGACTCGCAGTAAAATCAATGTTTATTTTTTGTTATGTGAAATAAAATGTGCATTTCATTCTGTGACACGACAATACATAATGAGGCAACGAAGGTTGGCATTTTGGAGTAGAGTACAGCCCAAGCTGCCATGAAGGTTGAGTCCGTCTTTTGACCGATTGCCGCAGCTGCGGCTGCTGCTGCGGTATCAATCTTTGTTTTGTGGCTAAGATAATTGATTGTGCTTCTCTCTCTCTCTCTCTCGGACTGGCCAAGTTCAAGTTCAATGCTCCCTCCCCGAGCTTTGCCAATTGTTAATCGTACTTAGTTTTATGTTTGCTTGAAGGACATTAGCGAAACTGTGTGTGTTTTGCGCCTATATAAAGTCGCCAATTTGACCAGAAATCAGCAACAGTCACTCGTCGACTTTCAAGCAAACTTCAACCCAAAAAAAAAAAACCAATATGTTCCGTTTCGTAAGTATCAAGAGAAGAATTTACTGCTTAGCATAAGATTCTAAGTAAGGACTTATCTTCTAGCTTACCATTTGTGCCTTGGCAAGCATTGTGGCTGCCGCTCCTGGTTTTGTGGAGCAACATCATGTGCTGGCTGCTGCCCCGGTGGTAACCAAAGTGGGTGCAGTGGTGCACAGTGCTCCGGTGGCTACCTCTCATCAGAGTTTCACTCAGGTTCATAGTCAGGCAGTGCTTACCCCAGTGGTGAAGCATGTGGTTCCAGTTGCCACACCTGTGCTGAAGACCTACGTTTCAGCTCCCATTCTCAAGACAGTGCCTGTGGTGAAGCATGTGTCTCCGGTTGTTCATCATCAGACCTATGTGGCCTCCCCAGCTGTTCATCATGTGGTTGCCGCCCCAGTCGTACATCATGTGGCCGCTGCTGTTCCTGTAATCAAGACCGTGCCTCATGCTGTATCTCACCAGAGCCATACTCAGATCCATCAGAAGGCCATTTATACCCCAGTGGTCAAGACCTATGCCACTCCCGTGGCTGTGGCTGCTCCCTTGGCTCATGTCTACCATCATTAAGGACACAATCTAAAGAACCGCTGTTGATTATGTGAATAAATGAATGTTTGTTGACTTTTTAAAAACAAAAGGAAATTTTTTTCATTTTTTCCCTAGCTTTTCTCAAATTGCAGAGCAAATCTACTTTTTTAATAGCCTCTAATTAGCATCTTGATAATCAATTACGAAGACTTTTATATATAATCAACATTTACCATTGATCTTAAGTACCACCACACAAAACGGAATTGCGAAAAAACTAACATGAGTTAAGTAGTCGAGCTTCCCCGACTTCCAAATACTCTAAAATTAAGACACTGACTGATTGAAATATAATTTATACCATTTTTGTGCTTAAAATTTTTAAAGAATCTTAGAAATACTTAAAAAAGGAGCATTATTGTAGTTAAAATGAGAACACACTTTCTTTAATGAAGAGTTTTTTGTACTTAAAGTAAGGCGAAATTTTTAGAAAATCACAATCTTTATTATAGTAGATACATATGAAGTTCATATTATGATATTTAATTGAGTTTAAAATAAACTTGGTTTAATTATTTTTCAGTAAATTTGCGTCTTACCTTCCCTTCTTGTGGAGTAATGGCAGATTTCTGAATATCATCTTAGACTTTTGATTGATAAGCGGCCCTTCGATCTTTCCAGCCTTTTTTAAAACAAACAGACACCTTAGATTATTGGGGAATATCCTTAGAATTTGATGGGCTTAAACTCACAACATTGTGACTTAAGTACTCTCATTTTTATTCAAAAAATTTGTTTCATGAATATTTGACTTAAAAAAAAAACTCTATTTTTGTGCTTGTTTTAAGACTTAATGGGGCTTGACTGAATACCACTACAATCCTGGGCTACGATTAGAAAGATTTTATAATAATTTTAATTTAATTTAATTTAATTTTATAATAAATAAGAATTTAGATACTTAAAAGAAGTATTTTTGTGCTTACAAGTTGGAGTAAGTTGGATTCCAGATGTCAAAATCTAGTCCTTAAATCTATTGACAGCAAGATTGAATATGCAGTAGTTGTAGCAAAAAGACGAGTATCTGACGAAAGAAAAACAAAATCAAGCCCCTACTAATACAATAGCTGAACCAGAACCTGTTCCGTACCTCAAATTTGGATACGGTTCAATAAAAATGGTATCATCAGAAAATTTAACCTTCTGTCAAGCGATCTCATTTGTAATCTGGTTGGTTTTAAGCGACTGAGTCTTAAAATGGGCAGGAAAGTGTACCAAAAACTTAGGATATCATTTAGAACTACATGGAGAAACAAAAGAATAATCAAATATGTCCATTGGATGGTTTTCGTATCTATTTTCAATGGATCATTTTTAATATATGTCTAATAATGTTAAATGGATCCTAAGTTTTCATTCAAAGAAGCTGAAAATTCTCCAAAGGATATGAAAAATGGATATTTTAATATCAAAAAAGGGATATTAAAAACTTCACATTCCAATTGGATCTTCTTTTTTTCTTAACCTCCTCCTGTTACCTTTAAGTTAATCTAATAAGCCACTTACCCAAAACGTTTTTAGAAGAGGAATCCAATACTTATTAAGTTCGTCCTAGCTTATATAACAACAGATTTTTCAATTTAGGATATTGAACAAGAACAAATCCCAGTTTTACTTTTAACAAATTGGATCTCTTTAATTTTATTAAGTTGAACTTCCTTTAAGTAGAGTGTTTAACAATTTCGTATTGACATCAACATGTTTTCAATCGATTCACTTATGGATGGCAGTATAAGCAACTGGGGCAGCAGCGACCACAGTCTTCACCAGAGGAGCTGAGTGAACGACGGGCACAGCAGCGTGTAGGAGGGGAGCAGCATGTACCACAGCAGCAGCATGCACGACTGGAACGGCGGCATGCACCACAGGGGTAGCGGCATAGGTGCTGACCAAAGGAGCCGAGTGCAAAAGAGGAGCAGCATGCACCGTCTTGACCACTGGCAAAGCATGTACAACCGGCACCACCGGAGCCAAAGGCACCTTACGCACCAGATTCACATTGCTCTGATGTGTGATGGCCGACGAGGCGCTGGTATAAACAGCTGGCTGCAAAATCGTATGAGTCTGGGCCACAAGTCCGGGAGCAGCTGAGGCCAGAGCCAGGCAAGCGAAGAAGGCAACCTGTTGACAAAATTATGAAATAATTTGCAAGTCCTTTATTGAACTCCTTTGTGGGGGCTGTCAACTTACGAATTTGAACATTTTTGATTTGGTTTTTTTGGTTTGGTTTGCTTTGATTGAATGAATCGATTGCAACTGTTGATGATTGTTTGGTGGTCTGCGGGTTTTTATAGGTGTACCAATCGACTGCGTTTAATGGTCGCTTCAATTGTTTATACTGTCCCCAACTTGAACTTGAGTCCCCAACCGGTTTCCAACTTCTAAGCTCCCCTTCAAAGACGCAGTTCGTTAACTGACCTAGGTCTGTGTGGGTGAGGAAGCAAAGGCAAAGGCAGACAAGCCAAGCCAATCACTCCAAACTACATGGGGAAACAACAAAACCGAAAAGATAATAAGTAATTGGCCTTTGTGGCGGTCGCTTACGCAAATGTACTTACCTACCGAGCAGAATGTGAGTGGGTAGGATTCTCCATTTGCTGACATTTTACTTTATCATTTTATGTGAATGGAATATCTGTTTGGCATTTCAGCATCGCGCGCCATTGCATTGCATTCTGTTGACAGTTTGATGAAATTTCCTTTACAATTGCAGGATGTGTGTGTGTGTGTGTGTGTGCGGGAGTGTAAATTTCAGATGAGGTTCAAATGAGTTATAGCTGTCACACATAACATTTCAATTGACTGCGAAAGTTATGATGGCAACTTTGTTAAGGCTAAAAATAAGTAAGAAATTGGCTTACCACAAAGTAGAATAGAATACAATGCGATTACGAGCTGTATAGACTGGTGTAAGGGCTGACGAAACGCAGGACCACTAGACAAAAGGATTATATCAATTTGGCAATCGTCTTTAGATTATAAGCTATTGTTAAGTTTATGTTGTTCCCAAATTAGAGAAGGCCTCAAGGTTATGATAGGTACTCTGTCAGAACAGGCTATAGGAATTCCAAGAGAGAGAAAGGCAAAGGGACTTGCTTTGAACTTCCAAGAGGATACTGGCTTGTGGCTGGGTGTGGTGTAGCGAGTAGTGTGTGTGAGTGCTGTGCGAGAGGTTGTGGGTTTGATCCCGCCTCGGTATATCTAATGAAAAAGTTGATTTTTTATAAAAACTTACACAGCCGGTCACCTTTACCAGCTGTTGGCACCAGCTGTGAAGCCGTTCGGATGCGCGTTTAACAGTAGATTCGTTTCTCTGTTGCGACTCAAGAAAGAACACTCAAGAATAGAGATGGTGAGAGGCTCGGCGGTAAAGTGAATTGTTTTTAGACTGTCTTTCAATGACAGATTTCAATAGACGCTTGAATAGCCCTAATACTTTCATAAGTTCGGTGTAATTTCAAATCAAGTGGTTTCCATTATGGAATCCCTTTCTTAACCCTATAAAATGTATTCCCTTTTGGCTATTGCAAGCCCAGAAATAAAATTGGAACCATATTTTGTTGAAACTGGATCGAATTCAGTCCTCTTAGAAGACATCAATTGAACATATTAGCTAAGGAACCTCTTGGACCATTAAAAATGGTTGAAGAAATTGAGTCAAAAGTTTACAAATCTGTCTTAATTTCTGCTAAAATTCAACAGATCGGTATTTCCACATTTCGCTAACTTTGCTTACATAACGAAATCAAAGACAGCTATTAATAAAACCAAAGTCTACTAAAGATTGAGCCGGAAAGTTCTTTATAAAGCTGCATATACCAGAGTTCCGGCCGTTTTGAACCAAACCTACTTGAACCCAGAATTCCGACAACTTAAACCGAACTGTGGACCAATCAGCCCAATCCGAAACTGTTTGAAATCAAAGTTTTCGGATCAGTTTAACAAAGAGAATTGTATAAGAAATTTTGTTAAATCATGTCACCATCGAAAGTATCTCGAAATATTACGGACTAAACTATCGAATTCAAAGAAAAACGATTCGAAAACTACTCATCTAAAGCTCAACAGTTTGCTAAGAGTATCTAAGACATCGTAGTGTGATGGTACATTATATTAAGCAAAACATGTGATAAGGACTTAGTTTCGTCCAATTTTTCGGATACCTTTTCATGTTCGTACATTCTTTATAGAATATACCAGCGATTGAACTAAACCGTGGACTAAGGTACTGAAACATGTCTCACATCTTAGTTCAATCAAATAGTTCACAGTTCACTAGAGTTTGCTTAGGCACTTCTTCAATTTGGTATAAATACAATTTTAGAGAAATCATTTCCAATAGATCCTTTCATTCACCGCAAAACAGATATGAGTAAGTATAATGTGTACCCTTCATTATAAAGACATAAACAAAATACCAACAAAATTACGCCTGCATTCAAATTATTATTTTTTTTTTTTGGAGAAGATTGCAACATCGAGATCCAGTTGCTGTTGATTGTGATTCAAGTGATTCATGGCCAGTGCAGGCAGGCAGCTGCCTCATTTAAGTGCCCACTTGAGACCCTATGTCAAGGTTACTTGCCAGACTGCTACTACTTACCTGGACAAGCCCCACGCGCACTTAACCCACAATGTTTATTTCTTATTTCTTTTCTTTTATCTTGTTTTTTTTTTTTTTGACAAGATTTCTGCTGGGGCTCGACTTGAAGCGACAGTTGCACGTACTTAAGATAGGCATCAAGAGGTCGATCCGCGGTAATGTGGAAAATGAATGCCCAGAAAATAATAACCATGCGCTCGCTTGTAAATCCTAATTTGGCTTGCAGTTGCAAGAGGGTTTTTTATTTTTATTTTTTAATAAAGTGTTGTTTTTATGGCCGCACAATTCAATTACGCTCGCCAGTGATCTGCAGTAGTTTCGGGAACATTTTAAATACCCACCCAACCTGCTTACCATTTAGTGTTACCCATTCAATCAATTAGGCCTTCAGCTAATTGACCATATCATTTGTCATTTTGTGAACCGTTTTACTTTGCTATAAAAACCAATTGTAGGCCTGAGTTTGGCATGAGTTCTTACTGGAGTTTTGCTGCCGCAGATTCAAACTAAGACTAAATCCAATTTTGTTAAATTCAACAACATGCATCGAACCGTAAGTTTGTTATTGATTTAGTTTCCAATACCATTTCTAATGATTTATGTTTTCATTTGCAGTTGTTGTGCTCGTTGGTTATCCTCGCCCTAACACTGGTACAGGCTGTAGTAGATGATCATGAGTATTGTTCGCTCAAAGTTGGTCTACACAATGAGACTGTCTTTAGTAAAGACCTTTACACTTTGGCCATAAATCCTTTGGTTTATATATATGGTTATGGAGAAGCTTTTACGTTAAGACATTAGCAGTTCACTTGTTGTTAGTTTTTTTTTGTTGATTGATTTAATAAATTATTATAAATTATTGAAAAAATTATACTTTTAGTTGAAATTCTAAAAATTCTTGAATCGTTTTCTTATAAAAATACATAAAAACAGGGAGTTAAGTGCTCTCTTATTTAGATTCATGTAATGCTAAAGAGTAAGGTTCTGCTAGGGATTCAGTTTATTTTTGTTATAAGTTCATTTCAGGTTCTGAGTTTGAGACGGTTATTTGGAATGAAGCCGAGTTGTTGCGGTTTGATCCCTTGATTTGAATTGAATAGAAAAGTCGTCAGAATCATCTTTAAATTAAATTCAAGTTGTAAGTTGTTTTTCGGATTTTTAAGGTTACGTCAAGCTTCAAAAAATGACATAAACTTATTTCTGCTCTAAGATTGATCTTCATTTCTCCAAATCTCAACCCTTAAAGCGTGTACTTAGGAAAAATATCCCTACCTTTGCTAAAATCTATCAGGAAGGTTTTTTTATGCCAGAATTTTTCATAATTTCGACGAGTGTCAAGCCTAAAAACACTTCTTAAGTGTACAGACCTGATTTATTTAATTTTTGGAGGTAAGTTTAACAAAGTTCAGTTAAACATAAAATACAAAAGTCACAAAGGAACAGTAAGAGCCCAGATATAAAGGTAAAGGTAAAGGTACTTTGTTTAAGCTTTCAACGATAATACAGTGCTTTGCGAACTGATATTTTGATCTTGGATCGAACTTAATTGAGTCAACCATAGCGACTTACTCATATTAAGTCATATTTTCCGAGTTTTCAAGTTGCCTTAAATCCGCAATGATGCTTTTACGGTCAAATGATCGCATTTAATTCCGTGAACTCCGAACCCTCTACTCACCTTTTTAGGTATAACATTAATAAATTTACTTATTTTGGTTCAAAAACTTATTTTTATTACTTTTGATGCTGTGGAAATTTAAAAAACTGTAAGTCTAGGTGTTATGTATGTAATGTAGCATAAAGTTAAGTCCGTTGGGGTAAGAAAACATTAAAAAGTATTAGTTCGGATTCTTGGTTGTTCAAACCCCAGGTTATTGCTTGAACCAGCTATATTTGGTCTAGCTTATACATTAAATTTTGAACATTTTATCATAGAAATCTTTTTCACACCAAACAGATTTTAAAATTGTTTAAGTTTACCTAATATTTCCTTTTCTCCTAACTAACCTAAACTTCGCTATTTCAAATTTTATGATTTCAAAGGAGAATTTTTGGGATACAAGAAAAACAATAACTCTCAAACATGGTTGGCAGCAGCATAAGTCCGGTATCGAAAGGGACATTTGTCAGAAACATAATTTAAAAAAAATATCGCATCTTTTGCTGTGAAATCTTTAAGGAAGCTCTCTGTTTTGAATCATTTTCTGATATTTTTTTCTCAGTAATTTTAAGTACATTAATCTGTATAAAAAATTGCAAGATATTCAATCGATAATTTCGGAATATTTTTTTGTCTCTGACAATTTTCTTCTTTCATTTTCCTGTTTTTCCAAATAATTCTTAAATTTCTTCTAAAATTTTTAGTTTCAACAATACTTTTTGGAATTTATTTCTTTTTTCTTTCAAACGAGTTTAACAAAGCAATTTATATTTAAGATCCTAATGATGCAGAGCGTAGGCCAAAGGAGCTGAGTGTACCACAGATTTGTAGACCGGAGCCGAGTGGTGCAACACAGGAACAGAGTGCACCAATGGAGCGGCATGATGAACAGAGTGAACCAATGGGGCAGCGTGCACTGAATGCACTAAAGGAGCAGCATGCACTGAATGAACCACTGGAGCAGCATGAACGGCCACAGCAGGAGCCGAATGGATGGTAGTCTTCAGCACTGGAGTCACCACAGGATGAACCACCGCTTTGCTGTGAACTTGGGTAATGCTTTGATGTGAAACAGCCGAGGGTGCGCTATGTACAACATGGCCAACTTTGGCCAGGACAGGTTCATGCACCACATGATGTGTCTCAATTAGGCCGGCACTGACACTGGCAACCAGAAGGGCAACAATAGCGATCTGAGGGGTAAACATTAAAATGTTAATCATAAATCAATTAATAACCTTTTGTTCTGTGTTCACTCACGTATTTGAACATTTTGTTTATATTTTTTGGGAAGTTGTTTTCACGATAAGATTCGTTGAGTAACTGATGATGTTTGTGTCGGGTCAACTGTGCTTATATAGAACTGGAAGTAAGAAGCCGAAACTATAAATTGAAATACAACCAAATGACTTGACCTTCACTACGCCTTTTAGCTGGTTGTGCCGAAACGAACTCAAGTGGCGTTCGTTAAGATTTCTGGTTGCTGCAGTTGAGTCGACGCTGGCGCGCTGCTGTCTTATCAAATGCCGCTCAAGGTGAACGACCTGAGCTTAGAGCCCTTAGCCTGTTGGCAACTTGCTATAAAAGCTTTTCGCTCAGCATCCAACGGCATCAGTCACATTTGTGAGCTACTCCAGAAGACTTAAACCAACTACCAAAATGTTCAAATTTGTAAGTAAAAATTGACTTTGAAAGGAGTTTTATTTATACAGATTTGTTTTCTGCAGGTTGCTATTATTGCCCTATTGGTGGCTTCGGTCAGTGCTGGCCTAATTGAGACCCATCATGTGGTGCATGAACCTGTCCTGGCCAAAGTTGGCACTGTTGTGCATAGCGCACCCTCGGCTGTTTCACATCAGAGCATTACCCAAGTTCACAGCAAAGCGGTGGTTCATCCTGTGGTGACTCCAGTACTGAAGACCACCATCCATTCGGCTCCTGCTGTGGCCGTTCATGCTGCTCCAGTGGTTCATTCAGTGCATGCTGCTCCTTTAGTGCATTCAGTGCATGCTGCCCCATTGGTTCACTCTGTTCATCATGCCGCTCCATTGGTGCACTCTGTTCCTGTGTTGCACCACTCGGCTCCGGTCTACAAATCTGTGGTGCACTCTGCTCCTTTGGCCTACACCCTGCATCATTAAGGATTTGATGATTTGAATGCTGATTCAAGCTTTTTCATTGTGATAAGAAATTTTATGATTTTTGTTTTCCACTTTAAATAAAGAATTTTTTTGTTTTGCTATAACAAGTTAATTATAAAGAGTTTTTAATGAAATTTGTATACTTTTTAAGTGAAAGTTGGACCATGAAAGAGCTGAGAAATGACCGACTGTCCGTCCATCTGTCTGTCAGTTTCTACATAAACTATTCGCTTAGCTTTAAAGCTTTCGAGCTGAAATTTGGCGCAGAGTCTTCTTTTTGCTGCACACTAATAATATGTCGGAACCTACCGGATCGGATGACTATATCTCATAGCTCCCATAGGAACAATCAGTCGGAAAGCTAGCTTTAGTATGAAAAACTTTTTTGTTTTCAATGGAAACATCTCCAAACTTTGTATTCTTAGGTCTTCTATGTTTTTTTATAATTCTACCAAGTTGGATGAAAATCGGACAACTATATGGTATAGCAGTCATACATAAGATGGGTCTGAAAAAAAGTCTTAGTTTGAAAAACTTTTTGGTTTTAAATGGTAGCATACAGAAATTTTGTATTTGTTTGTTTCACATGCTTTAACCTAATTCTACAAATTTTTGTACAAATCTGATGATTATTTCATATAGCTTCCAAACGAACGATCGTTCGGAAAATGGGAAAAAGAGTATTTCTTGAAAATATTTAAGCGCGCACTTGCAAGGGCATACAAACTTCGGCACAGACGAAGTTAGCTTATCTTGCTCGTTAATATTATATTTATATTTAAAGAAGTATTTTAAATACCACTACATAAATTCAATAAAAACAAACAATATAAGGGCCAGATTTTCCAGATCACAACCAAACAAATGAATTCGTTGAAAGGTGTTGACAGATAATGATTGACATCTCATTTTCACAAACATTTTTAATGAAAACGGGCAAGAAAGTCGGTCAAGCACGACTTTTTACCAACGAAAGTGTATGCCCAGTATGAATTTTGATACTGCTGACAGCAGCGCAGCGAACATTCTTTTGCACATAGCTTGATTATTGTTCCTTTTTCGATCCTGACTACTAAATATGTCCAGAAGAAGCATACCTTCTATCTACAAAACTGTGGGAGATGTGATGTTTTTTACAAACTTCTGAGGCAGGAGGGAGGCGTGTACAAAATTTAAAATAAAATTTATCTGCTTGCAAGTTGTAAAAGTTTTTGCATCACACATATCAAGCCTCTCTTTCTTACCATCATTTATATGAACAGAAAGACGGACTTGGCCATATCGAGCCGGCTGTTGAAGCTGAACAAGATTACATGAACTTTATAGGGTAGAGAACTGATTCCTTCTGGCTGTTACATACTTATGCACAAATCTAATATATTCTGCCTAATTTTGCCTCAGAGTATACAAGCTTCAAGCTTGTCTTGTTATACAAACTTCAGCTGCCTTGTACCAGTCTTATACAACTCTTATACAGGCAAAACAATTTATAAAGCATACTTTTCGGCTGCTTTCGGACAACAAATAAAAAAACTCTTTAAAGTTTCGGCTCGCTATAACCATTTATATGTATAAAATAGTTTATTTAACTTGTATATTTTTTGTTGCTTGAAATGTATTTTAGTTGCTAAATCTTTTTTTGTGTATTTTTTTTTTCTGTAGTTGTTGCTTGAAATTATAAACAGGGCGTGTATGTGGGTGAAATAGTTGAAGTGGAGGAGCTGCTGTTGCTTGATTTGTTTTTGGTATGTTTAATGTAGCCAAATGGGATGCACAGGATGTACGCTCTTGACCAGTACTGGCGAGGGCAGACCATGAATTTGAGTGATGGCCGAATGAGAAATGGCAGAGGGCACAACACTGACCACATGTGGGGAAGCAACCAGATGAGGTCCCCAAATGCCAGGGGCGGTAATCAGACCGGGACCATGTATAAGGCCGGGTGCTGGGGCAGGAGCTGGGGCGGCAGCAGCCAGGCTGAGTAGAGCAACGAATACGCACTGCGAAAAGAGATGAATGGATTTTTAGAGAAATTTGACAAATATATATATAACTATTGAATTGGCATACCAAATTTTTTCAAGAAGTAATACTTTTAGTCAAATTAAACATATTTGAAATAGAGGAACCAAGAAAAATCATTAACGTTGATTCTTTTCACTTAAAAGTCTTTGATGGTTTAATTTTTCCAAATTCCCCAAGCAACACAAATGCATAATGAGCAGTTATATCCTCGGAGAAATCCTCTGAAGCATGGTTTTTACTTATTTGTAGATATCTGATTAGCTTATGAAATATGTATAATGCCAGTTTAGAATCCTTTTCTTGTGACACTTTTATAAGTCGTTTCACTCGCTTCAGCAAATCCATTGCTTTATGTATATTTTCCCTCAGTGTATTTCAACTTTTCCAACACACTCACCAGCTTGAACATTTTGTTGTGTCGATGGTTAAGAACGTTTTGACATAGAATTGCATTCAAGACTCGCCTATTTATACAGAAAACAAATGTGATTTAATAAGGCAAACAGCTTTAAATGGGTCGCTGACGCCTCTGCATTGCAACCTGGCAACAGAACCCTTCCGGGGGCAGGTTATCAACTTACCAGTTCGATACGATTTTTGCATTTTCACTCACTTGACTGACCACTAAATGCTCCCCTCCCTCCCTCCGCCACTACATGCAATTCGTGCCATGCGGCGTATACTTGACATTGTTGCATGCGTCAAATGTATTGCAAATGCAATTAAGAAAAAAAAGCAACAATATAAATAAATAAATAAATATGTAATCCGAGTAAGTTAAGAATCAGCTTAAGTGGTGGGGCAGCGACGGGAGGAGGCTTCCATTTGACAGTTACCGCCGCCTGCTCTTTGCACTTTTGGTATTGGCATAAATTAAGTCTCCAACTTGGCAAGCGTTGATTAATGTGACTGCCAGCTTAATGGTTGGATTTGTCTTGTTTTGTTGGCTAAATGGGGCTCGGCCAATTGACAGCACGAGATTGTCCAAGATTTTCCTGTTTGAGTTTGAATATTTGTCTTGTGCAATTCTGTCATAATTGCACATCATCTAAAGTTTTGTACTCGGTGGTTGGTCATTGCAGTTGGGACAAGTGGAGATATATGATGTGTTAGTCAATGTAAACTATAGAGAAATGAATCCAAACTAGATGTAAGTGAAGTGCATGCAAGCCGAACCGGTTCGAGCACAAAACTCCAACTTTTACTTGACTGTGAACCGAACTTTGAACCGAACCTCTAAGGTATAGAAGCTGAATAGTAATATAAATATTTGATTGCATAATGCAACAAACATCAATGTGTGTTTCTCAACATGTTCTCTCAAGATTTATTGACTTGGAAAGTCGAGCATCTTCCCAACACTTCACTCAGTCAACAAATGAAGCGCACATAAACGACAGCAAAAAAATAAACACCCTCAGCTTTTCTTCAATAGTATTAAATATCAATTCGAATTGCTCAGCCTTCATGCTTAAATAATTACCTACTCAGGTCTACATACTTCTAATTTGCCTACCTTTAATGAGTTTCCAAAAATTGTCTACATTCAATCATTCCATATAACCAACTCGTGTAGTTACCTTGCCAAATGTTTTGTTCTCACAATACGCTGGCGCCTCGAACGGTCAGCGAACTGAGCTACCGTAGACAATTTGTGGCTAATTTTACAACAAAAGAAAAAATACTATTTTCAGGGTTGCCTGAAATGGATTCAATTAATGTTAAATACCACCAAACCAGGAAGTGAAAAAAACCGACAAACAAACAATAATGTCAACCTAATTGATGTTTATGTCACATTGTGCAAAACTGCAAAACTAATTTGCCTCCGATTATGGCAATGTTTGGCCAATTGATTGTATAAAATGATTCTAAATGCATTTCGTGTGGGCTTCAAATTGATTGCTTATGCAAAACTTGAACTTGAAATAGATCAATCAGAAGCTGATGCAGCAGCATACTGTCTGTGCTTATGAAATGCCCATTGTTGGCTACCATTTGGCAGCAAGCCACTTAGCACTTGGCAGACAGAGATTGGGATGCTGCCGTTGCTGTTGATGCCGCTGCAGCTGATTATGCACTCAATTTGCATAACACACAGAAACTGCATTTGCTGCCATTTGACACACCACATCCCCACATCTCACCATACACATGGCTGGGCAACGTGTTGTCATCGGCCTGGGAAATGTGTCATTCAATACAAAATCCATGATCCATAATGCGATGTCTACCGAAGCATAAGTGTGTTTGTGTGGGTTTTGTGTATTAAATGATTTTTGGTTTGATTACATGCTAATTATATCACTCAAATCAGAGGAAATGTTTGGACACTAAACGTGGTGTGAATTGTGCACTGGAAGAAAATACATTTATGGAGACGTATTGATTGGTATTATCAGTTGAAATATTTCTCGTAATATCTATGGATTAAGGTCACAAATTTTATAAGCGACTGAGTAGCTAAAGATTTTGTGGGGTTCGAAAAATTGTAGTATGTTAAAAAATACAATTATAAAAAAAAATATTTCAAAAATGTTGTAGACCAAAACAGTCCAGACTTTATAATCAAATAACAACTATGCTAAAAGCAACATATTTATACCCTGGTAACACATAGAAGGAAACATCTCCAATCTCATAAAGTATATATACTCTTGATCAGCATGAAGAGCTGAGTTCGTCCTTTCGTCCTTCAGTTTCTATGCTAACTCCTCCATCAGTTTTAAAGCTTTGTTGACCAAACTTTGCACAAAGTCTGCTGGTACAAATCTGTTGTCCGAAACGGCTGGATCGAATGACTATAGCGCATACCTGCCTTAGCAACAAGCGGTGCAAAAACTAGTTCAAGTGAGAAAAACTTATTGTTTTTTAATAGAAACTTTTCCAAACTCCGTATTTATACTGTTGCTATGCTTTTCCATGATTTCTCAAAGTTTGTTCGAAATCGGACAACTATATAGTATAGCTGCCATGGAAAAGCGAGCTTTGAAAACTAGTCTTAGTAAGAAATTTTTTTTCATTTTCAATGCTAGGAACTTAAATTTTTGTATTTATTTATTTTATGTAGTTTCACACAATTTTACTGAATTTGGTCTAAATCAGATGACCATAGCATATAGCTGCCATACGAAAGTTTGGTCGAAAAACTAGTTTTTGTAAGAAAATTGTTGTTGTTTTTAATGGAAACGCCTTCAAACTTTGTATTCCTTACTTTTCTATACTTTTTTATGATTTCTCTAAGTTTGGTCTAAGTCGGACAACTATATAGTATAGCTGTTTTAAAAATAGTCTTAGTGAGGAAATCTTTTTTGTTTTGAATGGTAGCGCCTTGAATTTTGGTATTTATTTGTTTTATATAGTTGCACACAATTTTGCAAAGTTTTGTCAAAATCGGGCGACTTTAGCATATAGCTGTCATAGGAACGGTCGTTTGAAAATCAAGTTTTAGTGAGAAAAGGTTGTTTGTTTTTTCTTTTTAAGACGTCAAATACACTTGAAAGCTATTTTTATTATCTGCTTCGTCACAGTTTTGCGCAATGGAATGAATATATCATATAGCTGATAAATTGACAACTTATTATCATTGGGGTAAGGGTAAACTCTTGTATGATCCTTCAACAACAAGATACATATCTCGAAATATTAAACGGCCACACTATTTGTTCTGTCTTGTGTATTCTTCAATTTACTATTGTGCTTCTTCTTATATTCCCTTTCCTATTCATTCCTCCGAATAATTGTTATCGAATTTTCCGTACTCTATTCTCCTTCTCCTTAAAGCCTACAAATTAAATTATTCGTCGACGGTACGAAGTGACATGAAAAAGGGAATAACTTACTGCTATTTGAAGTCCTTTAATTCTTCAAAAGAAAAATATTATCAAGCATTGTTTCGAAATATCTTTAAGCAATCTTGACAGATTTTTTTTCTTGGTGTATTTCGTCATTTTGCTCGCAGACCACATTTGACGTCATTAAATGTCTCAATTACTTCGCATTTATAAATCAAGAAATATATAGGCTTTTTATAGACAATTTGCTTTATATACTTAAAGTAAAATTTCAGCAGAAACTTACAATGCCAATAACATTGTGCCGAAATTCCATTAATAATTGGCACGCAAATCTGAGTATATATATATATGGGTACAACAGTATGCTGATTGATATTCATTACTTAGAGCGCATCGCAAGAAGATTGTGATATTCTAGGAAATATTAATGATTAAAATATGCATGAAAAGCATCAAAGTAATTATAGAAGTAACAATCAGTATACGGTTTCCATTCTAATTTGTCTGATATTTAAATTACTTTTCATATTTTGGTGCAGATTTTCACCAGCCCAAGACGATTGTGTCTTATGTTTCAATAGATTACCGAGCAGAACTTTCTTGGTCGAGTGCTTGGATTGGATTTTACTGGGGTTTTGGAAAAAATAACTCATAAAAGAAGCTTTGCAGCCAGCATAAATTAAATTTGTACATATTTTAATATTTTTTTTATACATATTCAACTAATATTAACATTTTAGCAGCAACTTACAACAATTTCGTCGAATTACAATCCACAATTGACACACACATACATACGTAAGTACAAACAATATACACAGCATCAGTTTTCATCAGATTTCATCAGTAATCAGTTTTCAAGCATCCAATATCATTCAGTGGGGGGCGGTTGTGGATCCTCAATCCGCTTTATTTTTTAATGCAAATGATAATCATGGAAGTCATGATGATGATGATGCAAATGATAGGGATCATAGGGATGATAGGCCTTGATAATCGGTGCAGGATGATAGGCTTTAATGATGGGTGGATGTACCACAGTTTTGACCACAGTTGGCAGCACCAACGGCTTGATGATGTGATGTGGTACACTGTGTATCACTGTGGAACTCTGATGGGAGACAGCCGCAGGTAGGTGTACAATTTTGGCCACATGCAGCGGCTCCACATGATGATGATGATGGTGATGGGGATACAAAGGATATTCCGGATAATGATGGTGGCCGTGCAGATAACCAGGTCGTCCAGCGGCCAAGGCACACAGCGAGAGTAATGGTAGTAGCTAACCGAAAAAAGGGACAATTAGTGATCGGCATCCGACTAGTTGTGTTGGGTAATCCTCACCAGCTTTAGCATTTTGTTGTTGTTGTGGGTGATTCGCTCGCTGTTGACTTCTTGCAACTGATGCCACTTGAGGCTAATGCCGTCGCTTTTATTCGCTTGCAGTGGCACTGGCACTGGCAGCTGTTGCAGATGCTCTCATTGCTGCATATCCGTTTACGCTGCCGGCGCACAGCGACTCCACTTCAATGTTGTGGAACTGGGGGGGCTTTTTTTTGCATCCGCAGTTGCCGCCAGCTTCAGTGTAATTGCACCTCGTTTGATTGTTTCTACACTGGCTGCCGTTTTTCGCATACAGTTTTGTCAAACGGCGCTGCATTGTTTTTGGCTCACACTCTGCCGCCAACCATTCAAGCAACGACCCTTTCAAGCCACGATGCCTGAACTCTGTCTGCCGCTAAGCTTTGGGTTTGGAATCAATGTGGCTGCAGTTGGTGGTGTTGGCTCTGAATGTGCAAAATACTCTACTCAATTGGAGGTTTTTATGTTATCTTCTATATCTTAGCTATAAGCAATAGCGATTTCTCTTACCACTATTGGTTAGAAAATTAGCTAGCTACAAAAAAAGAAGTATAAATTCTTTCGAAAAACAAAACAGCAAAAGAATAGATTTTATTTCAGGAAATTCAAAATTACATATATGCTGTAAAACCGAAAAAACTCAGAAATCTTCAAAGTACTAGAATAGCGTAAACATTTCACTGACTTACCAAAAGTCACATATCCTTACTAATCCTTAAAAAGCAGTTATTCACTTTTTATAGATCTCACATAAGATCGCTGTCCTAACTCATGTTGCTGCAAATTAGTGGCCAAAAAACTTATATTAATCCTTAGACAAGTGAGATGGAAAATTCAACTGTGTAGAGGGAAAAAAAATGTTTACCCATTGGAATTGGCTAACCCCTTTTCTATAGAAAAATCGCTAGGTACTGGTTATCAAAAGGATACATTCATAGAAGATCTATAACCGGAATTTACTTACTTTATTACTTAAATTTGTGCTACTTTCAAAGTGGTTTAGAAAGAATGACTCTCCCTTTACTGTCTAAAAGTAAAATAAGAGGTTACATGGTATCACAATGGACCTATTTTTTTGGTCTAAGTGAAGGAGCATCACCGCTCCTACCATCTCAACCTAACCTAACCTAAGCTAGAACCGGAATTCATTAGACAGAACAACTGGTACGCATTTGAACACATACTAAATTTTTTGAGGAATAGCAGAAACTTACTTGAATAGCATATTTTAAGGACCAACATTCAAAAGAATAAACAATTTGGAAAATTGTTTTTGAAAGGACCCATGACAACTGACTCACTGCTGTCTGAAAAGGAAGTTCGTGACCTCAGAACATGTGGTTACAGTAAGCCGACGCTACTAGTACTAAACGCCCATATTACCCTGGATTTATTGTGAAAAAAGTCAGCTCAACATACAGCGAGGTCTGTATAAAGAAAGTTTCAATGAAAGTACTTAGAGGGGAAATCTATGATAACCTGTACCTAGCGATTGTACTATGGAAAAGGAGTAAGCAAGTTCATGAACTACATTTTTTGAAATACAATTGTACTTTTTCTTACTTTATACGTTTCGGATCGACCAACTGCCTGCATAGATTAAGTGATTTCATACCTCTGAACTTTTGATGTGAAATATTTTTAATTTCGGTACGGAATATAGTTTGATACAAGCGTCACGCGTCACGCCGGCATGCACTGTGGTGTTGACGTAAAACAACGAGTACTAAGGATAGAATACTGAGTTCCAACTACTGAGTTTAGAGTTAAGTAAGGAGTACTAAGTAGGAAGTTCTTAATATAAGGTACTACTTAGTATTGACTTAACTACGACTACTTAGTACTGAGTACTTACAATGGAGTGTGGAGTACTGAGGCTCGAATATTAGAATCCTGTGCTGAGTATGGAGAACTGATTATCGAGTAGTGATTATAGAGCCATCAGTATCAAGTACTAAGTATCGCGTATAGATTAATATACACAACTAAGTGACTGTATATCCACTAGTGGATTTCCGGTGCTTTAAGTCATCCAATTGGTTCACAACATAGTTCCTAGAGCTAGATTAACTGCGGTTTCTGTTTCATACTGCAAGCTTAATAAGATTCGTGAGTGATTTTCCATTAGACTTCTTCTGGTTGCCTAGTAGAGCGGCCTTTTATTATCTTCAAAACAAATGGCACTTACAGATCGATATCTCCAAGTTACGAAGGACCAAAAGGTCCCTTAGGTTTAGGTGTAATCTTGGGAGCTCGAATCATAGATTCAGTTCAAAACCTGAGTCTCACGGTGTTCCTAGAAGAGGCTGCCTAAAATTAATTATTAGATGTCCTCGAGTGTTCTAATACCTATTTTGTATAGTTTTCTAAGACAATGCTTAATTAACCAATCGCCTGGAGTACTTTAAGCTCAATCTTTCTCATTAAAACTTTCAAATCTTTTCGCTAACTCTAGAATTTCGCAAGCCCAACGAAACTCTAGACATATTCAATATGCCTTCACCTGCTTCTACTTAGTTAAAGCCATTCAGATAGTGTATGTTTACTCAGAATGTTTGTCTTTACGATTTTGGCAACTTTATAATAATATCCCAGCGATTGTCTTTTACTATCAGCTTTAAGTGATTGTTGTTGTAGCTGCTGGCGCTGGTAATTATTGTTGTTGTTGTTTGTATAGAGGCATACCGTTAGCCACGTTAGCTGCTTACAACATTTGGAGGGAGACATGAAGACCAAAACGTAGACTTGAAGCATAATTTATGCCAGTGTTACATTTGCCCGCCACGACCTTGACTACAAATTGTTGTTGTTGCTGTGCAGATATTGTTTTTTTTTTTTTTTTGGTTTTTGTTTTGGTTTAAATACATTTTTCAGCGGAAATTCACACTTGGCAATTTAATTGTGCTTGTTGTTGTGTTGCATTCTGTATATTTGGCCTGGAAATTAGTTATATCTGTTGTTATCTAGAAACAAATTCTTGCCACTGGCATTGAGAGTGTGTGAAAAATCATAAATCTAGAGTTGATATTTTAGCCCGATTGGCACATATGGCTTCATTTGTCTGCCCGTATTGATTGTGATATTTCAGTCTACCAATTGTTGGCAAAAGTTCATGAACAGCCGCTTGAATGACAAACTAGAACAGCAGTTGACGCTGCGCCAAAGAGCTGTGAGCACGAGCTCATTAGAATGTCGTCGCTTTATTTTTCAGTTTTTGCTCCTACATAACTATAAAATGTCAAACCTCTTCCACTCGAACTGGTCTCGTAAATTAATCATGATTTGCATAAACAGCAACAGGGCAAAAAAAAAAAGAAATAAATGAAAACATATTTACACAACAATTTGCTCTGGTCAATGGCTGGAAAACACTCCCCGAATATTGGACAAAAGAAAGAAAAACCATAGTAAAAAAAACTGCAAATGAATTCAATTGCTTAGCGCTTATCTCAACCAGGAAAAGTTGCATCTGCAGAAACTAGTTCCAAGGCGGGCAATAGTCTCAAAATGTTGCAAGATTTTTTCGTAGCTCCCTCTCTCCATCTTTCTCTCTCCAGGCTGCTGTTTTTGGGTGTGCGGATTCAGTTCAGTGGGTTAGTGGTCGCTTGTTGCGATACAAAGGCAAGGTTTTTTCAATCATGAGAAATGGGAAGAAATGAGAGATGATTTATAACTAACAGATATGGCTCTTCATAATTTCGGCCGGTGTTTGACATAACCTTTGCATCCAATAGATTCTAATACCTTGTACCTGGATTTTGCATGAGTATATCTTGCGTCTTCATAGCTTTTCATGTGGAAATATTCCGATGGAGTAAATCGGTGCCGAACTCATCTTGAGTCTATCGAACCTTACCCTGAACCAACTCCCTAATATTGTTTGAACCGAACCGAACCACAACCCTTAATGGAAATCCAGACACTATATCAAGATTGTCTTAAAAAATTTTTAGCTTTGAGTCTTAAAGGGAAATATAAGTTTTTGAATGGCAAAACATAACTCGATTATTTTTATAGGAGTGCATAGTGGCAGAAGCAGTTTTTTTTTGGCGAGAGATTTATAATTTACCATAATAATTCGACTATTAATTAAAGTGAATAGAAGTGAAGGGATGATGAGTTATGCCCCCTCACTGAACACATAACTTCATGCTAAATTCAAGGCTAAGAAAGAAGCGGCTATGAAATACTTTACTAAGTTGGCTGCAACTCAAAACGAGAACAAGATATTCTTTCAAAATATTAAAAACAAATGTTCAAAATGGTTTTGAAATGAGCACATTTTAACTCAACTCAACTACCTCAGAGAAAAGTATAAGTAGCCATTTAAAAGTGAGTCTAAATATGAGTGCAATGGTACAGTGAGCTAACACGTCGCCGTCGTTGAGTGCAAAAGTTCCTGGAATTCACAAGTCCAACTAAAATTGATCTTGCTTTCTATAATAAACCGAGGTATAATGTTATAGATTTTAAATAATATTGACTTCCGATCCATTCAATTGAGATCCCCCAGAATTTGAGACCCATTCAAACGCTTTGATTATCCCTTGTACAGAGCTATGCCTGTACCGGGGACCCACTCTATACATACTCTGTACCAAAAGTACACAGAGTATTTTAAGTTTGTGCAAAAGTATGTTACAAAAGGAAGGAACTATATCCGACTCCAGAAAGTATATATATTTTTGAACAGTAACCAGAGCCGAGTTGATATAGCCCCGATCAGTGCAGATCTCAGAGATGGTAAAAGATAAAACTTCGACGTGTTTAGTTCATTTTCAATTGTTGGCACGCCCCCTCCCGCCCCTGCCATTTGTAAAAAACATGATATCTAGCACAATTTTATAAATAGAAGGTTTGAACCTTCAGGACATATTTAGTACTCATTATTATTTATGGATCCGCAGAAGAAATGGTGATGAACAATAGTAGAGTTATGGCTAAGACAAACATAGATGATGGGCAGCACCGGCTGAACAGCGATGGGCAGCACTTAAAACACCTTAACACTTTGTGTGATAAATGAAAACTTTGGGAGTAACAACTTTCTGATATGCTTTATTTCAGATGGTAAGTTATGATTCGAGATCCCGGATATTCCAGGTACCTTTGCCTCTATGAATGTTACTGATTTTCAGCTGTAATCTGTTTACAGAAGTAAAGTCACTGCAACAAGTTTAAACAGTCAAACACATTGTTGTACCACAGAATGTGCCCTATTCACAAATCATGAATTTGGTGGCTCGACCTTAAGTTTCACTTGGAAATACGGACATAAACTGAAATCTTAATTTTCCCAAATTATGGCATACTTTGTATGACATGTCAAGTTCTTAGACTCTTAATAAACATTTCAACATTTCTACATTTTGGTAGAAAACATTCCAATGTTTTTCCCCAAAAATACACCACTATGTAGTACAATTTTCAATGTTAATGCAATTAAATACAACGTAGAAAAATAAACAATTCAGAAAACGCAGACATCCGCTGGCCAAGCAATTCGTAAAATGCCGAAGTTTTAAATTGATGGACACAATTGACCTTAGCTTGGCTACAGCAGAAAAAGCTGGTCAGTGACCACCTGTTGCTTCCATTGCTTCCAAATTGTTGCATGCATACGACCTGGTGGCTCTAAATGTAAGTGAGTGAGTGAGTACGGGTACGTATATATCCAACTGCGAGCTGAAAATGTAATTACTTGGGGCAAAACTAAACTGAATTTTATTATGCAGCTGCAACACATTTCTCACTTCTTTTGGTTTTTTTTTTAACAGCAATTTGCGTAATTCTGGAAAAAGCTTTTGTTGGGCAAAACTCCCCCTGACTGACACCTGACTGAACCACAACCACCACCGCTATAGCTGGACGGGACAGGTCGAATACATTTTGATTGTCTTGTTAGTAACCATAAAATGTGGCCATTTGTGCAGGCTAAGGCGACGCCGGAACGGCACAGCCCATAAAGAAATATTGGGCAAAAGCTGAACATTTAAAGAGAATTGCTAGGTTGTGGAGCGAAAACATGGCTTAGGATACATAAAGTACTCCCAACGGTTTACGAAATCACAATATTGATCCATGAGTTACGAAAAGAAATCGATTAGGTTCTTGTCTATGATTTATTCTCACTTCCTCATAACACAATTCTCTTCCTGTTTCTTTTATCTCGACCACTAAAGACCGCCTACAATTCTCCATCAACCTTCAAGACAATTAACCATAAAATAATACTTGTGGTTGACAATTTAACTGCCGTCAACAACTGTGCAACTCGTTCTTACCCATTGGATAGATAAATTGCCTGCATTAATCTTTATGATAAACCGCTTGCTTAATCTTTAGACTCGGAGATCAAGTCTCGAATACGTTTAATTATAAAGCCAAATTGAGTTTTGGTGCTAAATGGTTTCGATAAGCGCCAACTAATCGACTTAAGGCAGGAGAGAGAAAAAGAGAGAGAGATAGACAGGCAATGGGAACCCGTTCTGCTTAGCTGGATAATTGGTAACCATTTGTTGTGTTTGTTGCTGTTGTTATGTAATCCCCAAGCAGAACTGTCACAAGACTGTCCCGCTATGGTACTTGTACATTACACTCGCCCGGATATGGCCAAGCAAATTCAAGAATTTTGGTTAACAACAAAAGACATCACCCAGCCAGGAGAGGTAAAAATAGTTGGTAGCCACAGAGTGGGGAGGGCTTTATGTCGCCAGCTCGAGGCATTCATTAATCATGCTAAAAACTGCTGACAAATCACCATAACGGCGGCGGCTATGTACAATACAATACAACACATCCACGACTACAACCACACCAAAGTAATGTAGTGTGCGCCTGCGCACAAGACGCTTGAGCAATCGACATTTGCTTATTATTACACAAAAGCGGAACTCCAGATATCAGAAACCCAAGTCTGCTCGATTGATTCTATGTGGGTTTCTTTTTGGTTTGGTTCATATGGGGCATTGTTATGCCAGACAATTGCAAGTCAAGACAGGATTAGCATAACCAGTATATTACCAAAGGGGTGGGGGAAAAGGAACGAACGAATTGAATTGACAGTAAGTGGACTCAAAGAGGTGGAGAAATAGGCGGCAAATGCAAATCGACAGAGTGAGAATACGTCACTTGTAGTGAAAGACATATATAGAGTTGTCTTGGGAACTAGTTCTATGTAATTTGAGATTGGCATAAAAAGTTATTGTAAATAGTCCATGATAAGGCAATTGATAGGAAGGATTTGTCAGAAATTTTGAAAATCGCACCTAAAATAACTTATTTTTATCTTAATATAAAGAAAGTTTTTTGATTTTAGACTGTTCTTTGCAAAACTTTGAAAGTACCACCCGAAAATAGACATTTTAAGGAAAACAATTTCTTAATTTTAGAAACTCTTCGATTATTTTCTTAAATTTAGGGCATTTTTTCTAAATCCAATGCTGCTACATAATGTTGCCTTCCAATCCAAAGAGTTTTGTCAAAGATTTATAAATCTTTGGTTTTGCATACCTAGCTTGCTATATCCGATAATAACCTGATCCAAAATGAATTATACATTTTTCTCAGTTGAACTTCAAATATTCTTAACAGAATCCAAAATATTTCTCCTGGATCAATGTACCAGAAAAAAGTACAATCGTTCTTAGACTGTATTCAAAATCGTTAGGGCGCATCTATAGTCCAATGTCCTTCGTTTTTTCTCTTTGTATTTAAGTTTTGTACATTGTTTAAGGGCCGATTTCTCATCTTCTACTTCAGATTAACTAAGATTTTGGTCTGTCATTTGTAGGATTATGAGACAGATAGCTCTATATAGTAGATAAGAAAACGGCCCTAAGTCAAATAATTATAAAAAATTACTCATACGACACGGGTACCAACAAAATTGCTCCACAAATCTAAAGTACATTCCAATCGTTGTCCAATTGAGATCAAAATTTAAATAGAACCTAAGATCCAAACAAAGGGAACACCAATAAGATCCCACACACACTACCAACTGCACCACACTCGGCCATCTACAAGCCTACCTATATCGCTACGGAGCGGTGGGAAAACCTTTTCTACTGTAAGACTTACGTGACAAAAATGCAACCTAAAGCAGGGAGACTCTGCCGGGTCACACTATGATTTGTGAAGAAGCGGCAGATTCGAAGACCTTCGTAGGGTTTTATAGGGAAAATAAGTGGAAGGCTTAGGTGTGGTGCAGCGGGTAGTGTATGTGCCTACTGTGTAAGAGGTCGTGGGTTCAATCCCTCCTCGGGACATCTGATAAAATACCTTCACCAAAAAATATGTTCCATTTATTTGTCCAATATATCTCTCTGCGTTCTAGGAATTCTGGATCGAAGATTCGAATTTAAAGCCTCTTTATGATTTTAAGTTGTCGAAGCTGTTCTGCAATCCGATTCTTAGACTTTCCAACAACTTCGAACTGCTGGACCGCACCTTCTGCAGCAGAATTTCAGCTTGATAATATCATCTAAAGAAAGTTTCGTCATCCTTCCTACCTATCTTTTGTCTCAGAAATTTTAACAATTAGTTTTATGGTTAAAACTAATGCCAAAAAAGTAAATCACCGATCAGAATTCAAGCTTATCTGTTGCTAAACCAAGATGCATTCAACTGGTTCATTTGCTCAACTCTGACTTGAAGATAAGCTCTAAATGGCCAAAAGCAATTCCTACATTCAGCTAGCTCCACATTAGTGTCGCTACGTGATGGGCAACTAAAGTGATCCAAGTCCATTACTTGCTCACATTCCTCGCACAATCTTCGCCAAAAAATTGTACACTACAAGTCAAGGCAAATGTTGCGTGTGCGTTCACATTGAACTTGGACTACTTTGGGTTCGGTTCGGTGCGTATGGCAAACACACACAGGCAGCAGCAATAAATTTTCACGGTCAACTTTGAGGAAAATCGCACACCAGCGACAACACTTTGGACTGTTTTTTGTATACCACATTTGCAACGTTGTGATGCAAGTGGCGCAGCTGCTGACCAACTGGCCGACTGAGCCAAGCGCCATCGGGGTGACTAAGACACGAAGATAGCGACAGCCACAAGACGTTTTATTTTGACTTGTTTTTCATTTGGTCTTAATGGGGGCCTGGTGGGCAGTGGCCAAGACTTAAGAGCGAATCAGCTGCTGCAAATGCAAACGGTTTCCCCTCCTGCTTCTCCCTACCCGGCGACAACTGCTCGACTTGTCTGGCATTACTTGGCCGTTAGCGTTGGTTTTTCTTAACGATGTTGAAGGAGGCGAAAAGAAAAAATTATTATTATTGTAGTTTTTCATGGGCTGTTTGCAGTTTTGGGTATAAAAGCTAGTGTCGATTTGCAGTTGGCCACACATTTCGGCAAGTCGTCCACACAGACCCACAAGTCATTCCCTTTAAGCCAATAGCAAGCGAAAACCCTCGCAAGGATTAGCAAAAATGTACAAGTTGGTGAGTACTAGAAAAAAACATATTCTAAAAGACTTTATGTGATCCTTAAGTGTTATTTTCCAGGTGGTGTTTTTCGCTCTAGTTGCCTTTGTCAGTGCTCGTCCGGGTTATCTGGAAGCTGGACCTCTAATCCATACCTATGCGGCCCCAGCTATAATCCATGAGCCGGCTCTGGCTAAAGTGGGTCACATTGTGAAGACCATTCCCAGTGCTGTCTCCCATCAGAGCATCAGCCAGGTGCACAGTTCGGCTCACATCATCCAACCAATAGTAGCTCCTGTGGTGAAGACTTATGCGGCGCCTATTATTAAGACTTATGCTGCTCCAGCTGTGCACACCACATATCTGTCTGCGACCGCCTGGGCTGGTCATCATGGCTGGGCTGGTCATGGCTGGGCTCCTTCCTGGTAGATCTAAGTACCACGGCCTGGACTAGACTAGATGGAATAATTGTTCTCTTTTCTCCGCATTTTTGTTTCTTCTTCTTTACTTGTTTCGACTGATGTAAATAAAATACTATTTTTTATGCTCCCAAAAAAGCAAATGCAAAGAATTTTCCTTGAGAATCATCTTAGAGTTGAGAAAAGAAGGTTATAAATGACTAAAAGAACATTATTGTGATAACATTGAAACGTGTTGAGTACTACGGATGATCAATAATAGATATTTCGAACTATTTTTTCGTGATTGACGAATCATAAATTTTCTAAAATTACTTAGAGGAAATAGCTTAACGATATAGTCATTTGATTTTGATCGGACTTAGTGCTGTTATGAAAAGTCATGGAATCTAATATATACGAAGTTTTTAGAGGTTTCTACTAAAAACTAAAATGTTTTTCTCACTATTAGCGGGATTTTCACTGATCTCTCCCATGTCAGATTTGCGTTTTCTTTGATCAAGCTTTTCAGACTTGCGTGAAAGCTGATAAAAAGGCAAAAGGAAAAAAATTGTACTTACCAAGACAATGTTCCAGACCTTTGTTTATCTAAATCAACTTAGTGGAAGCATGAAAACGGTTAGAAGACTAATAAATATAAAATTTGGAGTCGTTTCTGATGAAAACAAATAAGTTTTTCTCATTAAGAGTCGATTTTCCACGGCTTGTTTCTATGGATGTCAAACTTTTGTAGATTTGTGAGAAAGTATATCAAATAACACAGGTCAACTTTTCACCAGAAAAGATATTAAACCTTCCCTTTGTATATTTGGGAGCTGAACTCAAATCAGTTGTCTATGCTGTTAGCTCGTTGAACTAAAACATGATCCGACCGATTGGTACCTCCACAAGTCTATGCCACACAAATTTTCCGAAAATAAAGTCAGTGGTGTTAATTTCGTTTAAATTTAACAGTTCAGGCGCCAAAGTTTCAAATTTTCGATCTGCTTGCCAAAACACCAAAAACGCCTTCTTTAGGTTATGTGTTGAACTTGCACCGGCGCACAGTCACACTAAATTTGGCCAGCTGCAGCAGTTCGTGACGTAATCGAGTTGAAAAAGGAGGCGAAGAGATGCTAAGCGCAGTTTGCCGGAAAGAGTGCATTTTTGTTGTTTTTTTTTATTGTGCAATTGTTTCTAAAGTAATTTTGTGTATTTGTCAAAGTTCTGTCTCCGCGTGGGACACACAGGTATCCATGCCAACCTGTGATCTACTCTCTGATCAGCAGCGTCCTCTCCCACACTTAGTGTTACCATATTTGTTGGTAGATTCGGCCAGTGAAAAGTCAACTTTAAGTTGTTTTTTGTTCTTTTTTTTATTGTGCAATTGTTTTGAAGTGATTTTGAGTGATTACATAAGTGTTATCTCTGCCTTGGGCAATTTGTAGAAGCCGTGAAGCTGTCACACACGCCGGTAAGTTGCATGCATGCACACACACACATACACTCAAACTAATTCACATGTTTTTGTTCTTGTACTTTTGCAGGAGCGCCGCCATATGTGAGACTAACCAGGTCAGTGATGCCATTTTATATATGTACATATTGAGAAAGGTTGATAATCTCGCCTAAAGTGCGAATATCCACCTTGATGAGGTCCAGCGGTAACTGCGACTGGCCGGGCCCAAGATCTGCTACTTGTTGAAACTTTCCTGTAGTCTTCTACGTACTGTGCAAGTGCAAGTGCTTCATTTATGGCCCTTTAAACAATGCACAGAGAAGTAACTGATCCCGCATGCCTAATCCTTAAACATAAGGTCCCTGCTCCGCGCATCTCTGTGCGTGGATACTAGTCACTAAGTCTTGTTCTCAGTTGCTGGTGAGCCCTTCTGTTTTGACAGCTTATGAAGTTTACTTGACAGTGGTGGGTTCCAAGTCACTTTCTTCACAAAGCTCTGGAAAATACCCAATAAGTAGTACAACCATATTTTTCTATCACATTTTACTCGCAATTAAATTCAATTAATCAACTCGTTTTACTATCCAGCTAGCTCCTTCCATCTTCCATCTTTAAAGTCTTTACCAGCCGGCATTGTAGATCACAGGATGTCCAGCAGCAGCATAAGAAGTGTGCACCAAGGGAGACGCTGCTGCATAAGTGGTATGATATACAGGAGCAGCGGCAGCATAGCTGGTGTGTACCACAGGAGAAGCGGCAGCATAGCTGGTGTGAACCACAGGAGCAGCGGCTGCATAGCTGGTAACCACTGGAGTACTCTTCACAACAGGCGCCACTATATCCTGGACAACATGAGCAGAGCTATGCACCACCGATTGACTCTGATGGGAGACAGAGGTGGGTATGCTTTTTACCACGGAACCAACATGGGCCAATCCATGTTCCTGCACCACTGTATGTGCTGCTGGTGCGGCATATACCACAGGCGACTCATAAAGATGACCGGGACGAGCAGCAGCTAAGGCAATCAAAGCAGACAACACCACCTGACAGGAAAATGTGAAAGATTAGCTGGGTAATGGAAGATGGAGAAAAGAAACACTTACCAATTTGAACATGATGAGAGATTTATTTATGTTTTGGTCTGTGTTGCTGCTGTAGGAGCGAATGAAGTGAACTGATAAACTCACAACCTGATGCCGCGGTTTATATACTAAGATTCAATGAAAACATTTACGAGCTCGAACAATAAAACATGAGACTTTGCAATTGGAGACCCAAAAACCTCACGCATCGCACTGCCTGCCCATTGACCCTGAAAGAATAAAGTTGTAAGTACGTACAACAAAAACCAATTCACGCACTCAAAATGCAAGTAATGCAACAGAGGGAGGAAGGTAGTAGGTGGGTTCGAAGTCTCTCTAATGGCCAGCTCTATATTGGTTGTGAGCTGCCCACCGTCGCTAATTGCTTATTGATTGAACGGCTGGGGAGCGAGAATCTGAATCTGATATGGATTTAATTTCAATTTCGAATTGTGACGCTTTGGAGCGAAGGTCGCACCGCAACATATAAAACCCTCGCTTTGCTCTATCAACATACACAGTTCTCGCCAGAAACTCAATCCAAACACTTCCCATCTCAGTCAATACAGACCTCACTTATTTACAAAAATGTTCAAGTTGGTGGTATTGTCTGCTCTCCTCGCCGTAGCTGCTGCCCGCCCGGGTCATCTGTACGAAGCATCGCCTGTGGTCTATGCCGCACCAGCAGCCCATACAGTGGTGCAGGAGCATGGATTGGCTCATGTTGGTTCCGTGGTAAAGAGCATACCCACCTCTGTCTCCCATCAGAGTCAGTCGGTGGTGCATAGCTCTGCTCATGTTGTCCAGGATATAGTGGCGCCTGTTGTGAAGAGTACTCCAGTTGTGACCAGCTATGCTGCCGCTGCTCCTGTGGTTCACACCAGCTATGCTGCCGCTTCTCCTGTGGTACACACCAGCTATGCTGCCGCTGCTCCTCTGGTACACACCAGCTATGCTGCTGCTGCTCCTGTTTTGCATAGCACTTATGCCGCTGCTCCTGTGACCCACTTGGCTGCTTCTTCACCTCTGACCTACACCGCTACCGGTGTGTGGTAAAGTACTTGAGATGACCATAATTAGTGTGGACTGTTGGACGGTTTCTTTGTGATACGAAATTTAAATCAATAAAATATTTTGCTTATGGAATTCGATGCTGTTGTGTATGAAATAGTTTCACGTTATTTCCACAATTTTTTCTTATTTATCTACATCCGCATTTGCATCCGCAACGCATTATCCGCCTACCCCAATCACTTGACGTCAATTCTTAGCGTCATTTCATATTCACATCCCGTCAGGCTATCTTTGTCTATTTTTATAACTGTATGCCTTCTCGGCCGTCCATTTTGGACACACATTCTGCACGTAAGCAAATCTCAGTGGCTGATTGCATGGAATTATTGTAAATTAAGCTAAGTCGCCACTACAGCGAAAGGGGGATGGGAACGGGCCCTGATTTTCGGGTGAAACATAAGAGGACAAAAATGTCGTATGTTCTTATTAATTTATATTAAAATATTCTGTTTAGTTTTATGTCTCTGCTTTTGAAACCGTTCCCTTTCAACGTGAGTTGGTTGGCAAAGGAAACTCACGTGCTCAGCCAACCCTGCACGAAAAACTTGTCATTTTAGTTTTTATTAACTATTCCTTCCTCAAATCGAAAAACAATTCTGAGGGCTGTTGGTGATTATAAACTATTTACGTGCGCCGAACACGAATCTGTTTTTGGAAACAGTCCCTCACTAAATCGTTGACAATTTGAGCTCAACGTTGCTTAAAATACTTATTTTTACCGTTTTTAGGCACTTTTTATGGGAAACCCATACTATTGTCTTAACTCTTTTTGATATAATATTATATTATTACTTGTTATCTTTAAAACAAACAGTCCCAAACAATTCTGCGATTTTTTTAAGCGAAGGTATACCAAAATAGTCTATATTTTCTACTTCTCTAAAATATTCTATGCATAATCAGTAGTCACAGGTCATGTCTATTAAACTCTTATGAAAGTTTTTAACAAAATTTTGACACTTATGCTATATCAGATGGTTTTCCTTTGCATGAGATGATTTGGGCGTCAGTTGTTTGCAATCAAGGCATGGGGCTGCGAATAGGTGAAATCTTTCGGATGTTACTTTGTGAAATGACCCAAAACTTTGTGCAGTTATTTAAGGATACTGATGGAATGAAAGATGGCGATTCCACTCACTGTGCGAACGCCATAAGAGATCAAAGCCGTTCTGTTTTCGTCGAAATCCGCTGCGCAATCGGAAAACCATGTCTGGTGAGATGAATATCAGCAGGGACAGCATGTCGCGCATCAAACAAAGTGTTTTGGGACTCAGCTCATCTAAGAGACACTCCGCCCACTTGTTCACAACAGCATTGAAACAAAAACGCATGAACAAAACTGTTCTGAAGTTGACTCATGAATGCTTAATTCACTCAGTGGTATAACTCCTCCGACACACATGCAAGCAGCTAAGCTCTTCATTCCTTTAGCTTACGACTTAATCTCTTTCATTAAAACTAAAAATATTTTGCTTAAGCGAGGGAGTTGTTGTGCAATATCTCTGCCCTTCTTTGGTCATTGCTCCTTCGCACGTTGGCCCTCTATTTCCTGCGGCGCCTTTAGGTAAACATCGCATTTTCCCTTCACTCGCCTTATTGAGAGTGACACGATGACAGTGAAAAATACTTAATTTCTTCCCCCTGAGCAACTGGTTCAAGGACACAGGACCCAGGCGGCTATTGAACCGTGGAAATGCATTTATTAAAAGTTTACTTTTCATCTAGCGATGAAAACTCTTTAGGTAATACCAGGCCCACTCTTTTGCCCAGTTCTCGCTCTATGGGCTGAAAGGCTAATTTAGATGCTCTACGAATAGTAGCCCAAGATTTTGCGGCCATATCAGTTAAGTCTGGCGAGCCACTGGAATGGCTCAAGCATATTAGCACAAATAAGGCAAACTAGAAGGAAATGGAAAAGTACTTATGAAAATTAAAGAAATGGATTGACTTAGCCCCTTACTAATTTCCAACTGAAAGCCATTTAAGCTGGTGAAAGTATTATGGACAACTGCAGTAAGTTTGCAGTAGCCGTGCTACTTTTATAGTGAGAGAAATTCTTGGAATAGCAGCTGTTAGTTTAGAATTTCCTATAATTGACACCCAAGTCGCTTAACTAATGAGCCAACAGCTTTTGAAATGAAAATAAGAGTTTGGGTTTCGTCTGTTTAATGACAGAAATTGTTTTTGTAAGGCGAGGCCAAAAATAAGTATACCGAAATCTGGTTTATGGCCCACAGATAGAGAGAGAGAAACACACAAGAATTGGAATCCGTTCAGGCACGTACTTACTGGCTTATTGTATCCGCCTGAATGGTTCAAGAGCAGTGCGTGTGTATGTGTAGCTTTGTGCGGAAAGTGAAGTTCAAGTATAAAAGACTTTGACACTCAGCTCAAAGATTACATTTCGAAAGAGTCTCTACCTCAGAAACACGTCCAAAAAACAAAATGTACAAATTGGTAAGCAACTGAAGGGACACTGTGGTATATTTACCTGACGATTCCTTCCCCATGACAGTTCGTTCTTGCTGCTTTGCTGGCTGTGGCCGCTGCTCGTCCTGAACCACATCATGTGGCGCCTGTGGTCTACAGTGCACCTACCATCATCCAGGAGCCAGCATTGGCCAAGGTGGGAGCTGTGGTGAAGAGTGTGCCTACCGCTGTTTCACATCAGAGTTTGACTCAAGTTCATAGCACTCCCGTGGTGGAGGATGTGGTTGCTCCGGTGGTGAAGACTACCACGCTACACCATGCTGCCGCACCAACTCTAGTCAGAAGTGTGGCGCCAGTGGCCTATTCAGCTCCTTTGACTTACTCCGCACCATTGGCTTACTCAGCGCCTTTGAGTTACTCTGCACCTCTGACTTACTCGGCACCATTTACCACCTATGCAGCATCTGCTCCACTGTTGCATCATGCTCCCTTGACCTATGCCGCCAGTGCCTGGTAAACAAGCTGGAACAGAACGAAAGATTTTGTACGATTGTTGTCACGAAAATAAAATTCAGAAAATTTATATCGAAACTGTAGTTTTAAGAAAGCGGAGGAGACTTTGCCACTCCTTTTAACAGTCTATCCAGCTCAAAACATAGCTAGATCTTATTTCAAGCACTGCAGTATATCGGTTTTGGACTGAATAAGTACGAACCATATATTTTTTCCAATTATTTGTTACTGTGAATCGTCCTAAGAGTGGAACATAAATGAACTAGAACTTTTTCTGACTGACTGACAGCAAAATGGCAATGGAAAAGTACCCTGTCTTCCTGTACTTTCGATGCACAAGTCTTTCGTATTTCTGTCTTTCCCACACTTTAAAGTTTGGTTTGGTTTCTGCTAGTGTTAGAAAAAGTTAGAAAAAATTCCCAAAACTGTCCAGTATTTCCATTTCCAAAAAGTTTATTCATTTTGCATCACAAAAATGTTTACTTCAGATAGATGCCAGGATATCCCACATTCACAGCCCCACTCCATCCTCCATCATACCAACCATTATTGCTGCCATAGCTCAAGGGAGCATAGGATATGGTGGAAGGAGTGTCAAAGGTCTTCAGTATTGGTGTATGATGATCCACTATGGGTCTCCAATAGGGACGCTTCTCATGCACCACCGTTGAACTTTGATGGGAAATTGCCGAAGGCACAGCGTAAGATTCATAGCCTACCACACTGGGAGCATATTCCACTGTCTCATAACTAGGCAAGTAGCTAGGACGTGCCTGACTCAAGGCAGCATAACCACACATCAATACGAATAGCTGGAAAAGTAAAGCTTAGGTTAAAGGTCTAAGATTTTGCACCTAGATTAACTCACAATTTTAAACATCTTTTGATCTTTCTTGTTAAACAAACTTTTTGTTTCTGTTGTCGGTTGAAGAAGCTACCTGAGGTTTTATAGCCCCCCAAAAGGGAATTAGCTTCTTTACGTTAGAATTGGCACAAACAATCGAGCCATCAGCAAAAAAAATACCATTTTTTGTTTGTGTCTCTTTGCGTTTTTCTTGCTGGTTTTTCTCAGCCTCATTAGTGACCCATTTGGGCGGAACTGAGTGAGCTGTTAAGAGGTAAGGCTATTTCGTCAGAGAAGCAGGTTTTTTTTTTTGGCTAAACACCCGCACAGTCTCAATCCTTATGTTCAGACAGCTGCAGCCACCCACCCAAAAACCTGCCTTTCCCCATGCCCATGCCCCATGCCCCAAATTCGCATTAGCATAAATTCCAATTTCGGCTACCTCCAACGCAAATTAGACACACCATCTGGTTACCATGCATACCCTGTCTAGCTGGCCAAATCTTTGATATTAATTAAGCGTATTCTTTTGGATTCCCAGCCCATTTCAGGTGGCCTTGAGGCCTAATTAAATTAAGAGTAAAACGCAAAACAACATGCAATAAGAAACTCGCTGACAGCCTCAACGATATAATCAGTTAACCAGTGTAGTTGTTGCTTCTGTTGCTGCCGTTGTTGTTGTTCATGGGAGCCAATGGCAACGGCGGCGACGTTGCTCTAGTTTTCGGCCCTAGCCAAGCATAGCGGCTGAATTTCTTTGAGCTGTTGCTGTTGAAGCTGTTGCTACTGTTTGGCTCATAATGACGTGTAAATCACTTGACTTTTTCACACTTGGACATCAATCGTGTAGAGTATCGCTTTAATGGGGTGAAATATTTCTTAATATCATTTCCAAACTATTTTTAAAGAGGGTGCGAAATTTATTAAAAATATATACGTTTTTGAATTTTGAAATATCTAACTCCTATGACCTTCTATGATTTTGCATTTATGCGCTGAAATAATTTTGAAGTCAACTAACAAATATCTTTCTGCATACTTCTAGTACCACTTAGCCATTTTCTATTCGGCCAAAAAGTATGCAGCACAAACGTATTTTTAATTCTTGTCAGCCCATAGTGCTACTATGGTGAACATGAACATGCACTTTAATTAGCTCAATTTGTGTTATGTAGCTTAACTTGTCGCGACAGTGTACAGTCGAAATAATAAGGTTTCTTCTCAACTCCACTTCCACGAAACTCTTCGAAAGTAGTCAGAAAAATGTAAAGAAATGAAAAGTTTAATTACTTTCAAAAAATACTCTTTCCCATTTTCCGACCGATCGTTTGTATGGGAGCGAAATGATATAGTCATCCGATATGGCCAAAAGTTTGTAAAATTATGTGAAAGCATGTGAAACAAACAAATACAAAATCGCAGGATGCTACCATTGAAAATAAAAAAGTTTTTCTAACTAAGACTGTTTTTCAGACCTATCTTTTATATGGCAGCTGTACCATATAGTTGTCCGATTTAAATAAAACTTAATAGAATTATAAAAAAACATAAAAAACTCACGACTACAAAGTTTGGAGACTTTTTCATTGAAAAGAAAAAAGTTTTTCTCACTAAAACTAGTTTTAGTGAGTTTTAGTTAGTTGCTCCTATGGCAGCTATTTGTTATAGTCATCCGATCCGGCCGGTTCCGACATATTAGTAGTGTGCAGCAAAAAGAAGACTCTGTGCAAAATTTCAGCTCGATAGCTGTACAACTGAGAGACTAGTTCGCTCAGAAACAGACAGACAGACGGACGGACAAAGCTCAATCGACTCAGCTCGTCACCCTGATCAAGAATATATAATAATATATATATAATAATATATATATAATAATATATATATAATAATATATATATAATAATATATACATATATAATTTATGTTGTCGGAAATGAACATTTCTATGCGTTGCAAAATGAAGAACTACTACTATCTGAAGAATGTTCAAAATTAAGAAATTTAAAGTAGCAATTTCCGAGAAAAGAATACCTGAATTAGCAGAAAAGATTTGGGAATTGCCATAGATAGACAAATTTAGGTGTTATTGAAAAACTGTCATCCGAATTTAGCCCGACTAAATGCTCACATTTAAGAAGTTGTCGAAAATGCTCTACTTGTCGTCTTTTAATTTGATTTTGAATCTGAGCCGAGGCGTGACTAACCATAATTCAGACTATTAGACACTGTTGGATATCTAACATTTTGGCTAGTAATTCCCTTACTAAGGGAATTAAGCAGTGTAATATCTAGATGAGCTAAATCGGTACAATTTTAATTTGGAAATACAATTTCCTTACAAGCCAGCATTTATAGTGATTGATTATAGCCAAAAAATAAGGTTTAATTATTGACGTATGGACAAGTCAACTCAATAGGATAATTATTAAAAGTTGGCTCTCAAATCGATCACATTTTTCCCCCCGCCCCTGAAACGCTGCCTCAACTCCAAAAACTGCCAAAGCCACATTATCAGCTTGTTAGCTTAATTAAAAGCGGGCGGGCTGTGGTGGGGGTAAGCAAGTAAGCAAGCTGCAACCAATTCGATTAGTAACTGATTTTCAATTTACGATTCAGTCGTTGGTCTTGGGTTATCGGGTGTTGGCAAATTCTGGCCATATCTCAACACTATTGGAAAATAACTCCCATGTAATCAGAGATTTTCTTAATAACAGCATCCGCCTGGGGACCGTAGAAACATTTAAGGGGGAAGTGCCACTCGTTTGGCCAGTTCTTGCACTTGGGGCGTGTTACATGGGACTGTCTTATTAATTTTAATGACTGAATTATACACAAATAAATGTAGTCTTTTGGCTTTTTGTCGTTTGCAGTTGGGTTACTTGCCAAACACTAGACCAAAGTGGTTGTCCATGTGGTTTTTCAGTTGTTGCCGCTGTTGTCTTAACAACTTCCTTGATTACAATATTTTTTTTGTGTATGCCTGAAATCGAATCCGTTTTTGTGTTTTTCGTGTACATAAATTTAATGTTTAGCTGTGACTATCATTAAGTCTAATTGACTTTTTATAGCCGTCAAGTGCTCTGTTCTTATTTTTCAGTTTTGCTTTTGTTTGCCAAGTCGGTTGGGTGAGAAATAATTCAAATGAACACGAGTGTTGTGGATACAAACAATACATTGAGTTGAAGGCGTCGACATCGTTCGAGAATCAGATCATAGAGATGGCAGCGTGTTGGGGGAACGAAATGTTGTGTGCCATATAGATTTCTTTATTCATTTCAATATCAATTATTCTTAATTTTTTTTGTTTAATTTTCAATTACAATTGCATTAATTATTTTCTTGAAATTGTCCCTATTTCAGAAGAATTGTGAATAGTTGTTTGAGTTAAATAGCAATACTCATCAATATTATTTTTTGTTAAAATAATCTTCCAAATCTTCAGTGAGAACATCTTTTTAATTGTCATTAAATTGCCATAAACTGTTTAATTAAATAGCTGTAAAATCGAATCTTAGATCACGAGACTATTAAAGTTGATACAAATCAACCATCTCTTTACCCTGGTTTACTCATTCATACTTATTCATACAGGTGTTCCAATCATTAATCGGAATCTCGTCTCACACTATGTAATTTTGATTTCCAGCTCAAGTTCAGGGTGAGTAACCCAGAGAAGTCAATTTGTGGTTTTAATCTGCTCTAGAACAATCTCAATTAGAACAGCAACAAAAAGTGAAAGTCACAAATTAGCTGCATTAGACAATAGAATGGGAATAGGTGTCCATACAGCCACTGTTTTTGCACCCACTCGAGGGGTAAATTCAATTAAATGGCCATAATGCGTCTGGTACAACCTCTCACATAAATCACTAAAAATGCGCACAACAATTTGCATACAATTTGGTGACATACAGAAACAGAATGTGGCTGCGGGTTTAATTTACGAGCGTTAAAAGGGGCGTCACTCGTTGTTGTTGTTGTTGTTCTTGTTAGTGCATAAATTGGGCCACGATTTAACTGCTTAATTATGAAGCACATAAATGTATTTTTTTTTTGTCCATTTTGTTATTCCAATTTAAAACTCAAAATCATTGAAGCTGTCAAAGATTTGTTTGCCTGAATAGTTTCCACATTTCGCAATTGAAGAACTTAAAAAACTCTACTTAATTTTACCAAGATAATCGCTTGACCCAGGCTCATTGATGGTCAAACCGAAGGTGAGAGCTGCAACTAAGTGCTGGAGAGGGAGGTAGGAAGGTGGACAAGCTCACTTTAATTTCATTAATGAAAAGTGGTGTAGTACATGTATTTTGTTTAATTATGGTGTAGCTCGTCACAGTGGCGACTATTCGACATTTGTCATACTCATTCTTCCAATTAAAATACCCTTTCAAAATCGGTATGCCAACTAAGTCGTCCCATTTGTTACATTTCTTAAATAAATGTACAATTAAATTTCAGAAGAGTTCAAGACCAAGGCAAAAGTGTCACCAAAAACATACACTCTGCTGCCTCACCTTAAACTTACGTGATGCACAAGTCAAATCTAACCAAAAGCCATTTGTTGAACACCCACAACTTTTGCACAGCTTTGGGAAATCACGTCGCTTTTGTTGCAGAATGACTAGCAAACTGGCGCATTTCAACCAATGAAATGTAGTGCAAACACATCACATTTCAACTGTCTAAAGAGGATTGTCGAGCTCTACAGCTCAACAAAACAAATACAAATTCGGCTCAAACACAATAAATTGGCATGCATATCGATATCAGGCTGACTGGACTTGTATACGGAACTTAAAGTTAGTAAACTTGCTGAAAAAACTATCGCTAAAAGATTAGTTTCAAGTCATATTTAATTTTAAACTAATAATAAAGCTAGTCTTATTTGCAGTTCTTCGTTGACTTAATCCAAATATTCCATAAAAGAGTATCAGCACTTTTACTTAATCCACAACATAGCTTTTTTCCATTGTGTTTGCCCCTTAGTTGGTCATTGTTACAGTTTTGCATTTCTCAGCTGTCGTTAAAGTTGTTGTTATTATAAAATTATGGTAGGTGTTGTTGCTGTTGCTGTTTTCGCTATAAGCTGTAATGTGCACGATATTGTGACCAACTAACTAACTAACATAAAGGCGACCTTGACCGCTTCGCGACCAACATGTGGTATACGTAATTGCTGGCTGGTCGAGTCGGGAGTCACCAGACCCAATGCAAATTTGCCGGTGCAACATAGTAATAATTATGCAAAAGTAAAGCAAATTAAATAATAACTTTTCTGTGGTCATGTTTTTGTGAAATTTCCTACGAACACACGCAAATTCCAGGCCAGGCAGCCAATCACAATTCCCCACAAATCACATAAATCACACACAGCCAAAGAAAATTTCAGGCATTTAATTTCCAAATTTTGAATGATTTGTTGTTGGGCAATCAAAGTCTGGCAATTGCAATTGTGAAGCCATTAAAATGCAATTACCTTTGGAGCAGTTTGGCCACAGCACCAACAACAGCACAAGAGTGGGTGGTGGTCAGTTGGTCTATCGATCACGCAATTTGGCATCCTGTTTTATGTCAATCAATCAGATTTATGCGACAATTTTACGCTGGTGGCTTTTGCGGATTTGCATGAAATTTGTAGCAGCCGCAACTAGGTGTCGATTTTGGTGAAGGGTTGCTTGGTAACGGATATGCAAATTATTCTTAACACAAGCCAATCAATACATGAAAAGAACGGTCTGTCCACTAAAACTTTATTGATTTATGAGTCATAAAACTTAAGCTCCCATCGTAACTTTGTAGACTTCAAGGCAAGATCTCTTCAATTCGATTAGTACTGGCCATTAACAAATTTGGCAGGCCATTTGGAATATGATTTTTCTACATTTATTTGCAATCGCCCAAATTGATTATTCTCGGCGTTACGCATACGCCACATAGCGATAAGAAATCTGTTAAAAATTAATGTACCCAAAACGAGAGCCAGCTGGTGCTGCTGGCCGCCTCCATTCAGTGGTCACTGCTCACTGGAACTGCACAAATTTGTTGTCAGTTATTAAACATTGCAATTTTTCATGGACTGTTTTTCGCTGTGCGTACAATCGCATTCGATCCATTTGCATTTGCTGTTCTGGTCAGCAACATTTTGACTACATTTTCTACACCTACAGATCTATAAAGTCCAGTAATGAGCTGTCAAGAGTCAACGCTGCTGAAAAATGGCTGATTGATAATCATGTGCGTGTTTTTGGTTTCAGTTTTAGAAAGGAACTGGACTAACTGCAGATGTCATTTGAGTTTACAAGAACACAAAACAAGTGAGGTACAATATAAAAGATATGAAATCAGAAGACATAAGTATATTTCACACACTAGCTAGTGTCCAATTGCATTGAGTAAACCTAGGTGGATTAAAGGAATTCTGGAATCCCCAATTTTTCACCAAGCCTGCTCAGATCTTTTTCAAAAAGTTATGTAAGGATGCGCAAATTATTTTCTTAATGGTCAACACTCTTATTTTTTTCAAACATTTTTATTCTCAAGCAACTTTTTTAGCTTGCCAAATAAAAAAAAAAATTATTCACAATTTTGTTGTACAAATTTTTATTAACGCATTAATTTACAAATTTTATATTTGATTACGAATTATTTGTGCACAAATTTGTTAGTTTTCTTATAAACTTTGTGTAACTTCTCACAAATTATGATGTAGTTTGTACAAACTTAAAAATAAATCACAGTCTGCCCAATTAAAATGGTACAGACTTAATTAGCTTAGAAATACATACTCAAAAAGTTATTTCTGCACAAATTAAACCGTTTAAGTTGATTTCAAATGTTTTAATCAACATATTGTACAAATTATGTGTCAACAAATATTTTCATTGCAAATGAATTTGTTCAAACTCTTTGGAGAGAACTTTCTCAATCAAAGGATCAATCGAAATCAAAGCTATAAACTAGATTGAGAAAAAATCTAGAAATTGAAACGTAGCTTAAAATATTCACATCAAGCATCGTGTGTTAAAATTTATTTCCCACTTCTGCTTTATATACCGCAATAGGTCTTTGCTCATAACTAAATTCCTACCAAACTCTGTCACTTAAGTGTGTCGAATTAAACAAAGGTTCGCAAAATACTAAGACATTATCTTGCCTTGAATGTCGCAAGAGGTAAATTCGTACGTTTGGCCTCAGCACTTGTAACTGCATTTGATTTAATTGCGGTTTAAGTAAACCGCAAATAATAAAACAAAACAATTAAAAAAGACTTTGCCTGGGCTAAACACGCGCGCGTGTAAACCGCAAACCCTACAAGAAGCAATTGTGTACAAAAGTATGGAAAATTAAAATGAATATCAAATAGCATTAAACTTAAATGAGAACTTCCAATGGATACCCAACTACTCAATCGTATGCAGTTGTTTGTACTAACTGCACACCAAACTCTAATTGAACTAAATGCCAAAGCCGTGGCAGCAGTTGAACAGAAATAGGAGCCGCCGCCTGACTGATTGGAGACTCGAATGATCTTTGGGCTCTCGTGCAATCTGTGTGGCGATTTCTGGTCGGCACTTCTCAAAGCGGCAAGCTTCGGCTTTTGGCTGCCGCAGACAGGGCGGGCGTGTTCACGCGCTCTCGCACAATGCGCGCGATTTCTCAGAATATTTCTCGAGTTTGGTGGGGTATAAATAACACGACAAGTTGAGCCCAAGCAGCATAAGACCCAGTCAACTGTTCAAGCCAACAAGAAGTCGAAGCAAAGCCAACTATCAAAATGTTCAAACTGGTAAGGATACCAGCAGAAAGGAGCAGAATCAACTGGAATATAATGCTCTGTACTTAATTCCTCTTAGATTGCCCTCATCTCTGCCCTGTTTGGTGTGGCCCAAGCTGGCGTGATTGCTCCCTATAGCCATGGCTATGGCCATGGCTATGGCCATGGCTATGGCTTAAGCTATGGCGGCTTGTCCCATGCCTATGCTGCGCCAGCTGTGATCTCGCATGCTCCCATCATCAAATCCTATGCTACTCCCATTGTGGCTGCGCATCCAGTGGCCACCTCATATGCCAATACCTACAAGGTAGCCACCAAGGCCTATCCCGTGGTCCATGCTGCTCCTGCTATTGTACACGCTGCCCCTCTGGTTCATGCTGCACCTGCCCTGCACACCACCTCAACCTATCATGGAGGTCTCGGCTATGGCGGTTATGGCAGCTACGGTCATTCCGGTCTGGCCTATTCCGGTCTGGGTTATTCCGGCTATGGTCATGGTTACCTGCATTAAGGTGGATGCGAGAGTGTATCAAAGCTCTACACCTTGTTGACGACCACATTAACATTTCGGGAGATTGTGAGTAGGATTCGCATTTTGCTGCCGACAAAGGAAGAATCTGCCAATTTTGTGTACAAATTTTTACAAGTTTTTGAACGTGGAGACAGAGACATCGAGAGAAAGAGAGACCTGAGGTGAAGAGACGCAGAGTGAAAGATTAAGTTGAATCATTTTATTTTCGAGTGGTTTCGACTTCAATTTTTTGTAAATAAACAAAAGTCCAAAAATATATCAAATTATTTGTTTTTAACTGGTGTTGAAAGGATATATTCATCATAGGGCATAAACTACATCTTTGGTATAAATATTCAACTAACTAATAATTTTAAAGAAAAACTGAAGTGAAACATAGTTGGCTTCAGTTTTTTTCTTTCTTTTTAAGAAATCCATCAAGTTAGGGAAATTTTTTTAAAAAGCCTGCTGGGATGGCGCTGTCGCCTTACGCAAAGCAAAGAATTATTAGAAAAGCCTTGATTTTGAATACAAGTGGTTTAATGAGGCTAAAGTTGAATCTGTTGATAAGCCCATACTAAGAAAAGTCAAAATGTATTACCTAGTACTATGCTTTTTCTATTATAAAAGCCAAATCTAAAATAAAGATTTTCCTGATAATGGTCAGATTGGTTTTAAAACAGAATAAATGTTGTTAATCTAATTTGTAAGGCGACAAAGTGTTGAGTTTGAGGACTACAGTCCAATATTGTTGTTAAAATAAGAAGCATACTTGGCCGGGCTGAAAAAAAAATTTTTTTTTTATATTTTTGACATGTTTGTTTGTTACTTTTGTAATAAATGTATAGAAAAGCTAATATACATAGTAAAATCGGTGAGAGTGTCCAAGTTTACTGAAATCCCTCGAAGTGTTGGGCAGTCAAGGAAGGTATCTGTTAAGGTTTAAATCTTGTAGACAATTTGACGTATCATAAAAAAGTATTGAGGTGAAAAATTTGTTGAATAATCTTCTTTTTCTATTACAAACTATTGGTCCAATCCTTCTGAAACATTTCCATAAACATGTCTGTTTTATAACCAGACTACGAGTTGTGAATTCATATTAGAAGGATGAGAAAAGGAAAAAAGGAAATTCTATATAGTGAAAGCTATCAGATAAGCCGAAAATACATTTTGAGGAGAAAATATTCAACGATTTTGTATTTCAAGTAATAAAAAAGATACATAAAATATTTAAAAGAAAATGCCAGTTAATTACGATTATGAAACATATGCTATCTCAATCTCCATCTTTGATGTTTTTGTGTTGTCATTTCTGTCACAGTCCACATCATAATTCACTTTAGCAATTTCCAGCATTTCATATTGCTTCCATAAAGTGTTGAAATTTCTACGAATAAAAAAATGTATGTGTGTGTATTAATTCATTGCATTTCCAATGCTTGAGCCTCCCGCCTCGCCCTCCTTCAGGCAATTATCATTGCAAAGAGACGAAAGACTCAAGCGGCGAACGCGTGCGCTGGCCAACAGGTTGCCCAACCGGCAGGAAAGTGCGTCTAGCCTATTTTTGAATTAAAAGCCTGGCCTAGCAAATGGAGCATTTCGTAAGTGAAAAATTGGAGCACATCAAAAGCCTGTCAGCGGGTTAAGCATGTCACTTAATTACTTTTCAACAGCTTATCCTGTCGCCGCAATTTTAGTGGATAGCCATGTTTGGGCTGTGGCCATAAAATAAACCAAAAGTTAAGTGATTTATAAATTATATTTCAGCTTTGTACTCGAAGGGGGTAAACAATAAGCCATTGTGCCTCATGGACGACCTTGTACAATAATTGTGATCAAGACTTGGCTGAGAACAAATTATGCCCCTTGATCATAAACTACCATGTTATTATGATTAGCTGACACCCAGCCGAGAGGTAACCCGTTAGCTAGTCAAGCGAACAACCTTCCCTCCATGAATGAAGAGACCAAAAATCTAGACAAAAGTGGGCAGACTTCCACCGACTGCTTCCTACTTGCAACAACAATAACAACAAGCATTGAATATTCATTCAAGCGCAACGAAAGCCCAAACACTGCCAAAGTGGATGCATTCTGTGTGGCTGGCACACTTAAGCTCCGAGTTTATTTCCCACAACCTCGCAAATGAAACACCTGCTTCTCTGCTGCCCCTCATTGAGTGGGAAAACACGTCATTTGATATCTGAGTTAAAGCAACCAGCCCGAAATTATGCAAGCAATATTTACACACAATTTGCTTTCTGTTTGCTTAGCATTTGCATAACTAATAAGTTGACTGACCATCCAACCCTAAGGGAGCAAGGACCCCAAGCAAATATTCCTTATGCATCTAATCCTCTACTACTGATTGCATTTTGAGTTGAGTATTGTATGCATTGCTCACATTTTGCAATTAAAACGAGCATTGAAACTGAGAACAAGCTGACAAAATTAATTACAAACCCTCTGGAGGTCAAGCAACTCAAAATGCTATGATGATACATCGTGGACTGCAGGAAATGCACTCCCACACGCGTGGTACTAGAGATGGATGCGGGGTATCACGTACATATGTGGTGTCCAAGTGCCAGCGAGTGTCGAATTTCCTCCTTTGTTCGTGCTCGTGAGTGCCTCAAATTTAGGCATGTGCTTGCTCGAAGAAGGAAATAATTAAAGTAGTTTTGGATTAAGTCAATTAAAAACTGCTTTAATACTGGACAAAATTCCCATTTATAGATCGCCAATTGCATAATCCTTTACCGTTTCGGAAGTTGTTCAGTACGGACGACAAAAACAAGTCTCCATTTGTTCTTCCATTGAACCAAAAAGAGTATCTGAGTAAAAGAAATCACTGAGTAGAAATGAGCTGTACATAAATGAACTTCAACATGAGTCTCGGAGCTCCCAACTTAGCGTTAGGAAAGATCAAAAACGACTTCCAACTGGTGAAAAACACCTCACATAGATTGTGCGTGAAATCCTACATGGATCTGTCTACTTGACCAAGAAAAAACGAGAAAGCTAAGCTAACTTCGGATAAAAATACTCTTTTTCCCATTTTCCGACCGATCGTTCGTATGGGAGCTATATGATATAGTCATCCGATTTGGCCAAAAATTTGTTAAATTATGTGAAAGCACGTGAAACAAACAAATACAAAATTGCAGAATGCTACCATTAAAAACAAAAAAGTTTTTCTAACTAAAACTGTTTTTCAGACCTATCTTTTGTATGGCAGCTATACCATATAGTTGTCCGATTTTAATAAAACTTGGTAAAATTATAAAAAACCATAGAAAACCTACGATTACAAAGTTTGGAGACGTTTCCGTTAAAAAGAAAAAAGTTTTTCTCACTAAAATTAGTTTTCTGACCGATTATTCCTATGGGAGCTATGGGATAGAGTCATCCGATCCGGACGGCTCCGACATATTAGTAGTGTGCAGCAAAAAGATGACTCTGTGCAACATTTTAGCTCGATAGCTTTAAAACTGAGGGACTACTTCGCGTAGAAACAGACAGACAGATAGAAAGACGGACGGACAAAGCTCAATCGACTCAGCTCGTCACCCTGATCAAGAATATATATAGTTTATGGGGTCGGAAATGAATATTTCTATGCGTTGCAAACTTCTGGGCAAAAACATAATACCCTTTGCAAGAGTATAAAAAAGATTATATATGATTCATTAAAACAAAAAATACAAATTATAAAGAACAACTGACTGAAAAATCATTGAACAATGAGTACCACATCAAGGCAGAACATTTCACTTACTCATTAACAACCACTAAACACTAGCTCCGGTCACACACCCATCCCTATTTCGAAATGACGACTGCAACTTGACCTTGTCCACGTACATTGACTTGGCCACACGCAGCAGAGATGTTTTTCCTGATTTTTCTTCTGATTTTTATTTTGTTATTGTTTATGAAAGGGATTTGAAAGCGATAATCTAATGCGGAGCTTGCTGTATACTGATGCATTTCCATGAGAGTTCATTGGCAGAACAGGCAGGAGTGTGAGAGCAATAAAAGGAAGGAGAAAACTAAAAATGGCTTAAGAAAAAATTAAAATACAGTACGCATCAATGTAATAGAAATCAGGATTGAATTGCGATGCAGATTGTTAATCAAAGTTTTAATTGCGTATTGAAGACAGGAATTGGGTTGCTATTTCGGTGTTGAGGCAGCAGATTGTGATGTGCTTGAGGTGACCGTACTAGTACAGTCGACTTCATGCTCCTATGTTCCGCACAGGATTGGAACTAGAAGATGATTAAAGATGCAGTAGCTTCCATACATGGGTGAAAGACTGCCAAAAACCTCTGGCATGCGTTCACACATGTATGGAAGCAGGTGACAGCTAAGCCTGTCCACAAAAACTAAACATTTAAATATTTTGTAGAATTTGGAAGACTTTCTCTTGTGCTCTAGAATGAAGTAGGCAGCTCACTTCAACTTAGCTATTATACACTTGAAACTTTACTTTAATTATCTCCGACCGAGTGTATTTATTCCTGATCAGCACGCGCCGGGCTTGACTGACTTTCTTACTTGTTGTGTAAATGCATAAAATGTTTTCACACATAACGTTATAATGTTTTTCCGAGTGTGAGATTACTTAAGCAATCTAAGCTCTACAGCCGCCTAAGTTTTCCCTCGAACACTGTTTCAAGCGGCTAACCATTTCCCACTAAACACTCTGCCCCCTTATTTTGGCTTCTTCTTTCATCTCAAATCAGGTGCAAACTAGTTGCATGACAAAACCGTAAAGAAACTTCAAAAGCCAAACGCGTGATGCGAAATCTGGTTCGCATAGCGTGTGTTCCAGGCGCGTGCCGCACTCACAGGTAACAGAAGTACGCTCATTCGACTTGCTGTGCTTCAAACACGTGCAACGATTTAGTTGGATTTTACGAGTTAGTGCTCCGGCGGCAGCTGTTGCCTCTGGCATCCGTCCACTTGAGAAAGCTCAAGAGCTGTGGCATGTGCCAAACAACAATTTGGTAGAAAAGGACTCGCGAAAAACATATATTGATTTCTGATTTAGGCACTTCGTTATGGTAATTTTATTGTGATTCCTTTGTTGACATTTGGCGAACGGAGCGCGTGTTGCGCATTTGCCAGTTGAGTTAATTGGGCAATGGAAATTCCCTTCAATATTTACGACGCTTTTTAATGGGCCCGGCCTACTTTCAGGCAGCTGAATTTATTGTCTTGATTAGGGACAAACTGTTGCCTGCTTTTTGGCTTTGGCCAAGTGCCGGCCTGCGCTGCTGGGCGGTCATAATAAATCGACATTTAACTGGCGTGTGATATTTTGGCATTTATACTTTGGTTACGGCCATCAATCAGAGTCATAAGCCATTAAAGTGCTGGAAACGTGCTCGCCGGCAAATGCAGTAAAAGTTTGTCAAGTCAAAAAGGCGACAAACTGCGCATAAATGTGCATGCATGATATGGTTAACGATAAATGAAGTTTGCAACAGTAAAAAGTGAAGTGTATAATTTAAAACAGAAATATGAATTAAGGAGATTTTTAAAAAAATCTTCATAACGAATATCTGCAGCTAGAAAACGCTAACAGTTAGTCTAGAAATTTTGTGTATTTTTAAATTGAGTTTTTCCTGCATTATTTCACATTACTGTGTTTATATTTAATAGTTTTTCTGACAATTTCTTTAACCTTGCTTGCCAGTGTCCACTCTGCTCATCAACTGGCCCCTGCTTAAGGGATTGCAAAATGTGGCGCAAGCATTTGCTGCACGAATTTCTTGTCGATTTGGACGTGCAATCGATATGTACATAGTGGTTACTTTTGTGAAATGCTCCGATCGTGGAGTTGTCACTTCTTCTCCCTCATGTATAAAACCCTCGGTGTTTAACCAAAATCGACTCATTTAGCGTGAAAGTGCGCGACAGTTGTGACTTAATACGGAAATCGAAAGTGTAACAAAATATGTGGAGAATTAAAAAGGCAAGTGGAGCATAGAAAACAAAAAAATGGGAATATCTTAACAAAATTCCATTCAGATTGTTCTTTTCTTCTGTGTCTGCATGTGCACGTCTGCCCAGGGAAGTTATCAGCATGGACCAGCTTATGGAATACCAGTGCATGTGCCTGTACCTGTTCAAGTTCCTGCTCCGGTGGCTGTACCTGCTCCCGTGGTTGTTGAAGCTGTGTATAGTGCCCCACCAGCCTTGGAGTATGCTGCACCACCCCCGCCACCCACAGCCTACTTTAAATACGCCACCGCTTATGCAGCTCCCAATCCTGTTATTAAATACTCTCTAGGAGCACCAATTACCACCACTACCACTACCTACGCCGGATTTGCTGCTCCCCAACCACATTTTATTACCAAGTTTGCTGCTCCTCCACCCTCCGCCTATCAATACATCTCATCTCATTCACCCTCCTCTTCATATGCCCGTTATCGACTACATTCTGCACCACCACCGACTGTTTATGGAGCTCCACCTTTACCATATGTAGCTGCCCGTCAGGCCTGGTAGTCACCAATAAAATTATGAATGTTTATCAACCCAAAATAAGCAATTAATTTAAAGAAAAAATTAAAATGTTGTTAGCAACGTCTTTATCAGAAAATTTATGCGAGAATATATGCATCAATTATGATGATTAAGTGGCATACATAATTCAAATGCACTGACAGAAAAAGAACTATGAAAAAGAACGTGTTTTCATCATGCAATTTGGGCACAAAAATACTCAAATTTATCATTTTAAAATATCTTTATAAGTTGGTTTGATCTTTATTCTATTCTAACTTGCAGTTCTAAACACTAAAGTGATCTCATTCAAAGAAATGTGGTTCGCTAAATATTTTGGAACATAGTTCGTGTAAAAAAATAGCTACTCAATAAACAGAACGAGTAAAAAAGTATTTTTCCATTCAATTCTGTCATTTCTCTCCGTGCATCCCACTGTTTTCTGTGCCTCATTGATTCGCCAATTTTGCTTTAAAGGTGCGGACCAAAACGCTAACTTCAACTCTGACCAACCTCACTCGGAACTTGGTTAAGAGTGGCGCACTCGCGTCATAGACCAAAATGGGTCAGCAGTTCATGTTGTGCATACATTTTCTGAAGACGAATCACTTTATTAGCTTTAAATTAAATGCGAATAGATTTCGATTTCGTTTATTTGCTCGGAGGTCATCGAACATATCAGCGAATATCTTGCGTCTTGTGTCTGTTTTTTTTTTTTTTTTCTTTCGGCAAGCCGACAATTTGTTGTTCAAACTTGCAGAGAGACAACATTATTGGGTCTTTAGCATGCAAAGCCAGCACCACGATTGTTTTGTTTTGCTGTTGTTGTTATTGTTTTGGTTTCTTGGCAGACGCAAGCGGCCTAATGGGTTTTTGTGTTTGTGCGGCATTTTGGCTTCTGTCACATGATATTCGATTTGTGTTTAGTAAACTCAAAAATTGCTAGGCGAGGTGTCGACATGGTTGCGGTATTTCTATGGGCTATAAAAAGTTAAACAGAGAACAGTGGTGGCGTTTGGAGGGCAGAGATACTTCAATCGTCATCAAAGGTGTGAGATAAAACATAAATAGCAAATTAATATACCTCTGATGAACTGGCAGCAAGATACTGCTTGGTTTTGTGAACTTAGGAATATTTTTTAAAATGTGGGTAAGGTCAAGATTTATTTAAAGATATGGGAATTTTATAAAGCTTGTAATACGAACTTTGTACGATGGTCTTTTCATTTGAGTCAAAGTTAACGACTTTCAAAATATAAAAAGGGGCTTTACCTAGCAGCTCAGCAAGACCAATGTTCTGTTTGGCAACTTGACTTATCTTATTCACTTTTCCTTCTACTTTTCGATAAGACCTAAATTTCAAGTATCAAATATTGAATGAGGTATAAAAATTAAAGAACCAGTCAGAAGCAGATAACTTCGACAAACGAGACCAAACCCACACAAATTCTTAAACTACCATCCTACCCTTATAGATACTTTTTGTCTCAACTCAATAAATTTTTAAAACGTTTTACAATGCAATGAGAAAAATTCAAGCTTGAGAGCTATTAATTATGATATTTTTAAATCACTTTAATGAGCTATTCTTAAATTCAAAAATTTTGAAAATATATTTAAAACAAGAGCAAGTGCTCGCTTAAATATTTTCAAAAAATACTTATTTTCCCATTTTCCGATAGATCGTTCGTATGGGAGCTATTTGAAATAGTCATCCGATTTGGCCAAAAATTTACAAAATTATGTGAAAGCATGTGAAACAAACAAATACAAAACTGCAGGATGCTACCATTCAAAACAAAAAAGTTTTTCTAACTACGACTGTTTTTCGGACCTATCTTTTGTATGGCATCTATACCATATAGTTGTCCGATTTTAATAAAACTTGGTAAAATTATAAAAAACCATAGAAAACCTACGATTACAAAGTTAGGAGACGTTTCCATGGAATAGAAAACGTTTTTCTCACTAAAACTAGTTTTCTGACCGATTGTTCCTATGGGAGCTATGAGATATAGTCATCCGATCCGGTCGGCTACGACGTATTAGTAGTCTACCGCAAAAATAAGACTCTGTGCAAAATTTCAGTTTGATAGCTTTAAAACTGAGAGACTAGTTCGCGTAGAAACAGACAGACAGACGGACGGACAAAGCTCAATCGACTCCGCTCGCCACCCTGATCAAGAATATATATAGTTTATGGGGTCGAAAATGAATATTTCTATGCGATGCAAACTTCTGGCCAAAATTATAATACGCTTTGCAAGGGTATAATAAATGAGGAGTTCTCGGGACTATAAATTCTGGAGTAATATGACGTCTAGGCTGCATAGGCAACTATTTGCATGAGCCACGTAAATCCATTAACTAAGGTTTTTTTTTTTTGGATTCTTGTATTATTTTATGTATATTATCATAACATTTATCGCATATACGTCAAGTTCACATATTTGTCATAAAGTGACCTCAAGATAGATTAAATATTTCAAACAAATTCCTACTTCCTATTTAACTCCTCTCTCACCGCGTTAAGCTTGTGCAAATACTTACTTAATTTAGTTTATTTTATGAATTATTCTATTATTTTCAAGCTACGCCCCTGCACCCAAGGCGCCGGCTTACACAGTTAAGATGCCAATAAAAAAAATGACCAACATTGATTTATATGCAAGGCAAACCAAATATTATCCATAGACAACTGCTCAACAACAGCCAACGACAACAAACGATTAAAAAAAAATATTAAAAAAATAGATAGCCAAAGCTTAGATAAATAAACAAAAACAAAAAATACAACAAAGGCAACTGCCAAAAAGTCACACTGCACTCAAAAGCAAAAAAAAAGGCAGAAGCAAACGCATTTCGAGAGAGAGAGAAGTGTCAATCCGAGTTCGGCCAACTGGTCTTTGCGATGAGAACTGAATGAAGCTCAGCGTCGAAGTATAAAAAGCATCTTCGGCTGAGGTAACAATTTTAATCAGCGGCAAAAGCTACACAAGTGAACACCAAATAACTAAAAATCAAAAAAAAAAAACAAAAACTTTACCCAAATCGCCTAGTTTTAATTTTAAGTGAAATGGACTCAAAAGTGAGTGTGAGCTAAAAGTGAAATATGAAACAAAGCATAAAAATTATATATTACAGCAGTTACTGGAATTTCTAGGGGTGCTACTAGCTCTACAGTTGAGTGTGGTTCTGGCAGATGTTTCACATTTAGGCAAAGGCCTGGAGTACTCCATAACACCCAGTGCACAGGTGGCCTACTATCATTATCCAGCGCCCAGTCGACAGTTTACCAGATCACAGCCACAAAGATACTATCAGCCAGCACAAAGATACCAACAACAACCGCAGCAACAGCAACAGCAGCAGCAGCATCATCAAGTGGCAAGAGAGTTTTCAGCCCCTCAACTTGAACACGCAGCCTTTACACAGGCACTCACAAGTCAGGGTTATGTTTTTGGAGCTGCCTCCTCGCAATCGAATGCTGTACAGGTGGCGCCAGCTGCATCACAGGGACGTTCCTTAGCCCCAGCCGCCAATGCAATCGCTTCGGAGGATGCCAACTCTTTGAATCTTAAGCTGCCAGTGCCGTTTGGTCTCACGCCCTTAAATGTGGCGCAACTACCACTACAGGCCGGAGCTCCCTACGCCAGTGTACCGCACACCACAGGGCTCACCTCCTATGGCACACCGCAGATCCAAAGACGTTAGTCATCAATAAGTAGCTTACAAGTCATCCCGACTGATCATCAATTTAGTAAAATAAACAACTTGCCATCTCTAACCTTAAAAAACCGAATCGTGTTTGATTTAATTGGCCATTTTGTGGGGTGTTTCAGGGTCAGACATATTGCATTTGCATAAACAGCCCAAGGTTGTCTGCAGAAGACTTCAATTCAAGCATTCATCCATCCATCCATCCATTCATTCATCCATCCAACGATTCAACACGATGCCACCTTTCACTCATCTCATTTGCATACCAAAATAAAAACGTTCAACTTGGCATTGGAATTAGATACATACAATACCTAAACGGATGTACATCGCTCAATATACAGGGAACGGAACTTTCAGATCTGGATCTGTGAAAGATACAAGTAGAACCTGCTTTCCCCACAAACAAAAGAAACAGGAATTTCTAATAAATTAGGTGCATATATTTGGAAAGTCACAAAATCGATACGTCTCCAATTGTTATTAATAACACAAAGAGGTTATCAATTTATCTACAATTTATATCTAATTGTTTGAAATATGCCTAACTAGGAAGTAATTACCATTTCCGTCACGTCAATCTGACTCACCTGAAAATCTCTGCATTATAAAATAATATTTTTCAACAATTTTATAAGTGTAAGAGACCACTGACCACCTGTGACTCGACACGATCTTGATGATGATGATGCGTCTCTGTCAGATTGGTAACAAAAATGATTGGCATGTCCAAAAATACGGATACAGTTACACGCGTGGGGGCAATGATAGTGAGAAAGAAAAACCCAAAAGCAGACACTCGCACACGCACTTAAGTCGTCATTAAAGTAGCCTTGAGATCATCTTGAAAAAAATATGCGGTGAAAATTCAAATGAAATGGAGAAGTTGAAATACTCTTTAAAATATCGCAAATTGATATTTGGTTCTTTTTTATCAAGTATATAAGCTCCCAAGATGATCGAACCGATCGATCAAAGAACGTTCCAGCTTGTTAAATAATTGGTAATAATAAACCTCTTTAAAAATAGTTAGGAATCATGCATAAATTTTCAAAGCTTAATTTATTAATGTAATAACCAGTATGGCAAAACCAGAATTAGTCCTGATGCAACAAACTTTAGGCGTAAAGCCAGTCTTAAGCCCAAAATGAAAGAACCGGTTCGTTTCGGGCTTTTGAGTTCCTCGAAACGGACCATGAACCGAACATTTCAAATATTTAAACTTCCCAAGAAACCCCAATCGAACTCAATGTATCCAATAAAAATGTTTGGTTTAATCCAGTATTTAGATCAGAAACTAGACTTACTTTTTGGCAAACATAAACCTGAGCGGGTATTATAATTATGCCCAGAAGTTTGCAACTCATAGAAATATTCATTTCCGACCCCATAAACCATATATATTCTTGATCAGGGTGACCAGCTGAGTCGATTGAGCTTCGTCCGTCTGTCTTTCTGTCTGTTTCTACGCGAACTAGTTTCTCAGTTTTAAAGCTATCGAGCTGAAATTTAGCACAGAGTCTTCTTTTTGCTCCACACTACTAATATGTCTGAACCAACCGGATCGGATGACTATGTCTCATGGCTCCCATGGGAACAAACGGTCGAAAAACTAGTTATGGTGAGAAAAACTTTTTTCATTTCAATGGAAACGTCACCAAACTTTGTAATCGTAGGTATTCTATGTTTTTGTATAATTCTATGAAGTTTTATTCAAATCGGACAACTATATGGGATAGCTGCCACACAAAAGATAGGTCTGAAAAACAGTCGTAGTTAGAACAACTTTTTTGTTTTTAATGGTGGCATCCTGCGATTTTGTAATTGTTTGTTTCACATGCTTTTACATAATTTTGTAAATTTTTGGCCAAATCGGATGACTATATCATATGGCTCCGATACGAACGTTCGGTCGGAAAATGGGAAAAAGAGTATTTTTTTTTAAATATTTAAGCGAGCACTTGCAAGGGTATAAAAACTTTGGCACAGACGAAGTTTGCTAAGTTTTCTCGTTTTTACTTATATTATTCATTTGATACTATTAAGCTATGCACCATATATAGTTCAAAGCTTTAATTATTTCTGAGATATTTCTTTGATCCGGATTTTAACAACTTTCGAACAGGCTTACTTAAATATTAAATAAAGTAATTAGAGCACCCATATAAATTACATAAATATATTGCAGCTTGAAACAAAATCTGCTCGTAAAGAGCATTTAGTTTTTTGAATACTTCAAAAATCACAAAATACCCCTCAAATGCAGAGTAAAAGAATGCGAAAAGCAAAGTGTAGAGCAACCCATCCACACAACCAAATCCACTCGCCAACACCAACAGCGGCATCAGATGATGACCGAGCCAACGTCGGCAAGCACGTGACCGAGAGTGAGTGGATTGCTCATTAAGTTCCAGAGCCGGTTTTGGCATCTCGTTTTGCTTTACTGGCCAATTAAGGCACACATAAATGATGGAGCTGGGCAGGCCCAGATCTGTCCTGATGCTGGGATGCAGCGTATGACACAAGACAAGGGGCTCGCATCCTGTTGCACATTGCAAGGTCAGTTTCAAAAGAATGACGGTCAGGATGAGAGGGCTTAAAATTTACGATTAAAATTTTATGGCTTCATTGTGAGTTTTTTTTTTTATGGCCAATTTGGCTTAGATTGCGACGGCGGTGGCCATCAAGGCAATGTGGCACCAGCACCACCAACTGGAATAGAGTACACAATTGCATACAAATGCGAGCATTTTGAGGGACAAGACTTCCGATGTATTTAAAGCAAATTTGGGTTTTTAGGCAATTGTTGATCGCAGCACGTTCGAGCGATCAGGTATGCAATTGGGGTAGACAATGGGCAAACTACCGCAAAAAAAGAAAAAGAAACGACAGAATGTCCACCTGGTATATAAGCTACTGAATTAGTTTAGGTTAAAACATTATCAGTTCAAGAGCTTAAGACTCAACAAATAATACAACAATCAGCATGTACAAATTCGTAAGTAAAACTTGAGGGAAAAATGGGTTACAAAAACAACCAGAGTTGAAAAGTGCAAAGTAAACGCTGCTAAGAAGATTTTAAATAGAAAAATAACTTTAAAAAGTGATTTTAAAAGCCTTTTTGTAAAAAGGACCAGTTAAACAAATTCTTAAAAACTTTAAATTTTATATTAGGTGTAAATCCGAACTAGTTTTGATAAAAGTACAAAGTTTTTGGTGATTTTCAAATGGTTGAAGAGTTGCTTACTCTTATAAAGTGACCACATTTTGGGCTTGCAGATATACCTAAAACCTTTTCCAAATTCCAGCTCGTAATTGCCGCTCTTATTGCCTGCGCCGCTGCCAAGCCGGGTGTATTGGCTCCAGCTTCGTTTGCAGCTCCTCTGGCCTATGCCAATGCACCTTTGTATGCGGCAGGTGGTAGCAGTCAGGTGGATGTGCGTAATAACTACGATGGAACTTTGTCATCATATGCGACAGCACCATTTGAGTTCGCCGGTCCTTACTCCAGTCGTTATGTGTCCGGCATACCAGCGGCTCCAGCTGTAGTGGCCAAATATGCTGCTGCTGCTCCTCTGGCTGCTCCTCTAGCTGCCGCTCCATTCGCCTCTCCTTATGCTGCTGCTCATCTGGCCTCTCCTTATGCTGCTGCCCATCTGGCCTCACCTTATACCGCTGCCCATTTGGCCTCACCTTATACCGCTGCTCATTTGGCCTCACCCTATGCAGCTCCCTATTCCTCACCCTACTTGACTTCACCTTATGCCGCCGCTGCCCCAGCTCCATTTGTTGTTTGAAATCTTAAATAAATGATTTGGTTATTGTACCTCAGGCTTAAACGAATGTAAATTATAAATTACAGCAATCGAATTGATATTTATGGTAAAACTGTCAATGCTAGTGGTTATATAATGTTTTAGTTAGGCTTTCAAAATCATAAACAACAATCGAAGTCCAAAAGTAATTTCTTTCAAAGTCACGAACTGAACTTAAGTAGGGGGTTACCTCACCCAACCAATCAGCTAACCATAAATATATGCATAGGTTTATATGTTATGGACAGAGGGGATAGTGGGTCGTCGGCTAATGAAAGCAAAGAAATGGTATGCAAGTGCAGTGCTTCTTTTTTTTTCCCCTATAAATAATGTGTTGGCTAGACAATTGGCAGACATTAATTGTTAAGCTCACTCAGCGTACACACCTGTAAGACATAAATAAGCAAGATGTGGCAACTGTTCGGGGTAAGGAGTTCCCTCTCTAAGGCAAAGGAAAGGCTTATTCTTTGAACCATACTCTTTATAGGCTTTCATTTGGGCACTGCTTTTGGTAGTTGGTGAGACCAAGCCATCGCATCTCTTCGATCATCACTTCGATCAACACTTAAATCATTTGGAATCACTGCATCATGCTGTGCCTGCCGAGCATTTGGAATATGGAGCGCCCTGGTTGCAGGAGACTTTAGTACCGCCACCAGCAGCAGCTCCTGTATGGCCCGCCCCAGCACCTATATATGCACCAGCACCACCTCTGGCTCCCGCACCACCTGTATTCGCTCCTGCACCACCTGTATTCGCTCCCGCACCACCTGTTTTCGCCCCTGCACCATTTCTACCAGCACCAGCTCCCCTTTTACCCGCTCCTGCTTTCTTACCTGCACCCGCTCCCCTATTGCCGGCTGCCCATGTCCACACTCACTTTCTGCCACCCGCTGAACTGCATTTACCTACGGTGACTCAAGTGTTGCCACCGATTTTGGAGGCCGCACCATTTACCTCCAGTTATCGTGTGATACCTGGACCTAAGACGACCACCACAAAACTATCATTGGGTTATACCTTCCCCAAGCTGATAGCTGCACCTCATCATCATCATCATCATCTGAAGGCTTTGCCTTTAAAATTGGCCCATTCTCATCATCACCATTCGCTGTTCTAGGCTACTTCAAAACAAGTAACTTGGAAACAAACCAAAGATTTGTGGAAGTCATGGTTAATTTTAATCATAATCTATTTATCAAAAACAAATATTAGGAAATAAAATTCGTATTACAAAAAAACAACAGCTTCAAATCTCTAAAAAAATGTAAACAACGTCATTTTAAAGTCCGACCGGTTCCTGTTTTTATCAGTGGACCCTGAATTTTATGCACAAACATATTTTGTTAAGTTATCAATACTAAGGTTTTGGTTCGAGAAGTGGGTCCTACATATATGACTCTATTTTGACTAAATTTGTTGATAAAAATGTAGAGAAATCATTTTTAATTTCTCCGTAGTCTTTAAAATTGTGGGGTTTCAAAGGGTAAAGCTCCGAATCCATCAACTGAATCAAAGATCAGTTGCTGGGAGATATTGGGGCGCTTGTATTTGACCTATTGGTGCCAGCTCGCACAAGACAGTGAAGATATTGAGACACTTGATGTGAACAACTAGTTATGACATAAGGATCTGTTATAGGTTTATGTTTGAATAACCATACTTACGAGATTCTTCTAGCCAATCCTTTTTCCAAGAACCTTTCCGATTGGGGTATATGTTCAAGAAGTAAAAAATGGTGAACAATTTATTGAAATACTCCTTCACTTAGGTCCGATTTCTAATCTTCTATACAGCTGTTATGTGTCAGATAATCTCTCATTTTACTCTATTATTTTTAGCTTATATGGCAGATAGCTCTATATAGAGGATGAGTAATCGCCCCTGATAGAACAAAACTGAGAGCGAGCGATTTCCCTGTTTCAAGTACACATATTTTATTCCAAATTCTTTATCCAAGATTTTTTAATGTTTTACTTTCTATCTCTGCCTGTCATATCTCCAAGCTTTAAAATTATCAATGTATTTTTTGAATAATAGATTTTCGAAAGAATGTTTTGGTGTTAAGTCACAATCAAGTTCATGCTCTTAAGAAGTTTAGAATCTTTTAATGCAATCCAAGAATCTATCCTATTTTGGGGTTCTCAAAGAGCAAACCTGCTAAATCATAAGGGAATGCTTCATCGACCAAAACAAATAGTAGTCGGAATGGGCATTGTCTGGGCTTTACGGCTGTTCGGGCTGTATTTCCGATTTCAGCTTTTTATCTTACAACTGCTGTCTGTGATGGATATTGAAACTTGGTTCTAGTTAGGTCAAGTCTTCTATAGCAAACCGTACAATGCTTACAGACATATACAGAGAATACAAACCTTTTCGAATATTTATGCTCCAATTAAAATAGCTTTTTAGTTTCATATAAAATAACTTTAATTCGTAGATTATCTGCTCATTACACACTCACAGACACTTCGTAATGTCACCAAAAATGGTCACCTTCCCCATACTCACATACACCTGCTGCAGTCATTCCACAAATGTGGTCCGTAAATTTCCAACTGTTGCCTGCGAATCACAAATTCCAGACACAAGACTGGCGAAACACGCGACAAACATTGCAACAAAAATTGAATTTCAATTTGCACCACCCAAAATCCAACAACAACAACAACAGAAACGAAATCTTGCTTAATCCAAGTAAATTGGGCTAGGTTATGGTCTGCAATTATGAAAGTTGAAGACCCGATGATTGGATGGGGATACGATTCATACGTAAGAGGTGGCCAATTGATTATTAATGTATTTACGAACGCCCTTCGTTCGATATAGAAAGTCTGTCAAAGGTATTTACGTATGCCCTGGCCATAAGACTTGGGTTTTGGGAGAATTATAAAAGCATTGACAAGTGAACCAATCGATATCAAAGCTTAGTTAGCCCTCCAATCAGACACAAGCTCCAAGCTTCTTCTTTCCCAAGCAATATGTTCGCCAAAATTGTGGTAAGTTAGGCGGGACAGGCATCCATTTGAGAAGGATTAATTTCAAGGGATTTAATTTTCTATGCAGCTCGTTGCTCTATGCGTTGCCTCAGCCCAGGCTGGTCTTTTGCCATTTGGTGGTGCTCATCTGGCTGCTCCCTTGGCTGCCCAAGTGGGCACTGCCGGCGTGGTGGCTCCGTATGCCTCTAGCTTTAATGCCCATCGCATTAATCATGCTGTTGCCTTCCCAGTGGCACCTGCACCTGTTCCAGTGGCTGCTCCTGTTCCTGTAGCTGCTCCTGCTCCAGTGTCCTTTGCTGCTCCAGCTCCCGTTGCCTTCGCCGCTCCCGCTCCTGCTCCTTTAGCCTTTGCTGCACCCGTTCGTGCACCTGTGGCCTTTGCCGCTCCACCTCAATTTAGTTTTGGCCTGCCTGCCTTTGCTGCTGCCCCTGCTTTGGCTCCCCTACCACCCAAGGTAGCCTTTGCAGCGCCCGCTCCAGCTTTGGCTCCAGCTCCCTTGGCTGCTCCTCTGCCAGCTCCCGTGCCAGCTCCTCTGGGATTTGCTGCCCCTGCTCACGTGGCTTTTGGTGCTCCTGCTAGATTCGGCTTCCCTGGAGTCTTCCCTGCACCACTGGCTGCTGGCCCCAAATTCGCTCCAGCTCCTTACTTCTTCTAAGGATTACCAAATCACTGAATTAGACATACTCTCCGTCCTATTAGCTAGTAAAACTTAGTCCCAATCTCAATTAGTAAGCAACACAAATGCTTGGCGAATAAATTTTAAAAACAACATTTATTTTAATTATCCTCCCTAGAAGTGTACCTTCTTGACATGACCAATTCGCTGGAAGAGCGGCACATGCTCGAACGGTGTATGAGAAATGGGCACCGAGTCGTAGGTTACGTGGGCTATCTTGGTCAGAGGAGCGACTATGGTATAGCCGGGATGTTGCTCGTGTGTTGGATCCTGACTGGTGGGCACTGGATGATGAATAATTAACGGCTGTTGATAAATAATTGTAGCCCCTTGGATACAATGCAGCAGGAAGACGCTCAATACAACCACAAAGCTAAAATTCTGACAAAAGAAGATTAGATCTTTGGTAATTTTGTGAACATGCCGGGAGATTACCTTGAACATTTTTTTGTAAGCTTTGAGTAGCACTTCTTCTTCCACCAACTGCACTTGAACTAAACCCCAAACAGTTGAAGGCCGTTGCATTTATACCTGGTATCCATATCAGCTTCTTTAAGGCACTGAGAGAAAAAATAGAGGAAATTTATGAATATTTAAGGTCTTATTGAACCATAGAACGTCGGTCCGGGGCGGAAAACCAAATACCAGAATAAGAAAAGTGCTACAACCATTTGGGAATTTCAGAAACACGCTTTCTTAAAAAAAACCTTAATATCATATTATTTTAATTGGTTTATTTAAAAGTAATCATTAATAAATATGAACAAATTCTTTGGTTATCTGATCGTTATAGAGCCAAAGGGTTGAAAATTGGGTTGAAAAAATGCGGTCTTACTTCAAATTTATTTATAAAATGGAATACAAGAATACAAATAAAGCTAATTAAATGATTCTCAAAGAAAAGGAGAAGCTAGGATAATCTACATCATTTTCAGAAGAGGACGATCTAGAAAGATATATAAGCGACCTTGTCTGAAGTGCTATTACCTCAGACTTGAAATCTTCTACACCTTAATCAACTTAAATCTAGTTTAAACGGGCTTCTCAGAATAGAAAGAAATTCCTTGCATTATTTTGTATATCCAAGATTCAAATCAAAGCCTCTTGCTTAAATTTTTTTCAAAATTTTCTTTAGGTGTATTATGGTTCAAGCACTGATCAACAGTGCTTTAAATGTGGCAGGGTGTGGTGCAGCGGGTAGTGTGTGTGCTTGCTCTGCAAGAGGTCGTGGGCTAAACATATTGATGAAAAAGTGTTTTCTTTAAAACTAACACACCCGGTCACCTTCACAAGCTATTGGCGCCAGCTTTGAAGTAACTGGGCATGAAAAACTTCTCAAGCTTTGCCATATGTCTTTTTCTCCTGCGTAAAAATTAGAAGCGCACTAGCCAACAGACTCAGAGGAGCTTGGCTTGGCTCTTTATCTGTATTTTATTGTTGAACCCTCCTCGTATTTGATATCATATTAAAAAACTATGTTTTAATTCTTTCAACAGTTTTTTTTTTTCACTGTATGTACAGTTAGTAGGTGTCTTCTTCGTCATCGAACCGGTTCCAGTGCATTTCCCTTACCTGAAACCTGTCTCTTAAGATGTCTCCTACTCAGCTTGACTAAGTAGTGTTTGTCTCCCTCTCTCTGTCGCTCTTCCATCTTTCCCCTCCTCCTTCAAAACTCGTTTTCAAGTTCAAGTTTATATTTTGTTTTGTAGATGGTCTAAGTGTCAGTGACTCTTTTGTACACTTAATTGTTGTGTGATACGTTTGTTTTGTACATTTCTTTTAATGTGCGATGTGAGTTAGTCGGTCGCTGGTCATCGCTGGCATTTGTTTTCCTGCTCCATTGTTTTTCATGCAAATATTAAATTATTGCCTAATATTTTTTATATTGTTTTGTATGTTTTTTTTTTGTTTTGAGGCCTGAAGATTTGATTTTATGCTCTTTAGATTACATTAATGATTGCATCACATGACGAACATTAAGTTGAGGCTTTGAAATGTACACTAAATTAAAGATATCAATCTTCATGATGGTGTTGATAAGCAGTTTTTAACTTGAAGAAGTCGAAAGACATAAATAGAGGTAAGCAAATGCAAAGCTAGTATTTTGCTTACAAGTAGCAGCTCAAATAAGCCAACTAGACCAACCAGAAACTGTAGAACTACCGCCCAAAAAATGTTAGTTTAATAGTAGATTATTTAGCTCTTTTGCCTATATCAGGGGTCGGCAATGTGAGCAGAATCGATCGCAGCATTTCACTTGCTGCAAAATCATTTGTAAGGCAGCATTACATTTGTTATACGAATAATTTCTCAGTTGCCAGTGGCAACTTCTCAGCTTTTGTTGCCGATTCCTACACTAGGAATGAAGTATTCTTTAAGTCAACTGTTGGAATTTCCACCGTTTTTTTCAGGTGAAGTATTTACTCTTCGGCTTAAAGAATTAAATAATATTTTATGATCTCAATGCTTCAAAGCTTTGAGCTCTCTCTTATTTAAAGCTCATTGACCTTTTTTGTTAGCAGTCATTAGAGATGACTAAGATGGCTATCGATTCTAGAAAAAGACCCACCCCCGCGACTCCCATTCCAAAGAAACAAAAACAAAAATAGGAAAAACATGCCACAAAAGTCAAAAGCTGCTGCCACAGGCCATAAAAACTGGAACCGGCGGTAAATGCCAAACCCGATGCAAAGATTATACAATTGAGGCCCAAAAACGTTAAATTGGACATTACAAATAAAAATAAAATGAGACAGGTGTTGGCCTGTGGAAAGGTTTTGTGACGTCACGGACTAAGGATGGACACTTGGACAAGTGTAAGTAAATTAGATAATCGTTGACCATATTTGATCAACTTCAAATCAATTGCCATGGGTATAAAAGACTGACGAGTGCAGAAACTAATCCAAGTTAACTAGTGCAAGCGGAACACAAACCAACAACATGTATAAAGGAGTAAGTGGATGTGAAGCTCTAAAAAAGGATAAGAAATGGGTATAACTAAACTGTTTTCCAGTTGATATTGCTGACAGTTTTATGCCTGACGCATAACAGTTGGTCGGCTCCTGCACCGGAACCTGCGCCTGCTCCAGCTCCTGCACCTGCTCCCGCACCCGCACCCAGTATTGGACTAGGACATGATTTGTTAGGCTATGGAGGATTAGGCTTGGGCTTGGGCCTAGGCGTGGGACACTATGGTGGTCATTATGGTGGCCATTATGGCGGTCATTATGGCGGCCTAGGCTTGGGCCTGGGTTTGGGATATCATCATTCTCCCATCATCAAGACCATTGGCACTCCAATAATTTCCAAGACTATCATAGGCAAAAGCTATCTGGGTGGCTACGGTTATGGTTTGGGCCATGGCTATGGATTGGGTCATGGTTATTTGGGCGGTCTTGGACACGGCCTTTATGGACATGGTCATGGTTTAGGCTTGGGGTTGGGATTGGGCTATGGTCATGGCTATGGCTGGTAGGATTAATAGTAGGGAAAATGGATAAACAAAGAGCAGCGTGCGGCATGTGAGAGTTGATGTAAAGAATGAGTCAAGAAACCCTAAAATTTGAATAATAAAGATTAAGAATAAAAGAAATGTTGTGGATTTTAATTATATTCTTAGGGATGGATGACAGTATAAACCTGTAAGGGCACTGCAGTGTCCCACAAGCCGATAAGCTAGTAAAAGCTGGACGCTTTGTTGATGTATAATATATATTGTATATAGTTTACTTGACTTTAAAACTTTACACAAGACTTAATGCCAGACTTACACTTCTATGAAGTGTCTGAAATGCTAATAGCTATAGTCCATTAGAAGGAAAAAGGGGCAGATCCACTACTTAAAGACCATATTAAATCTGCAAATGAGTGCATCTTTTCAACCGGACTGCTTTGCGGAGCATTCATTATCAATTTCAATAATCTTTGAAATTAGACCAAGATATGATTGATTACTTTCCCAGGATTTCTATGCTATGAGTCTGTAATTTCTCTAAGATTAGGTACCTTTAAAACTCGCCACTAAAAACACAGTCCTCATTTGCATTTTTGTGAATTTTCAAAGCAAATACAATTCACTTTTTCCAAATTTTAATTTTTAACGAATTTCACCAAATGACACAAAAATAATGCACAATAGATTCAGCTTCAACTTGTTTGTTCCCTCTTACCAGCCATGGGCCAAAGCTGGTGCCGCATACGATCTATAGCCCAGACCCAAGGGAGCCGCAGCCAAAGGAGCATGAGCCAGTCCCAAATGAGCGTGTCCCAAGTGAGCAGGCGCAGCATAGCTAATCTTGGGTCCCAAAGAGTAAGCCGGTGCGGCCAAATGACCATGTGCCAATCCCAAAGGAGCATGAGCCAGTCCCAAATGACCATGCGCCAATCCCAAGGGAGCATGTGCCAAAGCGGGCGAAGCATAATAATTTCCATGAGCTAATCCATAAGAGCCATAAGACGAGGGGGCAGCCAAAGCATGACCATACGAAATGGCGGGAGCAGCGTGTCCATAAGAAATAGCCGGTGCGGGAGCAGCAGCCAAACCTCCCAAATATCCTGGAGCGGCGGCAGCGCTAGCCAGGCAGAAGACGGCGAACAAGAACTGTGTAGAATATCATAGACAGAGGGTTAAGGCTGATGGAAGGATTCGTTCATATTTGGAAAACTCACGCATTTGAACATTTTGAACGTTTTGTTAGTTTTCGGTTTCACTCGGGGCAAGAACACACAACTGAATAATGTTTGATGTCTAAGGCACTAAGGCTTTTATAGTCCAAAATGCCCACGAGAACTGAAACCGAGATTGGAGACTGAGACCTGCACACTTTTACTTTTGTTGAGAGACACTTTGTGTGCATGCAAAGCTGAAGCGGCTGACTTGGCCTGGTCCAAACGAGTCTGCCAGACCCCACCCGACACAAAAGCCCATGCGGATATTTGGCTAGGCCTGCATAATTTCTGGCCAAAAATCTGTGAGAAAAATAAACCCAACTCAACGAGTTGCGTGAGCTGGGAACTTTGGTAATTCCCTCCGCTAGAAATTACAGTAAATGTTCAAACACTTAAAATGGCAAATTCTTAATTGCACCATTTGACTAAGCTTATAAAGAGGCGTGTCCGACACACCTGTGCGTAAAGTGGCACCATAACCGGACTCGTACTCTCATTGAGTTTTATGTGGGGCAAGCAAAACGTTTAGAAGTCAGCAGCAAATCGAAAACAATAACGAGTGCTGGCATACGATTACACGAGGCAACATTGGTTTTGGAAAGCATTTACAAGACCCAGCTTCATACTAAAAGAAAGAGCCTTAAGTGTCCTAAGCACAGAGCCTGATACAAGACCCAGCTTCATACTAAAAGAAAGAGCCTTATGCTTAGGAATAGAGCCTGATACTCACCAAATATTATGAACAAGTTAACCAAAAGTAAAAGTAGAAGAAATATAGAAATTTATAATTAAACCAATAAGTTTCAATAATAGGTTTCTTTTAAAGCCTAATCCCTAGTAAGACATATATCAAACTATCTCACTGTTTGATCTGCTGTGACTTGTTTATATCTAATAGAGATTGATTTGGATGATATGAGGGAAGCAAAAGTCATGAGGGTATATAGACTATACAATTTGTGGCTCTTTCTCTTAAAGTCTCTCAAATGAACGAGCTCCAAAAGACACAAGGCGATGGCCAAATTGCCCCAGCAGTTGAAACTGATCAACAATTAAACCATAAGGTCTTGGTTTTGATGCTTTGGATCACTTTTTGTAGCAAAACGGCCTGAATAGTGGGCGTTGCAAATCGAATGTTTCATATAAAAGCCTTTGTACTCATCATCTTGTTGACAAGTTCTTGGGACCAAAAGGAGCTAAGTCGATCTCGTAGTCCAGAAATTGGTCAGAATTGGTCCTACAATATCCCGATTTCGCTCATCATTCACGGTTAATTCTGCTGTAGTGTCATCTTTGAAGAAGAACGTTCCAATGATCCTTTTCTCACAAATTCCAGCACTAACAGTCACAAGTTGGTAGTGGAAATTTGGATTTTCATTGGCGGAAAACCGTCTCTCCATGGCAGCAATGCCATAACTGCTTGGGAATTTCAAAGCAAGATGATAGCGAAAATTGAAGGCACTCTCCGCTCGATAATCCTTCTCCTTATTTGCTCGTAACCATGAAAAAGGACACTGTTAGCAATTAATTTATATTATCTGTGCTTTGGATCGGTAAAATTACACGTTTCTGATATAGTCTTTTTTTTCCAAGAACAGCATTCTCCTGTTATAGTTCATAAGACATTCAGGATATCAGTTGAGGCTCTGAGCCTTAGGCGGTTAATTTTAGTAAAAGATTTTGTTTCTTCTACTCAAAGCTATCTGTCACATAAATCTACAAATAAAAAAACAGAATCTAAGGAACGTTTTCTCATCTTCTAGATAGCAACTAAGTGACAAAATAAGCTTAGATTTTACTCTGTTATTTATTAGTTTATGTGACAGATAACTCTATGTAAAAAATGTGATATCGGCTTAGGGCCGTATGTCTAACTGCTATTTAGAACAAACAAAATCGTCTCTTATATATTTTAGAATCTGTGTATTCTGAGCTCTTGTTGCCTAGTGTAGTTATCTTTGGTAGACACACAAGCAAGGTCGGTCGCCCAATGATTGATCTAATAAATTGAAGGGGGGTTAGGTTCAGTTCTGCCTTGGGTCAGTACACCTCTATACCGTATGAACCAACTATTTAATGCGTACATAAATTGCAACTGTTGTTGCAATCCCAGCCAGATAATGGCACAAAGACACACTTTACGTAAAGTTCGCAAAACACTTGACCAAAATGCACCGCCCTAGCGGCGTCACCCAAACGAAATTGACTGCGTAAATCTTAGGCCTTGTTGCACATGCCTTGTATGTAACTATGCCCCCAGGCTGCTGGAGCTGCTGCTGCTGGAGCAAATGGAAAGGCAACCTATCAGTAGCCTTTAGTAATGGTGACAATGGATGAAGTAATAACTCTCCGGTACTGCACATGCACTCGATGCACTCTGTAATTATGCGTAACTCGAAGGAGATTTGCATTTGGAGTGGGCAGGGTGGGTTGTAAATCATACATGCTACGCATTTCGATTATGGCCACAGATCCGGTTTGGTTCTCGCATGCTGGGATATATTTACTGGTACACGGTGCGAAAATAAACACATGTGCAATGTTTAATTTAATTTACAATTTATTGATTTCGCTTTGGAGCCGGTTTTTAGCATTGGCCTTTATTGATGTGTCCACAAATTAAATTGAACACACTCTGCTGATAGACATTATCAGCGGTTGTTTAATTAAAATTTTGAACAGTGTAAAACTAGCAATTGAATTCAGATTGGTGTGTTATCATAAACACAATCAACGGGGGGTAATTATGTATGTTTGTTGTAGGCCTAGACAAAAATTTACTGCAACAATTAGGATACATTGAGATGAAAGAAGGCGATCATTCTAATTTTTAGCTGTTGAAAGCATAATAATGTCAAGATTTGAAAACCTAGTATTAAGAGAACTCGACGAGGCAGTAGAGTTTAAACCAGCAAAGACAAACGAAAAAATTTCTTCAAAACATTGATACATAATTACTGCTAACACCATGACTATTAACTCAATTAGCAACAGGGCTTTAACAGCAACAGTCAAATGCACAAATAATTACACTTGTAATTCTCTTCTCAAATTTGCTAAATTTACTTAATGCTGACCTTTTATTTTTGTGTGGTTCATTGAATCCTGAAATCGAAATATGTGCGTATTTTTGTTTCAGTCACAAACGGGGGCGTAGTAAAGTACGCAGACTAAGCTATTATTTATTTATAAATGTGTTGTGCTATATTTACTTAAGGCATAGCCTAAACACTGTCACATTTATAACTGCGATTGTGTATGTAGCCTAAAAGAGATGAAGAAGGAATATTGCAAGAGATTTTTCATCTTTTTGTGAGATTTATTCAGCTTTGTTTTAGTTGGAATAAAGCAAGGTAGAGACTTTCCCGATGGTAGTTGCTTCGGACAATTGTTTTCTTCAAAACCTACACAAGGGGGCACCTTCACAAGCTATTGGCTCTAGCCTTAAAGTAACTAGCCATGAAAAAGCTTCTTAAATCCTACTGTAGGACCCTTTCTCTTTTGCGAAAATAAGAAGCTCACAAGCCAAGAGATTGAGAGGATACCAGCTTGGCCCTTTGGGCTGTATAAAGCCATTTATTTTTATTTATTTAGTTTTATACGCATTAAATAATATACAATTTGGTCGAAAACAAAAACTGAACCCTTCAGTGTGTGTGAAAAAGAAGAGAAATAATAAACAGTTAAGACAAACATAAAAGCAACGAGAGCGTAGGCTTAAGTCAGCCATGCTCGACTTCGATATACCCCTTACTCAGTAAAATCAAAGTTTAAAAGCCTTTCCTACGGTTAATTACCAGAGCATTAACATTAATCAGTAAATTAACACCATGTTAGCAAGCAGCGCATGCTGCTCTGAAAAGTATGCTACGTTTTTCGTAATCTTTATAACTCTGTCTTTTATTATCCGAACTCCATTAAATTGTTGATATCTCCAAAATTGTGTGAGTAAGTGTACAGATGGACGGGCGAACCGACGGTCAGGGCTATTTCGACTCGGCTGCCTGTGTTGATCATAAATATATATGCTTTATAGGGTCGGAGATGATATATTCTGCCCATAACATACACACATTTGCATGACTTTAGTATACCCCCTTAACTTTAAGAGTAACGGGTATAATTATAAGTTAAAAAGGCCAGCTTCCAGCCTCCGAAGTTTTTATACCCTGTATAAAAGTTCCACAGAGTATATTAAGTTGGTGTTGTGTATGTAACAGCCAGATGGAATATTAATTCTTGATCAACATCTATAGTCGAGTCGACATAGACATGTCGTCCGTCATGCTCATTTTGCCTTCTTTTGTTAATACTGTTGCCTTTAATATTTTGATAGTTTTGTAGTTGGCCTCAGATTTCAGAACCTCGTTAACCTCGCTTCTGCCCTTTATACCCCTTCACTCTATCACACACATCTTACGGGGTATCTCAAAATAGTTGCCTGGGAAACAGAATATGAAATGCAATTGCTTGGGTTTCAGCAATTATAAATCAGACCTGCCTGGGGGTGAGGCCTTATTAAAGGGGCGGGGCCAATCAAAAGAGCAGACAAAAGCAGTGTTAAAATTTTAATTTAATTCTTTGTTAATGCACAATTCTGCACAGGAAACAAGTAAATTAGCACAAAACGCTCGCAGGTGGGCGGCAAAAGGCGTTGAAAAACATGAAAACGAAATGAAATCAAAGTTAACTAACTTGGGCGCAACCTGCCCAACTTATTGATGGCTTTGCGATTAACAGAAGGCAGCGCCTTTCAATTAAGTGCAATGGGGCGCCACTATCAAGGAATCACGCAACTTTCAATTAAATTGACAATCACTGCCCCTGGGTGGAGCGTGCGAGCAAGTCGATGAACTGCAACCGCAAAAAAAAAATACAAGAAAGAGTGAAAATTAAGAAAAACATCTCCCTCTAGTGGGTGTTAAGCTGTCAGTTTGTTTATTTGTTTTGGTGGCACGCGTTTTCTATTTCCGTTTTGCTGTTTACTTTTTCAATACTGCGACGGCAGGCGCGGCAGCATAGACCGCAGGATACGCAGCCGAGTGGGCCACACTGTGGGCACTGTAGCTGCTGGCATAAGGCGCCACATAGGGGGCATAGCCAGCGGTATATGCCAAGGGAGCAGTATAGGCCAAGGGTGCGGCGGAGTAGGCCAAAGGAGCAGCTGCATTGTAGGCCAACAGACCGGGATTGGCTTGAGCCAAAGCAACGATTGCGCACAAAACAAGAGCCACCTGTAAAAAGCAGGACCATTAATATCTCCATCTTAATTCCATTTAGCCAAACAAAAACTTACGAATTTGAACATGTTGATTTAGTTAAGTTGTGTTTGCCTCGAAGGAAGTCTTCTGATTGATATCATTCACACACTCTAAGCACTTTATATACCCCAACCGGCATGCAGTTGAACTAATTTACAAATCAAAATGCATCCTTGACTTAATATCCCCCAAAATTCCAAAACATGAATAATTGAAACAACTGTCCACACGTAACCCGAAGCCAGGGTCGACTAACTTAAAATACTGTTTAAAAAACAAACATTATCGCTTGGCTTAGTCATTTCCTTAATCCACTTGCACTACGTTCCCGTATATAGACTACTGTCGTCAGCAAACCGGCAGCTGCGGATTCGATTATCATAACTTAAGGCGGTGCGTCTTTTTTTGTGGTTGGAACGTGCATACCATTCCAACTACTTGTATTACCCCCACACACTGTCCGCTCACTTCACGCTGTGTGTGTAGTTTTCAATTGGCAACAACTCGTTTAGCATTTTAAGCAGAGCTGAAGATGCAGATGCAAATATGTATAAATAGATATGGAATTGCAAATGCTGAAGGACAACAGGGAATCGAACTCTAAGACAAGGTGAAGGTCATTATAGGGTGGAGATTAGTTTTAATATCGAGGAATTTAATATTAATTTAAACTTAAGAGCTCGGATTCATGAAGATGCAATAATGCCCAAGATTTTTAACACCTCCAAAAATTATAACTATATTTTTTTGCGTTGTAATCTGTTTGTTTTATTTAATTATTTTTTCTTAAAGGAATTTGGTCGAAAAGGTTCACAGAGCTTGTGCCGGCGGGGAGGGACAATTTGGAATTTTGTAATAATTAATAATATACATTTTCAAATAAAAGTATTAAAAATTGAAAAAAGTTAATTTCAGCTCGGCCGAAGTTTGTATACCCTTGCAGCACGTTTCTTAACTAATTCGAACTACATTTCCCCTGAAAACAACCAAGTTTTCTCACTAAGACATCTCTTCTGACTCTACTTTTCTATGACAGCTATACCATATAGATGTCCGACTTCGACCAAACTAAATGGAATCATGGAAAATCATAGCAAACTAAGAAATATAAAGATTGGAGGCGTTTTCTTTAAAAACAAAAAGGTTTTTCTAACTAGAACTAGTTTCTCGACCGATCATTCCTATGGCAGCTATAACCTATAGTCAGCCGATTTTAACAAAACTTTTAATAATTGTGTGAAAGCTTATAAAATAAAAATATGCCATTTTTAAAGAGGTTAATATGAAAAACAATAAAGTTTTTCATACTAAGACTATTATTCGAACCATACTTTTCTATGTCAGCTATACCATATAGATGTCCGATTTCGACCAAACTAAATGGAATCATGGAAAATCATAGCAAACTAAGAAATACAAAGTTTGAAGGCGTTTCCTTCAAAAACAAAAAAAAATTTCTTACTAAATCTAGTTTTTCGACCGATTGTTCTTATGGCAGCTATATGGTATAGTCATCCGATCCGGCAGGTTCTGATAAATGAGCAGCGTATTTGTACCAAAACACTTTGTGCAAAGTTTTGTGAAAATAGCTTTCAAACTGACGGAGGAGATAGCATCGAAGCAGACAGACTCAGCTCGTCGTGCTGATCAGGAATATATATTCTTCATGTGGTCGGAGATGCTTCCTTTTATGCGTTACAAACATCGGGACAGTTTCACTTTACCATCAGCAAAAAATATATATAAGTATTAAATAGCAACCAATGTTATATATCGTTTAATCAAATAAGAATTTCACTTAAGATTGCGTCTTCATTCTATATTTTTTATGAACTCTAACCAATTCCTGAGAATTTACTCTTACTCTAGCCAACATTTTCTCAAGTTATTCAACAAAAGTCATCACAATTCTCATCAAATATGTGTCTCAAACAGCAAAAGTCATTTAATCAGCCCGCCTAAATGTATGCTATGCCAGACATTCAACATGTTTGCCCTTAATAAATTCTGTCAATTTCATGTCTGCAAATGTAGAACGGAAACGACAAAATTAATATCCGCTTATCATTTACAAAAAACCTTTATCAAAAATACGTTTTAACGCAAAATGCATTTATTTGAAACAATAATAAAATTGTGCACGAATTGTTTGTGTGTGTTCACTTTTAGCAGCATTTGGGGGACATTTGCCTGCCAAACTAATACTACGAACAAATGAATTTGTGTAGTAAAAGAATTAAAGAGGGGGAAAATGAAGCAAACAAAAAAAATAAACAGAGATGAGGGTTTTTTTTTTTAAGTCCTGGGCACAATCAGTGTAGAGTCGTCATCAGCATCATCCTTAAGCTTCTTAACGGTAGTAAGCGGCATAAGGATAGGCGGAGTAAGCGGACGCATAGGGATACGAGTAGGCGGAGTAGGCGGCAGCAACAGGAGCGGTATAAGCGGCAGTGTAGGCAGCCGAGTAGGGAGAAGCAGCCACCAGAGGAGCAGAGTAGGCGCTATAGTAGGGAGAGGCAATCACAGCGGGTTTGGCAGCCACACAGGCCACAATGGCGAACAGGCAGAGAGCGAACTGTGGGTGGAAAACGGAACACTTATTAGAGAATGTTCGTTACTCGAACGGGAACACTTTTTATAGACTTCGATTTTTTCATTAATTTTTATATTAATTTTCCAGTTTTTAGAATTTTTTGTATTTTTTCACAATAACTGAATAACTTTTAAAATTCGAACTCAGCAATCCCGAGGCGTTACTTACGAATTTGAACATTTTGTAGGTGTTTTTTGTTTTATTTTGGTAGTTAACTGTGGGTTCTCAAGCACTAGACTGATAATTTCTAGGCTCCAGCCACTCAATTTATATAAACCCTAAAACACTTCTACGAAGGTAACTAACTCGTACTCACTCATACGGCCAATAACCATTCAAATTTGTATGCAAGTCAACGATCGAGGGCAGATCGTCTACATATTAATTGACGCCAAGGAGAATCTTCATGCTATTTTTATTATTTTATTTTACTTTACTTTTGGTTTCATTTTGGCTTGACGCCGAAGCGTGTCCAGCTTACAAATCAATATTGGCCAAGTAACAAGTTTTCTGTGACCCACTCCCCTCCATCCGGGTGCAGAATTTATAAATCAAAGCTTCTTACCTGCTCGCTGTTTCATTTGAAGAACATTGAGTCAAGCGCTTAGAACAACCTAACGAACGACATGTACAAAAAATTAGTAAGTTTCAAGTGGCTCACACAAGATGAGAAAACCAAACACTTGCTCCCACCCACACCTGATGTTGGGGCCATTTCAGTTGTCACTTCTGCTCCCACTGACTGTTCTCCTAGCTGGGCCGGCTATGGCCGGACAAATTTCGAATGCTGCCGAAGAGATCGATGTGCCACCGGCTCATCGGGCCCAGCCACCACAATCGGCACCTGCTGCTGCTGCTCCGCCATATCCAGCTGCCGGCTCTGTGCTGCCGCCCAATTATCCTTTGTTCTACCAAACTGCGTGGGTGCCATACGGGCCCTACAGCTTAGCCTACCCCAACGAGCATCAGCTTCAGTGAGCGGTGATGCCAAATGCAAAGCCAAAGGCGTCTCCTGTTCTTGTTGAATATTTTTTATTATGATTTGATATTGTTGCCTTTTTTCGTCTTTTTTGGTGTATGAAAAATATATATATAAATAATGCATTTTTGTAAAATTATTCATTTCGAGGTGTTGAAAACGTTGATGATGCCACATTTTGTTGTTTCGGTTTAAATGGCCAGCACGTGTTTGGCCTGCTCAAGAGGGTTCTATGTGATGATACTAGCAGTTCAATGACGCAACTTATTTGACATTTCCGCATTCCAAAGGAATGTTCTATTTTTGATCTTTTCTTTGAGCTTGGTAATTCTAATAATGGTTTTTAGTTAAGTAAAACTTGGGGCATTTTGAACCGAATTCTCTTTTATTTAATAACATATTTACGTAATAAGAACTATTCTCAATGGCCTCGAATTCTTCTATGATATATATGGAAATGTACGCATTTATATCACCTAGGTAAGGTACAAGGTCAAAGTCAAAGAAAATATACCTAGGATACATAAAAAGTACTTAACCAAATATGCCTTTTGCAAGTATGGCTTATTCAACATCACCTATTTAAAAATGTCAGGGCGTGATCTATCCGACCAAAGCATATCTCAAAATATCATAATTTCAGAATAGTTCTACGTTTCAGTTTTAGTAGACTATTTAGAATTCTCTGAATATTTTACATAATTATTTTGTTACTTAAGATTGCTAGTAAAGCAAACTTGTTCCTTTCAAGTTGTTCGATATTTATTAAGTATATACATATATATTAAGTCTCTGCAAAAGTATGCCTCTCCGACCCTAATTAAGCAATTATACTCTTGATCAGCATTAACAGCAGAGTCGATATGTCCGTCCATGTCCGTCCTTCTGTTTGTCTGTCCGTATGAACAAACAGATCTCAGAGTTGGTAAGAGATAGAGCTTCGACTTAACTAGGACTGTAACTTCTTATATACTTAGTACTTGCTGGCAGATTTATTTTTTCCTCAAATAAAGTAGGCCTAAATTGCGTTTTTTAAATGCAGAAAAACAAGTTTCAAAACTTAACAAAAATTTACATATTTATTTTAAAGCAAATATAAAAGATTATTGTTATTATTTTTATTAGCAATTTCTCAGAAACTGCACTGTTCTTGTTTTGAGAAAGATTTTGTTTTTCAAAATGTAAGAAACCTTATTCTGCTTGTTACAATTTAGTTTTTATACTCTGTACCAAAGGTACATAGAGTATAATAGATTTGTGCAAAAGTATGTAACATCCAGAAGAAAGCATCTCCGACCCCATAAAGCATATATTTTCTTGATCAGCATCAACAGCCGAGTCTATATAGCCATGTCCGTCTGTCCGTCCGTCCGTCTGTCTGTCCGTATGAACGCACAGATCTCAGAGATTGTTTGACATGTATGGGACATATGCTTCTTATGTCTGCAGGCAGATCAAGTTTATTGTCAATTTTGGCCACGCCCCCTGCCGTCATATCTCCTACAGTTTTAAAGATAGGTGCTTTGTTCCTTCTAGATATATTTAGTAATAAGGATAACTTATCGATCAGCCACAGGAATGGTGAAGATTGGATGAACGGTTTTCGAGTTATGATCAAAAGACTGTTCACTGCTGCAGCGCAGAAGCAGCGCTGCTTTCAGCTGCTACTGCAGCATCAAAATTTATGCTGAGCTTATAATTTCGTTGGTACAGAGTATGCTATAGTCGGGCTTGACCGACTTTCTTTCTTGTTTCTTAATAAAAAGTCAATTATAAAATTCATGGAATTTTAATTATTGAGTGTAGGAGAGTAGAAAGAAAACATACGAAATTGTTCTCGCTTTTTGTTTGTGATTAAGCCAGGCGCTGTGTCTGTGTCGGTATAGCTAGGTGCAAACAAATGTGATTATCGACCATTTGCAATGGGTATTCCTGCATTATTTCTATGTAGAACCAACGAGAATGGCTACAAAATATTTTTGGTTTTCGGCTATTGAGCCTTCGTTTACTATTCCCCGACTTAACCATTCTCTTGAGGAATCTTCAAAGCACTTTGCTTGTTTGATTGACGAAGTCCTTTTCTGAGATATCAGGGCTTAAGTACATTTGAGCAGCTTTTCCAAGAATAATAAGAGAAATCGTTTAGTTTGTATCACTTGTTTTTATTGCAGTCAAAGTCCAGTAGACAGTCCGTAAATGTCATTTCTGGTGGTGTTTCTTTTTAAAAGACGGTGGCGTAGCCAGCGGTATAGGGGTAGCTGGCATAGGGATAAGCGGAGTAAGCAGCAGCTACAGGAGCAGTATAGGCAGCCGTGGCCAGAGGAGCGCTGTAAGCAGCAGCCAAAGGAGCAGTATAAGCAGCAGCCACAGGAGCAGTGTAAGCAGCAGCCACGGGAGCAGTGTAAGCAGCAGCCACTGGAGCAGTGTAAGCAGCGGCCACAGGAGCTACAATGGGCGCAGCAGCCACTCCATTGAAATTGCGTGCCACATACTGGGAGCTAGTGGCGGTCACCACACCAGCCGGAGCAGCAGCGACCAAGGGGGCAGCGGCTAGTATAGCACCAGGCTTAGCCTCCACCAGGCTGCAGGCGAGAGCAAGGACAACAACAGCGGACTAAAAAACAAAGAGAATTAAAAATAATCATAAATCGCATAAAGACTAGTGTATCCTTCCCCAAAAGTTCTCTTACCAGCTTGAACATCTTGATTAGTTGGATTTGAGCTACCGAATTGGACTACGACTTCCAAGGTGTTGAACTGCAACTTTTATAGCTCAAAACTGTGTATAAAATTTGGTTACATTTTTTTTTAATACTGTTCTATCACCTGCATAGGAATGCAAAACGGCCTTTAAACCAGCTGGTCATCAACTGCCTGGCTACGTGCCCAGCTACTGGAGTTGAGGAGGTCTTTGCTCTTGTATGTCGAGCACGTAGCCAAATTGGTGAGCCCATAAAAGCTGCGTTGTGGCATTTGTGATTGATGAGCAACCTCCCACACGATATACTCGCACTCGCATGTAGATCACAATAAGCCGATTGCATTTGGCTTTGCCGTCGAAGGCCTCGACTCGTTTATGCAATTTGTATCGACTTTGTTATGGTCTCCGTTCTAGTGAAAGTGATGCAAACGAGCAAAAGAGGGTCAATGCTCCACTAAGTCGGAGCGCGTGTCTGAATTTTGATGTTGCCGTTATCACTAGGAAGAAGTCTCAAGCTGAACTTGTCTTCAATTTGTGTATGAATACATATCTGTTTATTATTATTAAAGAAGCAACAAGATGCAGAAAACAAAGCACAGACCGACATTTTATTTTTATCAACTGGGACCAGACTGAAAGCGCGCTGATAAATCTTTTATACAGTGCGTTTCACTTGAATAATACACTTTTGAGTTTAAATTTTAGTGCTCCTTATCTTTTTTGGTACACAACAATGGTTCAGAATATAAGAATAATATAAAACCCATTGTCCATTGAAGACACATTTTACCTTCTAATGTATTTCGAAGCGCTAAACTCAAAAATCAAGATCAAACTACAATTTTAAGTATGTATTATAATCTTAGTTTTACTTTTAAATCGCACTTCTACGAAGAAAATATAGTTTTGTTGAAGAGCATCTTTCACCTAATCAATACTAAGCTTTTTTTAAATCTTCAAAAAAAAGGCAAAAAAAAAATTGGGTTCGGTTCGACATTTCATATTCATTTTAAGGGTTGATACAAAAACTTTTGAGTATTTTCACTTTATTTTTGAATGAAATTCTAGAAAAAACTGATCAAAAGTTCAGTCAACACTGGCATTTGTTACTGTAAAAGTGACTAAAAGTGCAAAAAAAAGCAAAAAACAAGTAAGAAAGTCGGTTAAGCCCTACTACAATAGAATCTGTACCAACAAAAGTGTATGCTCAGTATGAATTTTGATGCAGCGAACATTCTTTTGCTCATAACTTGATCTATAAATTCTCCAGATAACTAGTAACTAGGGTGGTATGGGGCGTGGCCAGAATTTTGAATTAACTGGATCTGCCGGCAAGTATAAGAAGTTTAAAACCCATACAATTCGAACCTCTATCTCTTACTATCACTAAGATCTGTGCGTTTATAGGGATCAGAAATATATATACCTAATAAGGTCGGAGATGCTCTTTCTAGCTTTTCCACAAAATGATAATGTTCAAATAATTACTTACAATAAATTTTAGCCGAACTACAACTATCGGGCTCTGATCCCATCGAGAAGTAAAACGATTTATCGAGAATTTTCCAAAAAAAAAGCTATCGAAACATCCTTGACGAACATTTGACAATACTGTTTATTTTTTAACATTCCCAGCTTTTTACTGGTTCTTTTTAAGTTTATTTTACAAGATAATGTGAATGTTTTTATTGCGAGTGTTCTATTCAAATGAAACGAAGTGTATTTTTGCATACTTTTTCCTTGCATACATATGCACATTATACATTTAGTACTTATATTCCATAAATGATAGTAAAATGCAAATATTTTAGCTGTAAACAGTTTGTCAAGTTCTTTCCCCACGAGCGGTTCTCAATGGATTGGCTCGTTATTCTTTTGCTAATTTCGATCTTTCGCGGCGGCAGTGCGGGCGATGTCTATTTGAGTTGCGATGAGTTCGAACAACATTTGTATATGGATGTTAGTGAGGCATTCTGCACGGTTACGGGTTTCACGGTTACACACAGTCAAAATGTGGTCGTTAAGAACATTCCGCATGGCAATATGGTGAAATATATGAAGTTCTATGACTCTACATTGCTCTATGTGCCATTCCATTTGTTTGAGACATTGAACCATCTCAAGACACTGGATGTATCGTATACCAGTATTTTGGAATTAACTCGGAATACCTTTAGTGCGGCCAGTAATTTGACCTACTTAAACCTGAGCTATAATAACTTGACATCGGTGCAGACTTCTGTGTTTATAGGGGCCAATGCATTAATGCGATTGGACTTATCGTATAATAAAATTGTCGCCTTGAGTGAGAATGCCTTTTGTGGTCTACAAATCTTGAATAAGCTACAATTGACGGGCAACCGCTTGACTGAGCTGCATAAGGATATTTTCAAGGATAACGAATATTTGGAATCGGTTACTTTGGAGAGTAATTTGCTGACCTATGTCCTACCCGAGGTGTTTAGTCGCATGCGCAGAATCAAGGAAGTTAATCTGTCGAATAATCGTTTGGTACGCATACATCCGGATACATTTACGGAAGCCGCCAGTTTGGAGAGTCTTATGCTGGCCACCAATCAACTAAAGGACTTTGGTTTGACGGACAAGAGCATAGTGCATCAACTACATTTGGATTATAATCAACTGACCAATTTAACCATAAATGCCACTCGCTTTGTGAGAGCAAACTACAACAACATCAGCTCCTTGTATATGCATCAGTCTCTACAATTGGAAACTCTTGAGCTGCGCAGTAATCGCTTGCAGAGCATTGCCAATATAACCAATTTAACTGCTCTGCTGCACCTGGACTTAAGCTATAATCCCATAGGACCTTTAAACGTGAGCAGTTTTGATCAGTTGAAGAGATTGCGTAATCTTTATCTACGAGCCAATGGCATTAAACAGCTTAAGTTTGGCATGTTTTCGAAGCAAAAGTATTTGGAAATACTTGATTTATCTTTTAATAATTTAACCCAACTAAATTTGGATATATTTGTGCCTTATCTGAACAACATGAAGCAATTCTTTGTGGATGGGAATTCATTGACAGAGCTACAGGGAAATCGTAGCTTTGCTCAGGCATTCCCCTTACTACAAAAACTGGGCATTTCACTCAATCGCTTTAATTGTTCTTATCTACATCATCTGCTGATACCACCCTATCTAATGGAGACGGTTACACTACACTTGGAACCGGATAATAGCCTGGGAGAGACGTCACATATCAGAGATGTTTCCTGTCTGAGTCAAACAACGCCTTTGGAAAGAAATTCTCAGACAAAGGTGCCATTTACAGATCAGGCGGCCTTACAAAATCAACTGGAACTACTACGCTTGCATGCCCAAAGTCTGGAACTACATTTACTCTTCATGAAGCTGTTCTTCTTGTCGTTTGGTGTTTTGCTAATGATAGGAGCTATTGCTCTGGTCACTCTAAGATATTTGAAAATACGTCGCTCGGGTCGTTATAATCGCAGCAGCATTGTATATCACTCCAATGCTACCATGGAGGCCAATCTGACCTTGTGACATAATCATTTTAATAAAAAAAAATTAGAAATAAGTAATACAAGTAAAATATGTAAAAGAAGTAAAAACTGATTAGTAAATAATTTGGATTAATTTCTTTCAAGTTAATAGATATGTTTTTTTTTTGTTAAAATAGTTTAAAAATATTTTTAAAAAGATTGTTTTTACTTAAAATTGCAATTAATTATAAATAATATACAATATAAATATTTTAGAATTCGTTTTTGGTAATATTTATTCGGAGACACCAAAAGTATGTTCACGGCAGCAATGTTCATACTGTGCATACACTTTCTTTGGTATATTAGACGCGGTCTTGACCAACTATCTTTCTCAGTTTGAAAGCTATCTTAACCAAACTTTGTACGAAGTCTTTTAGTACAAATACGCTGCACATTTATCGGAACCGGCTGGATTGGATGACCATAGCATATAGCTGCCATAGGATTGATCGGTCGAAAATCTGGTTTTAGTGAGAAAAACTTTTTTGTTTTCAATGGAAATGCCTCCAAACTTTTTATTTCTTAGTTTACTATGCCTTCCCATGATTCCACTAAGTTTGGTCGAAATCGGACATCTATGTGGTATAGCTGTCGTAGAAAAGTTCAGCTTGAAAAGTAGTCTTAGTCAGAAAAAGTTTTCTGTTTTTAATGAAAATGTCCTTAAAACTGGTACTTATTTATTTGATATGATTTCACACAATTCTTCAAGGTTTGGTCAAAATCGGATGACCATAGCATATAGCTGCAGTACGAATAATCGGTCGAGAATGAAGTCCTATTGAGAAAAACTTTTTTGTTTTAAATGGAATCGACTCGAAATTACATACATGTTTATCTGTTAGGTTTTTGCATGATACCATCAATTTTGGTCGAAATCGGACATTTATATAGAAAATTAAGGTCCGAAATGTAGTCTTAGTTAGAAAAACATGCTGCAAGGGTATACAAAATTCAGCATAGCCAAAGTTGACTCTGCTATATTCTCCTTTGAGTCAAAGAAAAGCTTTATAATTTATCGATTTAAAGATATGCTGGATCCTCTCATACTTCTGCAGAATGCCGTTTGCGCTTTTTTGTTTGCCCAAAGCCGTTGACCCTCTTCTGAGAAGATCAAAAGAACAGCAACTGTGTTGTATAACAAACCGATGGTATAAAATTCAGAACCGAACAAAGCGCTATTTCCAAGCATAATCCACAAATGTATGCAATCTTAAAAGCTATTAAATCCAAGGTGTTTTTTCTTTTTTGAATGTTGAATGTGAATAACAACATAATAAACTTCAACTAAACTCATCTCAAAAAATTCTTGGAAACATAAGTTAATTCAAAATTTTGATAATTCGTTGGGTATTACAACTCAAATTGAATCCATCATTTACAGACCTGATAAGTGAATTCAAAGTCCAATTTCCGGTAATTCATATTTTGCTTTGATAAGTTCTCCCCAGCAGAGACCTTGAACCTTGAGATAAATGTAAATAAAATACAACAAATTGTTTTTACACATTTTCTGTATGTGTGTGTGTGATTTTTTTTATATTTTTTTTTGTATTACTTTCAGTCAGATAAAGTCTCTACTTTCGCAGGAACAGGGGAGCGGTATAGGGAGCAGCTACATAGGGCGAGGCGGCGGCCACATAGGGAGAGGTGGCCACATATGGCGAAGCGGCGGCAATGTAAGGCGAAGCGGCGGCAACGTAAGGTGAAGCAGCGGCCACATAGGGTGCCGCAAAATTTCCATGATATTCTCGACTATAGACAGCTGTTGCTGGCACGGAATAGGCCAAAGGAGCCACTATGCCAGGCTTGCCAGCCACACAGCTCACCAAAGCGGCCAACAAAGCGAAAGCAAAGAACTTGAACATCTTGTCTAGTAGTGGTTGCGGTACTAACTGTATGAGTTTAACCGGATAACTGTCTGGTTTTATACCCTAAAGCTTAGCCTTCGCCCGAGTGCGTGTTAACCTCGGGGCTGATGGTGTGAGGAAAGACTTGGTAAAATTCGTATTTTCATAATTACTTCCAACTGACCAACAAGTAGACGACACATACTACACTCGTACGTGAGTTGCTTGGACAATTGCCGACCTGATTAGTATATAAACCTTATTACTTGCACTGTTTGGGCATCAGTTTCCAGAAACAATTCTCTACAAGATGTTCAAGTTCTTCGCTCTCCTCGTCCTGGCCCTGGTTGCCTGCGCTTCAGCTAAGCCGGGAATTGTGGCTGCTCCTTTGGCCTACACTGCCGCCTACTCTTCACCTCTGGTTGCGGCTTCACCTTACACGGCTGCCTACACCGCCGCCTATACTGCTCCTGTGGCTGCTGCCTACTCCGCCTACTCGGCCTATCCTTATGCCGCATATCCCTATGCCTCCGCCTACACTGCTCCACTTTTGCTAAGAAAGTAGGCAAGCAGATCAGGCGGCAACACTCTCCATATATTGAAACGACTAACGAATAAAAATGAAGACAAATGGCACAAAGGTTGTTTAATTTTAGACTCTTGGCATAATTAGCCAACAAACCACGCCAACTGCAGCTGCCGTGTACATAGTAGGTGGTCTTCCTTCCTGTCTCAGGACAACACATGTTTTCCGGCGTGCACCAGAATGTCTGTGCCTGCATAAAGACAGAACAAAACGTGCCCTGTGTCTTATATTTAGATGTCGTGGGCACATACATAATCGCCCAGCCATTCACAAACAGAGTGAATTGTTATATAAAAATTGGTTAAATGATTTGTCATTTCGTGTGTCAAGCCTGAAAGTAGACTTTGCCATTGAGTGAGTTTGTTATTAACCCTGAAGTGTTCGATGGCGGCTGATACTCAGTGCTGGGAGAGGTACATACGTTTTCTACCCTTTTACCTTTAAAAAAGGTTGAAAATAAAGTAGACTTGGGAAATCTTGGAGAGAGGGTAAGACCAGCTATCTTATCCACTAAGGCATGAATGTGTGAATGCGCACATTTAACTTGTGTGAGGGCAGCAGAATACAGCTTTGTTCCAGGTTCTTTTGAGCAGCATAACCTGAAATTCTTTTATTGTAGTAAAGAAATATTGTCCCTTACAAAAGTCGAGATGCAATGGCAATATGTAGTAAGAGGAATGTAGTAAGTCTTTCCCATAAAAATGGGAATCATACCTCTACCAACATGACCATAGAAATCGTAACGTGACCTTTTTAAATAAGTTCGTAGAAGAATATTTTACTGTCCAGCATATTCTCAGAATTGAAATGAAAAAATTTACCATTTCATGTTTAAATTCACAAATTCATTCGAATCCATTTGTATTTAATATGTTAATGATACGGTACATAATTTTCGAAAATGTTCAGGAAATGCTGTCCCTTTCCTTTCAGCAAACGAATATAAATAAGCCTCAAAAACTTTATACACAGAGAGAAAAGCCCAAGTATGTTGTACTTAATAAAAGCACAATTAAACTTGCCTGAAGTCGATCCCCAGACTTGTCGCACTTAAGAACGGCGACATGTTAGCTCACTGCGCCATTGCACATATATGTAAACGCGCTGATACTTTTCTGTACGCTGCTTGACTTGACTCTCTGTACTTAAAGCTTTTCATTTATGTCTTAATTTCATTCCTTCTTTTTGGCTGTGATTTCGAATATCTGGCTGAATATGAAAAACAAGCTCGATATTTTCCTATAAGAATATATATAAATATTGGCTATAAATTTGGGGTGGATACAAAAAACCATTGCATACTTTTTTGGGAAGGATACGCTCTCGGCTTAAGTATTGTTAATTTGATATCATTTATCTGAGTGTTAAATAAGATTCTGGAACATCCGGGCTTAAGTGAATGGTCTATAAATAGCACTACCCGCTAAGAGATCAATTATCGAATTTCCGATATCTTTATTCTGTAAATCTAACCAAATGTCTATCACAAATCAGGCAGGTAGCTCTTACGGTGTGACATTTCATAGCTTAACACTTCAAAATTAAAACACAATTGATTAGATAATTATCTAACAATTTCAAATATATTGCTTTAATTTTAAATAAGTGACTTAGTTTCGATCTATCTATCTCTCTATCTCCACTTTGAAGGACTAAACCCTATGCTATTGGTTAGTTGAAAATTGACAGCAAATCCTAAATTAAACGAAATATTTCCAAATGGATCCAAGAACACTTTGTGTGAAAAATGTGGCATCTTTTGCTTTTTATGCTTTCGAGAAGTATTCGACGAACTAGGTGTATGTTGTACAAATTCATAGATTCTGATGTCAAATTTCCTAACATCATGATAAAGCTCATTGCCAGGATGAACTTGAGTTGGATCTGCATTAAAGTTGAAAGGCAAAGGTTGGCACCAACTTAGCTCCCAGAACAGGGCAAGCCACAGCATCAGCTATTTAAACACACACATTTAAACCAGATTTCAAACCAATATCATTCACTTACATAGAACATTTTATGGTCCCAGCAGCTTAATAACTAATCCCGACAACTAACTCAACACTGCTTTTATAGGAATAAACACTTTGTTTTTTGATGAAAACCAATTTTCTCCTTCTTTTATTGTTTGAGGTATTTGTACATACACATCAAGGCAGGCGGCTTTCTGGCTTTCAATTTTCCTTACCACCAACCCGAACCGTAGTGGGGACGCCCAATATGTTGGTGTGATGAGGTCCAAATGGGATGCACCACATGCACTGAAGGCAAACTATGATACGAAGTGGTGGTTAGTATGGGCGTCGCATGATGATGCAACAGACCGGGAGCCGCATAGGCCAGGCTCAGCAGGCAAAGGAGAATGAACTGCAAAGAACAATCAAGGAGGACAGTTGATTGACTTCAAAATGAAACCAAGATGTGTTGGTTGCACCTTACCAACTTGAACATTTTTGAGGGCGTCGATCTTGTGGCAAAGCAGCTGGCAGAAGACTTGTTGGTTGATGGTTGACTCTGCTGCAAGTGAGGCCTTTATATACAAGTGGCGGAGGCAAGCCAAGCCAATCTGAACTGACCTTGGAAAAAGAACTTTGAAATTTCAGCGGCTCATATAACTGACAGCGGGTTGAGTTTCACCCGCAAAGATACGCTCTAGATATCAGCGCAGAGGGGGTGTGGCCAAGGAAGAGGTATTAAAGCTGCGCAATTTTTGAGAGAAAGAGAGAGCATAAAAATAAACAAAAAACATCACATTTAATTGATTTATGCGTGGGAGTTTTGTTTTGGACGAAAATGGCGAAAACAAAAGGAAATCGGCACTTGGAAAACTTCGCAGCGCGCCTACTCAGTTGGGCTGACCTTGAAAAATAAACAGGAAAAATACCGGAAGTGCGACTTATTTAATTGTTTATTTTGCGGATGAACCAAACATGTAAACAATTGTACAAATCCAGGCAGGAGGATTGGGAGAGAAGAGCTGCCTCCTTAACTGACGCTACACTCAGGGAAACACAAACAAATTTTATGATTCTTTCTATCAAGTAATGGGTACTACAGATTGAGTACAGAGTGTCGAGTACTCAATATAGAGTACTGTTTGTTGTGTATAAATACTGAGTATTGAGTTTTGAAGACTGAGTATTGAGTATCCAGTGCTTAGTATCGAAAAACTTAGAACTGAGTTAAGAAAACTCAGTATCAAATACTCAGTATCCTTTAATGTGTATCGTATATTAAGCACGGAGTATCAAGTACTGAGTTTCTAGTTCTGAGTATCGGGTATACATACTGAGAATCGAGTTTCGAATGCTAGTGCCATGGGTCAAGTTTTAAGTATCGAATACTAAGTAACGATAGCTGAGTATCGAGTACTTAGTTTCGAATACTGAGAACTGAGTATCAAGTGGTAAGTTTCGAGTTTGGAGTATCAATTGCTGAGTATTAAGTATCGAATACTAAGAATTTTGTACAGATTATTATTTTCTATTTCAAAAAAAGTTTTTATTTTTAAATTTCCAGACACCCATTCTCTTTTGATTCTTAGTTTTTTCGTTTAAGTACTTAAACTATTTAATTTGTTTATTTTAAGGGCCTTAGCCAGGGGTCGGCAATGTGAGCAGAGATTTCTACCACTTTCTACAGTATTTGTGAGTCAGCTAAGAACATTTGTCAGTAGTTGTTAGTCATTGTATTCTACTTATATACCTCAAAGCAAAATCAATGATTCATTTTGACATTTTTCTGATATTTCTGAATTTTCTATCAAATCTGAATTGCCAGTGGGAATTCTCTGCTCACATTGCCGACCTCTGACCTAAACCAGTAACATTTTGTACGAATTTAATGATTTTATCTATTGTTCAAAATGTTTTGGGATGATTTGGTGTTTAATTAAACTTAAATCAAATAAGAATTTTGTATTGCAATACAGAAGCCATTCAAAATAAAATATTACCATTTTTTGCCAGTGTTTTAATGTGGCATGTGGCAGGAATTTATCTTGTCAGTGCAAAACTCACGACCAGGAACCAGTTTTATGTTTGCATTCAAAGTGAGTTAAGAACTTCTTTCATTTTGGCCGCATCAGGAAAATGCCTTTGACCTTGCTTAGTATAAAAGCCAGCTTCCCGCAGCTAGAGTTAACCAGTTGGTTTGCACTATTCCTAGGATGAAGCTGGTAAGTAGCTGGCAACCACAAAAGAACAACACACACAAAGTCGGCTACTTCTTTTTTTTTTTTGCTTCCTTTAGCTAATTTTTGCCTGTTTGCTGTTGGTCGGTTTGGCCTTGGGCCATGAGGTGTACACCTACTACACCCCCTCCGCTTATGGCTTCTATCCCGGCTTGACCTATGCCCGTTCATCGTCGTCGGCGGCTGTCCTACCCCTGGCCTATTCCCGTCTGGTGAACCCCGCTGCTCAATCGTCACATCTGTATCACAGCGTAGAGACTCCCAATTCCTTTCAGCAACAATATCGCTCGGACTACAAGCCCTTGACCTATGAATATCTCTATTAAACTGACCTGAGTAAATGTAATCTGAATAAAGTTTGTCAGCGCGTCTCTATTGTCCCATAAATCTGTCTATAAAAACAACTTCCACGTCCAGTGTACTCAACACCTTAGCCAGTGTCGATTGAACTTCGAACACAATAGAATATTGAATGACCCCAAAACTGGAGGCTCGTCTAAATTTAACCCCATCAAAAGTTAAATGACTCAGTGTGAGAGTTTTCTACGCGTGTGGCACGTCACTGGGCAAGTGGGAAGCCCCAACAACGGCAATGTGACCAAGCGGCTGTCCCGATTCCCGTGATTCAACGTGACCTAACGCTGGTCACATGGACCCCCACTGTGTTTGCAAATTGTAGGAGTACGCAAATGGTCATCTAATCGCAACAAATTAATTAATCCCTTATTGGTTTTTAATACACTGCAGAAAATGAAGGGAAATGGAGTTGAATGAGTGTTGTGTGAGTTTTGTAACTGTCAGAGACTTTGGAGAATTGACGGATAGCTAATCCTGTAACTGACTCTTGAGTCTATTTTAAACCATTCAAAATTTAGATATATGCAAACAAAGAAAGCAAGAAGTGTCACTGCTAGCGAATCGAAAAACGACAGCTGCCGGCTTTGTTACTGTAGATTTTGTATATTTTTTTAATCATTCAAATACGAGTTTGATTAATTGAATACTTAAGATTTTCTAATTGTATTCTCTGATTAAGTTCACTCCTTTCCCATTTTTTGGGCATTACTTACACTACTAAATGCCTGACCAACACTGGTCAAAATGCTTTTGATTCTATTATCAATCAAACATTTTTGTGACTATCCTTTTATGTAAATCCCATCATTACCGAAGAAGGTAAAGCTTTATTTATTATCTAAGCAAATAACAGAACTTTTATTGGTAGCATACCCTGACGTCTGTTAACTTAACATGCTGTTTACAGTCTGTTGTTTAAGATTCTGTTCTCACCCTCGGCGGACTGACTTCTCATTTGTTGTTCCTTTAGGCAGTTTGTCAAACTTTCTGATATTATTTGGTACTGAAATATTCACATTGATTGTTTCTAATATTTGTTTAGAATTTGTATACTAAAGTTGTCGAGCTACAAGATGTATATGTATATAGAAAGAGGACTTGATGCAGTTAGGGTATAGAATCCGTTGCTGCTCGCTCCCTCGTGCTTTCATTAGATATGGTTATGAAACCAAACGAAACAATATTCAAAGCAAATTACAATTTACTGACGTTTAGTAGCTGATCCTGGGCCCGCAGTAGGGGCTGGGTGGGGTGGGGGATCCAGCCGAAGGGTATCAATAACATTTAGTTGGCCTACCCTACTCCTGCAGCTGCACCTCCTTGGCCAGCTCCTTACTGGTTTTTGCCCTAAGCAGCCACTTGCAGTTGAGTTGATAAACAAGTTTTGCTGTCTGTGCCAGTTCAAGGTTTTCCAATGACCAATTAATGGGAAATCCAAGCTAGCTTATACACTAGTCCAAAAAAAGAACCTGGCAAGTGGCCGGTCGGGTGGAAAGGTATAAAAGGGACACAGGAATGCAAAGTAGAGCTCAAAGTGTTTAAGTCGCTGGGAAGGAAGACAGCTTGGTTACAAAACAATGCGCAATTTTAATTGGGTAATGCAAACAAACTCCTCCTCCTCAAATTGACTGAAGGCTCAAAGTATTTCCTATTAGTTAGTAATTCTGTTGGTGGTCACCCTGGAAGGTGTCAAGGCCAAGCCATTGGTCTCGTTTGGCGTTAGCTACCAGCAGCAACAGCCATACCTGGGACCAGGACCATATTACAACAACTACTATGGAGGACCGGGTCCATATAATGCCGGCTATTATTACGGAGGCGGCAATGCTGGTTCGTCCTTCTACCGATATCCTTATGCGGCTGGCAATCGTTATGGTGCTCTAGATATTGGCATAGGCGCTCTGTCCCTTACCCCATTTTTGCTGTGAGATGGAAATCAATCAGGAAATATGAATAAAGAGCAAATAATAAAATGTGCGTTGACTGTTTTACTTACGACACACAATGTTAAGCCAGACACGGAGCAACATGTGACCAAGGAAGTACGTGACATTGGTGCGATTTCGTGGGTTGACCCTGAGGTACAGTGAGTTGGTTAGGCAAGCGACTTTCTGGCAATTTCCTGGGCGAGACTTTGTTTTGACAGCGCTGTGTGCCTTCCGTATGGATATTTCATTATCGATTTGCATAACACAAGGAACGGCAGGTAGGAGAGTGTGTTAATAAGGACATTGAGAATTCGGACTGAAACAATATATTCAAAAGCATAACAGCTTATGCAAATGTTTTAACGACCTTTATGGTATTCAAACCAGATTTTTTTAGACCAGCTCGAGGACTTATTAGGTAATTTGGCTTAAAATTTGTAGGTTTTTTTTAGTTTTAAAAAATTTATATTTGACACAAAAATGTATAGTTTTAGACTAACACCAGGAGTGCAAGCCAGCTGGGAACTTATAACCCGACTTGCAAACCAATTCGTAGTCCTTTTGGAAACAGTACACCGAACTGAATATGTGAAAATGTAAGTCTAAAATGTAAAGTCGATAACTTAAAAACAACTAAAATTAAATATTAAACTAAATTCCTAAATTAAACATATCTTCGAAATGCCTGCAAGTATATGAAGCAGGGCTGAAAAGTAGTTATGAACCGAACCGGTTCGAACTAGAAAATTCAGACTCTTTTTTCACTGTGAACCGAATCACTTTAGAAAAAATTTGGAACCTAAAACTGTTCCGAAACTAGAATTTTATTTTTGGTTCAACGAAGCATGGCGTCAAACCCAAAAACTACACAATTCCCATGCGATTTTTGTCAAAAACCCCGAACCTCAAGCTTACGAACCTTAACGATTGGTTAGTTTTGGTTCAAACCCGTGAGCCAGAACTCCACATTTTTTTTTTGGGTTCGTAGCTCTGATAAGAACTGCAAAACGTATCAAACTTTTATTTCTGAGATCTGTTTCTTCATACGGACAGACCGACCGACATGGCTATTCATAAAAATTACTCATACGACACATACACCTAAATAAAATTTGTAGAAAAGAAAACCTGCGCAAATTAAAACGAGAAAGCTAAGCTAACTTCTTCTGTGCCAAAGTTTTTATACCCTTGCAAGTGCTCGCTGAAATATTTTCAAAAAATTACTCTTTTTCCCATTTTCCGACCGATCGTTCGTATGGGAGCTATATGATATAGTCATCCGATTTGGACAAAAATTCGTAAAATTATGTGAAAGCATGTGAAACAATCCAATACAAAATTTCGGCATGCTACTATTAAAAACAAAAAAGTTTTTCTAACTAAAACTGTTTTTCAGACCCATCTTTTGTATGGCAGCTATACCTTATAGTTGTCCGATTTTAATAAAACTTGGTAGAATTATAAAAAAAACATAGAAAACCTACGATTATAAAGTTTGGCGACGTTTCCATTGAAAAGAAAAAAGTTTTTCATACTAAAACTAGTGTTCCGACCGATTGTTCCTATAGGAGCTATGAGATATAGTCATCTGACCCGGTCGGTTCCGTCGTATTAGTAGTGTGCAGCAAAAATAAGACTCTGTGCAAAATTTCAGCTCGATAGCTTTAAAACTGAGAGACTAGATCGCTCAGAAACAGACAGACAGACAGACGGACAAAGCTCAATCGACTCAGCTCGTTACCCTGATCAAGAATATATATGGTTGATGGGGTCGGAAATGAATATTTCTATGCGTTGCAAACTTCTGGGCAAATTATAATACCCTTTCCAAGAGTATGGATTAGCTTCTATTAAATTTAAATTGTAAATATTAATATAAATGGGCATTTATTATACTCTAGAATTAGAAGAAAAATATTGATAAATTAGCCCCCAATCTGTTTTGCTTGAGCTTCGCCAGAGTTTCAGAGTGCCAAAATAAGCATAGCATCCATATTCGTAGTCACATTGGCGCTTAGCTGACTTCTTGAAATTTTATCAATGGATTTCAAATTGCAGAAAATGTGTTGTGAAAACATATTTACTGAGGCTCCAGCACTCTGCAACGAAAATGGCATCAATAATGATTCCTTGACTCTAATCGGGACTGATAAAAGCCAAATCAAATGCTGTTTTGTTTCTGCCATTTGTGGATTCTACATGGTCAAACTGCTACTTGGCTTTCCCAGCATACAAAAACGTAGTCGAAGATTAATGGCCAAGATTTGTCCTAATTTTTGTACTCTGAATGTTTTTTCATATGTTCAATTTTCAACAATTTTTTTTCATATATTCCCCTTGCTATATTGTTTTACTCAAGATTTTCATGTGTCAATTTTAGCAAATGCTTGCCAAATATAGCTAGAATCTTGTGGCAACAAATAAATAAATCATCAATCAAATTGTTCTAGAAAACTTCCTAGCCTAAAACGTCCCTTTGACAACGCAAGTGTCTACAATTAACACAGAGCCAATTCACATGTTGAGAACTTTCAGTTTCACCCGCCCCAAAATGAAGCAGGCAAAAGTAAACGACGCTTTGCGACGCCTTTGGTATGACGTGCAAACATCACGTTCCCAATCATGATGCACAAAGAAAAACTAAAAAGTGCAGCAAACGCCAACAAGGGTTTTCATTTTCCTTTTGAGTTTAAATGGGAAAAAGGGGTGAAAGGCAAAAGTCACGTTGAATGGAAAAGCCCAAGGGAAAAGCAACAGGTAAGCAGGTGAATGTTGGCCTAGCGCACAGCTTAGCTGAAGTGAACTGTTAAACAGCTGCTGGGACACTGACTACGAACTGAATGAAGTGTCGCGTCGCGTCGCGGTCGAAGGAGGCTTCGTGCGTAGCCCGAAATGTCCTCGTATCGGGGCGAAGGTTAAACAGGCGAAGCTGAAGCTTTCACGACATTGACAACAGGTATAAAAGGAGCTACCCAACTGCCTGCCTCTAACAGTCTTGTACCAGCTACCGCGCTCTAACCAACAAGTAACTAACCAAGCATCCCCAGAAAATGGATAACCTAACGCCTAACAATGGCTCCAAGACACATTCGAGTGGCAGTTCGGCCACCAGTTCCTCCATGGATCTGGGTGGTGGCAAACCGCGCGGTCAAAAGCTATCCAGATCGCGTAGTTTACTCCAATTGCTGAGCAAGCATTTGGGTCGCCATTTCCAGCATCATCATCATCACAATGATACGGTGTACAGCAGCCAGGATGATATACGTAGCAGCTCGACGGATTCCTTCAGTTTGACCAATGCAGGCTCCAGTTTGGACCTGGAGCACAACTCGCGCACATCATCGGCCTACTCGCGCTATTCTCCGGGCATGGATTACTATGAGAATAATGCGCACATTTATGTGGAGGCCGTATACCGTCGGAGTAGTGCCATGGAGCGGCAAAATTATGATGAGGACAGCAGCAGCAGCAGCAGCAGCAGTGGCGGTGGCAGTGGAAGTGGCAGTGGCAGCAGTGTGGAGGAAGAGGACGAGCCTGATAACAAGCCACGTTCATCCAGCGCCAAAACGGGTGCCCACTCGAGTCGCATTTCCATTTCCTCCTCGGTCAGTCGCATGTTCCATCATCTCTCCCACTCGGCGGCCACCACTTCGCTACGCTCACTCTCCTGCAGCAGCACTCCACTGAGACAGATGACCAAGAAATCCCTGACGCTGCACAATAGCAACAGCAGCAGCAACAGCAGTCACTCCAGCTCCAATTCCTCCTCAGCCGCATCAGCTTCATCCTCCTCAAAGAAATCGAAGAAACAGCCGCAGCAGCAGAAGAGCATTCTGAGACCACCAGTGCAGTATGTGAACATGAAGGGCATGTCGGGACTATATTCCCGTGTGCCCAGCTACGCGGTCTGCTGTCCAGCATATGTACTAAGAGAGGCACTTGGAATGAAGTCAGTGAGTGGCCTAGGGAGTGATTAGAATTTTAGCTAAAAGTGATGTCTGAGTAGTGCCTACAAAAAATACCAAAATTAAAAGGGAGAAGCAGAGTTTGAATGCAGCGAAACATATTTTATAAATGTGTCTAATGTAAATGTACCTTAAACAGAACTCTAAATATATATATACAATATATAACTAGATAAACTTACATACATAAATGTGCTTCTTGGGCTGGAACGGCACATTCAATTTCTTAAAATTGATTGTGTTCTTTCAGCCTAAACCTAAACAAAAATCCAATTTAATTGGTGCAACCAAATTTAATTAGTAACCCCTCCCTCCCCACATATCTTAACACTTAAATTACAATTTTTGTCTCTATTTTTCCAATTTGATTTCCTTCTCTAACATAAAAACACTTACGAATTTATACGACTAAAAAACATTTATTTCAATATCTTTAGCAAAAATGTATAGCACTTAAGTAACAGAAAAAACTATATATTTTTAGATCTAAAAAAAAAAACAACAAAAAACAACCAAAAAACACTTAAACTATTAATGAAGTTTAGCTGTCAATAAAGAAAATAACATAAAATCTTAACCACAAATGGGTTTTATTTTGAATTTTTAACGTTTTAGCTACAAAAGCTTTTGACAAAGCTCTTTGCCCACCGAGAAGCTTAACTGTTCTCAGAGAACAGTTGAGAAGAAAAACGATGCCAGTGTGCCAGCGACACCAACGATGATGATGTAGGCAAAGACCTCAAAATCAAGTTGGTGAAGGACTCGACCTTATAGTTTTGGCATACATGCATGTGGAGGTATCCTGTCTGTGACGTTAATCGCCCCAATGCGGCGCAGAAAATGACACTTGGTCCAGCTGGGAACCAAACACCTTCAACTACAACAAAAATGAAGTAGAAATGAAGTAGAAGCATGAACATTTGAAATATTTACAAATAACTATTAAGCTACCCATCAATTTCCACAGAAACACTTTACTACTCTTAATAGTTGCCCATTTTCTGTGACGCATTTTGCCTCATGTTTTTCGAGGCTTTTTTCATTTGTTTTGTTACACCAGAAACTGCGTGTCATTGAAATTTATCAATGAAAAAAAAAAAACTCAACAACAAACAAACATAGAAAAGGGTCAACTTCCTATTGCGATGCGTAGAAAAGTCTACTCAGTCTGCTAAAGAAAACATTTAGAGCTGAAGTTGTTGTTTACCACAAGATATTTAATAATTCAGATGACCAGAATTAGGGGTAGGAATATGTTGTCTACTCTTACTGTTGGATTCCATTGAAATATAGTGAAATTAGAGAAAATCTGTCCTTTCAAAATGCTAAAACTAATCAAAAACGTAGGTCTTACAACTGGCTACTCCCATTTTGTAACAGTTTTAGTTATTTAAAATGGGTTTCAGCTCGTTTTCATACACATTTAATTGTTTCAAATGTGCTTGTGTCTATCGATAACCATTAGAGTTGCCACCAATTCTACAATTTTTAAATAAATACAAATTTCTAAGTTATGCACTGTAAGTTCGCTTAGTTTTATGTTAAAGAGAATATAAATAGTATTTATTTTACAATTTTACATTAAATAAGTTATTTTATAATTCATATTCTTAAGGAAGCAACTAATTTGGAGCATTCTTTGATATCGATAAGAAATTTCAGTACAGCTGGGTTTATAGCCCATATTACCAAACATTTAACAACGGTTAGAACGTATCCAACGGAATTTGGTATTTTTTATAAAACCAATACTCAATTGCCTATCGATAGTCAAGGCTATAGAATTGTCATCACTAATAATGAATTGGTTGTGCTTGAAATATAGAGTGGGCGCAATTTTCAAAATAAAATGATTAATTTATCGTGTGTTTTCCGAAACAGACAAAACGTTTGCCCAGTGGAACTACTATAAACTTTGTAGTATAAAGAAGTGTCTCGTCTCTCTTTATAATATAATAAATAATATAAAATACAATTACTTAGTATGTAAGATAAGTAGTACAGATAAGTCTTCAATCAGTACGACTAGCAAAAGGCAATCGTACTTAGTCTTAGGGAGTACGTGGATCCTAGTCCTAAGTTTCTGACTAATCCACTAGTTAATCAACTACGTTGTACTAATTAGTTGAAGTTTTTCACAACGAACGGCTTAATTTCAAATACTTTGAAATAGTCTAGGTGGACTATATCTTTGCTTCAAAAAATCATGAAAATATCTGAAATAGTTTTAAAGCCAAATAATGTTATAGGTACTTTAGGATAATATTGAATTGAGCCGAAACAAGCGTCAAAGGTTCAAAATATGAAATTCAAGCAACTTTTAGATCAAATTACCTCAAATCAGCACGAATACTGTATAGAGGCATTATCAATCCTTCGATATTATAGACCTTGTGTCCTAGTGTTATTTATCAAAGCATTTAAAGGACCTCAAGTCCCCAAGACTTAATATACCTGTTACTCGTATTGTTAAATTGGTTTATTAAAGTCTTATGCCCCATAGAGTATATATTCTTGATTAGTATTAGTATCCAAGTCTGTGGACAGCCAACCGTTCCTTAACCGAACCCCACAGAACCGGTTTGATTCGTGTTTTTATTTGTCCATCTCACCGGACTAAAGACAGGACCTTCTAAATCTCTTTACTTTAGAACCTGCAGCCGGAAAAGGGTTCAGGTCAGAAAAAAAGTTAGAAAATGTATTAAGTGTATTATTATTTGACCCATAAAGTACATATATTCTTGATTCGATAGAAAAATATGTCTATAATCTCTGAAGAGATTTGAAAAAATAAACTTAACTCATATATTTAGAGTATAAGATCAAAACGCAGATCATATTCTTTGGTTATGCCTTAATATTTTTTAAAAAAAACTTTTCTGAAATGTTATTTCAAAGAAATATTTTACAGATTTGGTACACTTAATGATAATTTGCTTAAACAAAATACAGCATTCAAACCACCAAGCTTAAGAATTGCTAAAACTTTAATATAATTTCCTGAATTTCTCAATCCAAGTTCATTGACTTTTATGAGTCCGACCAAGACAATAACAAGCTCAGCCCTTAATCTGTTTTTAACAATTTGATATAGTCAAAATGAGTTAATGTGTCGCCGAAATTGATTTGACACGGCGCTTAGCAAGTCAACACCATTTACTGGACCCTCAAACTGAACGAATAATGAAAAAAATGCAAAAACAAAATCAACGCCTCGCCCTCTGACGTCAGAGACCAATGATAGCAATTGCGCCTCTAATTAAAAGCTAAAACATTGGATAGAAGGCGAAGGAAGAGAGAGAGCAATCAGCTCTCACACCTCGCGATGTGCCAACACAAAAGGACTTCATTAAGGCGCCTTGGTTTAGCAGTAGCATAAAATTGCCAGTCGTGGGTTTTTTTTTTTATTTATAGCACATTAAAATCAATTTTAGGCCTAATTAAATTATACAAAACACAAGAGGAAGAGTGTGAGGATTAAGAAAAACAAAAAGCCTAAATCTATTTTTGACATCCGCTTAATAGCGGATTATGAGGAAAATATAAAAACCGCGCAGACAGAAAGTTACTCAAGTGTGAGAAGTTAAGAAAAAAGTTTTTTCCTATTAAAATATGTGGTCTACCGGAGACTGTAAAGGGTAATCACAAGCTTAGCTTAGTACGACAAATCACTATTAAATCCTTCCTGGAGAGAAGATCGCTTGCGTTGGTCCTTCGAGCCTGATATTGATAATGTAAGTTCGTAAAAGGAAAAGATCGTAAAAGAAGGGTGTATCTATGTTTGAAAGCAAAGAGTTCGCTTGGGTTAATTTATTAAAATATCCGGCTCGAAGGACCAATGTTTGATAAATGGTCGACTTCCTCTCACTACCCGCTAAAGATTTGTTTATGAGTTCCTTTGTAAACATTTTCCGCCAGCTCGACCTCAAATGGTGACCTTAACTTCTCAAATCCTTACTGTTGACTGTGGCGTCGCATTGTAACACGAAAATTATCTGCAGACGAGCCTATATTTAGGCCTGATAACTAAGAAAACATATTTTAAAGTCTAGTGTGTTTTCATTTCGCTAGGTAAATGACCTCAAGCAAACAATATTCCCTGAAGACGAGCCTACAATAAAGCCTAATTCCTATTGAAAAGGAATCAAGAGTCCTTCGTAAGGTAAACGACCTGAAGCAAACAATTTGAATACTTTTAAAATCTTAGTGAACGATTTCATATGTTTTGTGCTCTTCCTTGAAGTGTGTACTTTCGTCTGAGTTCATAAATTAATGAAAATGCCATTGTCCTATTTGGCCACTTAAAACTGTCAGCACAAAGTATATTTTTAGAGAAGCCATCAAGAAATTAAGGACCTTAGGGCCAACAAAAGGTTTATTTTTAAAGGACACCCAGGAAAAAGGAAGCAGAATCAAGAGACAAAGCAAATGAAGATATGTCTGGCTGATTAATAATTGATTATGTGGCCGTTTGTGGTTGGTGGGGTTGATTGGGAAATGGCTGAGGTTAGCAAAACAATTAAATAGTTCAAATGCGGGAATCTCTGGACGTGCAATGACACCACCTGGCGGCCAGAAGCGAAAGCTACAAAACAAATCAAACAAGTAAACAAAAACATTTCGTCCTGTTTGCATTCTAACCCCTGCCCCGAGAGACAGACAGGCAGACGGAGAGAGAGAGAGAGAGAACCCGCCCAAGAGAGAGCCTTTGCAGACCGTGTCTGTGCAGAACCCGGCCGAGTCTATAAAAGCAAGCGGCTTTCCATTTGCCGACTCAAACGCCAAAGGACAACGTGCCAAGTCGGGTCCACGAAGCCGACAATCGGCTCCAGTTTTCACCGGTAACAACATGGGTACGCCTCACGTCTGCTTTGCGGATGATTTGCCGCCCAAGACACGTAAATCCAAGTCCAAATCCGCCAGCAATGGCAGCTTGAACAACAACAACAACAATAACAACAGCTTCAGCTCCAGCAAACTGGAGGTCAGCTCCAATGGTTCACCCGGCAGCAGTTTAAGTGTCTCGCCTGTGCCACCACGCTTCGAGCGTAATCTGGGCTTCTTTCAGCAGCTAAGCCGACGGTTCGGCTTAAGGTCATCGGATGACCTAGTTCAGGCAGATGACGTTATTGTTGCCGCTGCAGCTGCACAGGAGGACGATGCTCACAGTTCATCGACCGACTCCTGCTCATCGACGGGGCGTGGTCTGATGCATCAGCGACTGGAAGTGATGTCCTGTGCCTCGAGTGAGACGAGCAGCACTGTCGATATCGAGGAGCGCGAAATGGAGGGCGGCGGGCCCGTGAAGCGTAAACCCAATATAAGCCGGGCCAGTTTTTCACGTTTGCAACGTCGTTCCACATCCTCACTGCGACGCGCCTTTGAGAGTCTCTCGCTGACCTCACGCTCGTTATCCTGCAGCGGACCTTCACCGCCGCTGACGACTACCACTGCCACTGCCGCTGCAATGCCATTGAAGTCGGCTCTGAAATCGGCTTCGAATGTGGAGCTAAACAGACATCAGCAGCCCCAGCAGCTGCATAAACCATCGACGTCATCATCAAAGAGCAAGGCAAAACCAAAACCGCCGCCGCAACGCATCTTGCGTCAGCCCGTCTCCTATACATATCTGAAGGGCATGTCTGGTCTGCCCACCCAAAGGGTGCCACGCAGTTCGGTGTGCTGTCAATATGCCAGACGTTAGTAAGGTAATAAACCCAATGTTTATAGTCTTCCCCCCCCCCCCCTACCCAACTCCAACCGCTCCCAAAAAATAAAAACATATTTATAAATAATAATTTATTTCAAAATCTGTGATAAAACAAAATATGGAAACCATTTTGTTAGCCTCCTTCCCTGCTCCATATCCCAAAACAAAAACGCCAAATATTTCGGTTCCAAAATAACAATTTTTCACCCTTGAAATATATTAAATATAGTAAAAAAAAAAAAAAAACTTTTATAAGATTTAACAGAATATAAACTTTTGCACTTAAAAACTTGAACAAGTAGAATTTTTGTAGTAAAAAAAAGCTTTGATTTTTTACTTCATATAACACAACACATAACAAAAGACTGTAAAATTAAGAATACCAAAATTTGCAAATAATTTTTTGTTTATTCAACAATTTGTGCCTTTTAACAAAAGTCGAGAAAACAAAAAAAAAAAATAACAAAAAATCAAGAAAAATAATTAATTAATAAAATTAAAAAATCTGTTCCATACCAACAAAAAAAATTACGTCTTAAGTTCATAGGGGTAAACCGGTAAATGATTTTGATATACAACTTTTCACCTTATAATTTTATACACATTTTCACTTTGGAAACGAGTTCATGAAGATTTTAATCAGTGCCACTAGAAACAGTCCGGCTGTGGTGCAGCAGGTAGTGTGTGGAAAATGCTGTGCAGGAGAATGTGGGTTCGATCCCGCCTTGGGACATCACATGAAAAAGTTTCTCTTTAGGTACTCACACAACCGGCCAGCTATTGCTGCTAGCTGTGAAGTAACTAGCCTTGAAAAATCTTATCTAAATTTGCTGTCCCTTTCTCTTGTGCGAAAATTAGAAGCACAGAAGCCAAGAGATTAAGCGGAGCTTCACCTTGCCCATTTTGGGCTGCTGTTTAAGGCCATTACTCTTCCCCATATTCAATGTGGATGTCGAACAGCGCCACAAAACTTATACGTACTTGAACTGTGACTACAGTTTCAAAGATCATAAAGTATTAGACGGAAATAGATCACATTGCAAATAAAATGTTATTGAAGTACTTGCACTCAAAGCTACTGTAATAACTGTGGGAAGAGAAATTCCCCCACTTAAGCTCATACATACACAAGGGCTTCAGCCAATTTGGGCAGGTTTTTTGCTTGTATGCTGCTTTGAAATTCCCAAACAGTTATGGCAGAGATCGGTTTGAAGAAGATGTGAGCGGGCGGTTAATGAAACAGCTGTGCAGTCGACCAGCCACTTTCATTTTAATGAGTTTAAAAACAGAGTATTTTGCTCTCATGATTAAGTATTTAGGCTTTTTTTACCACCTCAAATATGTCTATAATCTGGTATGATCATGCAATTAAATTCCTCCACAGAATCATTTCAACTCACATTTTTAGTTGACCAAAATGAAAAGTGATGAAAATTAACAGTATTCCGCAAAATAAATATATGAGACCTTATGGACAGGGAATTAAGGTACTGCCACTTAACTCTATTCTATGAAAATAGTTAACAACTTGCCATAATAAAGTAGTTTCTCGACCTCTTCCCATTAGTTTGAAACTTAGAACTCAAGAAATTTGCTTAAATGACTTACAAAAAAAAAAACAGTATCATAAAGTGTCCGAAAACATTTATCGGTTTATACCAAAACAATAATTTTCTTTCTAAATCTTAAATGGGATCAATCAACAAACATTTTTGTCAGGAATTAATCTATGTTCCACTAAAACCTTTGGTTTAAGTATCTAAAATTTAATTATATATATAATATATGTTAAATGTAATTCAATTATCAATATTTAATTAAGATTTTTTGCCAACTAATCAAAATTAAGTACTATTAATTTGGCATACAGTGAAACCCCAGCAAGCACTCCACTAATGTAGGCTTCAGATATACATACACATATATATTATATATACTTAGTACAGACGTAGTTTATATATAACCAAAACTTAACAGATAACAGAAACTGATTTAAAAGTATTATACAATCCAAGGCCTAAACTACAAGTATATATACAATACAATAATAATAAAAAGAAATCCACATACACATACATACATATAAATATATATGAAATCGTAAGCAAAAGCAATAAAGTTGAAAAATTATACAAGAAAAATTATTAAAAGAATAATAACTATTTACCAAAAACAAGCAACAGCAGCAGCAACACATCATATGAAAACCAATTATAATCAACAGAGCAAGTTCAATAATAATAAAAAAAAGGAAATAATTTACACCAATGAAATTCTTGTTTTTATTCACTCAAACAAAAAACTTTAACTATTAACCTAGAAAAGTCCAAGCAAATCGCATAAATCAAGGATACAAATAGGATAAATGGGATAACTGCAATTACGCGAGAGGCCATTGAACAGAAATGTCTGGACTTAACGCACGGGTAACTGCCTGACTGAGAGGGCCATATTCTGATTGAGAACTGTCCAAAAAAAAAGTAGGTTAACGATTAAATTGCCATCAACTTGTTAGCCATTGTATGTGGTTGCCAAGATGTGTAGGGAATTGTGTGCACTGAAAACAAAATTGGAAAAATTTTTGAAGTAAGTTAAGGAGTACTTAGAATGGTCACTAGAGACGAAACTGTGATGGAGCTATGTCTTCATCTAAAATGGTGAAACGAGGAATAAGAAAAAAAACTAAGATTTAAAAACACTTTGAGTGGAACTCTGGGACAGTTTAGCAGCACAGCTTGATTCTGATATAACAAAAGGACATTAATAGATTTCCCCTGTGACTGAGTCACTCGGGAATGATATACGCTGATTTAGAAATCAAAATATGGTGCTCAAAACCAGTTCCAAGGAATAAAATTGGATACTCTGAAGTCAAGACGGAAAGTTCCAACTTCTAAAATACTTTGTTATTCAAGATTCTTTAATTTCTGCAGTACAGCGCCAGCTAAAATTTGTCATCCGGCTCGAAGGACCAAATTATGCGGTACGATGCAGTTCGCTTTATAAAGAAATCTGAGGATACCAAGCTTACAAGAGTTCCAAGGACAAACTAAAAGGCGAATCTCGAATACTGCGAGGGCTGATTTTGATGTTTTTGAACAAATGAAGAGATAAAAGTGACTAAAAAATGACTCTGGTCGAAATTTGTCATCCGACTCGAATGAACAAATGATGTGGCAGATCGCTTTGATACTGATCATTGAAATAACTAACTAACGGCACTTCCAAAAGATGCGGGAAAACGTAAGAAGGACAATTTGGAATACTGCGAGGGCTGTCTTAAAAATATCTAAAAAAATAAATGGAAAAAAATTAAATAAAAATAACTATTTTTTATACTTTTCCCATAGGAAAGATGCAACCCTTCAAAGATGAAGTATAGAAAACACGCACTCTTTCCTTTTGCTTGTTAAATTGCAGTAAAATTGGGCAAAGTTTGAAAAAAATTATTTTAAAAACTGTTTGCATTGAAAAACCAGTCAGATACATCAAATATTGTGCGGTAATCAGCTATAAAACAACTGCAAGTAGGACCCAGAAACTTTTAGAACTCACTAATCGAAACTATCAAAAATTTCGCTCAGTGCATATGGTAATTTTTCCCCATTTCAAATTTATAATCAATGTCTCAGCCATAGCAACATACACGCATTTGATTAATATTGGTTCCGTTTGAATTGACAAACAATAAATATCAAATAACCAATAAAAACTGAATACTGCGAATTCTGGCTCAGCCACAGATTGACAGTTTGATTTGACAATTGATTGATTTACATGTGACACAATTTGAAATTAATGTATCGGGTTTTTCCGCCACATAAAAACCAAAAACCCATAAACAAACACTCAAATTAAGTTACAAATTAGGCAAATTAGCAGCATATTATTATTGGCCCTAGGGGAGGCACTTAGGCTGGCGCTGGCACTTTAATAACCAATAACTTGCCCCAAACTTCGCGTGGCAACAGTCACGCACCAATGCAGCAAAATGCCTTCTGTTCGGCAAGTTGATTTTTTGTGTCAGGACAAAGCACACACGCACACACACACACACGCACACACATGACCAGGCGACGTGACCGAAAACTTGATGAAAAATGTCAGAATCGAAATATTTCTCGCCCAAAGCAACCAAGAAAGTGCCAATTTGTGCGTGTGGATGGCTAAAAATATCCTTTGACCTAATTCTGGGTGACAGGCAACAAATATGAAGACATTTGGCACTAAAGAGACAACGAGGCGTGTGTGTGTGATTTTTACAACGTCTGTGGGCTGCTAGTGGAGAGCTATTTTTAAGACTTTATTAAAAATTTAATTAAAAATTTGTCGCTTCTATTATCAGAGAGAGAGAGGCCCATCAAAAACATCAGCTTATTAATAATGGAACAGCTCATTTTATTTCAACTTTACCTTATTATTCTCCATTTATGGCCCCCTAAGGTATGTCTGGATTTCATGCGGGGTCTGGCATGGTTTTTGGTTCTGCGGTTACCAGCGTTTCATCTTCCAACAGGTTACGCCGCATTAACGCACAAGGAAGTTAAGTAGCTGGGTGGGTCTCCCCCCCTCCCCCACCCTACAGCTTAACCAGCTGTGTGGAAAATCTTTATTAGGTAAAGCATGTTAATTTATTGCACGCGCTGACGAATGTGGGCAGAGTGTTGAGAAGGCAAATGGAAATGGAAGAAATCAACAACTGGTTGGCTTTGTTCCCTTGACTAAAATTTTAAATCAAGTATACGCAATGTGTGCGGATTGTACAAGCTGTAAGACAAAAGTGTTTAGCGGAATTTGTTTTTAAACAAATTGCCAACAATTTGTGTGCTAAGACGTTAACACAAAGAACATAACCGTCAACACATATATTCAAGGTGGACTGCACACTTCAAAGACAGAAAGAGAATTAGACAGAAACTGCATTCTTTCCTTTAGAAATTAAGTCCATTTGCAGTTTGAAAACTTCAGCTGAATTCTCAAACTGATTTCAATAGAACTTTCTAAAAAGAATTTTTAATTACATTAAGATGGTTTACTGATAAAATATACACAAAATATAGAAAAGTCTAGTCTTGTGTCAATCTTCGTCTTTGTTCGTACTTTTCTTGGTGCTTACTTATAACGCTGCTCTGAGGCTTAGCCATTTCCCATTGCCTTGAAAGAAAACCAAATCACCCTACCTTGTTTCGCCTTGTTTCGTAACGTCCGATTAGCCTTCTATACACCGTTGGAAACATCTATGAGCGTTGTATCCCTCGAAGTCTTACCAGACTTCCAGTTTGGCTTCCAATTGAGTCATTGAACTCCCGAACAACTTTTTCGAGCAGCTTACAACATCCTCGAAGGGTACAACAGAAATGAGTGTGTGAAGCAGCATACCTTAGAGTCCGGCAAGCCAATAGAGTCTGCTCTCGATGTTTAAGGACCTTTTCCCGCAGCACAAGAGCTTTTTGTTGGGCAGAACCCTTGGATAGGACGGGATGAAGCGAAATCTTCAACATGAACCATGCTAGTTAGTTTTCTTGCATAAATATCTAGGGGTCATACTGGACCGAAGACTGAAGTTTGGGCATTTTGTTAAGGCAACAGCAAAGGCGGTGGTCACCAAAGCACGACGCATGTGGTGGCTCCTAAACCCCAAAGACCAGGCTGTTATTCAGACGCAAGGTCCTGATATGCAAGGTCATTTTGGTCATGTCGGTATAGAGGTATGATCTACAAACCTAAGCCATCGCGTCGAAGACTAATATGAGCAAAATTAGATGCTATGACGTACTACCGGAGCCGAATGCTACCTAACAAAAACAGAGACATTGAGAAGGACCTTGCCTTTCCTATGCTTGAAGATATAATCAAAATGTTGGCCGCCAGATGCCCTGACGAGTATCTTACTTAAAAGATATAGAGTGCGAGGAATCCTTAAACGGAGAAGGCTAAAGAGAGTTCTACCTAAGGAACTCAGCGCACAGCGCCTTTGGCAGAACATCGTTTCCACCAACCTATCTCAATTCATAGTCGTAGCATTAAAATATCCTCATGGATATCCTCATTCTCATTATTATCTTTGCAAATGCTTACATGGTAGCCGCGTGTGGTGCAGTGGGTATTGTGTAGACGCAACACAATATTTTTTAATTCTTACAAACTTTTGCTTGAGGATTAATTACTGTTTTTACTTGGTTTATCAAGAGAAATTGAGGCACTGTGATTCAGATTTAGATAAGAAGTCTTGTAGTTTGATAATCATTCAAGAGAATCGTTTGGAAACTCAGTACGAACTATCATTACAGAAACTTTTTTAAACAATTTGAAAGCTATCCACCAAAAAATAAGTACCCTTAAACACTTAACTTTCGATCTCTCATAGAGTGATTCCCTCAATATACAAATGATAGTTCATCCCACCCCTTAGAGCTGTTTGGGCAACTAATGATTTTCTTATGAAAAAGTTTCTCCCTGCTGTTAATCAATTACGGCCGCAACTCATCATCTCCATACAGATATTACAACAGTGAGAAAATAATTATTCTGCACACACACACACACACACTTGACACCCAATCACAATTTAGTCGTGGGAAAAAATCATAAAAAAGGGGCCTTCGTCTACTTAAGCTGTCATTTTTGACTGCCTTCCCCCCTCACCAACAAAAAAAATCACTTATGTATGTACGAGAATGTAGTGTATGTTGAAGGAGCCGGGGCTTTTAATATCTCTTGACTTCCATGTCAATATTTACTTTTATGTTGTTTACCTTCGCCACCATGCCGCCGTTTCATCATCATCATTTTTTTTTTTTAGGTATTTTTATTGCTCATTTTTCGCTGGCTCGCCTGCTCTGTCTCCGCTCTGTTATCTCCGTTTGTTGCTTTTAATGGCACTCGGCTTGTAATTTCATTTTTTCTTTTTTAGAATTATTATTTCGCATTCTTGAAGCCAAGACACACCACAGCAGCAGGGGAAATTAATGAAAAATTGGTCGTGTAGCTATTTATAGAACTCGAAACTTAAGAATCAAATCTCTGCTTATTAGGCAAAAAATTGAAAACACTTAGCAGGCAAATGGTCCAAAACGTGACAGGCTCAAGCTAATTTATGCTATGACCCAAATATCAGACAACTGCCATGCGAGAGCTTGATAGATTGTTCAAGTGTGTGTGAGGGGGGCCGTCTGTGTGGAGTGTCCTCTTAAACAGCTCGTGTGGCTGATGTTCATTAAACATGCATGTTGTATACGGTAATTGAAGTCAATACGTAAACAAGAAGCTGGTGTCCCCAGAAAGTAGGCAATTGGCATGTGAAGTTTGAGAAGAGAGCTTACACTGAGGGAAACTGTCTTGAAAGGGACACATCGCCTTAAGCGAGCAACAAACTTGATCAGAGTCTTAATATTTAGCCTTCAGTTTACTCCATGATTCTCAAGCAAATGTTCCTCTTCGGTTTTTTTTTCGAAGAGCTGGTTCACTGGTTCATCAGGTCGCATACACTTTCCGTTCATTCATTTGAATGACACACATTTTGTAAGCTGTTACTGACCGTTCTGATCAATAATGTTAGCTAATTTCTGTTGTGGACAGACCAGAAAATTGTCTGCTTCAATTTGTTCTGTCTTTAATGTGTGCTGAGCTAGGTGAAAATATGTTTTGATGGCTAAATGCCAGTGACTAAGGAAAGTCGGTCTACAGTTCATTCTCATTTCTATTACAGCAAACCTCTTTCAATTTTCACATCTCACTGCCATTCAACATCTCATTTTCTGATAAGCCAAACCACATTTTTTCCCATGTGCACAATCGTTAATGTTAACTAACCTGCCCAGGGAACATAATCTCTAATGTCTCTCCTAAGAGATTTTAATTATTTATAAGAACTGACCCAAATGACGGTAAATAAGTTGACATTTGTGGGCAAAACTACGTGTAAGCTGACCCATACACGTGCACCAGCACATACATGACACGGCTGGGTTACTTTAACTAATTACCCAACAAAACCCTGCCCAGAGAGATCCTGATTAACTGGCGGAGGAGACTTAAGCTTTTTCCTGTCCCAGCTTTCGCTTCATTCACAAAAATCACAAGCAATGCAGTTTGCTTGCCGGTCGAAGGTTAATGCCTGATGACGTACCGCATCCAGTGGACATCCTTGAGCGACTGATTCCATACGTCATCCGGAGACAAAGACCTTCGTCGGCAAAAACCCGGTGTGGTTCTGTGCTTCATTCATAATTGCCGTGAAGCAATTCAAGCGGCTTCCTGTGCAAAATGGCCTCGACCTAGTTTCCGGGTTGAACCCACGGGAAACCGCACACACACACACACACACACAATTTGTTTTGCTCAATTGTCGGTTGCGATTTAATTCGATTTTAGGCCTCAGCGGCTTTGGTTAACCGTACCAAGGTTGGACACGGCCACTGACCCGCTCTTAAGCGGCCACACTGACGCAGGCGAAGAAAAGTGACGGCTTCAATTAGATAAAGTGCAGGGAGATGCTACGAGCTTGGGATGTGCAGTAAATGAAGCATACCCCAGTCATAAAATGCATCCCCTTTATGCTTGCCACGCGCAGCGCTACACGTTCTCGCCACTTTCAAATTGAATTTTAAGCTCAATAATAATATGTTTATTGCGTATGCGACCAGTGAAGCATAAATGAGCATGTCTTCCCGAGGGTAGAAATGGAAGATGAGGGAGGCGGAGAGTAGGTGGTGCTCCTGTTTCTGCTGATAAGGCAAATGGCAAGGGCACTTTATTTCGCCTAACCATATCATTCGGGCTCATGTGCATCCAGTGAAGGTTTGCAATTGGTGACGTCGGCTACCTTGCTCTCTCGCCACTTACCTCATCGCTCTAAAAGAGCGAGAGAAAGAGGCACAGAGCTCTAACTAGGTCAAGGGGCCAACAGCTCGTTGGTCGTTTGTTGTCCTTAGAGTCGTTGACGTTTGACGGTGTGCGATTGGTTTCTGTGAGATGCGTAAAAGTCTGGCTCATTCTGGAAAAATGTGCCTCATTCATATGCTTATGGCCTTATAAAAGTCTTTGCAAAAAAAAACAATAGAAATTCAAAATCAAACAAAACTGAGCAGTAGCAAAAGTGGCGTTGGCAAACACGACTGTTTAAGAAGAACGTAAGGATTCACAGTCCGAAAGTGAATGCATTGTATTTCAGGCCTAATGGATTGTCATGTCTCTTGCACTAAGCAGTTTAAGCGCAGCCTCAGACATTGCTAATTGCTCATTGCTCATTGCTCATTGCTCATTGCTCATTGCTCATTGCTCATTGCTCATTGCTCATTGCTCATTGCTCATTGCTCATTGCTCATTGCTCATGGCTCAACGCTCCAGTTTCTCTTAGAATTTCCATGCTCTTTGCTTAACACACCAACACTCAATGTCCAGCTCTCACACCCATCCCATTATTTGATCTTAGCAACTCGTAATTGCTCATTCCTCTTTGTTCATTGCTCTTTGCTCATTGCTTATTGCTCATAGCTCGTTGCTTATTGCTCTCTATTCTTTATTTATTGTTCAACGCTCTTTTATCATTTCTCATTGCTCAATGCTCTTTGTTCATTGCTCATTGCTCATGGCTCATGGCTCAAAGCTTACTGCTCACAGCTCCTTGCTCATTGCTCATGGCTCATGGCTCTTTGCTAATTGTTCCTTGCTCATGGCTCATAGCTTAACGCTGCAGTTTCTATTGGGCTTCCCATGCTCCTGGCTTTATACACCCACACTCAATGTCCAACTCTCCCAACAATCCCATTTTTTCGTTTTACCAACACTTAAACTTAATACGTCCGTGCATTTATTTATTGTTTTGTTGCCTACCTTTTTGGGGCGCGTGTGGTAGGTAATCCTATTGAATATGCTCTAGCTAAAGCTCTACTGCTAGGCCTATTGCCTATATTTATTTTTACATTAAGAGCGCCAATTATGTCGTTCCTTCAAATGCTTCACATTGGGCTAAATTTAACCTGACTGTGAGCCATGGGCTTGGTATTCACAAATGACTCGGTATCGGTGTGTGACGTCAGGACGCGCAAGTTCGAAGGCCAATTGACAGCGACAACGGCGACACTTTAGTTTCCTACAAAAAAATTTAGGTTAAGTCCGCCGAAAGGATTAGACATAGCCAAGGATGCGCCTTCTTAATAGGCCTCATCTTGGGTTTTTTGGGTCAAGTGATTTCGCTTTGTTCTTGCTGTAAAGCGTGATGTGACCTTTGGCTTTGTGTGGCATTAAAAACATCCTTGTCAGCCCTTCTCCGGTTGCCCACTTGGCACTTGACAAATTATGGCAATTGTTGTTGGAGTGCAACAACAGCCACAACAAGGTTACGCCCAGATGCATTCAAATTAGCTGCAGTTTATAAATATGCGAAAGCATCTCCTTTGGGTGAGAGCGAGCAAGAGTTGCCTTTTGTTCTGTTTTGTTTTGTTTTTTTTGCGTCTATTTATAACTCGCCAAAGGGGAGCATTAAGGTCAGTTATGCTGCGGGTGTGCTCCAACGAACATACGAGCATAAAAATAGAATAAATGTACACAATATGTTTACCATATTTAATTAAGTTAATAATGGGTGGCCCAGCGCCTTACACTGGGGAGTTTTTGTTTGAAGGATCTGGGGGGAGTTGTGATCTTTCAAGTTGGGAAGCAGCATAACATCAAATTTTTATCTATGTGCATATCCTTGAGATTCATTCTACTCCTTTTTATATCCCTTTTCCATTAATATTGGGTTAAATTGATTATAAAGTTGAGTATAACTAGGTAACAGGGTTGACCCCACACAAAATCAGGGGTACAGGCTATTTTGGAATCGGGAAACTCGACTACAGTGCCCTTACTTGTTTATCTCGAACCAAATCAACTTGGAAATCTTGATGAGAGATGGATTCCGTATTTACTTAAACTTTCCATTCAAAATCTCATTCGAAAACCTCAAAATAGTTGTAAAATGTTCGGTTCAGGTCTTTGTGTAATTGTGACTATTCGCACCAGCTGCCTAAGCATCAGAAAATATATGAAATATGTCCAAAAATAGCACCACAATTTTATCATTTAACTTATGCTTATTTCACCACCCTTATTGCTCGAAAAGCTGTTGAAATTACCAAAGGAAAAACTGCCGAATAAACAAAACAACAAACTGTAGGCCAAAGCTTATGTCAATAATGGGGCAGGACCCCCTTAAATATACATATAAATACAGGGCTGATAGGGCACGTCATTTGTCACTTCCAACCAAGCCTCGCCGAGTCCAACACAAAAGGGTTAAAGGCGAAACGGGGGATGGGGTAACAAAAGTTGTATCCTTCAACTGCAGTTAAAATGCCAAATCAGCGCAAATTGTGCGTCTGAGAGAGAGAAAGGACACTTCATAATGTCACTGCGTCGCCGACTGCTGCAATGTCCTTGCAGCTGCAGTTCATTGGCCCAAAACCAATGCCTGCCCGCATCCTGCAGTCCTGCAGGCCCTGCAATGCTGTAATCCTACCGAAAGAGAGAGAGCCTGTGTGTGTGTGAGAGAGCAGAAATGAGAGTATGAGAACTGGGCGCTAGTTCAATGTTCGCCAACTAGGTTAAAAAGCCGAGCAGAGCAGAGCCTGGCCTGGCTATGACGTCATTAAAATACCGCTACACACCCCCCACTAAGACCGAGCATCAAAAAAAGAAAAAAAGGGCACAAGGGCATTCAAATACCGCAAAACCGTTTCACACTTGCAGTTCAGTGAATTACAAAATTTTTGCTTAACCACGTGTAAGCTCCCACATTGATGTGTTACTCGCATCACGATTAAATGAAGGTCAGACAGAAATTGACAACAATAGACAATTGAGCAAAAGACTACGGAAAAGCCAGACATCAGACAATGAAGCCTGCTAAAATATACAAGTAGGTAAGTACACCCACATAATAACAATAAACTGGTAGCATAACAAGAACCACCTTTGAACCTATACCAACCGTGGCGGTTAGCCACGGTTAACTGTCTGTCAGCAGAAGCTAGAAAATATGAGCGCCTAATGGAAAATGTTAAGGAATTTTACTACAACCAAAAAAAGAACGGAAAAGTCGCACATAAATAGCGTTTAGTCATGCGCTAATTATGGGAAGCCAAACATGGTCGAGCCTCTCCCACTCAAAATAAAGAGTGAAACATAAAATGGCAAGGATATGGGACACAAACACACTGAAACGTAATATTAATGCAACGGAAATACCCTTTAAAATTTCAGTTTCCAATTTGCCACAACAAATTGTCAACACGGACCTATGAAACACACACATGAGTTTTTGGGATGCATTGACAGCTCTCACCGCTTTCCAGTCAAAATTCAGCAGTTCTGTTTCCTTTGAGCCTAAATTGATAATAAAATTCTATTATATGCAAGCGCTGATCGTTTATTGGCCGGTTCTTGGTGAATTGGCAAACCTTACTGAGCATTTTTTTTACGCTGCAACATGTTACAATACTTCAAAGGTGCATTTCGAACTGACATGGTTGCATTTGATATCCCATTCAACAAAAGTTATCAAAAATGTGAACAACGACTGCAATTTCTTAGGTTCAATAAACTCTCGCGCTGGCAAAAAGCCCCTTCCTATTTCGCTGCTCTGTAGTAGTATCATGCTTATCTTCTTCATCGAACTATATGTCACCTACACTAACAAATAAAAGGGTAACATGTGAGCTTATCTGACATTTAGCAGCTATTTAGAAGATAATAAATCAGATCTAATTCTATGCTGCTAAACGCAGCTACTCTTTGAGATTCAAAGTAAACACTTTCTTTGTTTTTTTTTTACCGTGCCTTCTACTTTTTGTGTGGCCTTACTACTTAAGTATAATTTGTCTTCCATTTACCCAAGTTCACAACCGCTCAAAAGTATGCAAAGTTTATTTTTATTAAGTACCACGAGTATTGTATACAATTGCACTTATATGAAACAATCCGTTCCTAATCCATTTGCTATGCAAATGCCACGCGAACTAAAAAAATCAATCAACTTTTTGCCAATTCGTAAGAGCATAACCAAAAATTTACAAAAATATTCCATTTACCCCAGCGCAGCAGGCAAAAAGCACCCAACCACCACCACCCCCCGCCCAAAACGAAACAAAAGAAAAAAACATTTTATGGAAAAACACACCGAAATTTGCTTGTGGAAAAATACCAAAATGTTTTGCTATTTTCTCAATGCAAATGACTGAGAAGAAAAAAAAATGACTTAAGGCTTATCCCCTTCCCCCCTCCCCTCACAGCTTATAATTTAATGGTTCACGAAACTCTCTTCGGGCGGATACTGCTCGTCCTTCTCAAAGAGATAACACTGCAACCATTGTGAGTCCTTTAAATGGCCACAAAACACCGGCTGCCAATTCCAGATGAGATGTTGTGACTTGATTTCTGTGCTGGCAAAACTATTAACATTCCGCCGACAGGCCTCTACGAAATTACTGATCGGCCACTGGGCGAGCTCTATGCAGGAGCGTGAGTGGGATATGCTCCAGGGATCGGGTGCAGCATACAACTGGCCGTAGGCCGCACGCTCCGGATGAAATTGGCAACCGAAAATTGGCCAACGCCGATGCTCGATGAGTGTGATGAACTCCTGGCCAGATTTATCACTTTGCGTGGCCAAAATGTGCCAATCTGCTAAAAGCTTAAACTTTTTCAAATTCCCTTTGGTTATGCAATATCTATGTAAATGGCACGCGAAATGAGCTTGACCCATCTCCTGGGCCAATGGTTCGGGCAGCTGCTTTAGCAAAACAGATTCCCGCCAATCATCGGTTAACTGCAATGGCAATGCCTTATGCATAATCTCACAATCAATGCGCACTTCTGGAGTCTTGGCGGCACGTATCATTATTAGCTGAAAGCCCAGGCAAGTACCCCAGAGGGGAAAGTAATTGCCCGACTCATTCATTTCGATGGCCAAATCATAGATGTAATAGGCACTCTGCACACAGTCATTGGTTAGACCAGGTTTATTCTGTAGATCCGCACTGTCGATGAAAACCGCTCCGCCGGGCAGAAGTATACCATTCAGCTGGCTCATGATGTTTTCATAGTAGGAACGTTCACGGCCAATCCTGTGAGAAGAAACAACATAAATTGCAAAATTAACATATGTGGATATAGTTTAAACTTGGTTTTTATTCAGTAATCCCTAATCAACACTCGTTTTGAAAATATTTCAGTTTCCGCAGAAGCATTGTAGAAGAAGTAGATAGAGATATTCGAACAGAACCCATCCCTCTAATACTGGAAATACGAGAGTTTCCTATGTGTTTAAGAACACGTACACTTGATCAATATTTGTACTAGGATATCTTCAGTGAATTGTGATTTTTTTTTTGGCAACACTGTTTTTGGCAGCTGTCAGCTGTTTTCGTGTCACATGTTACTGTCAAACATGTTCAGTTTGTTTTATAATTCAACCATGAATCGACTAACAAACGAACAAAGTTAGCAGACTATTTCATTTTAAGTTTTGGTTAAGAAAGTTTTTTATTGGAAAATTGTGTTCAGCGACGAAGTTCATTTCAATCTCCTCCGTCAGTTTGAAAGCCTTCTTTGCCAAACTTTGCACGAAGCATTTTAGTACACATAAGCTGCACATTTATTGGAACCGACCGGATCGGATGACTATAGCACATAGCTGCCATAGGAATGATCGGTCGAAAAACTAGTTCTAGTGAGAAAAACTTTATATTTCTTAGTTGCTTTCCCATGATTCTCCCATGATGGTCAAAATCGAACATCTATATAGTACAACTGCCATAGAAAAGTAAGGTTAGAAACATAGTCTTAGTAAGAAAAACTTTTTTGTTTTCAATGTTAACCTCTTTAAAATTGGCATATATATATATTTTAGGCTTTCACACAATTCTTTAAAGTTTTGTTTAAATCGGATGATCACAGGTTACAGCTCCCATAGGAATGATCGGCCGAAAAACTAGTTCTAGTGAGAAAAACTTTTTTGTTTTTACCAGAAACGCATTCAAACTTTAAATTTCTTAGTTTACTATGTTTGCCCATGATTCCTTTAAATTTGGTTGAAATCAGACATCTATATAGTATAGCTGTCATAGAAAAGTAGAGCCTGAAATGTAGTCTTAGTGAGAAAAACTTTTTTGTTTGCAACGGAATTGTCCTTAAAACTGGCATTTATTTATTTTATGAGCTTTCAAGCAATTCCACAAAGTTTTATCAAAATCGGATGGCTATAGCATATATCTGCAGAACGATTGCTCAGTCGATAAAAAAGTTCTATGAAGAAAAACTTTTTTGTTTTAATTGGGATCGACTCCAAATGTTCGTTTGTCAGGCCTTTGCGTGTTCCCACAAAATTTGGTTCAAATCGGACATCTATATAGCACCCATAGAAAAGTAAGGTCCGAAATGTAATCTTAGTTAGAAAAACGAGCCAAAGTTAATCATCCTCTATTTTTAGAGTTGAAACAGGCGTCTCATTTATCTTAAGCCAACTCAAAAATTAAATAAATTCTTCGCCAAAGAGTATAGCTATATAAAATCAACTTAAACATGGCATAAGATCACTAACCTGCCAACAATTTGCTTGACAAATTTCGCTTTTCATTCCAATGCCAAAAACACAACAGAATAAAGCTCGCTAGCAAAGCTTTCAGAACAATAACAAAATGCCAATGAACCCCCTCCCGCACACACACATACCCAGAGTTACATACACTCGACCACCACTGCAATTGCACATATGAACAAGTACAATTAATTTTGTGTTTGCAATTTATTTTGTTTATTTCCTTAGCACTCACCAGATGGGCACCACCAAAGCACCCGCTGCCTCCAATTGCTTCACATATGCCGAGGCCAAATAGCTGTGCCATTTCTCTTGACCGTAATTTCGCGCCAACGAGTTGGCCAAATCAATGCACATGACCCCAATGCAGGGAACATAATTCGTAGACTCCTTCTGTTGTGGACACTCCATGGTAGATACAGGCATTTCACAAAACCGAAATTTAATAATGAAAACTTTTTGAATGAAATGGCAAAGCCAACTAAGTACGTGACGTTTTCTAAATGTGGCTAAATTTTATATATTTGTATATACATATAGAGAGAAGCGCTTTTTCGTTTTTCGATACTCACTCACATATGTATGAATATGTGCATTTGTCTATCTTGTGCAATGAATATTTTGATAATTTTCTTTTGGTTTTTCACTGAGAAAGTGGTTTAAAAACAAAAGTAAATACAGTAAAACTTGGCTAATTGTAATTACTTAACAAATCAGTGTTTCAAAATAGCTGCTTTGTTTGCAAAAGATCTTTATATTGATTGACCGATTGAGATTAGCTTTTCAAGCAGTGGGTTCTCACACATTTACTCTTTTTTATAAGTATTTAAATAATCAGCTTATCGGGAAACACTTTGCTTCGACATCGACCGTTTTGCTTTACTAAGACTGCCTCAAGTTATCTGGCTCGTCGTCAGCAGCCGCTCAACGATAAAATAAACACAATGAACAGTATTTAAAGCATTGCAGCTATTTTCCGAGATTTAGGGAATAACTGATAAGCAAATGTTGACATACATTCTGGTGTATATATTATATATGTATACAATGTTCATCTATGAATGAGTCGATTGCCTACAAATACTTTCTTGCCTGGTAATCTTCTTCTCGCACATTGCATTGGTGCAAAGGCATGACGGTGGGCATCCGAGTCACGTTTGAATAAAGCAAACTATAAATAGAACAATGGTTTGACACATTTTGGCTGGAAATCTTGGGTAACTACACTTTCAATTTAATTCTGAGCGATATCGATGGAAGTGTGAGTGTATTCTCTGGCTTTGTGCGTACTCGAATGGCTTTCAAACTATTTATCGATGCATTTTTTGCATGTGTGCCTTAGTTTTGACTGTTTGTTTGAGTCGATTGATAATAATCTTGAGGTAAACATTCGGTGTATTATCGCTTTAAAATACAATTTTATAAAGTTCTTCGACATAAAAGTTGAAAATCCTGTTATGTAAATATCTTATATCATAAGGAGATAACAAAAATCGAATAAATTGAAGGGTGCTGATTCTAAATGATTGTGCTCTGTACCGAAGGTACATAGAGTATTATAAAACTATGTAACATCCAGAAGGAAGCATCTCCGACCCCATAAAGTATATATATTCTTGATCAACATCAACAGCCGAGTCGATATAGCCATGTCCGTCTGTCTGTCCGTATGAACGCACAGATCTCAGAGATGGTAAGAGATAGAGGTTTGACATGTATGGGACAAATGCTTCTTATGTCTGCAGGCAGATCAAGTTTATTTTCAATTTTTGCCACGCCCCCTCCCGCCGAGATAGATGGCTTGTTCCCTCTGGACATATTTAGTTATTAGGATAACTTATCGATCCGCCAAAGGAATGAAGAAGATCGGATGAACGGTTTTCGAGTTTTGATCAATTTTCATATTTTCTTGGTACAGAGTATGTTATAGTCGGGCTTGACCGACTTTCTTTCTTGTTTTTGTATGCTGAACTTGAATCTGTTATCGGAAATTAACCATCATGTGTAAATTTTTAGAAGTCTCAGCTTAAATTGTTAAAAAATACAATTTTAGGCGCTTTTAGGAGGAATCTGTTGTATTATTTTGACTCTCTTAGATTGTATCAAAAAGTACAGTATCTTAGCTTTAAAATAAACTATTCCAAACAATTCTATGATTTTTATACATGAAGATATGCCATTTTGAATACATGTGTCCAATTTTGTATTGCCCTTAAGTATGCTATGTTTATTGTTAACATTTTTCACTTGACTAGCCAACTGTTCTAGTTTTGCCTTGCATACCTTTGGGGCTGCAGACAAGTTTGTCATTTAAAACATATGTATTGCCTTATAAAAATCGTAAAATTGTTTTGGATGGTATATTTTAAAGATAAGAAGTAGTCCTTCCTTATCCAGAAGTAATGCACGTTTTCTGAAAACATGTAGAATTACCACCAACCCTTCAATGTACTGAAAAAAAATTGTGACCTCGCATAATTATTCATATCGGGGCTGCTAGCCAGATTAGAGACGAACTCGTCGGGACTTTTGGGAGGTCGTGGACTGAATCATACGTTTTTTACTGCTCGGACCCGAACCTGAACTGAATCACGAAATCACAATAAGGATGCTATATAGTCAATTTATATTTGGGAAATTATTTGAACTGCAAAAATATATGTCACCTTTAATAAATTTGTTTTTCTTTTTTGCAGGTGCATGGATATAGTTCGTTAATCCCAACGTTAATATTCCTTATCAAAGCTGCTTAAGATGGACCATAAGTCTTTGGTATGTACAAATTATAGCTTCATATATACTTTAAATATTTAAGTAAGAAGCCTCATCATTTGACAGATAAGACAATTTTACGGGGTTGATGTCTGATATGTACCCATTTTGATCCACCTATCTCGAATCATCTTAGAGATAAGACTGCAAGCAGTTAGTTAATGAGTCCAGTTGTTCTAGTACTGCAAAATCTCGCATTGTTCTTGGTTTGGACTCAAACAATAATTTATCTTTTGTACAAGTTTTCCAAAAGGATTGTTTGTCTTTACTGCAAACAAAAACATCTTCAACTGCTTTATAAAGCTTGCTTGATGCATTCGAAAGGGAGGTCAGTAGTAGAAGGCTCTGTGAAATCAGATAAATCAGGTCTAATTTCGTTTTGCTTTAGTACTGAGCCGAACTGAAAAGTGCTTTCAGAGATTGGACAAAAAACATGTTAAGCTTTGTATAGCTTTTTGTAAGCTAACCTGTGGAATGCAAGTGTCTACATTTTTGTGGAAGTTGTAAGGAAATGTAAGTTTGAAGTAAAGACAAGTCGGGGGTTATACAAATAACTCACACATTCAATTTAGGGAAGTCACACTGTAAAATTATCTTAAAAAATACCTTGATTTGGATTTGAGCAGTACCATACTCACCACACAGGCACCACATGTCCACCCGCCGCCTCCAAATGCTTCACATACGATGCACCTATATAACTATAGCATTTTTCTCCATACTGCTCTTGCAGTTTTGTGGCTATGTCGATGCAGAGTATCCCTATTAGGGGTGTTTTTGGGGGTGGCGTCGACATCGTCTGTATTCTGCACCGTGTGCAGTTCGTTGGCAACTAAAACTGAATTAACCATAACGTTGAAGGTGGTCTTGGCCCCTTAGAGAACTGTGAAACGCACACAAATGCAATTGTTATTCTGTTTTGTGCAGATGAGAGAATTTCTTGGCTGTAAAATTGCTGCCTGCTTTCGGGATGGGCTGTAAAATGTTGAGACTAACAAAGAAGAGAGAGCGAGCTTTAACATTGGTAGAACATTATATTAACTTATGCAGTCAAAAGGTATTGTTATCTTAAATACTATTATTTGTAATTCATTTTGTTGTGTCAATTTTGTTTAAATGTTTATCTGAGAGATCATTTTTGTTTAAGACCTTTCACTTTAATATAAAGTACTTCAAACCACTTTTATGAAGATGCTAGATGGAATCGCTTCATAAAGAGAATATTGAGTTGAAAAGCTACAACAATAATATTCCGATTTTTCTTTTTAGCTTACCGGAAATTCTATTTATTTACTGAGGGTTAACACACAAAACAAAGTCTTTAAGAACTTCATACTTCAGTGTATCAAAATTTCCTGAATTAAATTGGTCCGCATTCACCACAGACATCTGATCACAGCACATATTTACACTTAAATGATTAAAATTTAATTTATTTTTGTGGGAAATATACAACCCGAATATATATAAATGGTCAGAGACCAAATTATTCTGCTGAACGTGCCCCTATTTGTCTAATTTGTTATTCTTTACACATAGCTTGGCATACTTATAGGCGTAATATAAAATTTCGACTAGGAAAAGTAACTAAATTTGGGCACGATGGTGGGCAAAGCAGGGGATTTAGCAGTTGTAAAGATTTTGATTTGTTGGTCTACTCGTGTATCAGTAATATTGCTTATATTCAAAGGGAACTTAACCCCCAAACCAGAATCATATTTATGTATCCAGCTCAGCTTACTTGGGCCGTTTTCGTGTCAGTTTGTTCAGGTGCAATTGTGTAAACCATTCTTAACCCACTTCCCGACCATCTGGACACTTGAAACCATACACATAGCTCAATGATGTTATTTATACTCTCATACTGATTATTTAGAATAAATAGTAATTTTTGGAACTAACTAGTTTCCAGTTTCAAGCTATTCAGAATGAAATATAAATTTTAAGTCAAATTGTTAAATGAGATATCAAATAGAGTGAACAGGCAGAACATTGAGGGGTTAATATTTCAACATGCATTAACAGAAGTCATAAAATGTGCAGCTGCTTGCTTGAAAATGTGCATTATTTATTTTAAAAAATATAAAAATTTACTACATTGCCAAAAATGAGTTAAAACACATTACAAAGTAAGTGCAACCAATAGTAAAATGGGAAGAAAAACTCGACTAATGGCAAGCGTTTGGGCTGTACTAGTATTATTTCCTTCTGTAATTCTTTCAACTCCCATCTGTGCATCCGTAAACAGATATTGCTGCACATAACTGGAGCCCAATATCGATGTATACTCAGGTTTATAATTGTATATAAGAGCTTGGGCCTGATCCGTGGCACTTGGATAGCTTTGATTATTGAGTCGCGCTTCATTGACAAAGAAATTAGCATAAAACTGACCACTCACAACAGATGCGGGGGTATGTGGTACAGAGGTTCTGGTGAACTCATAGAGTGGCTTTTCAGGATGAAACTGTAGCCCATAGAAGGGATACTTAATGTGCTCGAGAATGGAAATGAACTCTATGCCACCCACATCATGATTGAGGGCCATTACTCGCCAGCTTTCGTTGAGTTTGAGGGTTTCGAAATCCTTTTCGGTATAGCAATATCTATGCCAATGATAGGAGACACTTTCCTTGGACTGCAGTTCAACAATATCAGCCGAGGACGAGGCATACATGCGACTTTGTTTGTAGTCTAAGGAAGGAACTTTTATAAATGGATTCTGTTTGGGAACAATCCAACTTAGACACTTACTTTGCTTGAACTCCAAAGGCAAAGCCAGAGCTTTTCCATCACAATCGCTGCGCGACTCTAGCCCATGAGCCAATTTATAAACCAACAGTTCCATGCCCAGACAAATACCATAAATGGGCATGTAAATGCCTTTATCATTCAATTTCGTGGCCACATCTATGACATGTGCGCCAGCATCCGAAAATCCATTACTTAGATTGAACCAGGTGGCTCCGCCAGGCAGAAGAACTCTAAAATGGAAAATTCAGAAATCTACATTCGTTGTTGGTTGTTAAAGCAAGACTAGTCCTCCATTCCAAGAATAGATCTTCTTGAAAGAAAGCATACACAAAAAATTCGCGATTTCAAGAATAGACTTAGACTTAGAATCAACTTAGCCATCCTCACTTCCCTAGCCTAGAAATATGAAGATCATCTCGAGATAAATTGTCTTCTAGCACATTTCCTCCCAAAACTGTTCCAAATTGAAGCCGTTTCCAGTCTTTGCTATTTATGCTAGATTTTGTTGGATTTAAAAAGGCGGCAGCAGCTCAGCAGCGTATGAACAATTGGGAACGCACACAACAGACTCCAAACATATTCTCAAATATATAAAAAAAATTCCCCAACTTACCCATTAATATTGTTTAGCAATTCCTCATAGTAACCGCGTTCGCGTCCAATCCTATTGAGACATTCAAAAATAAGTTATAACCATATATAGTCCACATATGATCAGATTTATATTTACCATATGGGCACCACCTGAGCGCCGGCTCCTTGCAAAAACTTTACATATGAGGCGGCAATATAGCTTGTTATATTGGCAAAATGCTGGGGAATTAAGCCAAATTTAAAGACCTCTAGGGTTAACACGCCAATGATGGGTGATTGGGGGAATTCAGCGGGGGCGGCCGCTGGAACAGTGGCAACTATCGCACTTCCCATCAACAGTAGCCATGCAAAGGCCAAATAGTGGATAAAATTCATGTTTCCCGATGGACCTCTACTTGACCAACAGCGAGTGCAATTTAAAATTTTGAAAAATTTAAAAATTTAAAAATTTTGAAAACTGGTAAAAATTTTAAAAAGGTTCTTATCAGCAAGTGATATACGAAAGTTATAAAAAATTATGTTTAAATGTGTGAAATAAATTTTGATTGACCACCCAAAGGTTACTGTTTTTTCCAAATATATAAATCAATTTAAAAAAAAAAACTGTCTGGCGATTTCATAAATTTATTAAAAAGATAATTAAATTATGTCACTAACATTTTGTTCTTTTTTACTTAAGATTCTAAAAATCTATATCAAAAGTAGCCAAATCATTATAGTGTAAGTCTAGGTGGTAGACAGTCCTGCAAAAGCTGCTGCTTAGTTGAAATGCAAACTATTTTTTTTTTTTGCCGCAAAATCTTATAGACTTAGACCAATCAACAGTAAGACGAAAAGAAAACCTTGGCTAATGGCCAACGGTTTGGCACTATTCTTGCCTATCGACATCTCTGCATTTGTAAAGAGATATTGCTGCACATAACTGGAGCCCAATATCGAAGTATACTGAGGAATATAATTGTAAATAAGGGCTAGAGCTTGTTCTGTGGCATTTGCATAGCTTTGATTATTACGCCGCGCTTCATTTACAAAGAAATCAGCATAAAACTGACCACTCACAATAGCAGCGGAGGTGTGTGGTATAGATGCTTTGGTGAACTCATAGAGTGGCTTTTCAGGATGGAACTGTACACCATAAAAGGGATACTTAATGTGCTCGAGAATGGAAATGAACTCTATGCCATTCACATCATGATTGAGGGCCATTACTCGCCAGCTTTCGTTGAGTTTTAGTACTTCGAAATCCTTTTCAGTATAGCAAAACTGATGCCAATGATAGGTAACACTTTCCTTGGACTGCAGGGTAACAATATCATCCGAGGCTGAGGCATACAGGCGGCTTTGTTTGTAGTCTAAGGGAGGACACATGTTTATGTTAATTTATCAATTCTAGTACAATCCAATATGAGCACCTACCTTGCTTAAACTCCAAAGGCAAAGCCAAACCTTTTCCATTGCAATCGCTGCGCGACTCTACCTCATGAGCCAATTTAAAAACCAACAGTTCCATTCCCAGACAAGTACCCCAAATGGGCATGTAAATGCCTTTATCATTTAATTTTATGGCCACTTCGATAAGATGTTCGCCAGCATCCGCATAGCCCTGACTTTGATTGAACCAGGTGGCTCCTCCAGGCAGAAGAACTCTGAAATGGAATTTTAAATAAGTTAGAAATGAAATCAAAATGTGTGTAAGATAGTGTAAAATATTTGGAAAAATTATTTAAATATAAACCTACGATAAAGTCAACTTTTCAAACCTTTTCAAACAATTTATATCGAATATTAAAAATGTTCTTTTTCGGAACGAGAACAGGGATTTTGTAAATTTGTAAAAAATTGTTAAAATAATATTTTAAGTCTAAACCAGATAATCCAATATTCATTCATTTTTATACCCTTGCAAAGGGTATTATAATTTTGCCCAGAAGTTTGCAACGCAAAGAAATATTCATTTTCGACCCCATAAACCATATATACTCTTGATCAGGGTGACGAGCTGAGTCGAATGAGCTTTGTCCGTCCGTCCGTCGGTCTGCCTGTCTGTTTCTACGCGAACTAGTCTCTCAGTTTTAAAGCTATCCAGCTGAATTTTTGTACAGAGTCTTCTATTTGCTGCACACTTCTAATATGTTGGAACCGACCGGATCGGATAACTATATCTCTTAGCTCCCATAGGAACAATCGGTCAGAAAACTAGTTTTAGTAAGAAAAACTTTTTTCTTTTCCATGAAAACTTCTTAAAACTTTGTAACCGTAGGTTTTCTATGGTTTTTAATCATTTTGCCAAGTTTTATTAAAATGGAACAACTATTTGGTATAGCTGTCATACAAAAGATAGGTCTGAAAAACAGTCTTAGTTAGAAAAACTTTTTTGTTTTTAATGGTAGCATCCTGCTGTGTATTTGTTTGATTCACATGCTTTCGCATAATTTTGCAAATTTTTGGCCAAATCGGATGACTATATCATATAGCTCCCATACGAACGATCGGTCGGAAAACGGGAAAAAGAGTATTTTTTCGAAAATATTCAAGCGAGCACTTGCAAGGGTATAAAAACTTTGGCACAGCCGAAGTTAGCTTAGCTTTCTCATTTTCACACCTTCTATGTTCCAATTGAAGTGTTTCCCCCCACTTACCCATTAATTTTGTTTAGCAATTCCTCATAGTAACTGCGATTGCGTCCGATCCTGTGGAGAGAATTATAAATTTACTATTATATTCTCATTTTTATAATTTTAAGAAATGGATAGCTCTTACTACGTCATTCCCTTAATCTAACTGTCTATTCTGTCATGTCATAGCTGACTAAAGGCTTCGTATCTCTGCATTTAAGTTATAAATATATATTCCACTTATGATAAGATTTATATTTACCATATAGGCACCACCTGAGCGCCGGCACCCTCCAAAAACTTCACATATGAGGCGGCTATATAGCTCTTAATATTGTCAAAATGCTGAGAAATTAAGCCATCTATATAGACCTCTTGGGTTAACACGCCAATGATGGGTGATTGGGACAAATCAACGTCTGCAGCAGCAGCAGTAGTGGTATCTGTCGCACTTCCCGTCAACAGTAGCCAAACAAAGGCCAAATAGTTGATCAAATTCATGTTTCCCGATGGACTTCTGCTTAGCAAATAACTGACCAACAGCGTGTGCAATTCAGATTTATAGAATTTGCTCCGAACTGTTTTTAGCTGCCATTGCATTTGTGTAAGTGAGCCGATTGAGATTATTATAAACAAAAAAAAGGCAGGCGACACGGCACAGTGGTTTTGGAACCTGGGAAAAATTCTAAAAAGTTTCTTATCAGCAAATGCAAATGCCAAAGCTATAAGAAGTTGGTGCATATGGATATGTAATACGCAGAATAAAATATCTTCGAGCCTGTTAAGTATATACATATATGTATATTACTGAGGTATCAAATGAGTCAAGTCTGACTTGGGAGAACTGCAGCCAGATCAGATGATAGGGGGTGATCTTAAAGGTAATTCTCTTATCTGATTGATTGATTGATTCAGTCGTATAAAACCTTTAGGATAACAGAACAACTCACAAGGCAGTAGGTCAAAGTAGTTCAAGTCTTTAATATTTCTTAAACCGAACCGAAGTTTTAGGTTGAGGCTCAGGTTCCGCTTTTATACCCTAAGAGATTCGGTTCAGAGTAAAATGAAAGTCGGAACTGCGGCTAACCGGCTCAGTTTACTCAAAAGTAACTATTTCTTCATATTCTATGATTAAATTTGAAAAAGAACTGTCTCGCGCTTGCAAAAATTTATTAATAAGAAATTATAATATTTATATTTTAAATGTAAACTATTTGGATTATGATTCCCAAACTATGGCATTACAATTTTTTCTATTAAACTTAAGATTCGAAAATTCTAAATAAAAAGTTTGTAGATTTCATTGTTATAGAAGCCAAATCATTATAGGGTAAGTCTAGGTGGTAGACAGTCTTTGCAAGAAGCTGCTGCTTAGTTGAAACGCAAAAATAATTTGCAACAAAACCTTATAAACTTAGACCAAGCAATAGTAAAACCAAAACAATAAATTGGCTAATGGCAAGCGGGTTGGCAGTATTGTTGTGGGGATTATAGTAGTGTGGAGGATAGTAGTAGGGCCCATCATCATCACCTCCGCCTATGTCTCCTCCTTCTCCTCCAATTTCTCCTTCAAACGACATCTTCGCATTTGTAAACAGATATTGCTGTGTAAAACTGGAACCCAATATCGAAGTATATTGGGGATTATAATTGTAAATAAGGGCTTGTGCCTGTTCTGTGGCATTTGCATAGCTTTGATTATTGCGCCGCGCTTCATTAACAAAGAAATCAGCATAAAACTGACCACTCAAAACAGCAGCAGAGGTATGTGGTATAGTTGTTCTGGTGAACTCGTAGAGTGGCTTTTCAGGATGAAACTGTACACCATAGAAGGGATACTTAATGTGCTCAAGAATGGAAATGAACTCTATGCCATTCACATCATGATTGAGGGCCATTACATGCCAGCTTTGATTTAGTTTAAGATTAGCAAAATCCTTTTCGGTATAGCAAAACTGATGCCAATGATAGGTCACATTTTCCTTGGACTGTAGGGTAACAATGTCATCCGAGGCAGAGGCATACAATCGACTCTGTTTGTAGTCTACGGAAGATGACATGTTGGTTAATATATCAAATATGTTAAAGTACAATCCAATATACGAACTTACCTTGCTTAAACTCCAAGGGTAAAGCCAAAGCTTTACCATTACATTGGCTGCGTGCCTCCACCTCATGAGCCAGTTTATATATCAACAGTTCCATACCCAGACAAGTACCCCAAATGGGCATGTAAATGCCTTTATCATTTAATTCCATGGCCGCTTCGATAAGATGTTCTCCCGCATCGGCATAGCCATGACTTTTATTGAACAAGGTGGCTCCACCAGGCAGAAGAACTCTAAAAATTTGAATTTTGGGCAGAAGAATAAAAGAAAATGCAAAAGAATTAACAATTTTTTATCATTAAAAATTCATCAAACAAAAAGAGAAGTCCCAGTTAACTGCATTATGAAAGAGACGGAGAGTATCAAACTGATACTAAGAATACTTGCAATGAATAACACCAGCCAATACGAAAAAGTCTTGACAAACATATATTTCTGATTCCAAATCTGCTAAGGTGTTTATTTTATTATAGTTAATGAAAAAAAAGAAAAGTTTTTGTCACTAATTCTTGATTCTCGACCGATCGTTCCAAAAAATTTTGTAGAAACGTGCGAAACTTTAAAAAACAAATTTATGGAAAAGTTTTAGACTCTACCATTGAAAACTACAAAGTTTTTCTTACTAAGACTATTATTCTGACCTACTTTTCTATGACAGCTATACTATATAGATGTTCGATTTCAACCAAACTTAGTGGAATCATGGTTGAGCCTAGCAAACCAAGAAATACAAAGTTTGGAGGCGTTTTCATTGAAAACAAAAAAGTTTTTCTTACTAGAACTAGTTTTTTGACCGATCATTCCTATGGCAGCTATAACCTATGGTCATCCGATTTTGACAAAACTTTCAAGCATTGTGTGAAAGCTTATAAAATAAACATATGCCAATTTTTTAGAGGTTTACATTCAAAACAAAAAAGTTTTCTTACTAAGACTATTATTCTAACCTTACTTTTCTATGGCAGCTATTTCATATAGATGTCCGATTTCGACCAAACTTGACATAATCATATAGAAGCATAGAAAAATAGTAAATACGGAGTTTGAAGGCGTTTCCATTGAAAACAAAAAAGTTTTTCTTACTAGAACTAGTTTTTCGAACGATCGTTCCTATGACAGCTATAAGCTATGCTCATCCGATTCGGCCTGTTCGGACAAATGTGCAGCGTATTTGTACTAGAAGACTATGTGCAAAGTTTGGTCTAGATAGCTTTTAAACTGACGGAGGAAATAGCATAGAAAGAGATGCACAGGCGGACGAACACTGTCACAAGAAGTTGGATTTTGTTGCCCTGTGGAAGTTAGTAACTAACTAAATAGTACTATTATTATTCCTAATTGATACATATTACACACTGAGAATAGAATGTCTTATGATCCGCTCCATTTTCATCAGGTTATCAGAATAGCATTAAAAATGGAATTCCTAGTACATATTTATGCGCCCGTAGAAGGGATTCACCAACTGAAATTGGGAAATTGACTATTAAGCTGGACACTAACTTAAGGGGGACCACCGCTGCTGATGGGGATCACCCAGAAATGTCAGGGAATGGCAGTTAAAGTTGGACCTCCGCTTCACAATATACAAAAGAAAACGAGTTCTGTTTGGGCTTTAGTACGATTGATTATTGAGTAAACATTCAGATTCTTGGCCAACTTGAAACCGGTTCGTTACAGCTGAAGCTAACCACCATGATTCAGAGTGCTAATCTTGCAATTTAAAATGATGATATTGAAAAATAACGGATAGTTTATTTGGTTTCTGCTGGAATATTATATTAGATGCCAAATTTCTATGTAGCAGAAGTTAGAAAGGAAACGACTGTTTCACTGACATTTCATTTATTTAGCATAGAAACAGATTGACAATCTAATGCAGCTATGTTGAGCTAAAGTCCCCTTAGAAAAGCAAACAGTTTGGATCAAGAACTCTTGGATTTCAACAAGTATCATCTTATTGCTTGGTAAGTGTCAATGGCACAACAATTTTTGTATCTGCTTTTTGATAATTGTACCTTCAGGTCATGCATATGCTGCCACATTAAAGGATTCTTACCATTTTCGCTGAGGAAATGACTATATACTTTTGAAATAGCCTCTTTACAACTCTTTCAACTAAATAAAATTGAGTTAAATAATGTCAGAGGCTTTCACTTTTAAGCAATTTCTATCTGTGAAATGATATTAGCTATTGGCTATAGTATCAGAAAAAAATAATTCCAGAATTACTTTAAAAAAGCCATTAAAAAAAAGGTATTTTCCCCTCTCTTTAATATTTAAATTTCCCCACTCACCCATTTATTTTGCTTAGTAGTTCCTCATAGTAACTGCGATTGCGTCCAATCCTGTTTAAAAAATAAAACAAATTAATTAAATGACTGAATATTCAACAGATATGTCTTTAATTAAGTTATCCAAATCCATACTTATGATCAACTGTATATTTACCATATAGGCACCACTCGAGCGCCAGCACCTTCCAAAAATTTTACATAAGAGGCGGCTATATAACTTGTTATATTGTCAAAGTGCTGGGAAATTAAGCCATCTACATAGATCTCTTGGGTCAACACACCAATGATGGGGGATTGGGACAGATCAACGGAGGCGGCAGCAGCAGCAGTAGTACAAACCGACGCACTTCCCGTCAACAGTAGCAATGCAAAGGCCAAATAGTTGTTCAAACTCATGTTTCCCGACGGACTTCAACTTGGCAAATACCTCAACAGCAGCGTGTGCAATTCAAATTTATAGAATTTGCTCCGAATCGTTGTTTGTTGACATTGCATTTGTGTGTGTGTGTGTGAGCGGAATGAGTTTGCTGTAAACAAATTGGCAAGCGATGAGGCACAGTAGTTTAGTGAACTGAGAAATATTAACAAAAACTTGTTATCAGCAACAGAAAAATTGAATTTCTTATGTGTTTTAACATGGGCTTAATCTAACATGAATCTTAGGAAACATACTGTTAATGCTCTGTTACTTAACATACAGCCAGTATATTTATATTTACCAAATATTATTCTCTAATTTTTTATCAGAATGATGGCGCAATTTGTACCACCTGACAACCCCCACACACATTATACAATTAAATATACTTTTATGACTCAACTGAAATTGATTTTCGTTATCAGCTCAACGCTGTTCATAATAGAGCTTAAACAATCTTAACAAGCGCTTAGCAAGTAGCACTTGGGCTAATACTAGAAGCAAAAACAAACAGTTGTACACCTTCATCATATTAACCTAAAGTAAAAAAAACAAAAATGATCTTATAATTAAATACTTCTATTGTACTTATATCGAATTGTCTAAGAGTATTCTTCAATGTATTTGTGGAATTTTGCAAAATATACAACCGCTTGTAATTCTCAAGTTGGAATTCCATACATTTGGTGGGTAACAGATATGGTTTTAGTCAGTTCAAAGTGACTAAAAATTAATTTTAATACAGAAAGGCCATAGTAAAATCCAATAAGATTGCTTTAGGTTTTACTATTACTACATTTTCTCTGAGTGTATGCATTATTCAGGTGAAGGTGCGAAGGTAGGTACCAATGGGTACTTTTTAGAAATTAGTTTTAAGTCATAAATATAACAACCTACTTTTTGAGTCATTGTTAATTAATATACTATGTAAAAAGCGATAAATCAGTTTGGTCTACCTTTTCTCATTTTGACACAGCTTAAGTAGATATTAAAGCAAACTTAATGCACTTGAAGAATGTGTTTTCCAAAATTGCTATATAATCTGGCGTGTCCCAGAAAACTATAGAGATATTCGCATAAGCGCTGGCATTTCGAACTGTAGTGTCTCCAAAACGCACCGAGTTGGCATAAAGCCTACCGTTTTCCTTCTCTATAATCTTGTAGTAGGCGGCCTTAGTCATGACCCTCAACACCTAAAGTCCAACTAGTTTAGTTCAAAATCCAATCGTTTATACGAAAGTCTGTAGAGATTTCTAGGACACCCCCATTGAAACTTTTTGCCCTTGTATGAAAAGACATACAAATTTACTTGGTTACTAGATCAGACATTAAATATTTAGTGATCTAAAACCGACTGTCAAAGGCCCGACAGAATTTGTAAGGACGGTTTTTCTTCTAAAGGATCTGGTCACCGAAGCTTTTCTTATCATTTTACAAAAAAAAAAACCATTAAAATTTAAAAAAATAAATTCCACAGAAAGTTTAAGATAGACTATTTAAAGTGATCGCCCTTAACACCAGTTATTCCGTCTGTTTTAAAGCTATCGAGCTGAAATTTTGCACAGAGCCTTCTTTTTGCTGCACACTACTAATATGTCGGAACCGACCGCATTGGAAGACTATATCTCATAGCTCCTATAGGAACAATCGTTCGGAAAACTAGTTTTAGTGAAAAAAAACTTTTTTCTTTTCAATGGAAACGTCTCCAAACTTTGTAATCGTAGGTTTTCTATGTTTTATTATAATTGTACAAAGTTTTATTAAAATCAGTCAACTATATGGTATAGCTGCCATACAAAAGATAGGTCTGAAAAACAGTCTTAGCTAGAAAAACTTTTTTGTTTTTAATGGTAGCATCTTGCAATTTTGTGTTTGATTGTTTCACATGCTCTCACATAATTTTGCAAATTTTTGGCCTAATCGGATGACTATTTCATATAGCTCCCATACGAACGATCGGTCGGAAAATGGGAAAACGAGTATTTTTTGAAAATATTTAAGCGAGCACTTGCAAGGGTATAAAAAACTTCGGCACAGACGAAGTTAGCTTAGCTTAGAAATATGCTGTTTAAAAAGTTCCCAGCATTTAAAGTAAGATTTTACAAAAAAGAGATAGGTTATCACGATTCCAGGACTCCAGATAATCGGATAATATTTGTAAATATCTAAGCCTAAAAAAGCTAAGCAATATAAAAAGTTTCAATAAAAATTTCATTTATGACTTCTGTAAATAAAATGTGGTTCGAAAAGGCATAATTAATATTTTTTCTACTTGATTGACAAACATCGATTAAGGAGCTCAGCTTTGTATAATTGCTCTTTCTAAATATGCACATATAATTAATGCCAAATAAAGCTCTATAACTACGAATATCCATTAACAAATCGACCTATTTCTTAATTTAATACAACTTAAAGTATTACAGATGTAAGTAAAAACGAAGTAAGAGTAATTGAATAAAATTAATATAATGCAGAAAATGAAAACATACCTGGCTCTTTAGTGTTCACAGTTGTCAGCTGCCTCCATGTTGAAAAGAATGAAGACAATTTCACTTAATTAGCTGAAATTGCTTCAATTAATACCTAATTTGATGAAGTCAAAATAAAATGGGTGTAATTATTTATACAGCTTTGCGATTCTTTTTGCCCCACTGTACACTATGACGACGTTGCCCTCGCGGGTGCAAACATTTTGTTGTTGTTGATAACGAATGCGATTATTTTGATAGGAATTATTACAGAGAGCTGGCGGCATACAAGGACAAGAGACAGCACCGGGGGAAGAACTTTTGGTTTTAAATCAAAACTTAAGCTTTAGTGACAACAACAGCCACAACAACAAACAAAATAAATCACGCTTGTCATTGGCCCCCCCACAGGCCATCAATTAAACACACACTAATTACATTTGCTTGAAAGTGTCAACACTCGGGTGAAACACCAGTTTCAAGTGAATTTTATTTCACCAAAACAAGACGCGACGCGACCCTTACCTGTGTTACGGACCTGCTTATCTCGAGGGCATTCCATGTTGTCCAATTGTCCGTCGTAGCTGATTTGCTTTTAATTTTGTTTTGGTTGTATTAGTGAGGAGTTTCTTTGTAGTGATGAGTTTACGTCGTGTTGGATTGTTAGGACTGCGGGCACGGGAAAATCCCCCCCTAGAGATGCGCTGAGCCAGCCGGCATGCCCTCGAGATAAGCAGGTCCGTAACACCTGGCTGGGATCAGGTGCGAGCACAGCTGTTGTACATTAATCGATGGGTTCCCGATTAACTGGCGCCAAACAAGCTCTGTTGCTTCTTTTTGATACTGGACTGTATGCTCAATAGATATTTCATTTCAACTAAAATAGCCTTCACATCTGCCCAACTTTGTGTCTCAAATTGCTGTTCCAGTTTTTGTGCCAAGGCCTCCATTTCGCTGACAATTTGTTTGTTCAGTTGATCGAGTGTGGCACTATCTTCGGTTTCTTCTACTTCTTCATTGCGCTCCATCATGACCATAAGAAATTTGGTATTCAAGGCACTGTTGTCTTGAGGCATTTGCTCACCCTGTAATTGAAGCATGTACTGGCCACGTTCCAGCGGAGTGGACAAAGTTTTGTAGGCCTTGTTAATGAGCGAACTCCAATCGGCGGAGTTCGTTTGCTCACGCGAGGTTCTAAGGAATAAAAAAATGTTAAACTATGATTGGTGGAGCCTCTTCAACTCACTTGTTACTAAATTTGTCTGGATGCACCAAGGTCTGTAGCTGTCTAAAGCGCTGGGTTAACTGCTGCGATTGCAGATTGAATTTGGTGGGGAAGCTAAGTAAGTCGAAGTAGTTCTGAAAATGGTAGGGCATAATTATATTTTTATGAATAAGAAAGGGGAGCTTGGCTACCTACTATGCTGCTGTTCACATCCTGCAGGTGCCCACAGTCCTGACAGATCATGTTTTGTGCGAGCTTTGTCAAGGACTTTTGGCAGTTCCAGCAAGCCGCTGGCACTGGGGTGCCATACAGCCGTACGCTCTGGCCATATATGTTAATGTTTCTTAAGGTAGCCGAAATAGATGCTCGGAGCATGTTTTAAAAGTCTTAATTACACAATTGAAATAGCAACACAACACAAAAAATGGTGTGGCTGCGATAAACATAAGTATCGATTAAACTAGAGATGTGCTTGGCAATGAAAGTCACGGTCATGCAAATTTCGGTATTTTATTCTGATCACGCACGGCCTTGCTAGACTTTGGGAAGTGATTAATAATTTCTGTCTACATATGAGAAACGTGCTTAGTAACTAATAAAGTTTTTAAAAAGTTAATATTCACTTATCTGTTTACGACCTTCCTAAAGATAAATAAGCCAGTTTTTCATAAAATTTTTTATAGTTCTTAATTTCTTTAGAGTGGAACTTCAAGGCAACATAAAAAAAGGAATTTTGTGCCTGAAATTATACTAGAAACTCACAGCAGACCAAATACTGATGTCTAAATTCCCTATATTAGTGTCACTTTTCCATCGCTGTTACTTTAGCCAAAACCTGCACATCTCTAAGTCCAGCTAAGAAATAAATCAAAAGTTAATTTATAAATACCATATTAAATTTTAATGTTTCGCCTACAAACTAAACAGTTTCAATTAAACGCTCTCTCTCCAACTCAAGTCGAGTCCTTTCTGTAGGCTCGATAGTTGTTCATTTCGGTGGGAAATGTTTTGTACAACTCCAATAGCAAATTCGATTTAAATTTCTTCAAACTCTCGATTTTGCCTTTGACCTCCTCGTTCTTGGCCAAAGCCTTCTCCACACAATCCTTGGTATACAGCTGAGGGTTTTTGTCCTGGTCTATATAATCGAAGAACACCTCGAAGGGCACGTACACATCTTGCACCTGGGGACGCAGTTTGTCTATCTCCTGCAGGCCAGTGACCAGACTGTTTCTGTAAAACATAATAGTTAATTAAGAACAGTCTTAATTTTGATTTGGCTATTAATTTCTTACATTTTCTGGTTGAGTACGTTCTGGCCCTGGGGCTGAAAATCACTAACAATAATGCGTATTTGTCGCACATTCTCTATAAACATTTCCAACTGCGTCTCCAGGTTCTCCAGGGGTGCAGACATTGTTAAATTAAAATGATTTTAAATTGATTTGAAATAATATTCTTCTGCAGATGTTTTCTTTCGTTTATTATATTTTAGCTTGTGTCCAATTTGGAAGAAGCATCGATATCATTTTTAATTAGAGCGGAGCAACAACAGAGTAGCAGTTACTGTAGTTAATCAAGTATCCGTGACTGCGGTGAAATCACCCAAAGTCACTAGGGGAAAGAACTAAATATTATTGAAAAATATTAATATTGTGAAAGTACAAATTTTAATTAAAAAATAATAATTTTGTGAACATTTTGTTGAAAGATGATCGACTGTTAGCAAAGTAGCCGATATCCTTCAAAGTAGCGTTTGAAAAAACAGAATTCAATTATCCCTTTAGAATATATTAAAAATTTGAAGTCCGTTAACATAAAATATACGTAGCTTTTTCACGATTTCTCGAAATGACGCAAATTAAAATTTGTAGTCTCAGCAGACTGCCAAATGTTGAGGATTGAGAAATTTTGAATAACATGTAAAGAGTAAAGGATACAACTGTAATGTTCACATGCATAAAATTTGTTAAAATTATTGTTATTTTCGGTCTTCGGATATTTCTTTGATATAATTAATTAATAAGCATAAAATATGTGAGCACGAAATCTAAAAACTTTCCACCCGTAGCAGTGCCTCAATCACTAAAAACTTGCTGCCAGTCGCAGTTTCTAAATCACAGTTACTCACCCAAACTGCCATCTCTGGTTAAGGGTGACCACTCTCCAACTTCTGCAACATATTTTATACAGTTTTTTACAAAAATTGGCAAATTGTTGAATTTACAAACAAAATCTAACGATTTAAACATGTCGGATGGTGATTTGGATGCCTTACGTGCCCAGCGCATGTCACAGATGCAGTCGCAATATGTAAGTTAAGGACATTCAGTCAGGATGGAGCTTTTTGGGGGACATGTGGGGAGTAACCACAATCCAAAAATAGACCAATAACCAACAAAAAACAGGTCAAACCAAAAACCCTGCATACTCGGTGACTCATCTTTGTTGTGCTTGCGCTTGTGGCCTGGAACCTGGCGCACACCTGTTTATAATGTGGCTTCCCCCATCTTACCCTTCACCCATTTCTCTTCTTAGGGCGGCGCCGGTGGCAACGATGCGGAGAAACAACAACAACAGCAGGAACAAATGCGTGCCCAGGAGGAAATGAAGCACTCTATACTCTCTCAGGTGCTCGATCAGCAGGCACGTGCCCGCCGTAAGTTTGCATTGAAATTTGATTTACAAAATCATTTGACTACAACTCTTTCCTCCCCTCCCATCCTCCCCCTCAGTCAACACATTGAAAGTCAGCAAACCGGAGAAGGCTCAAATGTTTGAGAATATGGTTATACGCATGGCTCAAATGGGACAAGTGCGCGGCAAACTGGATGATGCACAATTCGTTAGCATTTTGGAAAGCGTCAATGCCCAGATGCCTCAAAGCAAATCCACGGTCAAATATGATCGCCGTCGTGCGGCAATTGATAGCGATGATGAGGATTATGGCTGCTGATTGATGTCCCTTGTCATATTTGCTCGCTTCCTATAGGTTAAACCTGTGGCTTCTCTTTCTAATAAATACTTTATATTTTTATTAAATTAACAAATGAACGAAAGGGTTTGTATTTCATTTTGAATTCGTAAAGCCAAGTTCAATGATTCCTTCAGTTTAGTCAATCACTGTGTAAGTCACAGTTACCGTGAGTAGTTGCTCCTCACTAACAACTACTAGCTGCTTGTGCCATCTCTAATTACGCGGGGGGTGGCTTAGAAAAGAAATTGTGTTTGGCAAATCTTCCTAATTAACTTAATTAAATTAAGTTTTTTTTGTTGCCAAAATCATGAAATAGCTGTGAAATTTCTTTAAAGAACACCGACTAACGCAACATGCAATCAATATGGAGCTGGATTCTAGGGAGCGGTAAATAATTAACGACAGGCAAAACAACCCTCCCAACACCCCTTCTCACCCCCCTATCCCATTCTCTTTGCAGTGTTGCTCTTAATCCTAGGCGGCCCAGTTATTTCCTCCTCCCGGGTACTGGAGCTTAGCGATCGCTTTATAGATGTACGCCATGAGGGCCAGTGGCTGGTCATGTTCTATGCTCCCTGGTGTGGTTACTGCAAGAAGACGGAGCCCATTTTTGCCTTAGTTGCGCAGGCTTTGCATGCCACCAATGTGAGAGTGGGCCGGCTGGATTGCACCAAATATCCGGCAGCGGCCCGAGAGTTTAAGGTGCGCGTGTATCCCACCATTATGTTCATCAAGGGCAACATGGAGTACACCTACAGTGGAGATCGGGCCAAGGACGAGCTGGTGGACTATGCTCTCAGGATGTCGGGTCCGCCGGTGCAGCTGGTGACACGCACCGAAAGTGTGGACATGTTGAAGGGATCGCATACCATTTTCTTTATGTTTGTGGGCCAACAGGAGGGTGTGGTCTGGGATACGTACTATGCGGCCGCTGAGGGTTACCAGGAGCATGGATTTTTCTATGCCACCAGTGAGGATGTGGCGGCGCAGCATTTCGATTTCGAAAAACTGCCCGCCGTGATAGTGTACAAAGAGGAACAGCATCATTTCTATCCACATGGACATTTGGCCCACGAAATGGATCCGCAGGAGGTGAATGAAACCGTTTTCCAGTGGGTGAATGTAGAGCGGTTCTTGCTCTTCCCCAAAATCACCCGATTTAACATACACCAATTGCTGAAAACCAAAAAGTATTTGGTATTGGCTGTGGTCCAGGAGGATAAGCTGCAGCAGATAGCCAGCCATGAGCTGGAGTTTCGTGACATGGTGGAGGGTGTCATCAGGAAGCATCGACCGCGTTATCATAACAAATTTCAATTCGGTTGGGTAAGTTGTTGGAGATACGTTTTGTACAGTTTAATTCTGGAGGCTTTGTTTTGCAGATTGGCGAACCCTCGATAGCTCATTCCATCATCTTGGACCAATTACCCACACCGCATCTCATAGCCATTAATTCCTCTACGCAACATCATTATATACCCGAGGATGATCCCCTGCAAATGACTCCACAGGCCTTGCATTTGTTTTTGGAGTCCATCAGCAATGAGAGTGCCACTGCCTATGGCGGGGACACCTACTTTGTGCGTCTCAATCGCGCATTCTTCGAATTGCGCAGATCTTTGAAGGACATGTGGCTGGGCAATCCTGTGCTGACCACTGTCATCTTTGGTTTACCCTTGGGTTTCCTTTTACTCATCATGTATTCCATATTCTGTGGTGATTGTCTGGTCACCGAGGAGGAATCCGAAGAGGATCACGAGAAGAAGGAGTAGAGAATATTTTTGTGTAATAATTTTCCATTAAGCATTTTAAGAGCCAAGAATCTAGTCTTATTTTAATCAAATCCAAATCAACTGATTTAATAGAAATGTCCCCGCCACCCAAAAAGAAAAAAATGAATCAATTGCAGAAAACAATAATTAAAAGAATTCCATTAAGGAAATTGACTAAACCAATTGGTCCTGTATCAGCCGGTGTTATACCAAACCAGTAATATCTTAAAATGTGTTCATAGTCTATGGTATATAGAATCGGACACCTAGATTTATTAATTTGCTTACATTAGCAACTTCAAAAGCTTTTCGAACAGATTTAAGTACATTTTCTAAACGATTAGGATTCGGTGAAATTAGGGACACAACAAAATGAAGTTTTTGGCATCATTTCGGATTTGAAAAATCGGAAAACATGAGTTTCCGAGCAGACTTAAGGGTAAATCGCTACGATATACTCTAAAAAGGGCTTCAAGAGTTGAAATAGAGTAAAAATAAGGACAATCCAAGAATAGAAGTGAGCTTAAAAATGTTTGGAGCTCCACCTTACCTTCGAAAGTTAAGAAAACATACCTTTTGGTTCAGATTTGAGGGTAAATTGGGATTTTATAGTCAAGAAGGGTTTGAAATAAAGGCTAACAATAGAACGATCCTTGAACAGAGATCTCTCTGAGAATCAATCAAAGCTAGTCTTAACCGCATGTAGTTTCATATTTCCATATTCCAACATTTAAATCTTATTAAATTGTTAGTATGATCTTCCGTAAGCTTTGTATTCTTTGCTTCGTCACTAATTATTTTTTAATCCTTTCATGCTCTTGTGTTTATATGGATTTTCTTTCAATTCCATTATTTCCAATCTTTTTTTTAAACATTTTTAACTTCTCTTAGCCAAATCCAGCCCAAAAACAGCTAAATAGCCCAGTCGGCGCTTTTGTTTGGTATTTTGCTGCGCTACGGTCACACGGCTCAGTGGCTGAGAGCGGCCGCCCTAATACCGAAAACGGCAGCAGCACATTTTTTTGGCACTACTACGACTTTACTATGGCTACCACGGTCACACTTTAACACTGCTCATTCGCGCCATTTTTGGCTTTCTTTTGGTTTCTTTAAACAATTTCCATTTAAAATGTTTATAAATTGTTCATAAAGTTTGGACCCAGTGCTAACAACAAATTTCCTTAACAAATTTGCCTCCCAATCCGCGTGTTGTGTGTGCGTGCGTGCGTGTGTGTGAAGATTCCTCAAGGTACTCCAATGACGACGACAACAACAGTTACTTACTTGCAAATGTAGTAGTATATATTATTGTGGCTTTTACATTTTACACCTCTGCTCCCCACCTCACCCTCCTTAAATACTGTTTGTTGCAATCTTTTTAAGTTCGGCTTTTGTAGACACAAACCCACTCACTCACACACACACACACACATACACACATAGACATGTTTTAAGCAAAAGCAAATACCCAGAGAGAAGCGAAATCCTCACCAGAAAATGACTGATGTCAATTGTTTTGCAAGTGAGCCACCACCAGCACCACATATTTCCACCACCCCCACCAAAAATGTGTCCCGGGAGCAGCCGCTGGAACCCACTTCACCATTTGTATTGAGAGCACCCAGCAGCCGTGCCAAGTCCAAGTTAATCCTACAGAATATGGAGGAGGTGCTCAATACGGTAAAGCAGCAGCATCGCGAGAAGCATAAACGTAAGCGTGAGGAGAAACGTAGGGCTGCAGCCGAGGCTGCCAAGATGGAGGAGAAGCCACAACCCCTAAGGGAGAAGAGCACGCAGGAGAATGGCCCGAACCAGCCCAAACCCGCCACAAATGTGTTTGAGCTGATGATGAAGGCCAGAAATCGCTCCCTAGGCTCAAATGAGGGCGGCAAAGAGGTTTCCCCAGATTTGGTCAAAGAGGCAGCCACTCCGCAGAGCAAACGCAAGCAACTTTTGGAGGAATGGAATGATCGCAAAGGAGGAGCCAAACGAAGAATAGCCGAAGAGCACAGGGGCGAGTTTATAGAGCAACAGCTGGAGCAAAGAGCCAAAAGGTAAGCTTAAACTGAGATATAAATCCAATTCCTTGCATTTCACTCCACTTTTTTTGACAGATTAAAGAAAATGCTGACCCAGGAGGCCAGTTCCAACTCGGCACCCACACTACCCCTCAAACGTGGACGTGGCAGACCCAGTAAAGTACGTCGTCTGAACTCTACCGATGCTGTGCCCACCACCACCACCACCACACAGCAGGATACGCCTAAACCCGATGCCGAAACTGAGGAATTTCTGTCCAAATTGTCGTCACCCACCAAAAAACGTGATAGCCTGCTGGGTTATTTTGCCAAAGTGGATTCACCCAAAGATTTGAAAGTTAAACCGGCTATAACCATAGAAACACCCACACAGGAGACTCCCAAGCGACGACCCCGACGTAGAAAAGAACCGACGCTGGAGTCTCCAAACGTGGACACACCCTCCTCCTCGGGCAGACCCAGACGTTCTTGTGCGGGCAAAGCACGCTATGATTACGATTTGGAGGCCACGAGTCCCACCAAGGAAACCAAAACCATGGATAACTCCTTAGAGATTATAGAATTGGACTTGGAAAGTAATGGCTTGAGCACACCCAAAAAGTTGGCTCCTTTATTTGTTAAGCAAATGCCCAAACCCAGTCCAGATCCCACCATACTCAAGGCACGCAAGGAATTTCTTCAGTCCGGGGTGCCTGAACGGATTAGGCTAGAGCAGAGCAGGCAAAAACTCTTGGAACAGCAATATGAAGATAGCTTTGAGCTGTTCCCCAAAATTCCCCATGTGGGTTGCTTGGCATTTGAATCCCAGGGCTTGGTTTTATCCACCAAGTGGCCTTGGCGTCCGGAAGAAGAAGACATAAAGCAGTTGCAGTCTCCTCTCACAGCCTGGCAGTTTTTCACCGACTGCAAACCTTTGAAGAACCACCACAGGAATCCCCTATCCTTGACTATTCTGCCGCAGTTGCAGAATAAACGAGATTTTGTCAAGTTGTGGAAGAATGAGTTCGAGCGTTTTCCCACCTTCAAGTGCTACAATCAAATGCGTGAGAAATATCGTCACTTCAGTGCCATCGATTCGGAACAGGATACCCAGCAGTTGGGTGAATCGTTTGTAGTCACCCGACACTCTAACAGATCTCTGGAGAAACTGGACCTGGGTCGCATGGAGGAGGCTCAGCCACCGGCCACTGCACCCAATGGTGAGCTGCTCTTCACGGAGAAGTACAAGCCGCTGCTCTTCGAACAGGTTTTGGTCAATTTGACGCCTGTGCAGGAGCTGAGAGACTTCCTCTCCAGCTGGAGTCAGAATGGTAGTCAAAAGAACTCACAAACCTTGGATGATTCCAACTTCGATATGGATTCCAGCTCTCTGTCCAGCACAAATAGCAACACCATGGTACTGGTGGGACCCTGTTCCAGTGGCAAGACCAGCGCTGTGTTTGCCCTGGCAAATGATTTGAATTTCAATGTGTTGGAAATAAATGCGGGCATGAAGAGAACAGGCAAGAAATTGATGCAAGAACTGCAAGAGGCCACGCAATCGCATCAAATACGAAAGGATAGCAAAGCCGGTGGAGGCTCCTCCCAGCAGTTGCTGAGTAAAATGCAAAAGAGCAAGCCAACAGCCGCCGCCGCAGATCTCACCCAAGAAGTACGCAAATCCTTGATACTCATCGAAGATGCGGATATTCTATTTGAACATCATGATTCCGGTTTCACCGATGCCATTTACACTTTGGCCGCCAGCTCGAAGCGTCCCGTCATTGTGGTGGCCTCCAATCCCAATTGTACGCATCTGCAGCGACTCATGCAACAGAATTGCATACACTTTCAATCGCCCAATGCTTTGAATATCTCCCGATTTCTGGCCGTTCTCTCGCTCATGGAGAATTGTCCCATTGAACTGGATGAGCTGATCTCGCTGTATCTCTTCAATGCACAAAATCTGCGCAAAACTTTAATGGAACTGCAATTCTATATACAAAGTGGTGGCGATTCCAAAGCCAAGGAATGTACACAAACGATGAAGAAGTCACCCACGAAATCAGCCGGTTTGCCCACGCTGAATAACACGCGCATTCATCGGCGTTTGTTTGAATTTTACACCTGCCCACAGAATGTCACCCATCGTATACCATTTCCGGTGAACTTTCACCTCTTGCGTCTAAATCTAACCGACTTTTGGCGCAACTCAGGCTTGCTGTTAGAAGAGCAGACAACCAAGAGCCGTGGCCAGTTGAAGCGCAAATCTCGTTCACCCAAAAAGGCCTGGCTTGAGAGTCAAGAGGGAGGGCGAACAGCCACCACAACTCCACTGGATACATTGTCAAAGTTTTATGAAAACATTTCCATAGCCTCGCAAATGGATGCCGCTTTGCATGATGAGGATCAACGTGATCACCTGCAGCCGCTACTCACCGAGGAGATTTCGCATTTACTGGTGGAGCAGGCTCTACTAACAGGCCTCAAGGTCAAGGAGTTTGCCTATAATCTGTTCGATAAGCCGAGGCAAAGGTGAGTCAGATTTAATATATATTTTCATTTTATTCGAAGAATTGAAGAGATATTTTGGAGGGGAATAATGGAATAAGTAAAGTAAAAGGAGAGTTTAAATGATGCCAAATACAAATTCCTGGATATGGCAAGGTCATTGTTTGATTTCCCTGTGAATCTAACCAATGTTGATCGGAAGCTCTGAAGATTGGGTGTATTTTGGCCACTTAAGACTGTATATTTATTTTTATTGAAGAACTTGATTGTCAGCTTTTGCGCTGTGTGGCATCTGAAAGGTTCAATCATCGTCATATAACTGACCGACAAACTCTTCCAACTCTGTGTCCAGCAACCTTACATGCCTTTGTGTATTCATCTATGACGATATAAAACACATCAAGGACTCCTTCCGTTATAGAAAACTGCAGCCCATATCATTACCGAACCACAACTATGATCACGCTTAAGCAGTTGCTCTTATACTGTCGTAAAGCTCTCCCATATATCTTGCAGTTGTCAGTACCGTTCAGATTAGTCATTCCTCGTTCCAAAATTGCTGTTTATGTACGCCCTTTTTTCTGTCATAGTAAAATCTTAGGTTTCGGTATGATTGGTGTGTTGAATTCTCAAATTTTCATGGATTATTTATATAAAACTACGCCTTCTTTCGTTGAGTCCTAATTGAGGCTTAATCTGTTCACTGCTCATAGAATCCAAGGCTCCAACGGTGGATTTTAATCGGGTGTCAATCTCGCACATCCACTGGCAATTTATATTTATATGACGATATATCCGCTTAGCAATTTCTATATTTTTGGAACCTTTTTCATGCTTTCCCATGAACAACCCTTTTCATTTTCCGAAAGGCTCTTCCACGAGGCATTTTGTAAGAAGTAAGAAAGTAGTTCAAGCCTGACGAAAGTGTATGCACTTTGACTACAGTTCCTATGATCATTAACAATCCTTTGCGGATCGATATATAATACTGATTACGTTTCATGTGTAAAAGGTGAGAACCTTCCATCTATAAAGCTTTTGGAGATATGAAGCTTCTGTCCCAAACACGTCGAACCTTTTTTTCTATTTTTCACTCTCCTGCTTTAGGTTACTTGAGTATCAGTTAGATAGCGCAGGCAAAGTGCAATTGAGCTGTGTATTGAGTTGTGAGGGATCGTAGTCCACTAGCTGGTGGTTGCGGTGCAGCTATCTTAGTGTAATAATAGTAAATGCTAATTGTATTGGCCTATCATTTCATCTAATATATGTTAGTTTAACCATTGTCTTAGCTCCCATCTCTTAAATTGATTTCCTTTTCGTTATTTCTCTCCCATTCTCAGACACTCCATCTGTGAGCATATGGGCAACTATCAGTTGCGTTCAGCCTCCGTCCGTTCGCTGGACTATGAGCCTGCCCTGCGTTCGATTTGCCGCAGTGAAAAGGAACGTTCCACACAAGAACGTCGCTCCAGTCGTTTCTATCATTATCTGCGTAATTATATGGTAAATGTTACAAGTTTTTCTTTAGATTCGTTTGAGGAAGCTAGCCAAGTATTCCAAGAGGCAAGGTCAGAAACGAAACCGGAAACCGAAGAAGAACCCCCCACAAACTCGAATGCTGCAGTTTGTGAATAGGAAAAAAGAAGAAAAAAGAAGGGAAGATAATCTTTGGTTTTTTTTTTTTGCAATTTATTCTAGTTGGATCTTCTTAGGACTTAGTTATTAGAAATATTTTCCTAGATTGTTTATAAAGCGTAAGCCGTCGGTTAATAATGAGTTGCCGAAAAATGTTTCTACTTAAGCAGAAAGTTAAAGCTAATTCTAAATACTAACGACCTGAAACTAATGTTAAATAAATCAATTTTTGACTTGTAAAAACGAATGGGGCAGCTTCTTTAACAGCAACAGAAGCGGGAGCTGCTCTTCTGGGCCTCTTTGACAGCAGGCAGGGGGGTTGGATCCTTAGCAGTGGGTGGCAAAGCCTTGGGCTGTACTTGTATAGGAGACACTTCACCTATTTTATATTGTTTGAGATCCTTTTCCGCATCCGAAGAGTGTCCGGCTTGTTTGAATGCTTTGGTGGCATCTTTGCCAGCATATTCCAGTAGCAATTCACCGCCACCGGGATGCTCACTGAGAAAGTTGGTAACATCATAGACATTGCCTTTGATGATCAGCCAGCAGGGTTTGCCATTTTTACCATTTTGTTGAGCAATTTCCGATAGTTCGTATATTTGTGACATAATTTATGATAAATTTATTGTGACTTGGTTCCTTTCGCTTGGACTATTGGTTGGGGACTGGACGGACGCGTGCCCAGCCTATACCCCTAACTCTATACGTTTGTTGATTTCATTGATAACCAAAGCAAACGTTTAAACGTTTCTCAATTAGTCATCCATCGCCAAATTAAACGCCTTTATCGTAGTAGTACCAGGCGCTGGGCAAACAGCAAGTGTTAGCCACCCATCCCCACCCGAGCCACACGTTTAACATTTTGTCTGGCCTTTTGGTACGATAAGGAATACGTGAGAATTTCACGTCGCACAAGCGACTCTTGTAGTCTATATCTATTATAATACCATAATTGATTGATGTCAAATCTAATTGACCCATTGAAGTTGTGAGTTTTCGAAAAGAGAGGTCTTATAAACCTGCAGAGCAGGTAACTCAGATCTTTAGAACTATTTCTCTGATCTCGAACCATCTTTTAGCAACAGTTTTCGATGTCTTAATGGAGTCTCTGGACACACAGTTCACTGCATGCTCTTTAAACTGAGTAGTCAAAGCTTGGACCAACCAACTTTTCTAGATCATATAACCAAAATATTGTCACAAAAACTATAATTAACTGTTTGATACGTAGGGGTAACTTATTTCCACCTTAACTTAAGTAACCTTTATAATATTTAAGCTATCTTAAGGTCAACCACATCTCCACGGATCTTCATGGAAAGAAAACCCAAAGCTGGCCAGTCATCTTCTTTATCTTTAGCCTTGGCTTCTTTAGCACAGACCAACACAATGTCCATATTTGTCAGTATAATATTCTGATTCACTTATGTTCACAGTTATTCATAGTTATTGTGAGTATTCTTATATTTACCCTTGTAAAGGTTAATATAATTTTGCCCAGAAGTTCGCAACGCATAGAAATATCCATTTCCGACCCCATAAACCATATATATTTTTGATCAGGTTGATGAGCTGAGTCGATTGAGCTTTGTCCGTCCGTCTATCCGTCTGTCTGTCTGTTTCTACGCGAACTAGTCTCTCAGTTTTAGAGCTATCGAGCTGAAATTTTGCACAGGGTCTTCTTTTTGCTGCACACTACTAATATGTCGGAACCAATCGTATCGAATGAGTATATCCCATGGGAACAATCGGTCGGATAACAAATTTTAGTATGAAAAACTTTTTTCTTTTCAATGAAAACGTCTCCAAACTTTGTATCCATAAGTTTTCTATGTTTTTTAATAATTTTGCCAAGTTTGATCAAAATCGGACAACTATTTGGTATAGCTGTCATACAAAAGATAGGTCTGAAAAACAGTCTTAGTTAGAAAAACCTTTTTTGTTTTTAATGGTCGCATCCTGCAATTTCTATATTTGTTTGTTTTACATGCTCTCACATAATTTTACAAATTTTTGGCCAAATCGGATGACTATATCATATAGCTCCCGTACGAACGATCGGTCGGAAAATGGGAAAACGAGTATTATTTGAAAATATTTAAGCGAGCACTTGCAAGGGTATAAAAACTTCGGCCCAGACGAAGTTAGCTTAGTGTTCTCGTTTTTATAAGTACATTCGGCTAGAAAATCAATGAAAACTTTGGAAATCAAGGTTGCAGGGTTTTTTTTTCAGTTAAGGGAAATTTACATAACGAACGTTTTTGCCCCACTTCTTATCGTTCGTATATCTTCGATTTGATCCCACTTCTCACCCACCAGCAACTGTGGGAACATAACTTACCTGTGCCTGACTTACCAACTTCCTTTCCATCTACCCCCAAAAAATCTTAGCTCAGATGCCACAAATAAACTTCAGAATTGTTGGCTTTCAAAGTTATATTCTATATATATTTTGGAAATATATTTTAATTTGCTTTCGATTTTTGTTTTTCGTTTTCTGGTTTTTGTTTTTTTTTTTTTATATGAGACAACAACAATAATTGGTATTCATTTAATATAAGTATTTTTCGATATATATATATATATATATAGTACTATATATATATGCGTTTTTAGATGTTTTTGCTTAAAAATTTCGCTAGTTTTTAGTGCAACTTGGCTTGCGGTATATATGTGTGTGTGTGTGTGTGTGTGTAAGTATTGTGGGGTTTTTGCATTTGGAAACGGGAACTGGAGATGGATACTCGAAAGTGTTACTCAAAGTAGGTATTATTATTATTTAGTTTTATTATTAAGATTTAAACACGATTTTTGTGTATTTACATTATAAATATCAGTCGACGGCTTCGCATTTTGAAAACGCAGCTCGTGTGCGTTTCAATTTATTTGTAATTCCCTCTCAAATACATTTTCTCATAGATACATTGAAATGTATCGTTAAATATATATATATATAAGGTGTAATGATTGTAGACACTTTGTTTTTTCTGTTGTCGAATTTAAAATGTAATTGAAATTAATTTGTAATATATATTTAAATTAGTGTTTAAATGTACTTCTTTTGTTTTTTGTTTTTGTTTTTTGCATTATTTTAGTTTAGTTGCTAAACATAATTCGTGTTATTCCTTTGTTTTGTTTATTTTCTCGTTTTTCATTTTTTAGAATTTAAAAAACAGTTTGGAGGTAGTTTTAAATTAGGCCTGTACGTAAAATTATAGAGCTGCTGGACTGGCGCAGTTAATTATTAATTAATTAATTAATTAATTACTAGAGAATTTATTTAAGATTAGTTTTTCATTGTCGGCGAAATTGATTCCTGGGGGGGCTATTAAATTGGGTTGCTTTATGTTTTTAGAGAGAGATTTATCCATAGACATAGAGGATGATGATGATGTGCCTTTATTTGTTAGTTTTTCAGCTAAATTTTGGTTTAAATTTGATTTAATGGATCGTAAGTTATTGAAACCATTTTTGTGTGTGTGTGTGTGTGTGTTATTCTCGAAAAAACTAAGCTAAGTACTTGTATATTGCAAATGGCCTTTGATTAATTATTTGGTACTTACTCTTAGCCTGGGAATACAGTTTTAGCTGAAAATTGTTGTCTTTTCAAATTTTGCTAGTAATTTGTGTACAGAAAATTAGACCAGAACTTGTGTTGTAAAGTCGCATGTGTCCAACTTTTGAGGGTACACCCGTTACTCAACGAATAAAAATTTGGTTATTTTTTTCCAATGAATTGGAAACTGTTTTGAGCAGAAAATTAGCCTGAGTAAGTTAAAGAAAAGGAGGAGTTTTTTTATACCAAAGTTTCAAAAGTGACACTAAGACTAGGTATCAAATATTTCGAAGGTGGAAATTCTCTACCCGCCATAGTCACACATACCACGATACATACCAGAAATCAGGGGCCGCGATGTACCTGAACTTGCCTTTAATAGAATGCAAAGGCAAGCAGTTTTGATTCGAAATGCCAGAGGTTGTAGGAAATTCTAGAGATATCCAGGACACACTCCCCATTGTGTTTAATATTCAAAATAGTAAACTAGATGACCCATTCAACAGAGTTTCCAGTCGATCTTATGTAAAACATTCAATAAACTTTGGAGTCAAGGATCTAAACATAATTTTACATTTTGGAAAACGGCATGCTTATGGGCTTAAGTTTACAAAATATCAAACTTTCGGGTAGTATGGAAGTTAGAGATGGTTTTCCGAAATTAGCAGCTAGTCTAAGTCTATTTCGTCGATTGAAAGAATGCATAGATAATTGCCTGTAAAATGCTTTACCAGTTCGCTAAATTTATGGTGACTTTTCGTTTTCTAAATGTCAGTATAAATGGCAAACTCATGCTTCTTGGCGGTAGGTAAGGTTTTACAACTGTATCCCTTGGTTCTTGTGTATTTTTCAGCTCTGGTGTTCGATAACTTATTGTCCAACTGAATAGGATTCTTAAAATATAAATAAAGGGAATTTAAGTTGCTGTTTAATCAGCGGAAAATTCATAGTTCATAGTCCACTTTGAAAAGGCTGGCATTCTAAACCCATTTGACAAGGAAAAAATTTAAGTTAAAGCATCTATTTAGTCATTTCCTAAAGCTTGCCTTAGCTCTTATTCAAATTGGATGTCTAAAAGTCAAGTCTTAATAAACTTAAAACTCATAAGAGTATAGAAGGCCGTGGTAAGTAGCAGAACTTGCTCACTGATCAATTATACATTTTAAATGAACTTTCTGCTGGGCTCTAGTGATACTTTATTATGATAGCAAATTTAACATACGCTGATTGAGGAGCAGTTGGCTACTTACCAGCAGCAGCAATTGTATATCGATAGTCTTCTTATCGATACCGATATGCGCATGGCAAGTAAGCCAAAAAATGTATCGCTTAGTTCAGCAGAAACTATACAATGTATAACTTATTCCTGATACCGCTCAGCAATAAATCTTTCTGCTGAATCCGGCTAATGTTTGGAAAGCCAACTGTTTAAATTTGTATTTTAATGAGCTTTTAGGCAAGCGAAAGTCAAATTATCAGTTCAAATTATAGGACCTTTAGTTTATCCACTGTCTTAGGCCCAAGTTGCTGCGTAAATTTTTTCAAATATAAAAATTTGTTACAAATTTATTTTGAGTAACGGATGTACGCAATTTTGCTTTAAAAATTCATATTCACATTGTCCAGGGTCTCGACTATCGTTATCGAGGTCTCATAGCAACCAGCTTTCTAGCTGACAATTGCTGAAGGCTTTTTGATCTACACACGCTTAATTTGAATTAAAAAAATAAATTAAATAAATGAAAACAAATAATTTTTCTACAATTTGGTTTACATAGATTTCATTTTCATACGTTTTTTTGTTTGTGTCGCCTTGTTTTTATACATTAGAATTCCATTAGCAAATATACAAATACAAATTTCAATTGAACTAAAAATTGTGTGTGTGTGTGTGTTTTACATTAATCATATATCATATAAGGGGAGGGGGTGGGGGTTGCTTACTTGTGTTTCGTTTTTGGATAGAGTATAGTTAAGAGTTTGTGTGTTGTTGTTGTTGTTGTTTAAACTAGAGTTATTCAAATAATCATAAAAATTACAAATTACATACGTTCTCTTATACGGTGTCTGTCTGTGTGTGTGTTGTGTCTGTGTGTTTTTCGTTTTTTACAAGCGACAAATGGAAATGATGATACAAGAAAAAAATATATGTAAATATAGATTATGTATGTCTGTATATATTATATGTATATATGTCGGCAGCGCAGCAAAAAATGTACAAATTAAATTCTGACTAATAAACAGTCTTTTCGTACCAGAAACGCTTTTGGGGGGGAAAAACGCCTCGGCGCACAGACCTACACAAAATAAATCTGTTAAACTTTAACATAAACTAAGAATTAATGAATTATGTTTAAGGGACCGTAAACTTAACATGAGCTCAGTTATGAGTTAATCCCACCACAGTGGCTGCAATTCCGACTATTGCAGCTGCAATGACAGCTCATCATGCTCGAGTTGGAATTATTGCGGCTCATTGTGGTTACAATTGCTAGTGGAGTGGGCGGTTCAGCTGCTCCGGAAGACATTGTGGACTCGCAGGTTGGCTTTAGTAACTGCAGGCCAGCACCAATCGGCACGGACACCGATAGGGGTGGTGTCGGTATCCGCTCTGGTTCACTCATCCCCGCTAAACTGGGCCCCGCCGGACCCGTATTGCAGGCGGTGCTCTTCAGGCTGGCATTGGAGATGGGCAACGAGGGTAGGGGGGCGGCGGCCAGTGACGAGGCGGACGACGAGTTGGACACACAGGACGATGCCAGCGAGGAGGCCGACGAAGACATGGAGGCGGAAGAGGCTAATGTACAGGTGCTCGAATTGCTGGCGGCCATTGAAGTGGGTGATTTGGGTGAACTGATGCGAGAGAAGAATTTGCTTATGGCATTCGGCTTGGATTTGCTGGAGGTGGCCGCCAAAGAGGAGCCGCCGGTGGAGGCCGCCTGCAGCGTGGCTGAGCTGGTGGCGGTGAGGCGGTAGCTGCTACTGCTGCTGTTGCTGGAGGAGATTTGTTCGGGCACATCTCGAACTGTCTTATTGGGTGGTGGCTTGGTATAGGATCGTGTGATCTCCGATTGCTGCAAGCAGATTTCAGTTATTAATTGGGCAAGTTCTCTGGGTATGGAATGGACAAATGGGACTCACTTGGTAGCTGCTTCTGATCTGCAAATGCCTATCCTGTCCGTACTCGCTGTCCGGCAGTGGTACATGGTGTGGACAACGTGGCGTTTGCTGTTGTTGCAGTTGATATTGGTAATGTTGATGATGATCGTTGCTGTGACTCTGCAAGGATGAGGTGGAGAAGGTGGAATTGCTGCTGCTGCTGCTGCTGAGTTCGCCTTTAAGGCTCCCGCTGCCCGTGTTGCCATACTTGAGTGTGGTGGCTTCGATGCCACCTCTGGCCACATTACTAATACTATTGTTGTTGTGATTATGGTGCTGGTGGTGATGGTGACCGGCTGCGGCTGCTGCTGCTGTTCCGCTCGAGCTATGCTGCGTTATGGATGCTGTTGATAATGATGGAGTTGTCATGCGTGGTTGTTGCTGGTGGGAGGAATGTTGTTGCTTGTTGTGTTGCTGTTGTTGTTGCTGCTGCTGCTGCTGTTGCTGTTGTTGCAGAAGCTCGACGCGCATTCTACATCTAAATTGATCCCTGTGCAAAAGATGAAAGGAGAGAAAGTTTAGTTATGTTGTTGTAATAGATCAATACTTAGATTATGGCACGAAAGTGTATGCTCAGTATGAATTTTGATGTTGCAGTTCGTTCTATTGTTTATCCAATCTTTCCTATTCTGATATCTGATCAAAAATATGCTTACTTAGTATACGGGCGGATATGCTTTCTTCTGGTTGTTCCAAACTTTTGCACTTACTTATCTTTGGGTTACAGGGTTTTATAACTATAGTTTTTTGTCAAGCCCTGCAAAGTTTTTGAAATCTTATTTTCTTTCATAAAGACAGCCAATTTTGTGGTTACAATAGATTGTTTTGAATCTTTGACCCTACTTGCTCGCTTAAATATTTTCAAAAAATACTCTTTTTCCCATTATCCGAGCTATATGATACAGTCATCCGATTTGGCAAAAATTTTGTAAAATTATGTGAAAGCATGTGAAACAAACAAATATAGAAATTGCAGGTTGCTACCATTAAAAAAAAATACGTTTTTCTAACTAAGACTGTTTTTAAGACCTATCTTTTGTATGGCAGCTATAACATAGAGTTTTCCGATTTTAATAAAACTTGGTAGAATTATGAAAAATCATAGAAAACCTACGATTACAAAGTTTGGATACGTTTCCATTGAAAAGAAAAAAGTTTTTCTCACTAAAACTAGTTTTCCGACCGATTGTTCCTACGGGAGCTACGAGATATAGTCATCCAATTCGGTCGGTTCCGACATATTAGTAGTGTGCAGCAAAAAGAAGACTCTGTGCAAAATTTCAGCTCGATAGCTATAAAACTGAGAAGACAGACGGACAGACGAACACCCTGATCAAGAATATATATAGTTTATGGGGTCGGAAATGAATATTTCTATGCCTTGCAAACTTCTGGGCAAAATTATAATACCCTTTGCAAGGGTATAAAAATCCGGATAAGATCGTCACGTCATTCTTTGAAGTGCTTGACTCTTCTTATCGGAACAACTTTATAATGCATGCCGATATATCTTGGTAGTTTCTATTCCCAACTTTCAAATTTGAGAAATGTAAGAGAAATGTAAATGGATTATGTTACCTACCTATCATCGGGTGAGGTGCGGGTCGGAACGCCAAGCCGCTCCATTCCCGCGCAGCCGGCCGTCTGTACCGATAGCATCTGCAAAGAAAACAAACGGAAAACATATCAAAATTAGTAAGAAAATTAACTTGTTTTGTTGTTAATAAGAAATTTACAATTTCTTAGTCCGCCACCAATGCATCCTGACACCTGGCCACCTCCTCAAACGTTTGAAAACGTTCCATCATTAGCCAACGTTTGCAAATCAAACGTTTCGCTTCGCCATGCTTTAGATCCGCATCATAATCGGTTGATTCAAAGAATTCAATATGGATTTCCATTTGATTTAGATCAATCCCCTTCACAGGCTTAAACGTCAAATGACCCACATAGTTCAGATTGGCACGCATGACCACCGGCTGCTCAATGAACAGCAGCGTCTGAAACCATAGAGATTTCAGTGGTGAATTCAGACAAGGATTACAACTAAGTTTCAATGGGACATGGGCCCGACTAAACTCCACATCGAAATATAGTAGGAAACACTCCAAGTAGCCCTCTTTTCGTACTCTCAAGCGGATGGGCCTATCAATGAGCAGTTCCTCCCTTGTGATCTTCTTCAGATCCAAGCACAAAACACGATGAGCCATGGTCAGCAGTTTGTCACCTTTGGTGCGTGCATAACGTGGCTCGGCCAGGGCATAACGTCGCAGGGCGTTCATATTGAAGCCATAGACACCCAGCCACCAATTACAGCGATCGTTTTTCAACATCTGCTCCGCTGCTCCCAACAGATAGAGAGAACCGAGATCGGGCAGTATGAAGCCATCCTTCTTAAGCCATTTGTCGCGTGCCTGCATCACTTCCAGAATCTCCGATTCGTAGAGCAAACAATGGCCCATCCAATTGCAAACGATGCCATCCACCTTTTCCGGCAATTGTAGGCTATCCATGCGTCCCCTCAGCACTCGTATGATATGTTCATTGTGATTCTCGCGCACCACCAGCTGGGCATAGCAACAGACATGGGAATAGTCCACGGCATAGACCCGCTTGGCTCCCACCTCGGCGGCCATAAGAGCCAAAGTGCCCGGACCACAGCGTAGGACGAGAATGATGCGATTCTTGAACAAATGTTGATTCTGTTGCATGCTCGTTTGAAAGTACTCCATATGCTGCTGATCCTTTTGACGTTTACGCATATATTCCAAATGGGCGTCATAATCATGACGGAAATCAGCCGAGGTCATGCGATTGACTAATTCCAGTTCTTTGGGGACATGCGGTGGGGGAATACATAGTGATTTGACTTCATCTTGATCTTTGGGATCGCCATTGAGTGGGGTCTCTTTTGGTATTGGAGGCTGCTGAGTAGGTGCTGTGATGGGTCTGGCTTTTTCCTGCCTGTAACTTTGTAAGCCGCCGCGTCCACGTACTGCTCCATTCTCCTTGAAGCCATTTTGTGGTATTTCATTTGGTATTGGTGATTCCTGGGCAGTTGCTCTGGCCATTTCCTCCAGGTCCATTTGTATGCCGCCGCGTCTGCGCACAGCTCCATTCTCCTTGAAGCCATTTTGCTGTGTCTCTTTTGGTATCGGAGGTCTGGGCATTTTCAGCCGACTGATTTGTAAGCCACCGCGTCCACGTACTGCTCCATTCTCCTTGAAGCCATTTTGTTGTGTCTCTTTTGGTATTGGCGGTTCTTGAGCAGCTGCTTTGGTAGGTCTACCTCTTTCCTGCAGCTCAATTTGTAAGCCGCCGCCGCCGCGTCCACGAACTGCGCCATTCTCCTTGTTACCATTTTGTAGCGTCTCTATTGGTGGAGTCCAATTATTGGGCATTGTTGGTTTTTGCGGATCAACAAAATTGTGAAAGCCGGACAGGCAGAACTTCTTGGGCTTTTTACGTTGGCCGGCAGAGCGGTGGTTCTTGTTATTGTTGTTAGGCATTGTGTCAAACAAAAAATAGCCGTAAAATATTCTTGGAGAAAAGCTTGATGCCTGGCTTGGTCAAGAGTAAGAACGAGACAACATCAATAACACTTGGTTATCGATAGTAAGCTATCGATACATAAGTGGCAGCGCAAATGGTCTCTTTGGTAATCGTTACTTTTGAAGCAGCTTTGTAACGGTTCCAGCCAAGGGCGGTCAAGCAGTAAATTTCAAGTAGCATGTCGACTAAAATATGTTTGTAAGTCGAATGTTCTCTACATATTGATAAGCTAAGAAATTTTCATACAAATGTACTGCCCCCGTTTTAGCATAGTAAATCAATATCAATTACCACAAAATTTAATTATTTATGTTTTTAAAACAAATTAAAAGTTGTACCAATACACACACGCTTCACACAGATAGGTGAGCAAAGCAAAGAAGTGCAACAACCAGGGATGCAAACCACTCGAAAATAAGTACTGGTTCGGTTCAGTGGTTCGCACAGTTTCTAAACCGCCGGTTCGGTTAATAACATGGTTTTTGGAGTTAAATGAACCGCGGTTTCGGTTCGGTTCAGTGGTTCACAAAGGCACATTATAAATTATGATTTCGGTGAAGTGGCAATTCTACCATTTTTGAAATTTGAATCCTATAATCCATTCGAATATCTTTAAAATCCTTAGAGCAATCTGAAAAGATTATTATGTCGGATTGCTAGAACTCGTCTATCAGTTCCTGGAGGAATGCCCTTATTTATTGGCAGATTTAGTTTGAATTAAGGTTAAGAAGTACCACAGAAAATTGAAAATATTGTCTAATGAATAAACAAATATAGATTGATGACAGGTAATTTAAGAGATAGGCGGGAAATTGCTGAAGTTATATCGATCCTTAAAAGTTATATCGATCCGACAACGCTAAATATGTAGAGGGTCGAACGAAATGTTTGAAAATTATCTTCGGGAAACGATTCAAATTTCCTAATTAATCAAAATCATTGGCTAGAGGAAAGCAATTCCCGTTAAAACTCGTCAGAGAACTGAACCGAACCGAACCGTTTTTATTTGTGGTTTTCGGTTCGGTTTGCGGTTCGGTTCACCAGCGGGAATAAGCGGTTCGGTTCGGTTCAAAACCGGTTCAGCTGCACCGGTTCAGTGCACTCTCTGCTAAGTCGTCACTTAAGTGGAGAGAGTGGCTCTCAGTGATTCTCTCCCTGTAAACTTTACACTGTTAAGTTAACAGTGTAGATCTCACTGCAATTCAACTGACAAGAGAATATGGGGCAAAGCAAGTGCTGTTAAATGTTAAGTGTTAATTTGTTAGATGCTCGATGCTTGTATTTCTACTTGCTTTGAGTGTTTTTTTTTTTAATAAACAAATGCCAAAAGAAAAGGGTATGCAAATTTCGTTAATATTTAATTTGTACATTTTCATAAATTGCCCCCGTGAATTGCTCCACATTCCGTTTTTATCTTTTTGGCCCCTCCCCCATTAGCCCGCACCACACCTGGCGATTGATGTGTTCAAGCAAGCATGACAAGAATGACAAATCTCTGCTGCCCCAACAACAAACAGCAAAGTATTTTCGGTGGCCCGCAAGACTTTGTAAATTATACAAAATATATGTTTGCAAAATGCAATTTGGTACATGAATTGCAGTGCAAAAAAGAAAAAACGAAATTTGAAAATGATGCAAACGTTGTTTACATGAGCCAAAGTTTGTGCTTGTTTTTAAAGGGTTTGTTGTTGTTTTTGGTAATTCGAGTGGAGTAATGGATACATTGAGAGCATAAAGAAAAAAAAAAAAAAAACATAAATTGGGTTAAAATGTTTACTGAATTGGCAATAACCTCATTTTGTGGACCCACACTCTGACGTAAGAGAAATTGGTTGTTGTTGTTGTTGTTGTCCTCTAACTGGCTTTCTCCATCTGTTTGGGTGACATAATATGCGCTGGCTATGCACAGCTGTTGCTCTACATAACATACATACTTACTTACTTACTTAAATACCCCTTCTCCCTACCTCCCTCCCTCCCTCTCACGCTGTAATTGTAATTAATTTTTGCACGTCTCTGCCTGTCTGGTGCGTGCGTCTGGCATAGATAACGGTTATTATGAAAGCTTCTCTCCTAGTTGGAGTTAACGCCTACCCCGTCTGTGGGCTTTGTATCCACACACACACACACACACACACACACACACGCATATTTTAATAATCAAATTGAATTATTCATTGGCTAACGGCGGCAAATAAAATTCGATTAAACACACACACCGCTGCTGCTGCTGCCGCTGCTGCTGCTGCTGCTGCTGCTGCTGCTGCTGCTGCTGCTGCTGCTGCTGCTGCTGCCACAGCCACTGCTGCCACTGCCATTAAAGAACGCCCTGGGTTATTAGCGGCAATTGTGTTTCCCCATTGCGTTGGCAACCGCCCACCTAATATGTCGTCTCTCTCTCCTCCATCTTTTCCATCTTTGTTCTAAATGGTTGCGCGCCGCCGACAAGGCTGAAGCAAAGACGCGGCAGGGGCTCGCTCGCTCACTTTGTACTTATTCCGCGTACTAAAAACCAAGGAAAATGTACTTTTCATAATGAATACGGTGAAGGCTCATTTTGGAGGCACAGTGTTAATTACAGACAAATTAAAAAAAATTTTACAACTCTTTTAATTTGTAAGTTCTTTTGGTTGATGGTGATGCCAGAGTTCGAAAAAAGTTCTCTCCATTTTAAATTGTTGCTAAACTAACCGTTTTTCTTCAAATGAACAGCTCGGTGATATGTGCTTGTGTTGGTGAGCGCTAATTCATCGGAATTTCAAAAGTAGATAAGTACCGATCCTAGTGACCAGGCTAAAGCTAACTGCAGACATAGCAAATAAACTAGAAATTCATCAATTTTGTGGCCACAGGAAACTCTAGAGTTTTGGATTTTCAACTATACTCGATTTTGGTGATATTGGAACTATGTGTTTTTCCAAGTTAATAAATAAATACGATTGCCAGGTGCGAAGAGCAAATTGTGGCTCTTACACCCACCCAAATCGAACTGAATAAAGTAAAATCTAAGCAGCAAAGTCTGCTGATGAACGGTTCGAAAGTACCTCAAAATATCTAAAACTCACAATTACAAAGAATTTTTGGTATTGCGATGATGTTTAATAGTTAAGCCTGTCCATCATAGGGTTATACTTTTAAAATCTGCTGTTATCTTAGGGATGAAATCTATTAATAGGCGAAAGAAGGAAGAGTATAGTATCATTTAAAGCGATAGAAATCCACATTTATTGGAGTGCCTATTGAGAGACAGCTATGTTGGAAAGGGTTCGTCTTTCTGATTGTCAAAGCGTCTTCCTTAACATCGTTCGAACCTCTTGTAACTGAAAAAGGATGCACAGCATTAAGTACTAAAATACTCAAAATAAAATGGTCGGTGGATCGGTGGTGGTGGATTTTGGTATCTTTTAGGTATATATCCCTTTAATTTAAAGATTTTGCTGAAGGATTTAGGTCAACGGTTGATTATAATGCTATAACAAACACAAATCAACAATGATTATTGAGCAAAAAACGAGAAAGCTAAGCTAACTTCATCTGTGCCGAAGTTTTTGTACACTTGCAAGTGCTCGCTTAAATATTTTCAAAAAATACTCTTTTTCTCATTTTCCGACCGATCGTTCGTATGGGAGCTATATGATATAGTCATCCGATTTGGTCAAAAATTTGTTAAATTATGTGAAAGCATGTGAAACAAACAAATACAAAATTGCAGGATGCTACCATTAAAAACAAAAAAGTTTTTCTAACTAAGACAGTTCTTCTGACCTATCTTTTGTATGGCAGCTATATCATATTGTTGTCCGTTTATGATAAAACGTGGTAGAATCATAAAAAATCATAGAAAACCTACGGTTACAAAGTTTGGAGACGTTTCCATGGAAATGAACAAATTTTTTCTCACTAAAACTAGTTTTCCGACCGATTGTTCCTATGGGAGCTATGATATATAGTCATCCGGTCCGGTCGGTTCCGGCGTATTAGTAGTGTGCAGCAAAAAGAAGACTCTGTGCTAAAATTCAGCTGGATAGCTTTAAAACTGAGAGACAAGTTCGCGTAGAAATAGACAGACAGAAGGACAGACAAAGCTCAATGGACTCAGCTCGTCACCCTAATCAAGAATATATATGTGTATATATAATAGCCCATTCCATATGGAAATTTAATGCTTTACTTATTTCCAATATAACAAGATCTAGATTCCAGCATTTTTGATTTATATATATAAAAAAAGACTCACAACTAATTCGAGTAAAATTAGGAATAAATTCTGTTTGAGCTAGAACTTTTTTCTGACTTCACAGTTAGTGTAAAGAAGCTTATTTCTAGGACGCCTAAGGAAGTCCCTGCAACCAAGAACTATCGCTCTTTTACGTAGTTAAGCGCAAGGGTCTGATTCTTCAAACATGCATCGCCTATTAAGCAGCATTCACTGTACTGCAATATGTTATGTTCATTCATAATGTTCATGATTTGTCGTGGGCAAATGAAAAATGAGCCAAGTTAGTGCACATGTGTGTGTGTGTGTGAGCGAATACTGGAGATGTCAGCACAGTCAAGTCAACAATTTGTCAAAGTCTTCATTCTACTTACTCGTGTACTTTACTTTGCCATCAACTTGAACGCCTCTTCGTTTTTGGTTTTTCCCCCCCCCTCCTCTCGTCTCTCTCTCAACCCCTCCCCCCCTCGCTAAGCTAGCTAAAATCTTGAGGCCACAATCTAAAGCCGCCTTAAAATCTTTGGCCGCGCGCCGGCGGTTGGCCTAATGAGCTTTTTGGGCCAAAGCCAAAGAATCCACAAAATTCCATATATGTGGGTGAAGCGCGCGCACGCAAAAGACCACAAAAACCGCCAAAACATTAAGAAGGTAAATCCCGCCTTCAAGGCTAAGTGCAAACTCAATACGCAAAATTCAAAGATAAATACAAGTATAAATGGAAATCATTTAAAGGAAGCACACACAAGGCAGCAACAACAACAGCAACAGCAACAAAGATGATGATGGAGAAATTGAATTTGTCTGGGTCCCATTATAATAAAGACATCATAAAAATTTGGCTAGTGATAAAAGTTGAATGCCAAATGATGAGACCGAGACAAAATTCTGTGAGGACGTGCTGTGCATTTAGACATTCGCATTGCATAAGAGAGAAGGTGGGCGGAAGGGGGGACAAGCAGGCTTAGTTACATAAGAAGACACAATATGGCTGTCTGCCGATGTACTACGAGCTGTTGCTTCAAGGACTTTTGCCAAGTAGCAAGTTGTCTGTCTCCAGAGCCCAAAAAAAAAAAAAAATTAAATAAAAAGAATACCAAGAATTGCTGGCAAAGTGAGGGAAGAATGGAAAAAGCCGGAGGAAAAACTTTCGACACGTTTCTGCTTTACAGTAGGAGAGAAAATACAAAAAAAAAATACGGTACAGTCAGAGAAAACCATTTTCAGTACCTATTTTGTACTGGAATCGAGCTCAAGCCAAAGGAGTTTTATAAGAACAAGAACTTTTTATGGATTCGTACCACATTAGAAGACGATTTTTACACCGCGAAGCAAACTTAATAATGTTTTCAAAAGGTTTTCGTTTGTAAAAAATAACTATAGATTGGGAGAGTGAGCGCTAGAGTGAACGGCTCACATAAACGCAAATTATGTATGCATGTGTGTGTGAACAAACAAACCACATCCTCAAAGAACCTCACGCTTCAAGAGTATGCGAATCACTGAACGTTTTAAGTACTTCGTGTGGGCACACACTGCGAGCGCAGTACCTTAGTTGTTGCAATGGTACACCTCTTTTCAACAAGCAGGAGCTTTTTTAGATAGTTCATATAGCTTGTGTTGACACGTAAATGTTTGCTTCTTGAAGTTTTTGGAACAGCTTTTGTTTGTAGGAGAGAGGTGTAGTGGTTCCGCTTTGCCTTCTACACCTCTTTTCTGCAAGCATGAGCTTTTCAAAACCTTCATTAAGTTTGCTTCACCGAGTAAGTCCAGTCCTTGTCAGCAGAGAATCGTTGTTATTGTACAACAAGCTTTTAAGCTTTATATTCTCTCTCATTTTGTTGGGCCTAGCAAAAGAGAGCAGTTTTTAAAGGCTCTATGCTAGTTCTTCGATATGGGAACTTATCTGCTCACAATGCCGACCTCTGATTGAAGCACATTATAATCCTGAACTATAACTGATTCTTCTTTTGAATCAAATCCAAAAGATAGAAATTAACCAACAAGAAATATCACTCCAAATGAAACAGTATGGACCGTTTATGGACTGATTACGTTAAGGACTGTACTTACAGGATCATGAGAACTTAATAATGTTTTTCTAAATGTTTTTCCCTGTAGGAAACTGGTATAGAGGAGGAAAGATACACCTTAGCGATAGGTTTTAGTTGATCGTGTAAGTCCCGGCACATTAAATTTCCCATATTTTGTTGCCTACTTCTTAGGATTGGCAGTGTAATTCGGTTTCAAACACACTTTCGTCATAAATTTGATATGGTTCCCCAAATATGAAATCATTTCTTTTTCCGAGTGTATTTACTTACGGGTACAGAATGTTCCGGCTCGGTTGGCAAAAGTGTGTTTGTGCCTACTGTTGTTGCTGTTGCTGCTCCTGCTGCGATTGGCTGCTCCTCTGCTGCTGCTGTTGTTGTTGCTGCTGCTGCTGCTGCTACTGTTGTTGTTAGCGGTAGGGCCAGAGCAGATGGAGCTGGGTCACCCGTTACCAAACCAATTCCAATTCCAGTGGGCAACACCTCGTTGTTCTGGTTGCGCCGTCGTTGCGACGACCGTCGTTTGTGCCTTATGCGTCGCGTCGTCGTTGATGTTGCTGCTGCTGCTGGTAATGGTGGGGACGACGCCGATGAGTTGGAGGAGGAGGAGCGTCGTAGTGCAATTAGGGTAATCAATATACCGCCACAGGCCAAACACACAGTTGCACCAAGGGCAATCAGCACTAGGCGACCTGCAAAATGAAAAGTAACGAAATTTTAAATGTTTTGTCAATGGGAAAAGGTATAAAAAAAAGAAACAAATACCACAGGCAGCGGCGAGCAAATGAACAATGAAAGTGCCAAACGTATCTACAAGGTGCGCTCGAGGCGATTTGCCCTATACACTCACACTCACACACACACACTGGCCATTCATACACACATGTGTCTAGACTAGATAGCAGACGACTTAAGTGATATCACTGTGCGCACTTTGTAGCGTTCTACAACAACGTCAATGTGTGTACATATATAGGGTATATGTGTGTGTGTGGGCGAAAACCCGATAAACATATAAGCAAAATAAGGTCTAGCAGCGTAGAGATGTTATTTTGTACTTTGACTGTATACTCTAGAAATTGAGAGTTCTTACAGTGAGTCTTTCAACTTTAATACAAAGCATGGGGATGCACTCGAAAATAAGTACTGGTTCGGTTCTTAACCGCCGGTTCGGTTCAGCTAACTGAACCGAAACAGCGGTAGGTTTAAGGGTTTCTATCAAAATATCCGTAAAGCGAGCTTTTCTTTTTTGATCTAATTCTGGATATTAGAAATTCTCCTATAAAATTCGTCCTAAGGCGATTCACCCTAAAATTAAGATAACTTTTTCTCATTTATGGAAAAATTGTCGGAAACTTTGAAATTTAAGGGTGAACCGCCTTTGGAAGGATTTCATAGGAGATAGTTCTTGTTTTCGGGGCGAATGTTTTCTGAGTGTAGATTAAGTTAGACCAGAATGTTTATTCCAATATTCTGCTGTCATTTTATTATATTATATTTCATATTTAGGCCTGCGTTTCGTCATATTTCGCCTATAAATTTTAAGAGATTTTAAAACAACTAAAATGTTAGCCTACTATATTGTCATGTCGAACTGTGAAAAGTCAGCCCAATATGTTTTGTCTTGTTTGAATGAAAAAAAAATTAGTGGGCTATGCTTTAGAGATATGGAAACTTTCGCAAAATTTTGAAGGCATTCTATCAGTTTGTGTTTGGCCTCAGCATCAAGCAGAACACCTGAATTCACTTATAATATTTTCATTTTCTTTTTTTTAAATTACGAACATTGCTTTGTCCAGAAGTCTATGGTTTGGCTACGAAAGCGTCTCGTTTTGCTTACTCATCATCATTTCGGCTTTTCTTCTTCATCTTCTTATCCAATAATGTAATACCTAGTTTTTCATTTCAGTGAATGCGGTCGGTACACCTGGTTCTGTCCGATTCTTATTATTTATTTATAATAAAGCAAAAGCAAAAGAAAAATGTTTAAATTATTTTAAACAATTTTTAAAAGTTGTATTTGTTTTTTTCAAGAATTTGTTAACTTCCTTTCATAATGGCCCTCCATCAGCTTCGAATTGCGCCGAAGTATTTATACTCTTGCAAGTGCTTGCCTAAATATTTTAAAAAAATACTCTTTTTCCCGTTTTCCGACTGATCGTTCGTATGGGAGCTATCTGATATAGTCATTCGATTTGGCCAAAAATTTGTAAAACTATGTAAAAGCATGTGAAACAAACAAATACAAAATTGCAGGATGCTACCATTGAAAACAAAAAAGTTTTTCTAACTAAGACTGTTTTTCAGACCTATCTTTTGTATGGCAGCTATACCATATAGTTGTCCGATTTTAATAAAACTTGGTAAAATTATAAAAAAACAAAGAAAAGTTACGATTACAAAGTTTGGAGACGTTTCCATTGAAAAGAAAAAAGTTTTTCTCACTAAAACTAGTTTTCCGACTGATTGTTCCTATGGGAGCTATGAGATATAGTCATTCGATCCGGTCGATTCCGACATATTAGTAGTGTGCAGTAAAATGAAGACTCTGTGCAAAATTTCAGCTCGATGGCTCTAAAACTGAGAGACTAGTTCGCGTAGAAACAGACAGACGGACAAAGCTCAATCGACTCAGCTCGTCAGCCTGATCAAGAATATATAAAGTTTATGAGGTCGGAAATGAATATTTCTATGCGTTGCAAACTTCTGGGCAAAATTATAATACCCTTTGCAAGGGTATAATGAAGGACCTGTGACTTATAGTCATTTCCCCAATCTTAAAAGTCTATCGTAATCACAAGTTTTGCATTATTTATGCCTCACAAAATATCAAAGAAATTGCCGAACGATTAAACAGATATTGCCAGCAAATAGACAAGATCAAAGTTTATTACCCAAAACAACATACCTCCACGCCATACAAACGTACATGCATACATACATGTGTACATATGTATGTATGTACGCTGCAGACGAGAGTGTAAGCAACAAAATTCCACCAGACAGTGGCCGATAGAATGGCAGACAAACGGAGGCCGCCTGTCGCGGTCGCAGACCCTGTAACACTCACAGATACAAACATATTTACACAGAGATATGCGAAAGCTTGCGCAACAAGATTTTTACAATTATCAACGGCAGCGACGGCGGCGGCGACGGCGACGCCGCTCACTCGTCGTCTGATATACAGTTACAAACAGAAATGGGCGCGCAATTTCATCAAGGCAAAACATGACGCAGCATTGTAAACGCCCCCCCACACTACCCCCAGGCCACCCCTTTCCCAAGCTTATCAACGTGTAAGTCTGTCTCTCTCTCTTTGGCGATCACTGAATGAAAATGAAATTTCTAGTAATTTATGATTAAAAGAGAAATGTGGCCAGACAGACACATGAACAAATTATATACATACGTTGTACAGGTTTCGAATGCCAGACGGCAATAACAAAAGCAACAAAAACAAGAAACGAAAAACAAAAAAACGTTAATCAACTAAAATTAAAATGTACATACTACTACTACTACAACAACAACAATAAATGTCAACATTGTCTGTCTCTGACTCGTATTTGTTGTATTTGCTGTCTGGCTCCAACTTTTACAACAACAACAACAACAACAACAAGTGGGGGCACTTTAGACTTTTGCGCATTCCCAGCCGACTGTCACTACATTTTTTTTTTATCTCTCCCGCTCTCTTTTTCACTCTGTCTCACTCTTTTTTTTCGTCGCCTCAGGTGAGTCAACCGACTTTATTGTTGTTTTGTAGATAAGTTTTTTTTGTTCAGTCCCAAATACACTGAAGTAATGAGGTGAAACAGCTTAAGCAACAAAAAATAAAGTCCCAAAGTTGGTCAAGACCGTCGTTAAGATACCCTGTACCAGCAGGAGAAAGTGGATGTTTTTTGTAAAACTTTAAAATGGTTTAAGTAAGTGCAAAATAGTACAGAAAATGGAAATAAACAATTTAAAATTGACAAATTTTTGTATTAGGACTATGTCAAAAAGGGGAATGACCGCCTACTGCGCCAGGTATGGAACTTTTTTTTATCCTTTAAGGTGTTTTTAATTAGTGTAAGGTGTTTCAATCGGTGCAAAATTGTAAAGATTGACAAATTTTGTATTAAGACTATGTCAAAAGGGGAATGATCGCCTACTGCACCACGTGTGGAAGTGGAGGAATGACAGCTACAGCTTCATAAGTTATTTTTTTAACCTTTAAAATGTTGCAAAATTGTAAAGATTGACAAATTTTGTATGAAGACTATGTCAAAAGGGGAATGACCGCCTACTGCACCACGTATGGAACTGTAGGAATGACAGCTACAGCTTTATAAGTTTTTATTTTAACCTTTAAAATGTTTTTAATAAAAGTAAGGTATTGCAATCGGTGCAAAATTGTAAAGATTGACAAATTTTGTATGATTACTATGTCAAAAGCGGAATGCCCGCCTACTGCATCACGTGTGGAACTGCTACAACTTCATAAGTAATCATCGACAGATAATTGACAAAAAAAAAACAGAAGATTCCAGGCAGTAATACAAAATTAAGTCAAGCTTCAAAGGATCGACTATCTTTAATGGAGAGGACAGAAAAGCTTTGTGTTCATTCGGCTCGAACCAGACAGAAACTATCTCTCAGTCTCTTTGGCTGTTTTATTGCTTAGTTAATTTCAATTGTTAATACACTTACTTAAGTCAGCAGCGCTTCAAAAAATATGACAACAGCTCATTAAACTGCAAAATTGGCATAAAAAACTTAACTGCCAAACTTAAACTTAATGTAAACTGAGAGCCAACAGGGTACTTTAAGACCCATAAATCATATTTTACATTTAAAACTACTCGTTTTATTTTTTTTAAATGTCTTTTTTTGTGTTCAGCAGAAAGAGAAAGGGCTACTTGACAACTAAATATGTGTATGGGGGGACGCGCACGTGCAACACAGCTAAAAGATAATAAAAAAAAAACCGAAAAACCATTTCAAACTTTTTTTTTCTGCCCCCGAGCAAAATTCCAAGTTAATGCTCTCATCAAATAAAACGCTCAATTTTCGTACAATTGCAATTGATTATTATTAATTCAATGATTATGATGGCCATGCTAATGACAGTCAAGTGCATTTTGGCAAAAATGTGTGCTCCTCCCGGAGAGAAGGCATTGACACCTTAATTGGATGTCAAGGTTAAATGTCGCACAATTTTTGAATGCTCAACTAAAGGCAGATTCTACAATGACAATGATGATACTCGGACCATTTGGGAGGCTGACATTGAACTTGGAAAGGCCACCACCGGGCAGATGCTTAAGTAGAGTTGAGCTGACGTCAGCTGGCAGAAAAAACTTGGCGAAAATTGTAATACTTATTACAACAATGACAGACCAGACCAGACCAGACCAGACAACCCTTTTTATAGGCACAGACTGCACTCGGCAACAGATGTATGCACATATATACCGACAAACAGAGAGTGAGAGAGAGAGACACACACAGGGAGGTAGAGACAGAGAGAGCTTGGAATGCAAATGAAAAAAAATCAGAGACCGCAGACAGCGACGACCTCGCCCAGTCCCAGGCAGCGTCAGATGAGTTTTGCTCGTGCCAGCCCGCCTCGCGTTTGACCTTTAAGCATGGCGAGTGCATTGCAAAAAACAGAAAACAAAAATATACAAAAAAAAAAAAAAACAACAGATTTGGTTTTTTAATCGTCGGCGATTCGGGTGTCTGACTTTTCATAATTGCCAGCGCCATAATTAACGGAAATCACGTGGCGAATTGTGTAAACTCGTTGTCGTATGAGCAACAATTAAATTACGCATACGCGGAGTTGGCTCTTAAAAGACACATTAAATCGGGAAATTTTTGTTAAAATGTGAATTTTTTTTAATCGTAGTATATTTAAAATGCGTCCCATAAAAAGTTTAGATCTACAGATGACATTTGTTACTTTTAAATGGGTAAATTGAAAATGTCAAAGATTTTGGGAATATTTTATCATTTTGTCTATTTGGTTCTTATTTCGACTGAAAGTTGAAATTACATCAACGACATCTTCAATTTCTTTCAAAAGCTTAAAAGAAATTTTTTTAATAAGGCCACACTGCGTATGAGTAATTATTTGTATTATTAATGGTTTCTTTAAGGCTTTAGTCTTCACCCAAAAGCAACAGCTAGGTGCCTTCTATATAAAATTAGTATACTGAGAAGGTAGACTGTAGTTAACAATGCCAAACTATACAAAACTTGGGGAAAATTCTGACCTAAGTATGAAAATAGAAAGAGCTTTATGTACTTACAACCTACATTCTTGGTTTCACACCCATGAATAAGAATGATATTCATGTTAGGCTTAATAAGGGCACAGCTTTTAGGAGAGGCTAGAAGATTTCCCCTTTTCTCTAAGCTATGAAGGATAAATACAGTCCTCTGAAATCCAAGGCTTAAACGGGGATGACACAGACATCACTAGAAAAATTTCAGCATCAACTAATTGGTAAATCTGTCGAAAAATCCATCAAAATATTTAAGTTCCATTTCGAGTGTCTAGTTAAAAGGTGTGTTTTGTTATTTTTACTAAACAAAATTGTTTAGGTGGGTGAATTAACCAATTTTTCGTAACAAAGCAAACCTAAAGATGCTTTTTGTGGCAAACGGTATATGATGGGAATGGTGTTGGTTAGGGTTTCTGTGGGAATCTTGATAAGGAATCTGGTTACTATCTGGCCAGCGCTAAGCACAAAGTTACTCTAGAATTGGAATTTGGTGGGAATGTGGTTGGGTGGGCATACAAATTCTAGTTACAATATGGAGTACATTTTTGCTAAGCCCAGGCTGGATATTAGCTAGATTTCTTTACCTTGGGTAAGGATAAAGAATATAGTAACTAGATTGTCCTACCTTGAATAGGGATGTGGAATCTAGTAACTAGATTTCTCTACCTTGGGTGGGGATAAGGAATCTAATTATTATCTAAAGTAACCTTTTGCTTATCTCAGGCTAGAAAGTAACTAGTTTCCTTATCCCTACTCCTATATAGAGTAACATTATACTTAGATTTCTCTAAGGATTTCTTCATCCCTACCCAATGTAGAGCAACCTCTAGCCTATCTACTACACAGCGAAAAAGAGTATATTAAAAAATAACCATTGGATGATTTCCGGTATCCATTTGGAAGGGATATGTCTCAAATATACTTTTAATCATCCAACGAAACTAAAAATCATCCACAGGATAAGAAAAATAATGATAATTTTGATGATTTTGAAGCTACGCTGAATGACTAAAAGAAATATCCTACCGAAATATATATTTTTTGTGTATATATGAGTATTATCTGGCCTGCACTAAGCATAACCCAACCACCTTTCAATAGAACTACAGTTCTTAGGAGCGATCCTACTCTTAACAAATTACCCTATCATTATTTTGATCTACTTATTTCCAAATGAAGGTATCTTTGGTCTTCGGTCTGGGACAGTAATGAAGTAAGCAGTTGTGAGCGAGAATGAGAAGGGAGAATTTGAAAGCATTTTTTCATCAGAAATAAGTGCGATCTACCGATTTATGGACTTTAAAATGGCTAAAATATATACCAAGCCAGAGAAATAATCATTTTTTTTGGTAAGCCAAGCAACTCTTAATGTTTTCAGCAGCAGGAAGACCACTTTAAGTTCATCTTAGAGACAAAGAGTAGGCACTGGACTAATTTGTCAGCAGTAATAAACTGTCGTTACGGAATATAACTTGATACCTGGCTAAGAACAACCTGGTGGGAAGCTGGTGAGACAAGCGAATGAAATAATAGCGAACTAGGTATGAACCCAGAGGGATCCAAAGATTGATTTAAAATGGTAAGACTGGCCCCTACATTGGACAGACAATATGATAATACCAAAAACTCAAGAAGAAGGACTGACAATCTGTGTTGCTTAATCAAGGCGGAGATTCAATAGATTTGGGAAAAATGGCAAAAACTCTAACAAGAATAGAAACCACACAAATCCAGGCAGAATACAGTGTTACTTGAAGAGCGGGAAAACTCAGCATATGAGCAACAACAATAGGTTTTAAAGTGGTACAGAAAATTTAACCTAAGTAAGAAACAGACAAGTAAACACACTGCCATCGTTCCCATGACCTCTTCGTGGTGTTCTTTGCTTGCTTTTCAATTTCCTGCACCGAAATCTAGCACATAGCTTAAACTGAGCTTGATTTTCAGCATTTTGTGCTTGTAATCGTTTTACCCAAAAACAAAAGATACCTGTGCCAACATCGCCCCATACAAATGAACTGCTGTAGCATTTATAAAATTGTGAAAATTCCATTTCTTTTCTTATAATTTCCACTCAAGTATTTTCCATTGAAAAATGGTTTCATAATTAAGTTCAGTTAGTTGTCTAGACTCTTCCTTCTGCCACTCAGTCATTTTGCCGCTTCTGTCAACAAGGGAAGACAATAAGTCTGCTCTCCTCCCCCCCCCCCTACCCCTGCCCACCCCTCACAGCCTGGCTTTCATAGACTCTGGCTGCAACATTGTGTCATACTTTGTTGATTTTTGCTTTGTTTGTTTGTCGATTTGTTTTTTTCCATTTGCCATTTGGACTTCTGGTTCGCTTCCTCGTCCTCCTTCCTTCTCCCGCCCACACAATATCTGAGAGCTTCTGTTCTGTTTGTTTTTTGGCTTGCAAATATTGATAGAGGCTTCGAAATATTACGCAAAAAATATGAGAAAAAAATACGAACTAAAACTAAAACTAAAAAAAATGACTTTAGAGGCAGATTCACATGTCTTTAGTTGGGCAAACGGCCAATGACTCATTGACCTGGTTTAGGGTTTGTGTCTATGGCAACGCCATGTGTTGTGTATACACTTATGCATATACATATGTGGGTCAGTCGGTGGGCGTGTCTAGAAGGGGGCTTGGAGGAAAAAAAAAAAAGAAGAAAACTAGTTCAAAAATACAATGGAGGGGAAAACTATGTCAACTGCGTGTTCGGCGCCCTAACTGCTTTGGCTTAGACTAGCGTCTGGGCGTATACGCGATGCGACTTGATTACTCATACGCTGCCATAAAATGGCGCACTTTCGTGTACACAACTTATCAATTTGATAAGGCTTTTTCTTCCACCATTAAATTGTTACACAAATTTCATTGTACTCTGACTCCCCGTCATGACGGTGGTCTTTTATCTTTAGAAAACAAAAAATAGAAGAAGAAAAAATGATCCTATCACAAAGGTGAGGCGTGCAAATTGAAAGCCGCGCGTGTAGCTAATTTATGAAAGAAGATGCCCGTTTGGGAACTTCATTCAAATAAAGATTGATTAGTAAGTGCGAAATACTGGTTTACCTAAAGGATGCACAATTATATTCATTAAATACAAATATAGAAAAACAATGGCGCACGCAATGCTCATTAAAATTCTCGTCTGGCGGGGTATTTTAAATTGGTATTTTAATTAAAATACGTAGAGAAACGTACAAATAACACTTGCAAATATTCGCCCTAAAAAGTATTAAACTTTTGAATTAGAACCTGAATGTAAACGTTAATGCATTTATAGAATGCTACAATCAGGTAGATAGTTTTGATTTCAGCCAATTCGAAGCGGTCTCTTTGGGAAATGGGTGAACCGTATCGAGAACCGCAAAAGAGGAAATGCTTCGTTTGGCATAATTAAGATACATTTTATGAATTTGTTAATATTTAACTAAAAGATTGGATATCGAAATATCCGCTCAATGACGGAGGCATGTTTTGTACAAGCAGCTCTAAATAGCTACCTATATTTTTTAGTGCGTTGGCTAAGTTGAGCTACATTGTGCTCATTTCAAGAAAAACTTGAACATTGGTTTGAAAAAATATACAAGAAAATCTTGTTCTTAAGTTGTTAATTTGAAGGCAACTTGTTTTCTGCACAGTTTTTTATCCTCTGTGTAATGTCCGTTTTGAGTTCTTGGTCTGGCAAATCATAGAATAAGCATTGGAGTCTAGGATCTAAGAGCATAGGTTTATAATGGGCACCGAATTCCTTACTAACTCTTTAGCTAGAGTCTTGAACATGTGTTTTAGCCTGGGAATGTTGTGACTCTCTTGCATTATTTCGATCACAAAACTAAAAACGAGAAAGCTCAACTAACTTGCAAGTGCTCGCTTAAATATTTTCAAAAAATACTCTTTTTCCCATTTTCCGACCGATCGTTCGTACGGGAGCTATATGATATAGTCATCCGATTTGGCCAAAAATTTGCAAAATTATATGAGAGCATGTGAGACAAACAAATAAAAAATTGCAGGATGCTACCATTAAAAACAAAAAAGTTTTTCTAACTAAGACTGTTTTTCAGACCTATCTTTAGTATGGCAGCTATACTATATAGTTGACCGATTTTAATAAAACTTGTTAGAATTATAAAATAACATAGAAAACCTACGATTACAAAGTTTGGAGACGTTTCCATTAAAAATAAAAACAGTTTTTCATACTAAAACTAGTTTTCCGACTGATTGTTCCTATGGGAGCTATGAGATATAGTCATCCGATCCGGTCGGTTCCGAAATATTAGTAGTGTGCAGCAAAAACAAGACTCTGTGCAAAATGTCAGCTCGATAGCTTTAAAACAGCTCTATAAATATTGTTTATAGGGTCGGAAATGAATATTTCTATGCGTTACAAACTTCTTTGCAGGGGTATAAAAAAGATATGGCCACTCTTAACTAGTTTTTTTTTATAGGGAAATGCATGTAAAGCAGCGATGTTCACCCATAGCCCCCAAGGTGCCGAACACTTTAGGCCAGCGATGGGCAAGCCCTTGCTCTTTTTGCTCCCATTGCTCCCATTACTCCCAAGAGCCACACACAGATTCTTTAAAAACTGCCTCGTCATGCACACGCTGTGTGCATGACTTGCAAAAATTTTCTCGCTTCGAAGCAAATCCAACAACAACGCCAGGCAGATGCGATCACAAGCTACGCTTAAAAATGCTACGTCATGCACAAGCTGTGTGCATGACTTGCGAAATATTTTATTGTTGTTGTTGGACTGCTCCCAAAATCAAATTTCGTGCGCACCGCTGCTTTAGGCAATTCATGCCGAATGCTTGCCGAAGTAATGCTTCAGTGAGTGTCCGAGAGAGACAGAGAGATACAGAGAGCCTCTCTTCTTGAACATCGCTGATGTAAAGCAGTGTTCCCTAAGAAGAGAGGCTCTCTGTCTCTCTCTGTTACAAACATTACTTCGCCATGCATTCGGTGTGAATTGTTGAAAGAGTTGCAAAAAGAGGTTTTAATAGGCATAATCAAAAGAGAAAAAAAAAATACAAAAAGCTACTTAAAATATTCGAAAAAAGGCAAACTGTTTTCAATTTCATAATAAAACGCCATAAGTTCATTATGGCCAACATATTAACCAGGGACGACTCCAGTGTCAGGGCCCAAGATTATTTTCGCTGATGACTCAAATTTTGAGTTTATTAAACCTACCATAAACTCGATACTTCAACACAAACTTCTAACAAGAAACCAAAACCAAAGAAACAAAAACAACAACAACAAAAAACCCTCTTCAGTTCCAAGAAATTTTCGCATAAAATCATATAAACCCACACTTCCCTTGTTAACATGTAATATAGGGTATGTGGGGCGGGGGGCAAGGCAATCGATTTTGCAAGTAAATAAAATACGAGCTTTTGGCGGCTTCTTTTGAAGTCTACCCTGTCGCTGTCAATGTTGTTGTTAATGTTGTTGCTGATATTTTGTAATCCAAGTCGATGCCCAAACTGGGACGTTCGTGTGTCGGGTACATGAAAGATAATTATCGAAGGGAGGGGAGGAAATGGTGAAAAAAAATAAAGAAAAAACCGAAAACAAAACCAACTCTATGCTAATTGCCGTTTGTTAAATTTATGTGAATTCAAGACGAACCGCGTCGGGTTGAGCCATTTATTTGGGCGGTTTTTCTATCTCGGCAAAAAAAAAAAACACATTCATCTCTCGGTGTTGGTGCAAACAATAAATTTTGTTTGCAATCTGCTGTCCCGCTCTATTGTTGCGCTACAAAAAATATATATAAATAAATAAAATACAAAAAAAGAAAGAAAAAAAACGAAGGAGAGGCAGACAATGTAAAAGCCAGACGCCGACTATGCAATTTTTTGTCGAGCATTGCACAAATCCAAACAACAACAATAACATATGACTATGTTTTTATTTTTATTTCGTTCTCTTTTGTTGTTGTAGCTGCTGTTGTTGTTGTTGCTGTTCTTTTTTGTATGACGCGACAATTTGTCTATCTATTTTTAACTAGCTTTGTCTCACTCACACACAGTGTCCGACATTTCTTCTCTATGTATGTATGTGCACAGCCCCCTCCCCCCAGCAACCCCAACCCCCTGCCGGTTCGTCCATTCAGTTTTTCAACAATTTATTTTCGAGGCCTATATGAGACATGTCTCCCCCGGCCCCAACCCCCCCGCCGACGGCTCTTTTCGCGTAGACTTTTGCAGACATTCAATGTTCAGGAATTTTATTTTGATTTCCATGTGTGAGTGTGTGTGTGTGTGCGTGCGTGTGTGTGTGTGTTGTGTTCCGTTGTTTTCGTATTTGAATTTAAATTTTCTATAACATAGGAAAACACGTGGAGTTAACCTCCACCCGTCCCACTTGCCCCTTCACATTATTGTTGTAATCAGCAATCGATTTGAGGTTTGATTCATAATTTCGTTGCCTTTTTGTTTTCTAGTTGCTATTTCACACGTGTTCCAGTCAATAGCAATCAGACAATGGCCCAGACTTTTGGTAAGTGAGGTTAACACACACTTGCGATATGAACTAGACTCTTGATATCGATAGGGATTTCCCTGGAAAAAAACTACTACATTAAGTGCAATGGTTTTTTCCAAGAAATGAGTCAATTATGAATTGATAACACATTTTACTATGGGTTTTTTGGGTCATTCACACTTTTTGTATGGAAATGAAATCGGAACTGTGAATCAGTCAGAATCAACTAACAGGGTTTACAATATTTTTCGTAAGTAACACGTTGCCAACTATGGAAAATATTGACGAAAATGAATTGTAGAGCCCATGAGATAGTTTTGATTAAATTATAAATTAAATCTAAAGACTAACATGACGGTTCCTCAACCCAAAAAGTTTTGGAAAGCTCCAGTTTCAAACCAAAAATGACCATTACAAAAATTTAAGGTTTAAGGTTTATTGAAGACTAATAAAAATAAGCAGTTTTAGAATATTTTTAAGCCAAAAAATTGTTCGGATCTCCGGCTCGCTGGTTCGAACCTTAATTTTCTAATGGGTCGAGGTTTTTGGGAGAAGTAGTCGGTTCGAGCCTTGGTTTAGCCCATATATTCATCCAAAAAAGCAATACATCTATTTAGTTACTAAATAAATTTTAATTTTAGTAGTTAATTTAATTCTATGTGTTCTTAAAATCGCTTTCGATCTAAGAACTACTCAAATTGTAGGGGAATCGGCTCGATTTTGGGTCAAAAACTGTTTTTAGAAGGCTAGGGAATATGAAACACTGTGCCGAAGATTTTATACCCTTGCAAGTGCTCGCCTAAATATGTTCAAAAAAATACTCTTTTTCCCATTTTCCGACCGATCGTTCGTATGGGAGCTATATGATATAGTCATTGGATTTGGCCAAAAATTTGTAAAACTATGTAAAAGCATGTGAAACAAACAAATACAAAATTGCAGGATGCTACCATTGAAAACAAAAAAGGTTTTCTAACTAAGACTGTTTTTCAGACCTATCTTTTGTATGGCAGCTATACCATATAGTTGCCCGATTTTAATAAAACTTGGTAGAATTATAAAAAAAACATAAAAAACTTAAGATTACAAAGTTTGGGGAAGTTTCCATTGAAAAGAAAAAAGTTTTTTTTCACTAAAACTAGTTTTCCGACCGATTGTTCCTATGAGATATAGTCATTCGATCCGGTCGGTTCCGGCATATTAGTAGTGTGCAGCAAAAAGAAGACTCTGTGCAAAATTTCAGCTCGATAGCTTTAAAACAGAGAGACTAGTTTGCGTAGAAACAGACAGACAAACGAACAGACGGACGGACAAAGCTTAATCGACTGCTCGTCACCCTGATGAAGAATATATATAGTTTATGGGGTCGGAATGATACCCTTTGTACCCTTTGCAAGGGTATAAAAACATAGTTTAGCCTTTGCTTTTTTTAATCATTGAAAAGGCTTTGGAATCGAGGACCTCAAAAAGCAGACTTTATTATGGGTGAGGATTTTTTAAGTAGTTCTTAAATCTATTTTAGGATTTTTATTACACTTTCCCGTCCATTTTGGCTGAACCGAACCGAAGTTTTAAGTTGGGAACAGATTCGGGTTCAGCTTTTATGTCTACAGATCTTCATTTCAAATTCGATTCTATGTTGTGGTGGATTTTTTGTAGATAGAAATCGTTGGGTGCGCCTCAGTCTACTTTTAGATAAGGAAATTTCCCTTTCATGCTGACTTGCTCTTATAAAAACCCAAAAATTAATGTTAGTGTAAGCTGAGAGTGCAAAGGGCCACTCCGTGCCCATTGCAGCATTTTTCATTAAACAATATTCACAGGACGAATAACAAAATCTAACTTTTTTCGGTCTTGTTTGTTCTTTAATACTTAAACACTTTCTTGACGAACTTTGGCACCCCCCCCTTCCCCCCAAATATGACGCATTTCTTTGCTCAAATTAACTTCCTTTTTTCCCACCCCTAACGCTTCCTGTCCAATACAACACGCCGAGAGGGCCATACCCTTAATTATAAATTTTTTAGAGCTTGTGCCTAAAGCTCTCGGGTGAAAGAAAGAAAAGCAAAAAAAAAAAAAAAGAAACAACTTTTCAATTAACGTTAACGGCGACATCGTCACTAAAGCAACCACGCACGAGTCTCAGACTCTGGATATGGTTACGACCCTGACTTGCCACATCAGGCCACTTGCTGTTTGCTGGCTGTCTGCACACACACTGTGTGTGGTCTAAAAGAAAGAAAAAAAAAATAAGCCAGACAAAGTCAACGGATGCCAAACAGAAGGGTAGAAACAGCGGCAGCGGCAGCGGCAGCAGCAGCAGCAGCTGATAAGCATTCAGTTGGGGCCTAGAAACGGAAGCCGGAGCACTAATGCTTGATAGACGACAGATCGGAGCAGACACTTGACTATGGACTCAACTCGACTTGACACGACTCGCTGGTATATCAAATATTCCGGCATTCCTGTCAGTCATTGTTGGCAAGTTGTTATTCTCGGAATTATGTCTCGAGCGTCATCAGCAGACCCAAAGGAAGCTACCTTTATGTGTTTTCTTCAAAGGTAGCCACGCCTCTGGCCTACATACACACTCAGACACACTCACAAACTCACATGTTAGCCTCCTCCCCAAAAACGGTCTGGGGTTATAGGTGCCTTCATCAATGATTTATTTGCGTTTCGCGTGTAGAGCGTACATGTATATGTATGTGTGTGGAATCCTTTTTCATTTTTTGAACCACTTCCTGCTTTTATGGCTTGGCTTTTGGGGCTTTCGTTCGTACTTTATTAAATGTAGGTCAATAGGAATTTTGTTTGTTGTCTTTTTATTGTTTGATATTGCGTAATATTAGTTCTTTTGAGAGTGAGTGGTTAGGAATGTGTGTGTTTGCATTCTCTTTTTGTGTATTTTTAAGATACTTTATGCTCTTTTTTTGCGCCGTTTGAGAAACACCTGAAGCAGTCATATTCAGGTACAGATTGTGAGTAAATTTCGTCTGAATTGGGCGGATTTCAAAGAACTATTCTTTCGATATCAGGAAATTATATAGATATTTTAAGTTTGAGAGCAATTTACCATCTTAATGATCTTTTAAATCCCTTCCTAATAGCAAGTTGGCCTTACCATAGGCCACTTGGCTATGTTTTCAGCTGTTGTGAAAGAAGTTCTCAAATTTTGCAGCTAGTTAAGTAATTTTTTGAATAGTTTTATGCCTTTAAGTGGATTTATTAGGAAATTTAAGGCTACTTAAAATCAGCTTGGCATTCCCTTAAACGGACCTAAGAAAATTAGCAGCAATTTTATCAGCATTTTAGGTGGTTTTTCAGTGTAGAACTTATTTTAACATAAGTTGATGATATTTTGAGAATTTTTAAAACAAGATATGCAAACTTAAAGCGCATTAGATCAATTAACACCGTTTTGAGCTACTTTCAAACAAGTTGTCAGCATTTTATGACCTTAAAATGTAAGATTTCGACAATTTAAGCCTGTTTGAAAACGGATTGGCATCCCCTTAAACGGTTTTAGGCAAGTTGGCAGTACTTTTAGCTATATTCTTGCAGGTGACAGCTTTTAAAAAAATGCATGCATAAGATAAGAACATTTTTAATGTTTTTTATACAAGTGGACAGCGCTTTCGATTGTCTAAGACAAATAGCTACTTTTAACAAGCCTTTTTGAAAACAGGTTGGCATTCCCTTTAACAGTCTTAGATATATAAGCAGCATTTTAAGCCACATTCTATACGATGGCCCATGAACCCATTGAGAACATTAGAAGCCTTTTTTCACGTTGGTTAAGACAAGCATAAGCTTAAAAGCTTTCTAAAAACCAATGTACATCACTTTAGAAACATGAAGTTCTCTTTTAGCAGTGCCAATAAATTGATTGGAAAAACCCCTCAGCTACATTTCTGCAAGTTGGGGCGTCATAAGGCTTAATCTAAACACATTTGAAATCATTTTCAAGCAAGTTGGCAGCCCTTATAGTGGCTTCATTCAGCAGATAGTTTCGATTTGCGATGTACCCGCTCAAAGTAGTGATCACTGGTAAAGAAAATGAATCGAACCAAATGATAGATTCAATGGTGAGAGCAACTACCGATAGCTGACCACCTAATCTGCCAGCATTCATATTGAAAGTTTCACTGTGAATTACCCTTACCGTACCAAAAACTTCCAAAATAACTAATGGTTTGTATAGTTTTTGGTATTGAATGAGCCATTAAGTTGACCCCCAACATAGCTGGGACTTAAGAACTAATATTTATCTTTCTTTTTCTTGTAGCAGTTGTTGTTTGACAAATGAATTTAATGGACTCACTTATTTTCCATCAATATCCGTTGACCATTACATAAATTCAGATGTTGAAGCTTACCTGTAAGCAGACGAAAAGAAAGAGGAATATTAATTCTACCATTTAGCTTAAAAAAGTTTGTACAAAAGTTCAGTAATATTAAAAAAAACCCCAAAAATATGGAAAATATGGGAATAATAATTATTTTTATAAGATTATAGTTCCCTTTATTTTGTATCGCCTCACTTGGTGGTACTTGCATTAACGTCTAACCCCCCCAAAGCTCTGCTTTAGTAGTCACTTCGTGGGCAAAAAGTCAAAAAAAAAAAAAGAGAAAAAAAAAAGCAAAATTCATCTGGTTTGTCCAGACACAACATTCCACCAAAGTTGTTTGTCGCTGCGCCATGTCTGGTCTGTTTCGTAGATTTGCTAATCATTGTGACGCCTACACGCGCACACATACACACGCACAGTCGTAAAGGCAGCAGAAGAAGCGGCAGCAGCGGCAGCGGCAGCAGTGAGAGAAGGCAGACAGTCGGACGTTTTTGATTTACATACCAGAGAAAAGACTGGGGCGACGTAGACGGACCTATTTGTATTACATAATCAACGGCAGCAGCCGCAGCAGCAGCAGCAGCATCAGCCGACTAACTTTTGTCAATGAATCTTGCCTGCCGCCTCCTTCTTTCTCTCTCTCTCTCTCTCTCTCTCTCTGTCTGGCATGTATCGTTAGACTCTCTAAGTAAGTGAATTTCACTTTTGATTGCATTTATAATGACTAATGCGCTCTCTCCTAGTCTCGAGGTCTCGAGATCGCTCGCACTCCTCCCCCGTGTGGCTGCTCTTGAGACGTCATCGCTCAAGTCAAATCAAAATCACACAAAGGCCGCATGTCACTCGATTAGCGTTTGAACCGATGCTTCGCTCGTCTGTCCGGCTTTAGTTTTGATAAGGGATTTCACATTAGCATTATGAGATTTCAGAAGAGGGCCCAAAGCCTAGTCAGATAGCTAAAACGCAAAGACGCAGATCGAAAAAATCAGACACAAAAACAACAACAACAAAAAATACTACTTATTTATACAAAAACGAAAACAATGGAACAAACGACAAATACAAATGGCAAGAATGAAAAAAAAAAAAAAAAATAAAATAAAAAAACCAACTAAGAGAAACAGCAACTGAAACGAAATTCAGACTTCGACCCAGACATCAGGCCCGATTCCGATTGGAGTGAGTGTGTGCGTGTGTGTGTGTGTGCGTGTGTACGAGCATTGCGGGTGTGTGAGTAAACTTGATTACGGGTTGTGCTGTTTCGTTTGTTATAGCTAAAGGTAGGGAGGTAAATACACTTTGATCTGCATTTTGGTAACAAGGAATACATAGCGAAATTGCCATTATCTTTGATTTAAAATAAGTCGCAACTTCTTTTCATAAACAAGCTAGAAACTCGTCATTTATGTGGAGAATTATACATGCAAATTATGGAAATCCCTTTTAAGCTCTCAAATAAGTAAAAATATTAACGAATTCCTGTTCAGTTCAGCTCACAATTGACTGAAATTAGTTCTTAAAAGTTCTAATCTAACACAATGACTTTACAGAAACTATGCCCAGCATTTAGAATAAGTAATTTGAATTCTCAAACCTTTTCAATCTACTGAAAATAGTTCATAATTCTCTAACATCGTTACCCATTTTGGAGTGAGTAATATGAGAGTTTTTAAACAAGTTTTTGAACGAGTTTCGAAACGGAAAAGTATTTTAGTTCTTATTTCCAGCCTGCACACAAGTTTTTAGCTGAAATATTTGATAGGTTATTTCTCTGATCCACTTTTAAAACGGTTTTAAGTGCTTTCCAATAGGTTCACAGATTAGACACATTCTTAAAATATAACAACCATATTCACATACAGTGAAATTTGAATGAAAATCGGTTCAGCGGCTTAAAAGAAACATAAATTCAAGTTAATACATGATCTTCTCTTTATATATTGCACCTTGGGACAAAATAAGTAAGACTTCAATTGAAAAGTTTGGTTTTCTTAAGCATAAAATTACTCTCTCTCGCACAGTAAAAGCCAAGCTTCAGCAAAAAGTGTATTTCATGTTGTTGACCTAAAAGTCCATTATTGTAGCGCAAGATGCATAAAATCACGCATACACACTAGCAGTTTAGTGACACAAAAAATGTGTTTACTAAGCAACGAGTGCGATTAAATAGGTGAAATGTTTGAGGGAAACTCTCCTTTTTTCTTAAGGCCTATTTAGGGAGTTTTGAAACTCCCTAACAATGTTAAAGGACTTATTTGATCTTCTTAAGGAAATAAGGAAAGTTAAGGGTCTTTCATAATTGTTAATATTTATATAGAAACTACCCGTTGAGTGGATGATGAACCAAAAGGATTTCACTTCACAATGAAATCGAGTTGATTGGATTGTCTGCCACCTGGGATTGAACGGCAACGATGTGTCGTACTGCTGATTTGATCGGAAAGACATGGAAGGAAGAAATGTTGGCTGATGATTGACGGGTTTAAATGTTATAAAAAGGGCAACAAATCATACTAAATGACTATATCAATCCGGCATAGCCTAGTAGTTCGACCCTTAATAAATCTTGCGCTATCGATTCCTTTTCAAAAAGTGATAAAACATCATTGCTCTGAAGCTCTTTACTGTTTACGTCTTAGAACTCGTCAGTGATTTGAACCGAACCGTTTTAAATTGTGGTTTTTGGTTTGGTTCAGAGCCTGGTCAAATATTTCAAAGAAGATTCTCTGGCGATAGTGTAATAGCTAAGCAAATACTTCTAAATATGTAGAAAATGATTTTTTCTTTGGCGAAATGGGATAGGTTAAATAGAATAGGACAGCTGACTATTTAGAGTAAAATATGTGAACCGTAAAGGCAGCTTAAGGGTATTCAGAGCTCGTTATTCCCATCAAATGAAATCTAGCCCAACCAAACTGAATTCACAGGTTTTTGGTGCTGTAAAACCTCTATCAAAGATTGTAAGTTTTGATAGTTACCCATGGTTGTTTGGGTCAGTCAATGACCACACTTATAATGGACACGTGATTATCTGTAGGAATCACGGCAATTAATGTCTTATCACCTTTTTAACAGTTTCCTGCAATTCGAATGCAATTTCGGTTGCATAACCTTGGTTTTTCATTTTAGTCATGTGGATGATGCGGGACAATGTTACGTCGACAGGTGCTTAGTCCAAATAAGATTGATAAGATTTTTTTTGATGTTGTGCCAGAAGCGCAGACACAGAAGCAATTCGAGTCAGTCAGGTTGATAAGCAGAAATAAAAAGTACATTAAAAAAAAGACCTTGGTTTCGGGTTGTCGTCAGCTGTTTAATTAGCTTCAGCTCACTTAACTGAAAAGTCGATTTTTGGTTCATACGCAACATAATTTTCCGCATTTTTCCTGCCACAAATTAAAGACCATCAAGTAATAAACTTTCATTGAAGCATCCAAATTTTTGGCGTATGCGTAACATTCTTATGCTATGAGCTCAACTCTTTACGTTAAAAATCTAATGGGGGGAAAAGCCCATTTTACTATGAGCATATGACAAAAGGAGAGTGGAGAGTTTTGTGAGGTGGGGGGCGGGCGGTGTTAGGCCAGGTAGATGGCAAAAAAGCAAGACGACAACGCGAACACACACATACAAACATATGTATGTACGTACACATATGTAAGAGTGAGTATCTATGTGAAAGGCACAAAAAAAAAAACGAGTAGAAGAAGTAGAAAAACTGAGACGTGTGTCTGTGGAGCGTAGCATAGCCAAGAGGCAAAAAGAGCTAGCTCTGGCTTACGCACGGGTTCATTGAACGGAAGTGATTTGCCTACTCCTCCAGAGAGAAAGAAAGAGAGAGAGGGAGAGATGGAAAGAGAGATAGTTAGGGAGTGTGAGAGAGTGAGAGGAGTAAAGAGTTTAAAGCGACTTTGACTTGGTCTTTGGTGTTTTCTATGCTGGGTTTGTTTTTTTTTTTTTTTCGTTCTCTTTGAAGGCATTGTTTTGCATTGAAGATGCACGACTTTGTGTTGGCTATAACCACCAATCAACCTTAATTAAACTTGGCTTAATTTACAATAATATTGACTTAACTGATCGAATTTTATTTTAAGTGTAGGAACTTTTTTGTCCTATGAATGGTAAAAGTGATCTAAAGAGTGCGATAATTTATTTTAAAGTTTCAAATGATATTTATTATTTGGTTAAGATTTGATAAGCCTGGATCACCAGTTTTCTACATATATTCTATATTCTATATCGCGAGTTCCCAGGATACGAGCTTCAAGTACTTCGTACTACCTTTAAAACTGGTTGTAGACAACTATTCCGATCCTTAATCGGATTCTAGTTTATATGAGCTAGGTATAATACTCTCTGAGTCTTTTGGTAGGCTCCCTTACTTCCCAATTAAGAATATTCTTAGATGTGCTCTGATTACTTCTCAACCATTTCGATCTATCGACTATTTTTTGTACATAAGGGGCTCAAAGAGATTAGTTAGTCTCTTAAGGTTAATTCTTGAAATTCAGTTAGAATTAACCAGCCAGTTTCGGTTTTGTTGCTTTAAAACATGTATAAAAGCTGGAAAAGAATCGTAAGCTGAACAGCTGCAAAACTGAACCAATAACCGAACCGGCAGCCCATCAAATATGCTGAACCGAACCAAAAACCACTCAACAAATCGGGTTGGTTTATTTGTCCGACATGTTTACTTCTTAAAGCGTCTTCCTTCAGATGATGAGATTTGTAAACCTTAGAGTTTTAATCTTTTCTTCAAGTTTTTCACGAATTTCGTTCAGTTTCGTTCATGAACCTTTTAAAAAGAAGTCCACTTATAAACTGTTCTGATACTTGACGATGTCGGACTTATATAGCCTTTATCCCCTAGATTTGTGGCAACCGTTCACAGACCCCTTAATATACCTGTCATCCTTCGTCCCTGGGAAGTTGCTAATTGAATTGCGAGAGTATTTGATTTCCCCTACAAGAGGATATTCCCAATATTCTGTACAATAGCAGTTCTAAAAGGATTTTAATGTCATTCTCCCTTCCTTGGAAGTTGCTAATTGAATTAAGAGTATTAGATTTCCTTTACCAGCAATATTCTCAACACTCGGTACGATAGGAGGTATTAAAGGATCTTAAAGCTATTGAAATGGTTTTAAAAGTTTACTTGATCATAATATTCTGAGTTTCCAGTTCCAAAACGAGTTTTTCTAAGTTAAAATTATTCCACAGAGCCCAACCGAAGCCGAAGATTAGCTAGTTTCAAAAGCCAAGTAATGAAACGAACCGGCGAATAAAGGGCTGAGTGAAGCACTTTGTCACTTTGTCGTGGAAAACCAGTCATTGAAATACACCGAAGCATTGTCTTCTGATGTTTTCGAGGCTGTTAAGTTTATTTGAACGTTAGGTTTCAATTGGTTCCATGGGAAAGGGATCTCTATTTCAACTCGTAGATGTCTAAAAGCGAATCGAATCCATGACTCTTTCTCACAGCAGGCACACACATTACCCGCTGCACCACACCCGGCCGATGTTATTATTTTGACACTCTAGGGTCTTTCATTCTGGAACGGCTGGCAACTTTAGTAAGCTCAGTTCCGAAAACATTAATAAAGTCTTTAATAAAAGACCCCTCATATAAAATAAGTTGTTGATTTTGTTTGTAAACATTCGTTTTATGCACTAGTACAGGCAATATAACACCTTTAAGCCATTTCTATATGAATAAACTGGCTACGACCAATGAATTAAAATCCTACAATACCTTTAATGGACAGGTGTTGTGCAGCAGGTAGTGTGTGTCAATTTTATTTTCTTTAATATCTTTCGAAATGTTTAAAATTTTACTTAAAAATTGGATCTGTAGAATTCACCATGTTATTCGAAGTTATGGCTAACAGTAGAAAAAGCAATCTTTCAAAAAGACCAACAAATGGATCTTCTATATGTTAATAACAATTTCCCAATAAGGGATTGATTTCTCATCTTCTAAATAAACTTCCAAAAATCTAAGCAATATGTTGGCTGCCCAAATTTTTGCTCTTGAATATACGGTTTGAAGTCGCTGTTTCATAAATAAACATTTTTAACACATATTGGCTAATAAGAGTCCTTAAGTTTTTAAGTGAGACTTAGTGAGTTTTAACTGAAGAAGCCTCAAAAAAAATCTCCATGTAAGGAAACACTCGTTTAATTATTGATATATAGATGTCTTTTTCGAAATATAATTGCTTTAACCACAAAATCTTGCATCTGTACCCCAAACTATCACCATAGATTGTCTGTATAGCTATTTTCAATCAGTCAAATCCAACCTGTTAGAGTGTAAATGCAATGGTGTAATCCAAAACTAGATTTTCACATATTAAAATTCAGTTAATGACCATCAGAATTCTCCATAACACATATAAAAAATATATAGAATTCAAATATAATATTTTTTTCAAATATTTTTTGAATTCCCGCAGCTAATTTATTACAAAAGAATTTATGACAGCCAGCAAAAAATATTAAAGGGTTTTAAAAGCATTCAAGAATGCTTTAAAACAAATGTTTGGTTTTTTTTTTTTTTTTTGGTATTTGTTCATATCTATAGATCATGTTATGTGGCCATATCTTTTCTGGTCTGGTTGAGGCTGATTTGAAAATTTATTGCATTTATGTGGACAGTGGACAGTTTTGACTGGATTTGTTTTTCAACACAAATATTTGCCGTGTGTGTGTGTGTGTGTGTTGACAGGAAGTCGCCAGAATGCGATTTATAGCATCAAATGGTGTGTGTGCGAGTGTGTTTGTGAGCTCACCTGTTTGTTTTTGTTGGGTTTGTTTGTGTTTGGTTTGAATTGAATTTTACAAATTATTTAACTAAATTAATTTTAGAATTTATTTAGGATTTAGGCTAGATTTATCCTAAAATTTCTTAAGCACTTTTACACTTGATCATAATTTAGCTAAGCAACACTTGTTATTTATTTATTTATTTTATCAAATTTCTTTATGTTGTATATTTACAGCTTTTGGTGAATTATTTATTTTTTTTGTTATATTTTTTTCTTTCTGCGGCGATTAGGAATGCTTTGAGTACAGGAACGCTGGCTATGTATGTGTGTGTGTGTGTGTGTGTGAGTAGATGTGTGTGTAGCTGTATCTATAGCTGTATCTTCTGTTTATATGTATATATATATATATTGTAGTTGTTGTTGTGGTTTGTGCTTTTGGTTTTTGTTTTCACATTTCGGTTCTTCTTTTTGCGTAGTTAAATATTGTTTTAACCGAAAAAACTAGGGAAAAATGGTGGCTTGTTTCTTTTTGTTTTTTTTATACATTTGTTGTGTCGCGACAAACGAAACGAACTGAAACGCACGCAAAGTTACACTGCGAGCAGCAGATACGGCAAAGATAGCGGCAACTGGCCAGATACAATACAAAAAAGCGGTTCTCTCTCTCTTCCGCTCGCTCTTTGGCCCGCTCTCTCGGCGGAACGTGCGGCAAATGAAACGCCAAGCTTTTTGCCAGCCAGCCAGCACCACAACAACAACAACAACAGCAATGGCAAAGACAAAGCTGCTGCTGCTACTGCACAACGCCGGCGTCGGCCATGACGTAACGGCAACCATAGGCAGCGATGCTACGTTGTTTATTTATTTTGATTTTTTTGTGTGCTGGCTTTTTCTGTTGGCTTAACATTTTCGATAAGGCACCACCAGACACTCTTTAATTGTATTATTTATAAATATTTTCGGGCTTCAATTGTTATGGCTATTAAATTGATTGTTGTGTTTTAGCAAAGTTCTTTTGTTTTTGTCAGCCGCGCACACACCAACACACGTCCGAAAGGTTTGAAAGTTTCTTGCGATTTGCGAGCTTCAACTGAAAAGCCCAAGAGCCGAGAGCAGCCAAGAGCAACGCAGAGAGCATGCGCAGGGGAAAGAGCGGCAGCAAGAGAGACCAACTGTTATAAGGCTGTTAAGACAGCTGAGTGTTTAACAGTCCAAGGAAATGCAGTTGGCAGAGCGAGCGAGAGCGAGAGAGAGAGAGAGAGAGAGAGAGAGGGGGTTGCATTTTTAATTTATTTAAATATTTATTCGTACATTTAGCTAAGCCAACCAAAATGAATTTCACTGTCAAGCTGTCTGGAGCCGCCGTCTAAAGTTCAAGAAATTAAACCGTAAACGGAAAAGGGCAAGGGGTGAGTGGCTGAGCGGGGGTCTGTCTGGCAACCGCAAGTTAATTAAATTTATTTATGCAGCTCGTTTTTTTTTTGTTTGTGGTTTTATTTTTAATCACATGAATCACATGTGACAATTGCCTTTTTTTTTTAGCAACCCGCCCCCGCTTCCCCCCCGTCCAACGGGCCGACGACACCTCTATCTGTTTGTGCTAATTAACATTGTCTGGGATCTCCAAGCTAAACTCTAAAAACGTATGCCAAATGTCTGGTCAGACGACCTACCTGCGGTTAGACCCACCCCCCCCCTCCCACCCCTAACACCCCAAACTGGCACTTGGTCTCGTCTCTGTCTGTGTTTGCTTTTGGCACACAATGAAATAACAAAAAAAAACAAAAAAATACAAAATAATACATGCCATATATTTTTGGGAAAAACAACAAAATATTCGCACATATTGTGGCTACAATTTTGTTTATGTTGATAATTTAATAAGTGCACAGAACCTGACGTATGTCGAATCGGAAATTGTGTCTAGCCCCCAAGGCAACTTGTTGGGGCTGCTGCTGTTGGTGGGCCACCTGGGTACCCAATCACTCGATCGATCGATTCTGGGTGGTGATCGTCGTCGTCGGCGTCGTCGTCGGTGTCGTTGGTGTCGGCCCGCCAAGGCTGTGAGCTGTCTGTCTGTATTTATAAATAAATTGTTGCAAATAAATAAAATACATATGTAGATAGACCACAACACATTAGTCGTACCTGCAATGCAATTTATCGTCGTCAGGCGGTAAGCAGTTTGTAATTAAAGGCGCACGTGTCGTATACGTAATGCCCGACCATTCCTTTAGTCACGAATCTCTACTTCTTCTATTTGCGAGAGACAATAAAAAGGTGCGCATTGTGTTATGCAAGTCAATTGGGCAATACCCCTATAAATAGGAATTAGAAATCGAGAGTTGCCGGGGCTGCCTGTGGATCATGCAATAAACTGGGAGCGTAATCAAAAACCCAGAACAATCGATTCTAATTGAATTTGTCATCTTATGCACACAAATGGGCAGGGGATTAAACAGTTTAGTTACGTTTTAGTTTTGAGGTCAGAAGGTGAAAGATTCGCTTGGTGCGGCTGTGTAGAATTACTTGCAGGCAGGTCACCTACTTAATTTCCGCACCTACTTAATTTTGATAAAAATGTCATATCTTCCACAGTTTTATACATAGAAGGTTCATTCCTTCTGGACATATATAGAAATTAGGATTGTTTATCAATACGCCAAAGATCGGATGAGCGGTTTCAACTGCTGCATCAAAATTCATACTGAGCATACACATTTTTTTGCAACAAAATATAATGTAGTCGGGCTAGACTGACTTTCATACTTGTTATACCCTTGCAGAGGGTATATTGAAATTGTTCAGATGTTTGTATATTATATATTCTTGATCAGCACGGCGAGCTGAGTCGATATAACCATGTCCGTCTGTCCGTCCGTCTGTTTCTATGCTATCTTCTCCGTCAGTTTTATAGCTATAGCGATCAAACTTTACTCGAAGTATTCTGGTACGAATACGCTGCACATTTGTCGGAACCGGCCGGATCTGATGACTATAACATATAGCTGCCATTGGAACAATCGGTCGAAAAACAAGTTCTAGTGAGAAAAACTTTTTTGTTTTTAATGCAAACGTCTCTAAACTCCGTTATTACTAGTTTTCTATGCTTTTCCATGATTCTGCCAAGTTTGGTCGAAATCGGACATCTATATAGTAAAGCTGCCATAGAAAAGTAGAGTCAGAAAAGTAGTATTAGTAGGAAAAACTTTTTTGTTTTCAATGTTAACCTCTTTAAAATTGGCATATATATATTTTTGAAGCTTTCTCACAATTCTTTAAAGTTTTGTCAAAATCGGATGACTATAGGTTATAGCTGCCATATGAATGATCGGTCAAGAAACTAGTTTTAGTGAGAAAAACTTTTTTGTTTTCAAAGAAAACGCCTGCACACTTTGTATATCTTAATTTGCTATGCTTTTGCATGATTCCACTAAGTTTGGTCGAAATCGGACATCTATATAGTATGGCTGTCATACAAAAGTAGAGTCAGAAAAGTAGTCTTAGTGAGGAAAACTTGTTTGTTTTCAGTAGAATGTCCTTCAAGGGTATACAAACTTCGGCCGAGCCTATGTTAACTTTCCTTCATTTTTTCAATATAAAGATGGTCAGATTTTAAAATTTTTTTAGAAAGAAAATGTAGAATTTTGGAATATTTGATATCAAGACTGCAAACCCAACAGCTGAGAGACAGTTCGAAACGGTTTGAGTGTTTTGGGTCACTCGAAGAGACCCAACTGTAGCCCCAAAACATACCTCATCTGATTTGAAATGGGTTCGGTTCAAAAAAATAATTGATTCACTTTTATAAGAATGTATTTCATTTCTGAGAAGATTGCAATAAAGATGCAGGCATAAATTCAATTCCAAATTCGGTTCAGTTCAGCCAGTTCAAGTTCAACGACCCTAGATTTCAATGAGCTACGTTTAGGACCTAAGCCTGAGGAATGACAATTTTAGAAACCAATTCGAGAAATGAACCTCAGACTTTATGATGGCTTCAACTCACTAGCCACTTCGTCTCTTGCGGTGTGAGTATGCTGTGGGGTAAGGAACTTGGCCAACTGCACTTGCATACTTGAATATTGATCAATGTCCTAGCCTAGTTCATCCTTAAAGTACTAATATCTGACCAGCAGGAAGACCGAGAAGAATCTGCGCCCTGAGGTAGAGTCGAAATCCGATCATATCTAGTGTCTTTTTATGGAACAGGCAGAACCTATTCATTAGTTTGCAGCTTAGGCTCTCTGACCGGGCTTTGAGTAAGAAACATTACACATTTCCCTTCAGTTCGGCTCAAACCAGAATCAGCCCTGAAATGGAAGAGCTGTTACTGTATTCATGCCATCCTTCAAATGAGTTTCAGCCATGAATTTATCACAGGCATGTCCTAGTACGTCATAACTTTTTCCGATTTAAGTCATGATATCAGGGCTGTAGTCATGGGCGAGTTTCATGGGAAGTACTGAAACATGCCCCAAATTCAGACATGAAATTCAGTTATTCCTACTGCTCAGGTCTGAAACAGTCTAGGAAAATTAAGTAATGAGTCGTAGAACTGCAGGGTTTATAATGATCTTAAGCTTGCTGTGAGAGCTATAGCAAATCCTGGATTTCAATTCATTTAAAAGGCACAATCTTACATCCAGCTAATGATAAGCTAATGCGAGCGTCTGGTTATAATACTTGCCTATTCAATGTTAAAGTTAATGATGGCAGATTTCGATAGTCCATTTTGATATTGGTTCTTAGTCCGTTGAGTAGAGCTGAATACCTCGAAATCGCTGTGAGACCTGCTCAAAAATGAACCTGTTGGTCGGTTTTTATCGGCTTTCTTACTTTTAAAACTCTCCAAATTTCAATACCTTCACAAAAATGAATTCCTTTCTCATAAGCACATAAAAAATATGACCTTGCTTCGGAAACTTTCGTATTTCTGATTTTTCTAAACTTCATCCTAATTTCTCCATCATGGGCAGGCTTTTTTTTTTCTAGTTAATAGACCTGTCGCTTCTTTTACTATTTCGATTCGCCAAGGGGAGGAGACACTGCACTGCATCTCCCCTTTTTCTAGCATATGTTAGACATTTATGTGTGGGTTTTCGACACCCGCCAATGGCTTGCGGCGACTATTATGACCACATTTACGACTTAGCCCGGCTGCTGTCAGCACTGGACAACGACGACCACAACGTCAACGACTCTGATGCCGCCGCCGACGCCGCTCCCGGTGCTCGCTGGCCATAAAAATGGCATTGTAATGGACAATGTCCCATTCCCGGCCCCCAAAAGTCACTGATTGACACTTTTTATGGCCGTGCCGGCAAAAGTTCAATGAGTTATGATTCGAAGGAGGCGGCTCCATTGTTCCAGCTTTGGCCATTCAATGGTTTTAATGAGCTGCATTCAGCAGTCAAAAATGCATTGTACCTGTTGCATGTCCAAATGATTGATTGCCCATTCTTGGTCGCATTTGCCTGCAAGTGAAATGTCTTCTAATGGAAGTCGGTACGGACCATTCATCATGTGATGGTGGATGTGCATCATAGAGTGCAATGGATTTTAAATGAAAGCGGAGAGCGGAGCGGAGCGGAGCGGAGCGGTTGCCGTTGCCCGACTAGACTCATTGTCTGGCCAGGCTGATTGTGAATGTGGTGCCAACGCCATTTGCCTTTTTTCGGTGTCACGAAGATGGAGACGGCGGAGGAGGAGGAGAAGGAGGAGGAGGAGCAGAAGGCTGCCAGTCTAAAAATACTTGTATCAAAGTACCAGCAACAAAAACAACAACAACTGAGAGCACGTTTAACTAAGTAAGTGTAAATGCAAGTTGGTCCGCTTTGTCTTTTGTTGTCTCGCCACAGTCTGCTTATCATTGTCGCCAAACAACAACAACAAAAACAACCGAAAATAAACAACAAATAATGCCGAACATTTAAATGTCAATAGGGTTTTTCACTACAAGCCTTAAGCGAGAGCATTGTATCTCATCATCATGGATGAGGAATTTGATATACCCCCAAAAAGGAAATGGTTAAAATTCAGTTGAATTTGGGCAAACATTTCGAGAGATCGTTTTCATTTAGCAAGTCCACCGTTTCGTGCTGTGATTCTGCTGTGAATTTTTAACAAAATACCGGAGATAAAAGCCATATATATTCTTTACTACTTTTGAACTGAGAAATCGATGTACACTGCCCATTGAAAATTGAATTTTTAGCTCCGTTTGTAAACACCATTCGAGGTTTGGTCTGAAATTGTATGGGAAATGCAGTTCATCTAAGTCTAAGAAGTTTCTACAAGATTTTAAAGTGTGGCCGATGCCATATCATATTGTCACCACGAAAAGTCTGTCTAAAAAACAATCTGAGAATCATCAAACTTATCCATCGCTCTTAAAACCTTTTGCTGTAAACCAATCTACAGATCAATAATATCTATCAGTCGGGGTAAATGACAATGCAATAACCCCAGGGCCTTCATCATCAATCAAGGAGTCATAAAATGTGTTCAAAGAGCTCGTAAACCTTCAAACTTCATGTTCATCTTACGGAACACCTTCGTTTTAATACCAAAGCACGACAGATTAAGTGTTCGTCGTTGCGTTGTTACGACCTTTTTAACATTTAAAACTTAAAACGAAGAGGCGAAGCTTATTTTACAACTGCCATCTAACTGATCTTCATGATAAGTCTAAACTCTTGACAAAGTTCCATCTTTACCACCGTACCATTCGGGTGTCTTTATAACAATTCTAAATCTAAATCTTCATAGGGAAAATAGCGCAAAAATTTGGCGATATTTTGATACCTCCTATGAACCTTCTACATAATCAAAACTTCAAGGGTAATTTTCAAAAAATTTTCAATACTCTGGACCGTTTGTTTTACACCTAACCCAAAAATCCAAACTTAAATGGAATTTTTGCAAATTTCGTCAATTTGTTGACTGATTTTTGTCCTTATATTTGTCGTCGCTAGGCTGCCCAAACTTCTGCTTCCACTGCTACCTCAGCAACGCTCTGTGATGCCATGTGCTTATCATATTCGCCGGTGTCGATTGCTCGCCTGCTCTGCCGTTTATGCAGTTCTCAACCTGGCCTGCCGCTGCACTTGTTTATCGAGCCACGATTGAGATTGTTGTTTGGTCTTAGCAGCTTTTTGGGCAGCAATGTGAATTGCATTTTGCTGGCATCGATAGCTCGCCTGCTCCGCCGATTCGGTAGCTTTCTGAACCGCTTTTTTACTTAACTGTTGCAGTCTCCTAAGCTCCGCTCAAGAATAAGTTTTTTGACTTCTTCTTACACTTATACATCTAACTATTTTTGAGGTTCTCGACAAACTAGACGTTTTATTTTGGCTTGAACTAGCAAGCCTGGCCCATTATATAATCAACTGAGACTAAGGGGAGCTGTGACCGAACCGAGACTGCAAGGTATTGCAGTTGAAGTACCAGAGAACATGACATTAGTGTTGCGAAAGTATTGAATTCCAATTTCGTGCTTGTTCGTGCTTGCCCATGTTGCTTTAAAATATCACGAAAGTTGCATTTTAACTGGGCGCTGTGTCTTGGTCTCCCCGTACTGCTCTGTAGTGTAACTCCGTATGCTGTAAAAGCCACCTTGACAACTCATTCAAAAACTGTAGGTGGAATTTATGATGTTCGTGCTTAATTTCGTGCCTAATGTAAGCGCTGCGTGCCTTTTGGGAAGCTTTATTAGTAGATTATATATCAAAAAGTGATTCAAATAGCAAGAAAACTGACTAGTTGACATTAGTAGGTAAAAGGTTTGACGCTAAACTCTTCAATTGCCCCCCTTTCTCCTACCCATTCATTAACGCAAGACCCCAAAATATAAAAACGAGAACAAAATGACATATTGTGCAGCTCAAATTAATAACTCAAAAGAAGTCTCGTCTCTAGCCGGAAAAGGCGGCCAGACCGAAACCCATCAGCAGTCAAGACAGGCGGAGACATACCCACAATAAGGTGCTGAAAGTCAAAGACTTCTGTGTGCTGTGTGCTAAAAACCATAATAGACATCGTGCTCATTATACAAATTGCTCAGGAGACAGTTCCAGGAGACAGCAAAACCAACAAAAAATAAGAAAAAAAGCCAAGCAAAAGGTGAACCTGAACCCCTTCCGCAGGCATTGATGGACTGACAGGCAGACGGACAGAAGCAAATCCTTCAACTGCGTTTCCAGCTCTGACTTTGGTCGGCGGTTGAATTCAAATTCAAATGAGGCGGCTGAGGCTGATGCCGATGACGCCGATGCTGAACCTGAAGCAAAGGAATCTATTAAGATATTATCAGTTGGGACCAAGAAACTGCACTGGGTACAAAAATCAGTGCATGGCGCGTCGTTCCATGCAATTGTTGCAGACAATTTGGGTCGGGGCAACAGACGGCGACAGCCCACAATTGCGGCCATTAGTGTGGACGGCGACAGACGATGTTGAGAGAACTGCACACTTGGTGGAGGGAGTGCGGCGGGGCAGGGGTGGCACATACTAAAGCAACCCTTTTTTTTTTGTAGACATTTTTCGTATGACAACGACAAATATTTGCCGGATAATATGAATAACAAAAGCAGCTACGTAGACATCGCCAGCCTAAGCGGACGACCGGTGGATGTGGTGGATGTGGATGGGTGGGCGTTGCAGGACGGGGTGGTTTAGTCAGTCGGGCCAACCTACTTAAGCTCCACGAGACCAGACCAGACCAGACCAGACCAGACTCAGACTGAGACTCAGACTCGCAGACCGGGCCAGACGACTACAACTTACACTAAAAGGCCGTACGAGCGGCTGCGGCAGCGACGGTGGCGGCAACGCCGTTGTCTGAGATGCAGACAACTTCAAAATGGAGCTGGTTGTTGGGTTGGGTTGGAGTTTTGGTTTGGCCTGACTGACACAAAAGTGCTTTTGTTGCTAAGTTAAATGAAGAAGAAGAAAAGGGAGAAGAGCAGACTAGATTCACAACGATACCATAGCGAGAAAGAGAGAGAGAGAGAGAGAGAGAGGAAAGGAGGTGCATTTACAAGTATAATTCAAAATACCCAAAAAATGTAAGCAAGGTCACACTTTGTCCAATGATAAGGGGATACTAGAATAACTATTTGTTTAGTTTGTGTCTTGTGAATCATATAATATTTCAAATTATACAACTTAATGACCTCTCGATACTGAATTTGAACTTTTCAACTCCTTTTGGTAAACGGTTGGGTTTAAAAATTCCATTTAAATATATTTTTATTGCTGGTAGAGCTTGTTTGAAGCAGAGTAGTCGTTTTTTTACTAGATTACTAACCCTATTTACCTAATGTTAAGGGATTTCCACTCACGTCGGTACAACGCAAAATAATCCAGTTTATGAAAAGTTCTTAAATGACTTTACCCAGCGAAATAGAACTTCAGTTTTAAGTCAATCTAGTAAAAAATTTTATATTTGAAATGATCTTTAAAGGAACTTGAATATATGATGTTTTAATATCGCCGAGATATGATAGATTTGCTGGAACATCGAAATGAATCTTTAAAAAAGATATGGCCACATTTTATCATCTCACTCGAAGACTTTAAAAGATAGCAATATGAATATGAATATGAAGCAATTACTCCAAATAGAGTACGATATAGGGAATTATTCTGCATTGTTATCTGAATAAAGGGTATTATAATTTTGCCCAGAAGTTTGCAAAGCATAGAAATATTCATTTCCGACCCCATAAGCTATATATATTCTTGATCAGGGTGACGAGCTGTGTCGATTGAGCTTTGTCCGTCCGTCTATCCGTCTGTCTGTCTGTTTCTACGCGAACTAGTCTCTCAGTTGTAAAGCTATCGAGGTGAAATTTTGCACATAGACTTCTTTTTGCTGCAAACTACTAATAAGTCGGAACCGACTGGATCGGATGACTATATTTCATAGCTCCCGTAGGAACAATGGGTCGGAAAACTAGTATTAGTATGGAAAACTTTTTTCTTTACAATGATATCGTCTCCAAACTTTGTAATCATAGGTTTTCTATGTTTTTCTATAATTCTACCAAGTTTTATTAAGATCGTACAACTATATGGTATAGCTGGCATACAAAAGATAGGTCTGAAAAACAGTCTAGCATCCTGCAATTTTTGTATTTTTTTGTTTCACATGCTTTCACATAATTTTACAAATTTTTGGCCAAATCGGATGACTATATCATATAGCTCCCATACGATCGATCGGTTGGAAAATGGAAAAAAGAGGTTTTTTTTTTAAATATTTAAGCGAGCACTTGTGTATAAAAACTTCGGCACAGACGAAGTTAGCTTAGCTTTCTCGTTTAAGTTATGACAGCGTTGAAATACGTGAACGATGTGCTATCAAAAAGAGGGCTGCAAACCGGTTTTGAACCGAACCGGTTCGAGCCCGGAATTCACGGTGAATCGAACCTCAAGCCGAACCAAGTGTGTAAGAATTATTGATTAAGGGATGTAAGAATCACACTTGGTTCGGGTAAAGGTTCGGTTCACAGTGAAAGTTATGTCGGAATTGAGGATTCTTCTTAAGAAATCCTTGGGTAGCTGGCTAGTAAATTACCTCCCAACGGTTTCCAGTTCTTAAGTATCCCCATAAAAGATAAAGTAATTCCTTTGATTTGCATACTTCAAACAGAAGACATGATCCAATTTGTGGGATTAAAAAGCTACGTTTTTTTTGTATTTTTTTTTTGTCTAAGAGTTGGTGGTTATGAATGAGGCTGTCAGACGACAGTCGTCATCAAACAAAACTCCGACTGCACTCCAGGGATGCCGATTTCGGTAGCAGTGGGAGTAGTAACCCCAACCCCATCTGTCTGGTAAATCAAAGGACCTCTTTCGCCCCCCCCCCCTCCAAATGGTTTGGCCAAGTCAATAATGCCGATCTTTGAGCAGAGGGCAACTTACCCACTCTCGCTCTCTCCCTCTGGCTGTTACTGCAGTAAAAAAGTAAAGCCCAAACGGGAGTGCAGCGCACAAAAACGCACCATGCTGTGTGCTCTACCTCTCTGTGCCTCTCCTTGCCGGTATACGAACTGCACTTCAGACGGCGACGGCGACGACGACGCTTTGTTGCAGCCCAACACAATCGACACACAGACAGGGACGGACGGGGAGCGAGGTGTGCAGCCGGAGGAAAAACTGCAGACCGTGGCAGACAAAACAATATGTTTGTTTGGATTATATCGTACACACACACACACACACATAGGACGCGCCACGGCGACGCTTCTTTGTATGCACAAACAATAACAATTGGAGCAGGCGGAAGTTGCATGGCGGCGACGGCGGCGACGACGTCGGTTGCCCCGGACAACAGTCGTCGAAGCTGGCGAGAGGGAGGATGCGAAAGGGCACGCACTTCGCGTAGAGTCACGACCGAACACCCCATGGTGTCGTTGTGTGTGTGTGTGTGTGTGTGTGTGTGAGCACCTTGAAAGTTTTGCGCCCTCTCCTTGATTAACTGTCAGTGGCTGAAAAGTGATTTAATCAGAGGAATGTCCAAAGGCGGGCAACATGTGGACCATATGGACGCAGACCCCAAACTAAAGTCGGACCAGACATCAATCAACTTGAGACGACGACGACGACGACGACGAAGCAAGCATCCTTCAAGGCGCGCACAAAACTTTTAGTCGAAATCCACTTGCATCTCGTGGTCCTCTTGGAGTGGCCCCTCGTCGTCAACGTCGCCATCGCCGTCGCCCATATTTGACATGGCCATAATTACAGTCAGTTCGGACTGTAGACTGCAGCTGGACATGGGATTGGGGAAGTGCAGCTTGTTTCACAGCGCGCTCTTTTTTGTATTCGCCTTAGTAAATACCGCACAGTGGGTCAAACAGTGTGCAAAAGTGGTGACGAATGCATGAGAAGGACTCAACTTCACTGGAAACTCCCCTTTCAGCCATGTTTTCATAGCCCCCACACCACTGTGCCAACAACGCCTGAACACATCTGCAAAACAGCCTATCAATTTTTGACATGACAATCTCAGAGCAGGGCAATGCATACAACAACAACAACAGCAACAACAGCAACAACAACAAAAAAGCGAGAAAAAAATAAGGGAAAATAAGTAAGAATGCAGTCAGCAATTGGCCAGGGGTCGCATCGTCTCCGTCCAAGTGCAGACGTCTGCGGTTTGTGCATAAAATTACGATAAGTGAGGCGAGGCCAAACAGTCCTAGAGGGCGCCCCATCCCCTCCCCACCCTGCCCCCCTTGAGATGAACTGTTGACTCTGCTGACTCTCTCTATGGGAACGGCATACCTTGAATCGCCAGCTCTTCCTGCCATTGTCCTCTCTCTCTCTATCTGTCTCTCTCAGTTATGTAAGCCCATTTACTTATTATCCTATTAAACAAGTTGCCAAAAAAAAAAAAAGGGAACAAAAGCCCAAGAAAGGACACTTGTGCTTGGCAAAGGATACACGAGTGTCTCATTAAAAGAAATAAAGAAGCGACCAAGTCCTTCATGCATTCAAGGACAACTACAATAAGTGCCAAAAAAAAAAAAAAAAACAACAAAAAAATCTACGAAAATTCGCCATTAAGGCAATTCTTTGGCCCGCCCACAGGTCCCCATCATTACAGCCTTCTTTCGTCTCCAGACAGGCGACGCGACGCGTCGCAAAGTGGCTCAATGTCAGGCACAGAGACTGAGACACCAGACGCCTCAAAGTGATTCAAATGCTCACAAGAATATATATACACACACACACACACATGAATATATTGGTACACTTCTTTTTCTCATCGATGCATTGCATGGTCGACGACAATGGTGGAGTCGAATGAGGGTACCACCAGCTGATACCTGGTAAAGTTGGAATAGCAGATTATATTTAAGGCTACAGATGTGGGTTTTACTCAATGAATGCTTTTTGAGATGATGGCAGAGTTCTTTTAGTCTTAAAAAGCAATTAAGATCAAGTTGAAGTTTAATAATATGAAAAAAAAGTTGGATTTCGTTAGCAAACTAATTGGCTTCCCCTCGAGGAATGGTTTCTAAAATTGTAACAGAGTTGTATTATATAGAAATATGACGTAAGGCAAAGTTTGACAGTAATAACTTAAGAGTAGCGGCCAGAATGTATTTTAATTGCAATATTGTTCTGTCTCAAGTTTCCCATAAAGGTATTTCCAAGGTACTTTTTATGGCATGCGTGATTAAGTGTATCCAAATTGGGCTTGGGGATATATCATCTTTTAGAAAAATAATATTATGTGGAAATGACCAGCTTTTTGCTTTGTGTCCCTTAACAAAGGGCCGAAAAGTATGCAACTTGTTTAAAGGACTTTCGTATAATGAAATACCTTAGTTATTAAGTGCCTGACTGCCTATTTTAGCTAATGATTATGTAGATTTTAGGAAGTTTTGATCAAATTTTGGAATTCTGGACCATTTTCTTACATTTTTTTGTGATTTTTTCTAAGATTATATGGCAGCTTTCTATTTTGAGTTCAATTTTTCAATTTGAAGAAATATTGTTGAAGTTTTTGTTAAAGGTTTTGATTTTTAATGCTCTTTCTAAAAATATTTTTCATATTTTCGGTTTTTTCATGATTTAAATGGGTAGAATAGAATTAGTAGAATTTTTCGGATCAGATCAGATCAAATCTTTTAAGTTAATAACCTTAGCCCCGATTTACAATATTCACCATGCAAAAGAACTTCGACAGGCGTTTTGGATACAAGGACTGGTTTGGTTCAGTGGTTCAAGCTGCTTTAAAGCCTCCGGTTCGGTTCATTATATGGTTTTTGGAGCTAACTGAACCGCCATATTGGTTTCGTTCAGTTGTTCACTTGTAATTTTCACTATCTATCATAAAAGCACGTTTCTTTGATAGGATAATGTTATTTCTTAAGTGAATCTGCGACTTTCTTGCTTAATTACACTTGACAGCTTGTTCAAATGATTTAAAATGGTACATAGAAACATCGAACATCGACTAGAGGCACTTCCTTGGGTTCGAAACTTTTTACCGAAACTTCTTTTGCATAGTTTCGCAGGCGTACAGTTCCGGCTGCTCTGTATTCTCTATGAGATATGGTTATAACTTTCGCATAATTGTTATCAAAAGTTATAGACTAAAAACAGTTGCGAATTTCAGCATCAAACTTATTAAAGCTTTCGCTGAAGCTTTTAGGGTAGCGGCTTAGCTTTCCCACTTCACCTACTTCCTACAAACGAAAGCTTTTTCAAAAAGTCTCACAGTTCCATATTAGTCCCATCTTAGTCGAATTTTTAACTACTTGAAACTTCACCCCATAGAATACCATTCCTATACCTTCCTCCCCCTCTCTCTATGTCTACGCTTACAACATTTTTGCGATTTTTTTCATACTCCAAGCACAGTCCCCAGTCGTATAAGCTCCCTTACCCTTATTATTATCTCTAGGGTATTTAAAAAGCTCTCAGCCAAAAAGCCCAAAAGGGATAGCCGCCGCAATTGCTGCTTCAATCTGTCTGCCTCGGTGTGAGTGTATGCATTAGTGTGTGTGTGTGAGTATGTGTGTGCAGCAGACGCAATGAAACGAAATACCGAAATTCTATGCGTGACCTTGAAAAGTATTCCTCGTCGGCTGCTGCTGCTGTTGCTGGCTGCGTCTGCAGCAGACCGACAACAACAGCAGCAACAACCACATCGTCTGCTGCTGCTGCTGCTGCTGTCGGTGGTTGTTTATGCTGCTGTGGTCCGTCGCCGCCGTCGTCGTCGTCTGGTGTTTGTCGTCATCGTCGTTGGTGAATTTGGTTGTTGCCGTCTGCATTTTCCTTGTTGTCTGCTGGAGCACAATTTTAGGTTGATTTTAATACACTTGCAAAAGGCAAAAAGGGTTTTCGGAATTGATAATGGAGCTGTATAGTCATCACATGCATCATTACCACAGCGCCAACTAATTGCTAAGGTAATAACAAGTGCAGCAGCAGCAAAGGCACAGCATTTTCTTTATTCATAAATAAATTAAATTAAAAATGAAATTTCATGTCGACAGCGTGATTTTACTGTGACACGAACACGCACAGCTCAACACGACTATGAAAAAGCTTTATATTATGTGACCCTTGTCAGTAGAAGAGCTTAATCGCATTAGCAAAAATGGGCAGCTTTCAAAGCTCTGTACCCGTTTTCAGTTGCCAGTGGCTACTTCTCTGCTTACATTTGCCGACCTCTGCTAACAAAGTTTCCTTCAAAATTGAAGTTGCACCTAGATGAATCTTTTTAAGTATCGTTAGGTATTTTGATATGTTTAAGAAATCCGGAATTTCATTTAGCTTCGTTTAACAGCCATCGAAAAATAGCTAAAAACTGTAAGATTACTGGACTTAATTTATCTAGCTAAGAGGACGAAAAAATATCTTATTAAAGAATTCACTTTCTTATCGATCTGCCCCCGTATTACTTAGCAGTGAATAGGTCCACTACACAGAAAAAAATATATATACAAAAGAGATCCATTTGGACTGGATGTGTCCTTAATATCAAGTTAAGCATCCAATGGAGCCGACAAATATCCATATATTGATCATTTTTCATAGCTGTTGAATGATTTTCAGCTTCCTTGGATGATTAATAGTATATGTTAAACATAACCATTCCAAATGGATACGGGAAATCATCCAATGAATATTTTTTTATATCCTCTTTATTCTCTGTGCAATGACAGAGCTTGGGGAGATCGATCAGTTTAGCAGAATTTATGTCTGTGGTCGGCAATGTGAGCAGAGAAGCAGGCAAAGTATCAGCCGCAGCAGTTGAATCTGTGAGTGAACAAAGAAAAGTTGTCAAAGAAGCTTTAAAGCTTTATATAAACTACCTCTAGAACTCCAAATCAGTTGAACTCCGTTTGCAGTTGCCAGTGGCAACTTTTCTGCTCACCTTGCCGACCCCAGCTTTTCCCAAAAAGTATGCCAAACCTTACACAGATCAAAATGACACTTTTCACACCTCAACATACCACTTCAAAGGGTATCAAATGTTCGAGTTTCTTCCAAAAAAAAAATATGCTCACTGTTTTGTGTAATTTTTGAAGTGGGTTTTTTCCAAAATACATTTTTTTTTTTTCATTGAACGCGCCACAAAATTGCAAAAGGCAAAAGTGACGGCGACCCCAACTTGGCTGTATTTTGTGTGTGAGTGTGTGTGTGTGTGTGTGTGTTGTTTTTTTTGTTCATCTGCTGGCCGTCGTGGTCGTCTGTACTGCGTCCGCCTCTCACGATGACTGTCTGGCTTGCATTTTGACGTCAGACGCCTATTTTTTTTTTTGAGGGGGGGGAACAATAACCAAACCAAACCAAACAGACTGAGCCAGACATGAAAAAGCAACAAAACAAAAAAAAAAAACAAAAAAAAAGAAAGGAAAATGAAAAAGCCAAATGAATTGAAAGGCAAAAAGGGGCTACCAGTTGAAACCTGTGCCATCAATTGGATATCTTGGCGTTACGTTCCATTATGCTTAATAAATTTTACGTAAAGGTAGTTGTTATTCTAATTGGTCCAACCATTAACCGAACAGGGCCCAAACTCTTTGGCTGATGGTGGAAAAATTATGAATTAAATACCGAAAGGGGCCGCAACCTGTTTTTCAGTCATGTGTTGTTGTTGCGCATGCCCAGTAGCTGCTTCCAGACGCGTCTCAGTCTCGGATCGAGGGCGCACATCTTGTTTATAATTAGCATTTTGCGATTGCCAACGAGTTGATAAGGGAGAGAGACAAAATGCAAGATTTATAGCGACAGGATATTGAGAGATTCTTTTCCTGCTGCTGCTGCTGCTGTAGCGCTTGTTGTTGTTGTTATTGCTCTTGCTGGCTGCAACATCCTGTCCATAACTTTTAAATTGCATTTGGACTGGTCAACAGAGTCTGGGACTGTTGCTGCTGCCTTTGCTCCACATGTTGCACGTTTTTTATACTCCTTTTTATTTGTGTGTTTCTTCCTCCGCAAAAGAAGTTACAAATGCACATAAATTTTAATGTAATCACATTGGCAGTCCACGTATTCCCTTTCAGATTTTCTGCAACATTTCATTCAATTTAATGCGAGCTGAAGGCAACGACACAGACAACGCTTGTCTGTGTACCCGCCTGCCCACTAAATTAACATGTATCAAAGAGCAATAATTGTATGTGTAAGTTCTATAGGTTTATTTAGATTTGATCAAAAACCAACATGCGTTGAACTTTGGGAAGTTCTGAGTTCTGAAGTTCAAAGTTCTGATGCAAGCAGGAAATCGAAGTGGAAAGCAGGGCTGCACACAGCCAAAATTGTGTGCGGATCTTCGGTTCGCTGGTTCGAACCAAAATCTATCAATGGTCTTTGGGTGAAGGTTTTGTTTTTATAACCTGGGTTCAGCCTATGCTTGACACAATTTTAATAAAAGACGAGAAAGCTAAGCTAACTTTGTCTGTGCAGAAGTTTTTATACCCTTGCATGTGTTCGCTTAAAATACTCTTTTTTTCCATTTTCCGACCGATCGTTCGTATGGGAGCTATATGATATAATCATCCGATTTGGACTAAAATTAGTAAAATTATGTGAAACCATGTGAAACAAACCAATACGATATTGCACGATGCTACCATTAAAAACAAAAAAGTTTTTCTAACTAAAACTGTTTTTCAGACCTATCTTTTGTATGGCAGCTATACCATAGAGTTGTCCGATTTTAATAAAACTTGGTAGAATTTAAAAAAAACATAGAAAACCTACGATTACAAAGTTTGGAGACGATTCCATTGAAACGAAAATAGTTTTTCGCACTAAAACTAGTTTTCCTACCCATTGTTCCTATGGGAGCTATGAGATATAGCCATCCAATCCGGTCGGTTCCAACATATTAGTAGTGTGCAGCAAAAAGAAGACTCTGTGCAAAATTTCAGCTCGATAGCTTTACAACTGAGAGACTAGTTCGCGTAGAAATAGACAAGCGGTCAGACTTTTCTATGGGAGCTATACTATATAGATGTCCGATTTCGACCAAATTAGGTAGAATCATGCAAGAGCCTAACTAACTAGCATGTACTAAGTTTGCAGTCGATTCCATTTAAAACAAAAAAGTTTTTCTCAATATAACTCTTTTTCAACCGATCATTTGTACAGCAGCTGTATGATATAGTCCTCCGACTTTGACAAAACTTTGTAGAATTGTGTAAAAGCAAATCAAAGAAATAAATGCCAATTTAAGGAACATTACCATTGAAAACAAAAAAGTTTTTCTCACTAAGACTACTTTTGAGACTCCACTTTTCTATGACAGCTATACCAAATAGTTGTCCGATTTCGGCCAAACTTGGTGGAATGATGAAAAAGCATAGCAAACTGAGAAATACAAAGTTTGAAGGCTGTTCTACGGAAAACAAAAAAGTTTTTCTCACTAAGACTACTTTTCACACTCTACTTTTCTATGACAGCTATACCAAATAGTTGTCCGATTTCGACCAAACTTAGTAGAACGATAAAAGAGCATAGCAAACTGAGAAATACAAAGTTTGAAGACGTTTCCATGGAAAACAATAAAGTTTTTCTCACTAAGACTACTTTTCAGGCTCTACTTTCCCATGATAGCCATACCAAATAAATGTCAGATTTTTACCAAAACTCGTTAAATCATGGCAAAGCATAGAAAACTAAGAAATACAAAGTTTGGGGGCGTTTCCGTTGAAATCAAAAAAGTTTTTCTCACTAAAACTGGTTTTTCGACCGATCGTACTTTGACAACTATATGTCATAGTCATCCGATCCGGCCGGTGCCGACAAATGTGCAGCGTGTTGGTACTAAAAGACTTTGTGCTAAGTTTGCTGAAGATAGCTTGCAAACTGACGAAGGAAATGGCATAGACATGGCAAAATCAACTCAGCTTGTAGTGCTGATCAAGAATATATATAGTTTATGTGGTCGGAGAGGCTTTCTACTAAGCGATACAAACATCCGGGCAATATTAGAATACCCTTTCTAAGGGTAAGCTTGTGATATTCTAGAATCAAGAATATTATAATGTCTACTTCCGACATCCTAGTTTTTCCTCTTCTCAATGCCTGTCTGCACATGCCACTGATTATCCCTCTTATTTTGTCTACTAACTTGCCTTTTTGCGCTTAATTAAGTGTTGGAAAAGAGATCCTTTGGCCAGTCTCCCACACAAATCAAACTTTTCCGAGTGTACTAAAAAGCTAAAGCAAACTTTCTAGACACATTTCTTACAGTCGGCTACTGGTTGGTTGGTCATCTGCTTTACACACAAATCCTTCTGCAAAACTTTGCCACATTTATGCACTTTGGGAGAGGAACTTGCATTTCATGCCTCAATATGACCACAGCCAAAAGTAGACGCTTGGGTTTTTTGTTGTAGCCTAAGCCTGTGGGGGTTGTTAGCCGTCTAGCCATTAAAAGGTGGAAAATTTGATTTAGAAAATGTGTCTGGCTGGTTGGTTGGCTGACTGGCTGGCTGGCATTGGGTCGAAGGTCGCACAGCAAATTAATCACGATTTGAGCCACCCCTTTCTGTGTGAGAGGGCTGCTCAAGCAATGAATTATTAAATAACTTTGAATGTGAGAAATTTGATATTAATTTTTAATTGCCCACCTGTTGAGAAGTGGGCGTGTTCGTTGTAATGAGCAGTTAATTAGAGTGAAAGCACAAAACTTTTTGGGTGGAGAATTGTCGTTGATTGGTTGCCAGTTAAGACTTCACAGTCGCACAATCAAAGCTGTTGATTATACAATAATGTACATTGTACAACAAACAACAACAACAAAAAAAAAAGCCAACAACGAAAATGGAAAGGCAGACGAAGCCAGACAAACCCCAACCAAAACCCAAAATGTCTGGCGGCGGCGGCTGCTGTCGAACTGCAAGCGAATTGAGTCTACAAAACGCATGAAATGTTTCACCCACTCAAGGACTGAGTCGCATGTGCAACAGTAGACAGAGTAGGAGATAGCCTATGCTCTCTCTCTCTCTCTCCCTCTCTCTCGTTTTAACCGTGCGCGCCTTTGTGCAGGCAACAGAAAATAAAGTTTATGACTTTGACTGCCGAAGGGCGACGATGAAAATGTCTGCACCGGCGACGACGACGACGACGGCGGCGACGGCGTCTATTATTGCCGATTTGGCATTGTTGTTGGAGGTGCTTGAAGGACCTAAACTTACAGTGGGACCAGACGAATAGTGAGCTGGGAAATGTCTCTTTTTAATACCTTTAGTTATGCTGCACATTTGGCCTTTATAAAGCTGTTAAATAGTTAACCAAAATGTAGCTTTTTTATTTTTGGAAAAAAAAACTAATCAATTTGCATCAATGTCAGCCAGCACAGTGGCGCACTCTGGCGTCAACTTGGGCAAACAAGAGAGAGACCGAGACGCGACAATGCCGCAGGCCACTCAGCACAGACGACACGGCACAGGCTGCGACTAGCAAACAAAGCCAAAAGGCGTTGCGAAACTTTGGCGCGTCATTCAGCCTCATCCACAGTCCAAAAAATATTGCACCCTCGAGCTACTGCACACACACACACACACACACATAGATAGAGACACACAGACATTAGCAAAGTCGCACATTTATAGCCCGAAAATGAAGTGAAGCGTAAGCTGAAATGCACTCCCACTCAACATCGTCTCGCACTCACTCTCTCTCTGCCTCTCTGTCATTCGCATCCCGGCCTGCGCGCCCCCGACGCACTCTGTCTGGCTCGTCGTCTGGCACTTGTATGTATGTGTCTGTGTCTGTGTGTGCTTAACCTTGAAAAACGAACGAGTCCAATCGGGCCTCCACCCCCCTGCCATTCCCACTCGCTGTGTGTGTGTGTGTGTGTGTGCTTCCCCCTTTTATTTTTTGACAGGCCGGCGACGATTTTCGTCCTCTGAGTTTGGCAAAATGAAATTTACTTTATGCCTCCACAGAAGAAGCAGCCGCCGAGGCATTGGCTGTGTGCTCCAAAAACCAAAGAGTCGGGAATTGAATTGAATTCGTTTTTTATTCCATTTTTTTCCCCCCCCCCCCATTTTTGTGGTGGGCGAGAACTGACTTTTGCACTCACCCGCGCCCCCTTCGTCCTGTGAACGTCTGCGCAGACAGACAGAAAGGGTTATTATTGGGAATAATTTGGTAAAAGTCTTGCAAAAGTAGCAGGACACGAAGGACCCCTGGGCCAACTTAAAATGAATTACAAACACTTTTTGTTTGTCGTTTTCTTTTGGGAGGCTCAGGGAAAATGAAAATGTCAAAGTTAAAATGAAGAGCCCAAAAATTCTTCTCGCAAAATTTTCGGAGCGGAAGCACAATTTTTGGTTTTTTTTTGTGTACTTAAAATGAAAATATTTATATTAGAAATCAAAATTTTATGAAGAAATTTTAAGTAATCAATAGCAAGAGTTACAGAGTTAGGCAAAGAAAGCTGAGAACAGTTTGCTTTAGTTGTTGATTTTAGGCGCTGGTTTAAATATGTGAGAGGAAATAAGGCAGCAAGTTAATCAAAAGCAAATCATCGAATTTTCTCAACCAAATCTATTGAGGAATGATATTTTTTGTCACTTTATATGTAAAGTTCTCATTAAGGACCTTAAGGTCTATGCGTGAGCGCATCTGGGGTCAGCCGGAACCACCTACCTACCTATGTATACTTGTAAGATTTTAAGGCGAAATGAGTTCGTTTATAGGGAAAACGTCGTCAAAATAAGGAACATATCCGATTATAATATTTTTATTGGGAAAACGTCGTCGAAATGTGCAACATCCCTGGTATTTACATATTTCTTCAAACTAAAAAAATTGAGGAAAGTTAACTTCCGTCTTGCCCAAGTTTGTACCGAATATTCGTACTGCAGCTATATACTATAGTCTTCCGATGTTGACAAAACTTTAAAGAATTGTGTATAAGCAAATCAAATCAGTAAATGCCAGTTTGGGGACATTTCCTTTGAAAATAAAAAAGTTTTTCTAACTAAGACTACTTTTCTGACTCTACTTTTCTATGACAGCTATACGAAATAGATGTCCGATTTCCACCAAACTTAGTGGAATCATGGCAAAGCATAGCAAACTATGAAATACAAAGTTTGGAGGCGTTTTCTTTGAAAACAAAAAAGTTTTTCTCACTAAGACTACTTTTCTGGCTCTACTTTTCTATGACAGCTATACGAAATAGATGTCCGACTTCCACCAAACTTAGTGGAATCATGTGAAAGCATAGCAAACTAAGAAATACAAAGTATGGAAGAGTTTTCTTTGAAAACAAAAAAGTTTTTCTTACTAAAACTAGTTTCTGGACCGATCATTCCTATGGCAGCTATAACCTATAGTCACCCGATTTTGACAAAACTTTAAAGAACTGTGTGAAAGCTTTTAAATTAATTATATGCAAATTTTAAAGAGGTTTGAAATGAAAACAAAAAAGGTTTTTCTTACTAAGACTGTTTTTCTAACCCTACTTTTCTATGGCAACTGTGCTATATAGATGTCCGATTTCGACCAAATTTGACAGAATCATGGAGAAGCATTGAAAACTAGTAAATACGGAGTTTGAAGATGTTTCCATTGAAAACAAAAAAGTTTTTCTCATTAAAACTGGTAATTCTACCGATCGTTCCTATGGCAGCTATAGGTTATGGTCATCCAATCCGGCCGGTTTCGACAAATGTGAAGCATAGTTGTACCAGAAGACTTCGTGCAAAGTTTGGTCGCAATAGCTTTCAAACTGATGGAGGAGAAGCACAGAAACAGACAGACGGACAGGGCTAAATCAACTCAGCTCGTCATGCTGATCAAGAATGTATATACTTGATATATACTTCTATGCGTTACAAACAGTCGGACAATTTTATAGTACCCTCTGCAAGGGTATAATGATTCTAGAATCTTGATTATAAAGATATATATGATATAATCTATTGTGAGAATTTCAGTTGGTTTGCAGAGTCGGCAGTGGTTACTCTTGTTCAAGATAGCAAAAGTGGTTCAAAGCCATATCTTTAAATCTAGGATGAACCTAAATATATATAAATATTTTTCCATTTATGATCCAGCAGTAAGAATCGGTTGAAAAGTGTTTGCTAAGTCAGAACTCAGTTAAGTAAGATACTGGTTCAGAAGCGGTTTCTAAACATGTCTTAGAAATCATAAGAGTTATGCGGTTGTGTCCCAGAAATCTCTAGAGATTTTCGTATTGTGTAAGAAGTAAGGTTCTGTAAGAAGTCGAGCCTATCATCTATCATCTAGTCAAAGTAACTTGATTTAGTTTACTTTTATAAGCATATTACATACAGACGGATATAACCTCATGCAACCTCATTCATTCATTTGAAAACTTTAAGAAAACTATTTCAAAACTATATTTTGCATAATCATTAAGACATTTATATGGCGTCTTCATGACAATGAAATTGTGAAAAACTTATTGGATTTCAAGCGTTTCTTTTTCATCATCATCATGCTCCTACTCCTCCTCGTCATCATCATCATCATCATCATCAGCAACATCATCATGTCATGTCTCTCGCTTGAAACTTCAGCTGCTATTCGGAAAGTTACGCCGCTTATTTATGAGTTTGTCTGCTCTCTGACAGCAAATGCAGCTGCAGGGCTGGCTGAGGGCACCCAAAGGAGAAAAATTCTCGACTGTCCAGGTCGCTGTCGCCGTGGCTGGGCGAATGCATCAATAATGCTCCAGCGCATCAAATTGTTGCTGTGTTGCCCTGCAATTGTCTGACTTGGACCGAGTCGGGGACCGGGTCCAGCTGCTGCTTGGTTCATTTGCTGCTGCTGCTGCTGCTCAAATTAATGAAAACTAATGCGACACTGAGAAATTGATGATTGCCGCCGTCGTCTGCAGAGCTGTTGCCCCCTCCCGCCACTCCTTTAGAGGGGAGTCGAGGCATTAAAAATGACTGCGTCTGTGTTTGCGTCTGCGTCTGTTATTCATTCATGCAATTTTTGATCGCTTTAAAGGGTGGGGGCCACAGGGGAAGACTGATTGATGCTGCCAATAACATTTAGTGCAGATCGCGGGACTGTACCTGGGAAGGCATTAGGTTCCCCTCTTCAGACCTTCCCCAAAATGTTGCAACTTTAACTGACACACAACGCGAGACCTCACCCTCCCCCTACCCCTGCCAAGAACTGAAGTTAAAACATAACTCAACTTCCGCTTGCCTGACCAACTTCTAACGGCCTGTCTGCCTCTACCCCTTAATCTAAGCCCCCACCCACCCCTGCTTATCTGCCAACGGAAAATTGTGTAAGCCTATTCATGAAATGACTCCGACTCTACTAGTCACCGCTGCGCTTTTTTATTTGACTTTTGTCGGTACGCTACTTTTTTTTTTTGCCATTTTTTTTATTTGTCTCGCTTAACTTTTCCATTGCCAGACGATGCGCAAACATTTGCGAGTATTAATTAACGCTTTGTTGAAGTTTGTGCTTCGATGTCGCCGCTGACATAGACGTCCACCTCAACCAGCTCATTTGGCTGGGGGAAGAGGAGAGACATTGTCAAACGTCATGCGGAGCACAAAATATTACGTAGCCGCCCGTTGATTTTAATGTATTCATACCCAGATTATTATGTTGGTTGGGATTCATTTTCTTGCCACCGTCGACATTGTTGCTCACTCAATTATTCAGGCATAATAAGCAAATTGTTTTAATATGCATAAATATCTTGTACGCCATTTGGCAAACAAGTCAAAAACTGCCAGACAACCTGGCAGGGCAGGCGAGACAGCGCTGAGTGGAGGAGGAGGAGAGGTGGTTGGGGTATTGTGGGGAGGGGAGGCGTGCGGGTTAGGTAGAGATGACTGCATAATGCCCATGGGATACACAAAGGTGTGTTTACATATATTTAACCTTCAAGTTTCACAGACACACACACACAAAACGCACACAAATGTGCCAGCAAACATTTTTGCCACAAAAAGGATTAGCCAACATGACGAGGGAAATACCCTGCAAGACGAAATATGCTGTGAGTCCTGGCTGTGCCATTTCTTGGTGGAATATTAGAAGGAATATTTTTGGTATAACATTTTTGTTTATGTTAATCGGGCTTTACACGCTGAAGCAAACTTTATGAAGTTCTTGAAAAAGCTTTCGTTTGTAGGAGAGAGGTGTAGATGGGCAAGCGATACCACTACACCTCTCTGCTACACGCATGAGCTTTTTGAAAAATTTCAGGAAGTTTGCTCCACCGTGTAAATCTAGTCTAAGGCGGGCTTTACACTGTGAAGTTTTTCAAAAAGCTCATGCTTGTGAAAAAGGGATGAAGTGAAGTCGCTTGCCCCTCTCCACCTCTTTCCTACAAACAAAAGCTGTTTAAAGAACTTCATAAAGTTTGCTCCACCGTGTAAGTCCAGTCTTATTCCATCTGGAAGTTATTTCTTTATGTTTAGCACAGAGAAATATGAATCTTGTGATTGTTGTTGCTTGACAAATGTTATTTGTATACTTTTTGGATGAAGATCTGTAATTCCTTGTAGTTCAGTAAAAAAAGTCAACCATAACATATTTTTCTAACATATTATAGATCAAAGATAAAATATATATGTATATTTGATAACGAATATTCGGTTTATCTGGCGATATTTTCTTAAATGTTTTGAAAACCAGACAGAAAGAAGCATTTTCGATATTATAAGGTACAAATATTCTCGACCAGCATCAATAGCCGAGTCGATATTGCCATGTTTGTCTGTCCGTACATCAGTCAATGCGACCAACTGTCTAGATCTCAGAGACTACTAAATCAAGCAATTTTTAAATGGAGACTAGTCCTGTTCGCACGCAGTTCCAGCTTGTTTCCCCCAAGAAACATTTGGAAAGATAGCAAACTCATATTTTGTATCATATCTAACATCTCAGAGTTATAAAGATGACAAAAGAATCTCAGAGTATTATATTTGGCTTGCTAACATAATATTGATATGCTTACATTAATGTAAATGCTCTGTAAATTAACATATGGTAAGGGATTTAAGCATTAATTCCCCCGAGTAACGGGTATATCAAAGGCAATGCCCTAAGCGACTTTAACTTACGCTCTCCTTTGAACTTTGAACCTATCACAGGGTTTCAATATAATATCGATAAAGCGCTATATCGTAGTTTTCTTTAGTTGATATACGATATGTTTCGATCATTTACATTTAAACGATATATCAGAACAAATCTTGTTAAATTTTAAAGTAATTTGTTGGTGTATGTATTGGTCTTTATATAACAAGTATAGTTTTTGTGTATATAGTATAGTTTTGGCTTTTTATATACTTTGGATATAATCGACAACCCTGGTATGAGAGCGATAGGACGAAAAGCGATAGAATGAATTTACTTCTAAACAACGAGCTTAAGTAAGTTAATTTAGGTTTTCCCCAGGAATGCAAACCGCTCGAAATTTGGGACTGCTTTGATTCACTGGACCATTGAGCTCTTAAGCGACCGGAACGGTTTTGATTGAAATAAAACTAAGATATCGGTTCGGTTTTGTGGTTCACACTGAGTTTTCAATCATTAAACATTAAAACTTATCATTTTTTTAATTTTATTTGATATTAAGATTCATTGGATCGATAATGAGAAAGAAATCGTAAGCACCGGCGCTATTGCAAAGTATAAACCGAGAAGAGCAGGTGGCCACGAGATATATTTTCGAACTTAAGAAAGTCAACCAGAAGCTTTCAATGAAAGAATGCGTGAACAATCTAAAACGAGTCGGGGAATGGCAATATCAGATTACCTGCAGCCTACTGTAGCTGACTAGATCGCTGTCCTAAAAAATCGAATCCAGTTCGGCTAGTAAATGTTATACTATAACAGGTTCGGTTCCGACAAGCAGAAAAACATGGCGACTTCAACTCGAAGAAGAATCGCAAACGAGCATACAAATATAAAATCGAGCATCCACACTAAATCCATTGCCTGGCGCACAATTGCAAATATTTCTAGAGTCTCCAGGGAATTGCGTGTTTATATTTAATTAAGAGAAAATCCTTTATTATGTGGAAACTCACATTTTCAGTAGAAAGTAATACCAAATAGGTAGAGTGACTGAGAACAACCTACAACATTACCTTGAACAAAAAATGTCTTTCTCATTCTCTCTGGGCAGTCGGTTTGTGTCTGTGTTGTAACATTGGCATTTAGGCAGGTCCTCCAGACGCCGCGGGTGTGAGAGGATTAACAAACAGCCAACCTACCGGGAGGGAGTACAATAAAATAAAAGCTTAGGCCACAAAAAAGTAACAGACAACTAACTACGCATAAGCGAAGGATGACGACGCAGGATATGCGCTGCAAAAGCAGACGAAGGTGGTAGTCGTCGGGAACGGAACGCAGCTGATAAACTCTTGAAGTGCCCACAATGCCATGCCAGGCACTGAGGTTGCTGGAGGGGCAGCAAAGTAGGCGTCTGTATCCTGTATACAAAATACGCAATGCCGGCTCAAGGACAGAGCCCATGTACACACCTACATATACACGAGAACGAAAATAAAGCCTACGCATATTTCATTATATAAGAAAGGAAAAAAGCACGCACACACACACACACCCACACACACACATACACACATACAAACAGACATACTCGTACAGACGACAGCAGTCTGGTTTGTAGGTGGCGGCGTATACGAAATGCCGGCCAAAATAAAGCATACGCAACGTGTTCGTTGATGACGTTGAAGTAGGACTTGCTCGTAACGGAAGCAGCCACATCGAAAGTTATGCTCTAAATGCGTTTGCCGGAATTTTCCTGTGTGCGTGTGCGCCTCCTAAGCAAATATCACGTGGCCCACTTGAGTGTGGGGTCTAGATGCCTGTCTGTGTGAGCTGTGCTATTTACTTAATATACCAAATATGACAAAAGAAATGTGTTTGACGACAGCTTACACATTTATACGCATTTATGCTTAAATTATTTGATTTCCATTTTAAAAGTTGAAATTATGATGATGATGATGATGTTGGTGCTGAGGGTTAGATTTGATTGAAATCGAAATGGGAAATTCTTGGGAAATGTTTTAATAGAATTTGGCAATTAATTGTGTATGCAAGCTGGTGATGAAATATAAGAAGCTTTTATGTATTTTTTTGATTTAATATGCTAAATTCAAGTTGATTATTTGGAAAGCATTTGGTTAAATTTGTGTGTTCCACTTGAGAATGTGAGGGATAAAGTAATGTTACTTCTACTTGTAATTACTCAGCAACAATCAGTGAAATTATGCATAAATTTGGGAGATCATGGTCTTTAGATTTATAGATAGACACAATTTAGCATCTTTATCTTTATTTAAAGTGTGATTTTTAAGTCATAGGACATGTGACATCCTTTAGAAGCAACACTTTTAAAATGTTTTGAGGCATATCTTCTGTTTGGTTGCTCGATTCATTTTATCAGGTACCTAAGGTAGTTCTTCTGGAATTCAGGGAAATTCAGTGAAATTCAGGAAAATTCAGGGCTCGGTAGTTCCAAGATATAAGCAAAAAATACACATATTAAGTCTTTTTGGGAAACTTATCAGAATGTGTGTCTTTGAATTTCACAGAATTTCAATTTCATTTCCGACCCCATAAACTATTTATATAGATTCTTGATCAGGGTGACGAGTTAAGTCTATTGAGTTTTGTCCGTCTGTCCATCTGTCTGTCTGTTTCTAGGCAAACTAGTCTCTCAGTTTCGAAGCTATCAATCTGAAATTTTGCACATAGTCTTCTTTTTGCTGCACACTACTAATATGTCGGAAACGACCGAGTCGGATGACTATATCTCATAGCTCCCATAGGAACAATCGGTCCGAAAACAATTCTTATTAAGAAAAACTTTTTTCTTTTCAATGGAAACGTCTCCAAATTTTGTATTTAAAGATTTTCTACGCTTTTTTATAATTCTGCCAAGTTTGATGAAAATCGGACAACTATATGGTATAGCTGCCATACAAAAGATAGGTCTGAAAAACAGTCTTAGTCACAAAAACTTGTTTGATTTTAATGGTAGCATTCTGCAATTTGGTATTTAATTGCTTCACATGCTTTCACATAACTCTACAAATTTTTGTCCAAATCGGATAACTATATCAAATAGTTCCCATACGAACGATCGGTCGGAAAATAGGTAATTGTGGAGAAAAGGATTATTTTTGAAAATATTTAAGCGAGCGGTATAAAAACTTTGGCGCAGACAACTTTAGCTTAGCTTTCTAGTTTAAATTTCTTTTTGTGAGTCAAAATTCTTTGATTTTTCTTGAATGCACCGGGGTCACAGCGCACCACCTGTGCCACGATGAGAGGAACTTGAAGGCACTTCTTTGCATGAATTGTAAAACGCAAAATATTGATGCTTGTTATCTATAGCCAGAACTGAGCATTTTTTCCACAAATCAAGCCTTTTGTCTTGTGGTTTAACCAATTTCCTAGAAACGTTCAACTTAAAGTTCGGTTCATGGTGAGAACTATGAGAACTATATAAACTATAACTTCATTCATGGATGAATGGTTACATTTTCGTGTATGGAATGAGGAAAGTTTCACCAAATAGCGATGCACAATAAAAGGTTGCAGTTTATTGAATGTTTTGGGTCAGCGTCTTCGCTTAAAACGGAACCATTTGAATCCCTACCACCTTGAAATAGATTCTATAAATTGAGATATAATTAGAAGTTTGTTAAAATCTCTTACACAGTTTGTATAATAGCCTTTCAAAACAAACAAACACCAAAAGATCCTAAAAGACGTATTTACCAGCAAATCATTGAAAATTTACACTCATTTTCATCTTTGCTATGGATTTAGACAAGTGCTTTTAACATGCTTTTATAACTAAGGGATAGATCCTAGTTAAAAAGCTAGATATTTGGGGACTGTGCCTTAATCATACCTTTTATTTGATAGATCCGCCAAATGGTTAGTTTAAAAATATTGAGTTAATGTTTGAGGCCTTGAAATCACAGTGTTACCTTTGATTTACTAGGTTGTTGTTGTATGACAAATAAATTACCTACACATAAATTGGGCGAAAAAAAATCATTCAATTGTTTAGCTTAGAAAAAATAGAGCACAAATTAACCCCTTTTATTCCAAAACCATTAAGTAAATCGATTTCAAATGAAGCTTCTGCTGTTTAAACACACATATAATTGCGGCTAAACGCTAAGTTAATGTTTTTTTTTGTTTTCTGTCTGCATGCTAATTCCTGATGACATTTAGATTAAATCAGCTTTCAGCGATGTGTACAAAACAGTAAGTATTTATTTTATGACACCAGCCCACCATTGTGGCAGGCGGCAAAACATTTCACAAAACAAAAACAAAAAATACAGAACAAACAAATAAAACAAACACTGAAACACGCAACGCTTCAGACATCCCAGACATGCCACATACAACCGTCCACGTAGACAGGCGCTGCCCAGACCTGCATTAAATAAATAAATATGTGCGTAATAAAAGGCAAATAAAGCATGAGCAAACCAATTGGAGTGTGTCGCCAGTCGACGAGGCGCACTCACATCAATTGCAATTTGTATTAATTTTATTGGTTTCTTATTATCAACGCTCGTCCGGGACGACGGGCCATAGAATACACTCCATGTCTATGTCTTTGTGTGCGCAAACGCGAGCTAAAATCAGTCACGGCCCGAGAGAGCCCATTCATTCATTGATTACTGCAGTGTGTGGTGTTTGGAATGTGCAATCACTATCACCCAGTGGACGATGAACTGCACCCTATTATTATTGTTGTTGTTGCCATTGCTATTGCTAACACAGCTGCCCACTCAGGGACGGACTGTCTGCTGCTGGGAATCCAATTTGTGGCGCACGTGTCGCTAGTCATACATATGCCCGCCTAGGTACATTAAGTGCAGAGTCCAAAGTTGGTAAGTTTTTTTTATTTTTGACATTAGGTGGCGGCACTGGCAGACTATAGACTGTCTTTCCAGTTTCTATTTTCATTTGCATACATCCACAGATGCTTTAGGTCAATAGACTCGTATTATACGTCTCAAAATGATAGTTAACTATCAAAGCTGTACAGCTTCATTAGCAGTTAATTATACAGATTGCCATTTTAGGATTATTTTGCTTTTACTACCAAAATGAATTACTTTTACAAATCACTTTACACTCAAAGAAAAAGCGGGAACTGGATTTGGATTAAATTGAATTAAAAACCACTTTGAATTGACTAAAAACGTATTTAAACGGCGAACTTCAGCTAACCCTTTTGTATTCCCAGTTCAGAGAACTATTAACTTGAGAATTACAAGTGGTTGAATCTTCGCAATTTAATTTTTTTTTAAGAAATTGGTGTTAAAGCACACAAACATACTAATTTTCAAATTAATATTGTTAATATCATATGGCAAGAATGTGTTTTTCATTTAAATACAGGTTATTCAACTAAAGAAAATGAGGAAAATAAACTTCGGATCGGGCAAAGTTTGTATTTCCTGAATAAGACTACTTTTCGGACCCTACTTTTCTATGGGAGCTATACCATATAGATGTCTGATTTCCACCAAATTTGGTGGAATCATGCTAAAGCCTAAGAAATGAACATGTAAGACATTTGGAGTCGATTACATTCAAAATAAAAAGGGTTTTTCTCAATAGAACTGCTTTTTCGAAGGAGCGTTCGTACTACAGCTATATGTTATAGTCTTCCGATTTTGACAAAACTTTAAGGAATTGTGTAAAAGCATGTAAAATTAATATATGTTAATTTTGAGGACACTTCCAGAGAAAACGAAAAAGTTTTTCTCACTAAGACTACTTTCAGACTCTTCTTGTCTATGACAGCTATATTTTATAGATGTCCGATTTCCACCAAACTTCGTAAATTCATGGGAAAGCATAGCCAACTAAGAAGTACACAGAATGAAGGCATTTTCATTGACAACAAAAAAGTTTTTCTCACTAGAACCAGTTTTTCGTCCGATCGTTCCTATGGCAGCTATTATTTATAGTCAACCGATTTTGACAAAACTTTAAAGAATTGTGTGAAAGCTTAGAAAATGAATTTATGCCACTTTTAAAGACATTTCCATGGAAAACGAAAAAGTTTTTCTCACTAAGACTACTATTCTGACTCTACTTTTCTATGACAGCTATATTATATAGATGTCCGATTTCGACCAAACTTACTGGAATTATAGAAAAGCATACCTTACTAAGAAATACAAAGTTAGAAGGCATTTTTTTTTAAAACAAAAGAGTTTTTCTCACTAAAACCAGATTTTCGTCCGATCGTTCCTATGGCAGCTATTATTTATAGTCAACCGATTTTGACAAAACTTTGAAGAATTGTGTGAAAGCTTAGAAAATAAATATATGTCAAATTTACGGACATTTTCATGGAAAAAGAAAAAGTTTTTGCTACTAAGACAACTTTATGGACTCTACTTTTCTATGACAGCTATGCTATATATATGTCAGATTTTGACCACACTTAGTGGAATCATAGAAAAGCATAGCTTAATAAGAAATACAAAGTTTGCAGGCGTTTCCATTGAAAACAAAAAAGTTTTTCTCACTAAAACCAGTTTTTCGACCGATTGTTCATATGGCAGCTATATGCTATAGTCATTCAAACCGGCCGGTTTCGACAAATATGCAGCGTTTTGATACTCAAAAACTTCGTGCCAAGTTTGATGAAGTTGGCTTTCGAATTGACGGAGAAGATAGCGTAGACATGGCTAAATCAACTCAGCTCGTCGTGCTGATCGAGAATCTATATACTTTATGTGGTAGGTGATGCTTCCTTCTATGGGTTACTAACGTCCGGACAATTTTAGAATACCCTCTGCGAGGGTATAATCATATTTGAAACTCAAAGTTTTCCGATTAGGCGATCTCGATTATTTTACGTGTGGTTCGTACCGGTTTGAAATGTTTCTAGCTTTGGCATGGTTTGTGGGTTAAATTCTTTCGAATTACCTTTCCCGCTGTCTTTGAGTAAGCACAAATACCTTCCAACTGACTCAACTTTGTTGTCATACTTATTCCTCGTTTTAATCCTGCCTGCAGTTTGGCTGTTATCTTCTTCGTCGCCGTCGTCGTCGTCGCATTCATCGATCGTTGCTCCGCATTTTGCGTTCATTGAACGCACTTTTCATTTTATATACATTTTATATTTTTCTCGTTTTTTTTCGGCACTCGACGCACGCGCGTACAAAAAATACAAATTGTTGTAAGCAACACGAAAAAAAAAGAGCTCTGTCTCCAGATACGCGTGCATAATACAATAATAATTTTTTGTTTTTTTTTTGCAGCCAATGGCCTCTCTCCGGCAACTTGCCCCGCGACACAGACATCAACGATCCCAATCCCCGATCAATGCACCTTTTGCCCAAGGTGCAATGCCTGTTTCGCTGTGCGGTGCGGTGCGGTGCGGTGCTGTGCAAGTATTTGTGAGATGTCTGGGCATGCAATGACGCACGAAACGCGATCACGTTTGCATTTATTAAAAGTCGGTTGGTTGCTGCACTCCGGAGTCCGGAGATTGTGGGTAACCCAACAACTTGACCAACATGTGGCCCGTGTCTATTTTTAGACTGTCTGGTGCTGTGCAACAACAACAACAGCAACAACAACTTCAAGTGGAAGTAGACAAGGTCCAGTTTTCCAAGTTGAGGTTCATTAACTGAGCCAACTTATTTTGTCAGATTTATGCCCGAAGTTCTTCTCAGGTGCTGTGGACAAACAAGAAAAGGGTGGAACCTGGGTGCACTCCCACTCCCACTCAGGCGAACCAGTTACCCTGCGGAAGCGTGGCGTATAAACAATATTCCTGCGTCTGCATCTTTGTGCCGCGTCTCGAAGATTCCGCACAGCCAGACAAATTTATGAGCGTTAAGTGAAGGCCAATAAAATTCTTTTTGTCTGGACTTGTTTTTTGTTGTTTCTTTTCATTTTAGTGGCTCTGCCTGTTGCTGCAGTCAGCAGCCTGGCCAGCTTTTTTTTTTATATCCAGGCCTCGGGCCCATTAATTTTACAGGTCTGCGGGGCATAGGATTGTGCATAAATATGTAAATCAGGAAAAAGAGAAAACAGAGAGAGAAAAAAAAAAACTTGAAGTACACACTCGTATGCTTGCCAATGTACGGGTGTCTGTACGAATTCGAAAACTGGCATATATTGTACATTTTTCAGCTAAATCAAAATCTATCTATAATTACTGTGTGTTTATTCAGCATGACCTATAGATAAATCAGATGACTAATGACTGAGTAACTTCCCAAACAAAGAATACCCAGGGAATAGTTCAGTTTCACTCAGATTGCATCATGTGGCAGTTGCATGTCATTTGTGTGTTCCTAACCATTTTAGAGGTAATCATTTCATTTTATTTAAACTTTAATTGACAACACTTTCCCTTCCCCTGTGTCAACCAGCCTGCTTTAAGCCATGTCACCTTCACCAATATCAAGTGTCATTTCTATGACAAAAGTTTTGCTCAATTTGAGAAATGTCAAATCAAGGCTGTGAATCGCACTCATAAGTATATGGATATATATGCCCGAATGTTGCAAGTGCCTATCAATAGTGTAAAGGTGAGGTTATTTATACTTACGCTTACTTTACAGCTTATGGCTTTATTGTTTCCCACAGATCAATTTCAAGGTCATGCGTTATGATCAAGGCTACAAGCCCTTTTTCTTGGATATTACCTTTGATGCCTGCAAACAGCTGAAACAGCTTAACCATCCAATTGTGCAACTCTTCTATGGCCTGTTCAAGGAACGTTCAAACATGAATCACACCTGCCCTTATGATGTAAGTATTGTAAGATATTCCACTGTCCAATTCTAATATTCTGTTCTCTTGCAGCACGATTTGATAATTGACAAACTGTGGACGGGCAATATAGAGGAAAGTTTTCGTAGTTTTGTACCGGTGGCTAATGGTGAATATGCTCTATTTACGGAATGGTATACCGATAATGTACAACGTGCCAATGTTAGAGTTTATGGGAAACTAATTAGCTAATAAGAGGAACATCATTAGTGGTGTGACATATAATATAATTATAATGTGTTATAAATAAAAAGAGGGCTGTTCTATATCATAAGTAGATCAGCTATTAAACGCTCAGGTTTGAAAGTATTTCAGTGAAGTTTGTATACCCTGCAGCACGTTTTTCTAACCCAGACTACTTTTCGGACCTTACTTTTCTATGGGAGCCATACTATTCAGATGTCAGATTTCGATCAAACATGGTAGAACTATGTAAAAGCCTAAGAAACTAATATAAAAGACATTTGGAGTGGATTCCATTAAAAACAAAAATGTTCTTCTCAGTAGAAATTCTTTTTCGAATGATCATTCGATATAGTCATCCGATTTTGACCAGACTTTGTAGAATTGTATGAAAGCATATGAAATAAAAAAAATGCCAGTTTTAATAACATTTCGATAGAAAACAAAAAAGTTTTCCTCACTAAGAGTACTTTTCAGACTACTTTTCTATGATAGCTATACTATATAGATGTACGATTTCTACCAAACTTGGTAAAATTATGGGAAAGCAAAGCAAACTAAGAAATACAGAGTTTGAAGGCTTTACCATTAAGAACAAAAAAGTTTTTCTCACTAAAACTAGTTTCTCGACTGATCATTCCTATGGCAGCTATAACCTATAGTCATCCGATTTTGACAAAACTTTGTAGAATTGTGTGAAACCTTATAAAATCAATATTTGCCAATTTTAAAGAGGTTTGAGTTAGAAACAAAAAAGTTTTTCTCGCTAAGACTACTTTTCTGACGCTACTTTTCTATGACAGCTTTACTATATAGATGTCCGAATTCGACCAAACTTAGTAAAATCATAGGAAAGCATAGCAAACTAAAAAATACAAAGTTTGGAGGCATTTTCTTTGAAAACAAAAATTTTTTCTTACTAAAACTATAGTTTCTCGACCGATCTATCCTAGGGCAGCTATAACCTATAGTCATCCGATTTTTACAAAGCTTTGTAGAATTGTGTGAAAGCTTATACAATAAATATTTGCCAATTTTAGAGAGGTTTACATTGAAAAAAAAAAGTTTTTCCTGCTAAGACTACTTTTCCAACCTTATGTTTGTTTGGCAGCTATACTATATAGATGTACGATTTTGACTTAATTTAGTGGAATTATGGAGAAGCACATATAAATAGTAAATACGCAGTTTGGAGGCGCTTGCATTGAAAACAAAAAAGTTTTTCTCACTAGAATTAGTTTTTCGACCGATTGTTCCTATGACAGCCATATGTTATAATCATTCGATCCGGCCGGTTCTTACAAATGTGCAGCGTATTTGTACCAGATGACTTCGTGCAAAGTTTGGTTGAGATTGCTTTACAATTGATGGAGGAAATAGCATAGCATCAGACGGATATGGCTAAATCAACTCAGCTCGTCTTGCTGATCAAGAATATATACACTTTATGTGGTCAGACATAAATGCCTCTATGCGTTACAAACATCTGGACAATTTCAATATACCCTCTGCAAGGGTATAAAAAGTAATACCCCTGTTCCACTGGCATATTCTGGATGCCATTCCCTGGATGATCTGATTTATTCTGTGTATTTGCTCATAAGAGATAAATTCTAATTTGGCAGATCATACCTGACAGATAAGCAAGCCAAAGGCTACATGATCTAGCCGCTTTCCGCTTAAATGCTGGATTTTCTATCGATATGCTATCGAATTCAAGAAAGTCACCAATGAGAACATCTGTTGATCAGTGGCGTTGTCATGGGTGCAAAGGGTTTCAGCAGAGTAGAAGAAGTTTCCCCTTCATTAAAAAATGACTACTGACTGATAACTTGTTAAAATGTCAACAAATTTCTTAAGCATACATAGCGAAAACTGGCTTTGTTATGCTAGATCAGTGTCGCACGCAGAATATTTCCAAGGGGGTTTCTTAGAAAGAATTTACTTAGTCGTTTTTTCCTTGGTCTCAGTGAAGGCTTCAAACCCCTGCAACTGCGGACGCCACTGCCCTAGCGCAGCAATGCTATTACAATTAGCTTAGCAGAACATTTTTTTTAAAAAAACACATAAACTGTTGCCTAATTGTCTGATCGATCGAGATTTAAACCATATAATTGTTTTTGTTGCATTAGGTGAGCCACTTTTAAGTGCTACAAATTTGTACAAATATTCAATAAATCGGCTTTCATTTGTCCAAAACATATAATGTTGAAATTCGTGCTCTTGTGGCTGACCATTATCATTATAAAGGTAATTTTATTCACTATTTCTATTTTCTTTTCTAATTTTAAACTCAGTTTAGTAGCCCCCACGTCACCTTTACGAATTTGAAATGCCTTTCTTATAACAAAACCTTCGTAGAGTTTGAGAAATGTTATATCAAGGCTGTGAATCGTACTCACAAGTATATAAATATCCATGCCCGGCTATATCAAGTGCCAATTGATAATATAACGGTAAGTATACAGTAATACATTCGAAATACCTAAAACACTATACTCTATAGGTCAATATGAAAGTAATGCGGTATGATCACGGCTATAAGCCGTTCTTCATTGATATGTCCGTAGATGCTTGCAAATTCCTGAGGCAGTCCCAAAATCCCATTGTAACCATTATCTATGAAATCTTCAAGAATAGTTCCAATATGAATCACACCTGTCCCTATGATGTGAGTGTTATGTATGCATAATCCACTTTAGTAATGAAACTAATCCAAGTGTTACAGCATGATATACTTGTGGATAAGCTATATACGGGTAATCTGGAGGCCACCTTTACACGTTATGTGCCCATGCCAAAAGGAGAGTACGCCCTTTTCACAAATTGGTATACAAATAATGTACAAAACTCGCACGTGAATATATATGTCAAATTAACATGATGATGATCATCGCCTAAATGTTATGCATTATTAAAACAGTTAAGTACCATGAAAATGATGAATGCCAACGTTCGGTTTGATTTAAAGAAAAGTATTCAACATTCGTTGGTCACAATATGTGGAAGCTAATGGTGTTTTGTTTCATTCTAAAGGTAATTGATTTCAAAAGATTTATTTGTGGCTATATTTGTAACCATTTTATTTAGTCTTTTGAAGCTCATGTAACATTTACGAATTTGAAGTGCAAAAGTTATGATCCCAAGTATATGGGATTTGAGACGTGTGTTATTAAGGCCGTCAATAGAAGTCACAAGTATATTGATGTCTATGCTAAACTATTTGAGCTACCCATTGATAATGTCACAGTAAGTATACTGCAATTGTTGTGATTGAAAATGGCAAGTTAGGTATACGAGCAATATAAATATAGGAGCTCAGATGGAAGTACCTTAGGGTAAAAATTGTAAAGCTAACACATTAAGAAGTGTCGCGAATGGAATCGGTTCTGAACCGAAATGAATCAAAACTTATCGAAAAGCGAAATTGTACACAGTCTGTTCGAAAACTGCAACAGCTAATGGTATGATTCTGTATGGCATTTAGAAGAATTTTGAAAAGAAGAACTAGACTAACAAGTTTGGGGCGTTGTAGTCGAGTGACCAGACTCCAAAATACCGTGTTTCCTTGATTTCATAGCTGACGATGCAGTACCTTAACCCCCCAGATCCATAAGGCAAAATTGTTTTGCTTATAACATCAGAAAACTCCTTCCGATCTTACTAAACTTTTAAGAATATATCGATTTTAGGCATATCTTGATAAATATTAAGTCAAGAGGCTCTAACTTAAAAACTGTGGCACGAACAGTACTTTTCGGTTAGCGGGGTGAGGAGGTGAAATTTTCCACATCAGAAACCAACTTCAACTGGGTTTGGTATACACCTACCTTGATGCAAAAGCTTGTGTCTCTATCTTTTATAGTCTCTGAGATCGACGCTTTCGTACAGATAGACAGACTGACATGTCTATATCGTCTGGGCTCTTGATGCTGACGAGGAATATATATATTATATAGCAGCGATATTCAAGAAGATAGGCTCTCTGTAGCTCTCTGTCTCTCTCTGACACTCACTGAAGCATTACATCGGCATGAATTGCCCAAAGTGTTCGGCCCCTGGCCCCTGGCTATGGGTGAATATCGCTGCTTTGTAGGGTCGGAAGTGTGTTTTACTCCCTGTTACATACATTTTCACAACATTTAGATCCCCATTTTCCCCATTTTTTTTTATGGGAACAGGGTATAAAAACCTTAAAGTTTTTCTTAAGGTCTCAAGTTACTCACGATTCATGCACGATATATTTAGGAACCCTTCACGAATCTTCACGCACTACAAAAATGCAGATGATTTTACCCTAATCTCAACGTTCTTAACCCACTTTTGCTTCCAGGTTAACTTGAAATTTATGCGTTATGATCATGGCTATAAGCCCTTCTTTGTCGATATCACCTATGATGCCTGTAAGTTCTTAAAAGAGCGCAAAAATCGAATTGTAAATTTGTTTTATTCCTCATGGAGACAATACTCGAATTTGAATCACACTTGTCCCTATAATGTGAGTTGCTAGCCTTTATATATATATAAAATATAGTTAAAGATCTCTGATAAATGATCAAATTTTTTCCATACTAACAGCACGATGCGATTGTGGACCAGATGTGGACAGGCAATTTGGAGACAGATATTATACAATACATACCACTAGTCAATGGAGACTATGCTATATATACGGAATGGTATATGAATAACATAGCCAGAGCCAATGTAAACATATATATACGTTTATCCTAACCTCAAATTGCTTGAAAGCCTTCTTGACCCATTAAAGTCACATCCACTTAGCATTTTTTTGGCAGTTTGTGAAATTTATGCTCTGTTCGGGGAATAAATGTATAAATTGAGAATTGAATTTTACGCCCTAATTCATCAAAATCACAAACAGCTCAAGGACAAAAGTCCAAATATGTTAGGGAGGAAGCAAAGGAGATGAGACAGGTCCATTAATAATAAATTAAGCATATTCGTTGGCATGCTTCGTCTTCGCTTTTGAAGGCCTTAAATGGTTTTCAGTGCTCCGTGTTGAATTCGCCTTCCCCTAATGACCTACAGAATAACAAATGTTGTCTCCTGCTCTCGATAAAGTGAAATCCCTAAGCATGATTCAAGGCTGCCAAGTCATTCCAGTCCCTCAGCAGAGAAGCAACTGAAACGGAAGCTAATCGCTTGACTAAACAGTCTCGCTCTCGCTCTCTCTCTCTGTCTGCCTGTGGCTGGCTACCTGGCCTGGCCAGGTGAAGCTTTGTGGCTTTGTTTGTCTTGCCTGTCGGATTATAAATGATTTGTCATTAATTCTGCACAAATGCCGCATTAACTTTGATCAGTTCTAGTAGAGGCACAGACCATGTTGTTCAATTCATTTGGATATCAATAACTTGAACCGATAAGGCTTTTTCACATTTGTTATCGTTGCGATATGGCCCGGCCAGACCTTTCATCTTTAACGCAAAAAAAACTTTGTGGCCATCGTCGCTGTGGCTGTCTACGCAAAAGTCTAGACGGACGAACCATAAAATCTTATTGCCTTATTTATTTTTTTTTTTTGGGCTTTTATTCGAGAGAAAAATATAGTAAACACGGTCACAATATGTGTGTACTGATTCATACAAGTGAGGTGTACAAATTGGAAGACCTTGAAAGTTATTTCTGTCAACAGCTTTGATACTTAGGATACCAATCATTTATCCCCTTTCAAAAGTCTTTGGACCTTCCACTATCATAATTTTGTATTGCCATTTTACTACTTTACCTTTGCTTAACAACAAGAATAAAAAGGATCTCCAGTAAATAGACATAAGTAATTCTTCTGTACCGAACAGGTCCTGTTGGGGTTCAGTTTCGGGAGGAAATAGATTTAGAAGTTTCGGTTCGATAGACTGACTAACACGAACCGAATGAGTTCCGGGGGTACGGCAACGTATCGGTTTACTGCCTTGTTTTCCATAAAACTCATTTTGAACTTACAATAAATCGGAAATAAATCAAGCGGATAATTCCAACTGGCGGGTAGGATGCTAATGCTGATGAGATAGACGCCAACCTTAAGAAATTCTATAATTTCTATTTTAAAATATTACTTAAGTCCGCCAATTTATAAACGTTTCTGTGAGAAGACCATTCGTTCCTTAAAATTAGCTTAATCCTACTTTCGTCAAGGCTGAGGTAAGCAACGAGGTTAGTTATTCGTATTTGGAGAAGTTACAATGACAACACCCTCGTTTCAAGATTCCTCTTAAGGAAAGTGGGCGACGGGATATATAATATTTGCCAGGTGTATTGTTCTTCGCGAATGGCGGCATCTTAGCGCATCCGACTATGACAGTGCGGAAAATTACAGTAGAGAGTGCACACAGGAAAAAAACATTGAGGAAAGTTAAAGTTAGGGAAATTTCCACCAGCAAACCAAGTTTTTCTCACTAAGTCTACTTTTCTGCCTCTACTTTTCTTTGACAGCTATACCATATAGAAATCCGATTTCGACCAAACTTGGTGGAATCATGAAAAAGCACAGCAAACTAAGAAATACAAATTTTTGAGGCGTTTTCTTTGACAACAAAAAAGTTTTTCTCATTAAGACTACATTTCTGACTCTACTTTTCTATGACAGCTATACTATATAGATGTCCGATTTCGACTAAACTTAGTGGAATTATGGCAAAGCATATAAAACTAAGAAATACAACATTGGAGGCATTTTCTTTGAAAACAAACAAGTTTTTCTCATTAGAACTAGTTTTTCGACCGATCATTCCTATGGCAGCTATAACCTTTAGTCATCCGATTTTGGCAAAACTTTGAAGAATTGTGTGAAAGCTTATAAAATGAATACATGCCAGTTTTAAAGAGGTTGGCATTGAAAACAAAAAAGTTTTTCTTACAGAGACTATGTTTCTAACCTTACTTTTCTATAACAACTATACTATATGGATGTCTGATTTTGACCAAATTTGGCAGAATTATGAAGAAGCATAAAAAACTAGTAAATATGGAGTTTGAAGACGTCTCCATTAAAAACCAAAAAGTTTTTCTCACTAGAACTAGTTTTTCGACACATCGTTCCAATGGCAGCCATATGTTATAGTCATCCGATCCGGCTGGTTTCGACAAATGTGCAGCGTATTTATACCAGAAGACTTTGTGCAAAGTTTGGTCGCGATAGCTTTAAAACTGACGGAGAAGATAGCATTGAAACAGACGGACGGAAAGATAAGAGCCAAAAATCCCGGTGTTGCAGTTGGTACGACCTCAATTTCGGAGTCTACGTACGAAAAATGTTTCCAGAATAATGTTAAGCTGTTATTATGTGCATCATTTAATAAACTTTGGATTCAAGAATCTTAAAAAACAGAGGTTAATATGGTGGGGATTAGTATAGATGTTTACATTAAGCTTTCCTGCCAATTTTAAGACTCAGTCTACCAGAACCATCAGGATAACAGAGGAGAAGTCTCTGTGAAATAGGTTAAACTTTGTCATGTCTTTAATTTTTGTTGAACCGAACGAAAATTGTAGGTTCGGAACAGGTTCAGGTTTAACTTTAACTGCTCTAAGAGGTTCAGTTCACAGAACGGTTCACAGATCGGTTCGGTTCAAAAACGGTTTGCAGCCCATCTCTTTTGCTCTCATAGTAATCTCAATAATACCTTGATTTGAATACAAACAAAATGTTTGTGTCATTTTCCTGAGGCAACTTAGCACGAACAAGCACGAAGTGCTCTAAGCATTTCGTTTTCCATGCAGTGCATCTTTCCCCCCTCCGACTGACGATGCAACGTCAGTGAGTTCTCCCCTCTTATTGACATGAATCGCATCCAAGACAATGCGCAACTGTCTCAACATTCTCCATCTGAAGATCAGAGGACACAAATGCCGCTGGCGACAGTTGCAACCAGGTTTGGGTCCTGCCCAGAAGTACGTGTAGCGCAGCCTGCGCGAAACGATAATAAAGACAAACTATTTTTTTTTCAGATATTCTCCGGCCTTTACCTTTGCATATTAAACCGATGAAATGAAGCGCAAACTGATTGTGCTCAAGGGACGATTTGCTGGACATGGCATTAAGAAGGAGTAAGTATGACCAAGTGTGCAGCACTGCAAGCTGTCGATGCGGCAACTACAAAGCCGATGAAAATGCTGGACGACAACGTATATCTCTGGGCACTGATAGCAACTGGAGCGGCAAACCTCAGAGAGAAGGTGGCGGCGGCGGCGGTGGTGGAGAAAGACACAGAGAGAGAGAGAGAGAGAGAGATTGGCACACGCACTGAATGTCGCCATTTGGCTTTTGAAGTCTCAGGCAAATGAGCTTTTTCGCCTCCTTCCCTCTCGCCGTCGTCGTCTCCTCAGGTGTGTTAATTGCATTAAAATGTTTGTAATTGCAATGCAACGGCTGGCAGCGCTCTCTTATCTACAAATCTCGGCAAGAAACTGGCAAAGACATGCCAAGCTGTCGTCGGGCCAAAAATGCCATAGATGCCGCCAAAGTCGTGTAACTATAATTGCCATAATAACATAATATCTTCGGGCAAGCAACGCGGTTCGGCTAGTCCCCCCACCCCCCCCCCATCAAAGAGCATACAAAAAATCCAAAAACAAAAACAAAAAGAGTAAAGGAAAAGGTGTCGAGACATATTCTCCTCTTGGCCAAATATGGCGACAATGCCGACAAGATGATGCACAGACAGACAATTGTCTGAGGCTGTGCTGATGGAGGTGCCATTTTTCTCATGCCCAACGAAGCGCGAGCAAAACTGTTGTTGAATTGAAGGGGATATACAATAGTACAAGTAGATGAGGTATGCCTGCACCAGCACAGTGGTGGGAGAGTGGTGGAAAAGGGGTTCGGAAGCGAGCTTAAGCCGAAATTAAAGTCACTTCACCTCTACCAGAACTAAGATCACTTTTTATACTCTGTACCGTGGGTACATAGAGTATTATACGTTTGTGCCAAAGGATGTAAAGTAGAGAAGGAAGCATCTCCGACCCTATAAAGTATATATATTCTTGATCAGCATCAACAGCCGAGTCATGTCCGTCTGTCTGTCCGTATGAATGCACAGATCTCAGAGATGGTGAGAGATTGAGGTTTGACATGTATGGGACATATGCTTCTTATGTCTGCAGGCAGCTCAAGTTAATTTTCAATTTTGGCCACACCCCCTCCCGCCCCCGCAATTTGGAAAAAACGTCATATCTCCCACAGTTTGAAAGATAGCTGGCTCGTTCCTTCTAGGCACATTTAGTAATCAGATTAACTTATCGATTCGCCAAAGGAATAGTGAAGATCGGATGAACGGTTTTCGAGTTGTGATCAAATGACTGTTCGCTGCTGCAGCGCAGTAGCAGCACTGCTCTCAGCTGCTACTGCAGCATGAAAATTTATGCTGAGCGTAAAATTTTGTTGGTACAGAGTATGTTATAGTCGGGCTTGACCGACTTTCTCTCTTGTTTCCATAGATTTTCTTCCTACTCCAGTCTGTAGTCCTCCAGGATCATGCCCAGTTTGCGAAACTACATCTTGCACTTGTACAATTTCGTTACACTGTGCAGCACCGTCTGCTTGTCTTTGGCTGGGTGACTTTTCCGCATGTTTGGCTGCCGCCTGCCTCCCCTTTAGTCTTTAGACTTGATTGTCTCTCTGCTCTCCTCAGTCCTCCTCCTGTCCTCTGTCCATTTGTTGTGCGGCATTTAGTTTGGAGTCTGTCATGCCTCGCTCACGTTCACTATCTGACTGCAGTTGTCGTCTCGTCTCGTCTCGCCTTACCCACCGCGCCACCTCCCACCCACCGCCAATCCCCTTGCCAGCCCCCCCGGCAGTCCGTCTGCCTTGTTTGTCAAACAGCAACAGAAAAACAGTTAAATGCCAGTTTACCAGTTAAAATCGGAATCAAAGCGAAAACAATGACACAGTAGCTTTAACAGGGGAGGTGAAAGGAGGGCAGTCCCAGGTCGGCAAGTGAAGTTAGCGGCAGCGGCACTAACAACAACAAAAAATCGTCTAGACACAGACTAGACTCCATAAAAATAATTATTATCGGTTGCAATTTCTGCTGCTGCTGCTGCTGCTGCTGCTGCTGCTGCTGCTGCTGCTGCTGCTGCTGGTGCTGCTCGCTCACAGCTCGTTCCTCGGGCTGACGAATCGTCCGAAGTCCAACGTCCGTTTCATCTGCCTCACATTACACCAGTTCGAGGTTTTCAGTTTGCAGTTAGAGCTGGCATTCTACTATGTGCAGTTTTCTCTGCTTTTTTCGTCCGACAGTCTGACAGTCGGTCTGTCAGTCTGTTTGTTTGTTTGTTTGTTTGTTTGTTAGAAGCTGCCCAGCCAGCCAGCAGGCCGTCGTCCAGCATCATCATGAGAAACGGAAACGCGTTGCAGCAAGCAAACCCCCAGACGTCCGTTGCAGACATCCAATATTTAACACCAAATCTCAAAATGTGGCAATTGGTTGGCCTTTCGGATATCCAGTTGCTTAATGCTTAATGTTGAGTGGAGTATTGGGAATTGAGCGGAACTCTTAGGCCATTGCCAGTGCAGAGCACTGACCAAGTGTGGTCTGGGCGAGGATAATGCTTATAGGCCATGATACCGCTGGTTGATGAACTCCCACTCGTACATGTTTGGTAAACTGATTCTTTTCTTTTCGATTTCTTCTGCTCTCAAAGAAGTATACAAAGTTCTCATTTGGCATACTTGAAATTTGGAGAGTAGAGGATGCCAAAAGGCATACGAAACCCGACTCCTTTATAGACTGCTGGATACAGCGTGATATCCTGATTCTATGCATAGTTGAAGGCTCCGAAGATTCCTCAAGATTACCCCTACTTACCTACTTACCCGATTATATTCTAAATGAAAGTTTTAGCTCAACATCAGTACGAAATATCAATGGTCTTTTAAGGTTTTCCAAAACAAAAGTTTAGTATTTCAAATGCTAAATGCTACGCATAGAAAGTCTACACGAAACGTGTTATTGATTCATTTGCTCGTCGTTGCTTCCCTTTTATTACATTGATTTGCGGCAATGCCGCGCGAGTGCTTGGTTGTCGTATGGGCTGAGATGTCGGCATTTGTGTTTAAATTACAGAGACAGGGTAAGTGAGTTGTGAGAGTTCGAACCCCAGACAAGGTAAGTCAAAAACATAAATTTAAGTTGTAGGCTTTTCAGAATAAAGACGTCCGTGATTCAAAAGGTTCGGTTTGAGGAACCCGAAAATTTCGAACCAACCCAGCTAAAGGTTGTCTTTGTAGGACTGTGTCCCTATAGAGAGCGAAGCTTGATTGATTTGATTTCATGTTCATGAAAGTCTTTAAAGCAGTTTGAAAGATTTTTAAAAACGGTTCAAAACGGGTTCACAAACATAACCCAAAAATAATTTGATCTATGATCTAAAAACTTGGAGGTTTGTTTGGTAGTTTATATCAAAATTGATAGCTTGATGTATTAGCGAGAAGCTTATACATGTCGAACCTTTATTTCTTCTCATCTCTGAGATCTGTTTGTTCATTATGGTGTTAGTTTGAATATATATATCATATTTGTAGGGTCGGACATGCTGCCTTCTAACTGTTATAAGTTTTCGCACAAACCTAATCATTTCTGTGTACCTTTGGTACAGAGTAAAGAACTGATTTTGGATCCCGGGAAACCCTGGTTTTGAATTATATGGCTTTACACAGCTAAAAAGGTGAAGCCGAGCTCTCTTTTTCTTGGCTTGTGTGCTTCAAATTCTCGCACCAGACAAAGGTACCTATAGTTATAGGAAGTCTTTTGCCTTAGACATTTTTTTTCTATTTTTTTCCAAAGTTTTATTAACTCAAAAATATTTTCAAAATTTTTTTTTTTCAAAATTCGAAATATTTCAGAAGATAAAGCCCCCTAGGTGACCTAAGGTGACTCAAATTACCTAGCAACTCCAAACTTAAAACTCGTATTACTCTAAACCACGATTTTCATATATATTTATAAGATAAGTCAAGTTTTTCTGGACTGATTTGGATGAAATAAGCGACAATCGATGCAGTATTGATGGGTGTGTCAGGTTAATCTCTATCATCGGCGAAATTTTCGTTTACTTTATAATATCGGATATGCTTCCCTCTGCCTGCAGTATGACCCATTCATCCTACGAGCAAAAAAGTATAAAAAGAGTTGAGAGGGGATAAACCTGCCGATGGGCTCTTCCTTCCCCCAATATGAACTCTTGCTCCTACCCTTAAGGTATTCTTTAGATAATCACCCACCATTTGTATTATTATTTTATTTATTTTTTGTCTGTCCAAAAAGCAAAGCGAACGATGACGATGAAAGATATTATTGACAGCTGAGAATTGTCCGCGCATTTGGACACGTTTGGACCCCAAACCCCGAATCCGAAGCAGAAGCAAAAGCAGAACCCTCACCCTTACCCTCCAATCGAGTGCACTGTTGCAGTTTTGCAGAGTTGTTGTCGGCTCGTTTCAGTTGCGAGCTGTCAAAGGGGTCTGTGTCTCAGTGTCTGGGTTGTCTGTTGTTTCCTTTTCCCAAAACGACATTGAAGACAGACGTCTGGAGTCTAGACACAAGTCGAAGTCAGAGACGGAGTACCAAAAGCTCAGGTGTATTTGCTGGACCTGGGAAGTGTGTGAATGTGTGTGTGTGTGAGTGTGTGTGCATGTGAAACATGCCGACCCAGACAGACATCGACATCCACATCAACGACAACGTTGTCGTCTGGAAAGTTATGGGCAAAAGTTGTCGCTATCTGGCACTGGGTCCGGGGTCTGGGGTCTGGGCTGTCTGACAGCCTTAGATCAGAATGCAGTTGATTTATGGCGGCGTTGAGTGGCTTTATGCTCACCTCAAATATGACAGAAGGCGGACAACAGGAAAAAAAAAAAGAAACGACGGAAGTCCTGCTTTGCACCCTTTTCAACGGTCCCCTGTGTCCATTCACGCAACAAGCAAATTGTGGCAATTACCTTTGCCTTGCTCCACATCCACATCGACGACATGACGAGCCGCGTCGTCTGCATGCATGCACTGGGCCCAGCGATGCGTGTCGACAGCATATCAACCAACATATCCGCCATGTCCACTCCGGCAGTGGTCCTTCCTCCAGGCTGCGCTTTTTGTGTGGCAATAAATGTAATTATGGTCTCGAATTGTATTCAAAAATACTCAGCCCACAGTGTGCAATTGGAGGGATTGCCCCCTGGTGGGGTTATAATGAATGCTATGGCACACACACACACACACACACACACACACGGGTGGGAGTGACAACATAAAGTGGCTATTAATGGCCAAAAACTGCTAACAGGGGGTTGGCTGCATATTTAGGAACGTTCAAGGTTCATTGGTTTTATATGAAATCAATGGTTGAATGGGGAAAACCAAGATTTTTCTGCTAGCTACAAATAGCAGAACGGTTTGTTCTTACATAAAGAACGTATTATTCTTATACAAAACTTTACTAGATTCAAGCACAACTCAAAAAATACACGAAAAGATATCGGAATGCATTTCAGCCTTAGTCAGAACTGAGGAACAGAATGAAGTAATCTGCCACAAGGAATTAGTAAAGGAACCTATTGGTATTCCATTTAGATCCAAGGTGTGTAAATCTCATTTCATCTCAATTTAGAATATATAATTCTAGAAATTTCGAATTTTATATTTTTGGTTTTAGTTTAAGTTATAAACTTCTATATCATAGAATCTTAAAGGACTAAACTTACTATAAAAATGCTTGGATTGAGCTCTTAAAGTTCTTAAAGGAATATTACATAGTAAACCCTTCTTGAAATCAAGAACTTTGGTAATTTTCTAATTGTTTTTTAATCGAAAACTTCTTAATTTAATAAAGAAGTTTTTAGTTTTTCAAGAGTTTGATACTTAAGACATGAATTTTCATTTGAAACTGCAGATTCTTGATTCAAGTTTTCTATATACTGGATTTTTCGTTCAGTGTAATTCCACTTCGCAATAAAATTAAGAATTGAAAGATTTAAAAAATACACTTAAAAGATTTGTTTGTTATTTTTATACCTTTACAAGTGCTCGCTTAAATATTTTCAAAAATACTCGTTTTCCCATTTTTCGACCGATCTTTCGTATGGGAGCTGTATGATAAAGTCATCCGAATTGGCCAAAAATTTGTAAAATTATGTAAAAGGATGTGAAACCAACAAATACGTAATTGCAGGATGCTACCATTAAAAACAAAAAAGTTTTTCTAACTAAAACTGCTTTTTAGACCTATCTTTTGTATGGCAGCTATACCATATAGTTTTCCGATTTTAATAAAACTTGGTAGAATTATAAAAAAACATAGAAAACCTACGATTACAAAGTTTGGAGACGTTTCCGTTGAAAAGAAAAAGTTTTTCTCACTAAAACTAGTTTTCCAACCGATTATTCCAATGGGAGGTATGAAATATAGTCATTCGATCCGGTCGGTTCCGACATATTAGTAGTGTGCAGCAAAAAGAAGTCTCTGTGCAAAATTTCAGCTCGATAGCTTTAAAACTGAGAGACTAGTTCGCGTAGAAACAGACAGACAGACGGATAGACGGACGAACAAAGCTCAAACGACTCAGCTGGTCGCCCTGATCAATAATATATATAGTTTATGCGGTCGGAAATGAATATTTCAATGCGTTGCAAACTTCTGGGCAAAATTATAATACCCTTTGCAAGGGTATAAAAAAGATCATCTCACTCCATTTGTATAATGAATTGGCTTTTTGGTTAACATTGGATAAGCATCAATCAAACGCTGTGTAATCATCATTTGTGAGCAATTAATTGCGTTCATTTAATACCATAAGTTCTACTCTGCAGAACAATCATTGCGTACAAAAAGTTCCATTTGCTAAGAACAAAATGCGTAAAGTTCCCTTCACTTGCTTTCTACTATTGGGCTTTCTTAGGGCAAGTAAGGCACAACAAAAAAATGTCAATAATCCTTACCTCAGCTTTCAATTGTAGGTAACCATGCCCGGGGTCATGTTTACCAATCTCAAATGCATTGCTCTGGATAAAACAATGGTGGAATTCCAAAAGTGTGAAATTAAGGCCGTAAATCGTACACACAAATATATGGACATCTACATTAAGTTGCTGCAAAGTCCTTTAACTAATTTAAAGGTGAGAAAATTGTTCATTTTTTTCAATTGTTTTCCTATGTTTTGTTTCTCAGAGCCGAACCCGTTCAATGCGTTTTAATAATGGCTATAAAGTATATTATTTGGATGTGAGGTTTGATGTCTGCCAATTTTTCAAAAATCACAAGAACCCGATTTTGAAATCACTTTTTGCCGCATTCAAGGATCGCACAAATTTCAATCACTCCTGTCCCTTTAATGTGAGTGTATGCTTAAAACGATGTAATGTGGGAGAGATTAATCATTCCATTTGAACAGCACGATTTAATTATAGATAAATTTTATACGGGCAATCTGGAGACGGAACTAGCCAGGTTCGTGCCAATTCCCAATGGAGATTATGCTGTGTTTACTGATTGGTATATAAACAATAGTCCACTGGCCACTATCAACACTTATTACAGAATTACTAACAAATAAAGAGGAAAATCATCTGATATTTTAGAAGTTTTTCAATTAAGATATCAGAAAAGTGTAATAGTTTATGTGATAAGCACAAAAATACACGAAAAGCTGCCTGAGAAAAATATACACAAATACAAATTCATGAATTTTGCCCTTCAAGGTATGCTATATTTATGAATATTAATAATTATAAAGCAAATATTCCAAATAATCTAGTTTTCGGCAGCTAACTCTCACAGTAAACTGGGGTATTTTTCACCCATCTCTTATGTGATCTCAACAAGTGAAAATACAGCTTTAGTTTGATTCGACTTGGTGTTCCCAAGCTATACATGGGCGATGTATATGTAGAGTTAAAGGATTTTATTAATCGGGATCCCAGCAATTCTTTGGACAAGTGCAGCAATTCAGTTACCTTGACATCATCATAGCTGTGGATAGAGGTACTGAACATTACTCGCGCCAATGATGCCTTTGAAGTTGCTCGTCTTAGCCTATTTTAAAGTCCAATGCGGGACGATTCTTTAACATAAACTTTTGAAAATTTCATATTCTGTCGCCACAAATTCAAATTCTGGACTGATAAACGGATTTACGATTACTTAAATGGGCAGGGATGGTGGAAATTGAGGGGCAGCATGAAGAGAAGCTGGAGAGATCGAAAACGAACGATCTAGGTGGAGTATTTAAACAGCGACAAGCGGATCTCTGTTGAGAGTTACGCTCTCAGCATTAACTCTGACAGCTAATCGAGTCCAACCAAACCATTCTTTAACCACTCGCCCACCCAAAAAGCTGCAATGACCATTTAAATATATATTAGCTTAGGCCTAGCATCTATCCAAACTGAAAACGCAAAAGAGTAATCAGCTAAATAAATGAAAAACACACAAAATCAAGTGACTATACTCTGTATCAAAGGAACAAAGAGCATGTAAAGCTTGTGTTATCCTTTTAATCATCATCAATAGCCGATTCGATACAGCCATGTACGTACGCCTGTCCTTATGAACAAACAGATTTCAGAAATGAATAGAAATAAAGGTTTGACATGTATGGAACAAATGCTTCATATACTTGCAGGCAGCTCATGTTTATTTTAAATTTTTGTCACACCCTTTCCCGCCCTCTCAATTTAGGAAAAACGTCATATCTTCCAATATTTCATAGATAGAAGGTTCCTACTTTCTGAACATATTTAGTAATCAGTATTATATATCGAATCGCTGAAATTGTGAAGATTGGATAAGCGAAAGTCAAGTTATAGGGACAACAAACATTTATGATGGGCTGCAACGGCAATGGGCAGCGTTTAACACACACACAGTATGTTTTAGTCGGGAAACAAACCAGTTTTTTTTAACAAAGACTACTTTTCTGACCCTACTTTCTATGACAGCCATACTATATAGTTGTCCGATTTCGACCAAACTTACTGGAATCTTGCAAAAGCATAGCAAATTAAGATATACAAAGTTTGGAGGCGTTTTCTTTGAAAACAAAAAAGTTTTCCTCAATAAAACTAGTTTCTCGACCGCTCATTCATATGGCAGCTATAATCTATAGTCATCCGATTTTGACAAAACTTTAAAGAATTATGTGAAAGCTTATAAAATAAATATATGCCAATTTTAAAGAGGTTTACATTGAAATCAAAAAAGTTTTTCTTACAAAGAATATTTTTCTAACCTTATTCTTCTATGGCAGCTATACTATATAGATATCCGATTTCGACCAAACTTGGCGGAATCATGAAGAAGCATTAATAACTAGTAAATAGGGAGTTTGGAAACGTTTGCATTAAAAACAAAAAAGTTTTTCTCACTAGAACTAGTTTTTCGACCAATTGCTTCTATGGCAGCTGTATTTTATAGTCATCCGATCCTGCCGGTTCCGACAAATTTGCAGCGTATTTGTATCAGAAGACTTTGTGCAAAGTTTGGTGAAGATAGCTTTATAACTGATGAAGGAGATAGCATAAAAACAGACGGATAGACGGACGGAAATGGCTATATCGACTCAGCTCGTCATGCTGATCAAGAATATGTATACTTTATGTGGTCGGAAATGCTTCCTTCTATGCGTTACAAACATCTGGACAATTTCAATATACCCTCTGCAATGGTAGGATAAACTTGTTTTGCGTACAGACACTTGGAATCTACATTCAAAATTTGGTTCCTCTAACTCTTCTAGGCTACGAGATGTAGGTGTTAATGATACTATCGAATATGTATATACTTTACGATATCGAAATTGCTTTTCCCTTTTTACTCTACGAGCAACGGGTATAATTATTTAATTACATTTGCCATCAAAAGTTTTGAATCAATCACAAAGCGTGTAATTGCGACATAATGACTTTATAAATAATCGATAAATTGTGTTTGTTTCATTTAGAAAACCTTTGACTGTACAGCATTTTCATAGCATGAAAGTATATTCAGTTGTAACCGTCGAAATGAGCAAATACCTTCTAATCTGCTTTATACTAGTTTTCCTTCTAAAAGCAAGTAAGCCAAAACAGTAATACCACAGCTCTTAACTCAAGTATTCTTCTCCCATATATAGATAACTCTTTCCGAGGTAATGTTTACCAATCTCAAGTGCATTTCACTGGATAAAACAGTTTTTGAATTCCAAACGTGTGCAATTAAGGCCGTAAATCGTACACACAAGTATATAGACATCTATATCAAGTTGCTGCAAAAACCCTTAGATAATATAAAGGTGAGCGGGAATAAAGAGAGAATTTGCTATATTTTCAATTTGTAATATACTGCAGACCCGGTTACGTACCATGCGATTCGACAATGGCTATAAACTGTATCACTTGGATATGCGGTTCGATGTCTGTCAGTTTCTAAAGGAACGTAAGAATCTGTTCATTAGTGCACTATTTGATACACTCAAAGATCGCTCGAATGTCAATCACCCCTGTCCCATTGATGTGAGTATATCAGTACAATGGGTAAGAGGGGTATATTATTTTTGGTTTCTCTTCAAACAGCACGATATAATCGTAGATAAAGTGTTTACAGGCAATCTGGAGAAGGGTATTAGAAAGTTTTTACCAATTCCCAATGGAGATTATGCCATTTATACGGATTGGTATTTAAAAAATAAAACTCTGGCCACTATTCAGTCCTATTACAGATTGGCCGATTGACATTTTGTTGTGAATAAAGATTTATATCAAATTTAGTTGGAAACTTGGACCAGTGTGCTGTGGCTTACCCCAAAGTCGACTTTGTCTCGTTCTGTGTGTGTGTGTTTAATTATTCAAAACCATGTCATGTCTCTGTATAATTTTATGCATTGGCCAATTGCGAGCACCCTGGCTGACTATGATGATGATGATGATGACGATGACGCCTACACACACACACACACACACACACGCACACTCTGCAGACAGCTGACAGCCAACTACAACAACTGCACAACTATCATTCAAGTGGAGGACGCCCGCCACATGTGGCCAGGCAACACAGCCGCAGAAAAACAGTGCGACACACAAATGCACAGTTACACAGACAGAGATGGAGCGACAGCGAGAGAAAGAGAGAGAGAGAGAGAGAGAGAGGTAAGCATACCAGACAGTCTGACGCTGTTGGAGCCCACGAGTGGCCCACACTCCCCCCAACCCCCTCGCCACCCATCCGCCGGCTGTTTGGCCAGGTCTTGCTGTAGTCTGGACGACTACTACCACGACGAGGCGACGTCGTCGTCGTCGTCGACGACCACTGTCTGTGGCAGACCGAGACTATCGAAAACTCGAAATTTATTCGTTGGAAAAAGTTGATTCCCATTTTTCGTTTTTCGCTTTTTTTTTTTCTTTTTTTGTTCGCCGTCTGTTGTTTTTTCAGCGTTGTTCTCTTCATTTTCTTCTCGGTTTTTTTTTTTTTCTGAGTTTCTGAATTGCAAAAATGCCCACGAAAATTATGTTAACCAGCCAGCTGTGTTAAAAGTCCCACTCTCTCCGTCTCCCTTTCTCTCTCTCTCTCTCTCTCTGTCTGTCTCTGGCGACATTCGCTGCATATATCGCATAAGGCATAAAATGTACGAGATATGATGGCTGGAACATTGTATGACAATTGGCTAGGATGTGGCTGTCTGTGGATATAATCGTAACATTTTGTGTGTGTTTGGGAGACAGACAACTGATTTCTGATAATTTTATATGTTCAAAATGTCTGTGACAAGTGAGGGAAGGGGGGAAATGGGGAAGGGGGGTGGTAGATGGTGGGACATACTGTGCAAATCAGTTGGTTTAAGGCTGATGATCAATTATTGTCAGCTCTCAGCACTTACCAACAGTTACTTTTGGAACAAACGTTTCTTTAAACAGAGATAATCATCGTAGATTTTGTTGTTGTGTGACCATTAATTATGGTTGGCAACGTTTAAAAATCAGATTAAGCCGACACAATAGACAATATATACTTAATCTTGACAAGGATTTCAGCTCATATCATGTTGTCCGTTTGTATAATCTCAGTTTGAATGCTAACGAACTGAAAACTAAACCTAAATTCGAAAACTCCCTTAAAGAATTCTGTGAAAACCATGAAAAACCGTTTGACCCTATTCAAAACTATTCAAAAATGGAAGCACAGAGATCACTCAAGCCTAACTATATCAAGTTTGAGGTTATATCTCTACTTTGCTGGACCTAATGGGATCACCAGCTGATCCCATTAAATCTTCCATCTTCCCAGATCAATGGTTGCAACATTGTGCAATTCCGATTCTTAAGAACGGCCCAAAGTATTCGAAAATCCTATTTCTACCCATCTAAAGCACTTATGTCAATCTAGTTTTTGATCTACCACTTCAAGCTTACTTGAGCCAACTTTCTTAGTAGCAAAAGACTTTGGAAAAACGTACCTAAGATATACAGATCCGGTTAATCATGAGCTGTTACTTCAGCAGCTCGCTCCTTTTACGTTTTCCTTGGATTTATAGTCCTAGATTTAGCAATACTTAAATCAGGGTTAGAGCGAGAGTGTATTGGAGTGCAAAAATAAAGTAACGCAAACTAGCTCTGACCTGCACTCATCGACCACTGCAAACAGAGCGCTATGTTTGCTCTCTTTAGTAAGAGGCGGTGTCCCTGCGGGCCAGGCGTGACCAACGTTGACTATCTTTTAGAATATCTTAATGTTTCGTCTGGAATTCCACTCGGTAGCCACTTAGGACCTCTACTTTTAACATGAGGGCTTAAGTATGCAAATATACTCTGCCTCTTATACCTATATAATGGATTTATAGTCCTATAAGTGTCTTCAATGGGATCTAGATGCTTTTCCCGTCGCAGCGTACATCTTTTGGTTCTTGATTAAAGCGTACTCTCTATTTAGTTTAGAATTCCTGTTCTTAGTAAATGAATTTTGTGGCTATAAACGTCGATCCTTATCATATTTAATAGGGATGACATATCTGGAAATGTCAATAAGACCATGGACGTGGGATTTACTAAGCTTTGGTCGAAAGAGTTCGAAAGGTTGAAGCCCGCAAACAGCCCAAATATCTTAATTCACCGAATATATGCATAGAGCAGTAATCAAAACATGGAGAAGTAGTTGGAACAAATTAAGTGATGGCTCCTGGGAGGGCTTCAGCCCTCCCCCTTTTCTTCTGCCCAGCACTTGGTAGGAGGAGACTTCAAACATATGGTCACCCTTTTCTATTCAACCTCTTGAAAGTATTTGAGATAGAGGTTCAGCCTCTACTAAAATTTGAACGACCTCACAATGGTTCATTCGGGAGTAATTGGTAACGCAATGTGCCTACATTGGGCAAAGTGTATGCACAATTTATGGTCCCCAGCCATTTCAACCCAACCTAAGAGATTTTTGATCTTTGTTTACACTAATTTCGTTGGGCGTAAGTCCACTTATATATGAAAACCAAGCTCCCTACGAAGTAAGTAAGAAATCCTAATTGTAATTGAAAACCCAATTCAGAATAGTATCGTTTATGGACCGTTTTCTAATCTACTACATAGAGCTATCTGTCACATAAACCTACTAATAACATAGCAAAATCTTAGTTTATCTGACACATAGCAGCTATTCAGAAGATGAGAAATCGATCCTAAATAATTATTTTTTCCTTTGAATAAGGTAATCCAAATCAAGTTGGAAAACAAATTCAAATAATAAGATTCTGTTTCCGATAAGTCATGGAGAATATGAAGAAATATCTTAAATAACTTCAATTTTCAGAAGAATAATAATATAATTTGTGCAATCAGAACTCACCGTATTTCTGCCAAAATGTGTGATTGTGGTCAATTGTTGAGATTGATTGGGTTTTGGTATCGGTTAGCGTATCCTCTTCGTAAACTTCGGTGTAGAGTATAAACTCAAGTCGAGCGGTTGTTGTTGTTGATGTGGTTATTGGCGATGGTGTCCGTGGCTGCTGCAGTGTCAAAGGTGATGCAGTGGTCGCTGCTTGGGTTGTATCTCGTTTAAAAATACGTTGTGAGACATGCAGAGTTGCCCTGGGCACATGTGGTGGCAATGTAGATGCTGTTGTTGCTGCTGTTGCTTGCAACAATGTAGCACGTTGATTAATTTGATACGGCAAGAACATAGACGCGGGCGATGCGGATGCAAAATGCGACGCGTCGCGACGATGAAAATGATGATGATGATGATGATGACGCTGAGAATGGGAATGGGAATGGGGAGACTGCGGCTGACTATGTTGCTGTTGCTGATGATGACGGAGGTTGGGTACGCGAATTTTTGTCTCGGCACTTGGATTTAAGTGGCGATCCGCACTCGATGCTGGTAATTTATTTTGCAAATTTGTGCCAACAACAAATTGTTGTTCCTTTGGCTTGGGCAACAACAACACTTTTGCTTTTGCTTTTTCTTTTGCTTTTCCTTTGCTTACAACTAAATTTAACTCACTCGCATTATTATTATTTGCACTATTTACACTGTAAAAAATATTTACACTCAACTCACGACCACGACTGCCATTGCCGACGTCGGCGACGTTTCCAGAATGCGAATTTCGATTTGATTGGGGACTCGGATTTGCCCATAAGTAGGCAATACTCTGCTCCGTTTGTATCGGATGTGGATGACCCGCCGAGTCGTGTCGATGTCTATGCATTGGCACCGCGAGGGCTGGCGCTGGCAGTAGAAACTTTAATAGAAACAACACCAACAATACGATGGATGATGTGCAGCGGGCCCCCGCGGCGCCACTGGGGTATGTTGGCGTGGGGGCCACAGCGTCGTCTTCGGCTAGCGATTGGATTGTTTAGTCGTCCAGCCGGGTCTCAATGCCCTGCCCACATGCCGATAGATTCGAAACGTAATCAAACAAAAATTATATTTCCACAAGTGTTATTGCAACTGAAAAAAAGGGAGAAAGGAGAGTTATTTTAATGAAAATTTTCAAAAGAAAACTTAAAGAAAAGTAAGAAATGACAAAAGTTTTAGTTATGATTTTGCAAATAATTTGCGCAAATATTTCTAAGAATTAGTTTGCAAGCAAACATTAGCCTAGAAGCCTGGACCTATTTTTGTGCTCCAATTATGCTGCCCAGCTGAACCCACACTCATGTGCAAATTTGTTTGCATGTTTGCCCTAAAAGCTAAAGTCCCACATTTGATGCATACTTAGTTTGCCTTCAACTGTAAATGTTTGCTACAAATAAATTTGGTGTTTTTGCAAGTTTGCCTTAAGACTAAAGTCCCACATTTGGTGCGTAGTTAGTTTGCCTTCAACTGTAAATGTTTGCTACAAATAAATTTGGTGTTTTTGCTAGTTTGCCTTAAGACTTAAGTCCCTCATTTGGTGCATACTTAGTTTGCCTTCAACTGTAAATGTTTGCTACAAATAAATTTGGTGTTTTTGCAAGTTTGCCTTAAGTCCCACATTTGGTGCATACTTAGTTTGCCTTCAACTGTAAATGTTTGCTACAAATAAATTTGTTGTTTTTGCGAGTTTGCCTTAAGACTAAAGTCCCTCATTTGGTGCATACTTAGTATGCCTTCAACTGTAAATGTTTGCTACAAATAAATTTGGTGTTTACACAAATATTTGCTTACAAAAAGTTTGGGCAACATTGTGAAAGACAAACTTTTAAAAAAAAGTTGCGCAAGTTGGTTAAACGGAAATAAATGCTCATGTGGGGATATCAAATTTGTCTAAAGCAAACATTTGCAGACAAAGCTTAGTAACTGGAAGCGCAAATTTGTTTGAAAAACTGGATTGAAATCGCCAAATGCAGAAATGGAGGGCTTTAAGTATGCAGAAATGTTGTTAGCAAGTCAGATCCTAGCTTTACTTATGATTGATCAATAATGTTGCATTGTTGTTGTAGCCTTCCTATAGTTCTTCTTCATGTGTTTCACCTAGTTTGGTCAGTTTTCGGCTGGCTTTCTGAGGTGCCTACCCCTTTCACCCTCTTTTTTTTCTTTCAGTGCAGTGCATAGATTGTGTGGTCGGTCGCCCACTTGGCCGTTGTTGTTTTCGGTTGTTTCTGTGGCTGTCTTTGCTTTTGTTTTATCGTCTGTCCTTGTTACAAAGTTTCGACTTCTGTCCCAGAATAATTCCCCCTCAACACACACACACACACACACACACACACAACCAACTACTTGCACACACACACACACATCTGTATGTATGGCTGGTGGGCATAAATAACCCCAACTACACTGCTACCATGGCATCTTTTGTGCGTATGCGTAATATTTTGCACAAATTTATGTTGCACTTCTTTCTGACTTCGTTTTTATTATCATCAACAGCCAACGTTTTGTGGTTCTAAATTTAACAACAAAATGCGCCAGAGAGAGAGAGAGAGAGGACAAACATTTCTTGGCTGCCACGCCTGTTGCATGCACTTTTGTTGTTGTTGTTGTTTTGTTGCAAGAAAATGACGAAAGATTACAAGCGGCTAAAATTAAGAAGAACAACAAAATTAATGATATAAGTTGAAAGACGACGGGCTGTGCACAAGGCAACGGAAAGGTGGAATGACTTATTTTGCTTTTCTTTTTTTTGTTGTTGTTGTTGTTTTGCCCACTAATTGTCTTTTGGAAAAACTATGCACAGATGACATTTTGGCTGGGACCCAAGCAGGGAGTTGGAGTTGGAGTTGCTTCGTTTAATATGCGGCATGATGATGAGCAGATCGCTGGTCCGACAACAACAACGAAGACGACGCTGTTGCACCCCAACAAAGTGTCAGAGACAGATTGATGCCACAGACAGACAACAACAGCAACAACACGAACTGATTTTGATCGTCCCTGGAAATGCATCTCATTGTGGGGACGGATCATCGTCATCGTCGTCATCATCATTGTCATTGTCTGTGCCTCTCTTGTTTATTTTACTTTGTATTTTTGTTCTCGTATTGAAATTCCTTTCAAGTGCAAGCAGCGGCAGCGTGTTATTGTCTTCGAAATCCTCATACCCAGACAGTCACTCAACTCAACTCAACTCAACTCCAATTCCAATTCCAATTCCAAGCTACTGTTTCCCCTCATGATCTGCTTCTTTGGGTTGTTTTCTTGGGCAATTTATTTGATTGCCTCTTCAGAGAGATCAGACTTAAAGTCGAAATTTATGTTTGCCATAAAAAAAAAACACACACACACAATCCGACTTCAAGTCATAATTAATAAAAAGGCAAACAACAACAGCAACAACAAACAAACAAAACAAAAAGTTGGCTAAAAAATGCGGCCATAAAGTGCTGACAAGTGTGCGACTTGTGGTTGTTGTTGGCGCTTTTTGTGTGAGTCAGGATTACTTTTTTTTTTATCAAAATTCATATAAAATCAGAAATCTGAGAGAATATCCTGAAATATTATAATAATTATGACTGGCAGAGAAGCAGAGCTTTTGAGGCGCATCCTCTTTAGTTGAGGTAGACAGATGAAATGATTCTGTGGAATCGGTGAAGCTATTATGGCTACCAGGATTCCCACAAAATTGACTATTTTAAACGTTTAGATGGGAAACACTCATGAAATGATATGTTTTAATTTGTGACCTCGAAATATTTAATTCTGATGTAAATATGTTTCCATAGCTTGAGAGAATAATTGAGTACAATTTATTAGGTTCAAGGCTATATTTGAATAATCCTTTTGACCTTAGTTTCTATGCTTGGTAAAGCTATAACTATTCAAAACACCCCCCCACAGTTGACACACTGTTATATATGGTGTGTGGTATCTATTGTCAATGTTTCTTTGAAAATCCAATGATTTGCTGTTCTTAGTTCGTTTGTCAGCACGTCAGCAGACTTTTCTTGTCTTCAACTTTTGTACGGCTTTAAAATGTTGGGCTCTTCGTTAGTTGTCCTTGATTTTCGTTGTGTGTGACTGTAGTGCTGAGTTGTCCCAATATATGGCTTAAAATTTCTCCAAGATACAACGCTTCTTCTGAAGCCTTGTTTTCGGAATTTTCATGATACTCTTTTGTTTGCATGGACCAAGACCATTCGGCTAGAGCTTTTTTTACTCTCGGATAAAACATTTGGAAGACCATTTTACAAAAAATCACCATGAAGAGTCTTTTACGAGCCCTTCTTGTGATTAAAAAAGAGATTATTATCATGTGCGATTAACAGAAGTCATGCAAATGCTCAAAATGTGATATGATAATACATGACTTGAAAATAAGTCGAAACTGATTAGAAAATGGTGTTAAAAACAAATCTTCAAGAAAATTCTCGCTAAGTGTGCCATTTCTCACGACATTAGTATCGTTTATCATCACAGAGTTAGTTCATTTACTTGTTCTTACCCACCAAACATTTGGAAGATCATTTTAGCAAAAAAAATCACCATCTCGAGCCCTTTTGATGACTTAAAAGACTCAGAAATGTCTCGAAAAAAAAGTGAAAACTGTTTAGAAGAACGGGTTAAAATCGACTCTTCATAAGGAGTCTCTACTAGGGCACATTTATGACTATTTTTATCTGAACGAGGACAAAAAAAAGCATTTATTGTGATCGAAAATTTGGTAAAATGCTTGCTGGGTACTTGTTTCACTTGATGGTGTCTTTAAACCGGGGCTACAAAATCGCTGTGAAAAAAGAACTGGCTCGGTTTTAAGGAGACCTGTTCCAAAACTTACTTCAAAATTTTTGGTTGAAAATTTTGATTGACTTTACAATAAACTTCGATTAAGGTCAAGAAGCAAGGCATAATAATAGGAATATCGTCTCTTAGAGGATGTGAAACTCTCATTTCAATGAAAGGAATGCAGTCTGGGGACAGCTCTGTGGGATTTTGCAGGAGATATTGTATGGGGGCACATATTTTATAAAGGGGTTCCTTAATTCAACAGAAGATCGGATTAAGCAATCGTTACAATAATCGAGAATAGATTATAATTGATGTTTTATTACCTCAACGTTTTAAAATTTGTTAATAAACTGAACCTAACAACACCATTGTGCTTTTCTTGGCTTTCGGTTCGTATCAGCAATTTTGAAAGGCCGCTGGTTCGGTTTAAGGTTCAGTTAATCAGATGGAACAAGCGGTTCGGTTCAGAACCGGTTTGCATCGCAGCTTTAAGCTTGCCAGATATAAATATAGTTTGCTTTAGCTTAATTTCTTAAATTTTGATAAAAATTGAATGAATATATTGAGTAGATGTCATAAAAAAAACAATTCTCCCAAATGGTAGAGCCAGCTTTAGGCACACTGATCAACGACATCACGTCGGGGTCACCACTTTATAGTACTAAGTTTCTCGGAACGGCTCACCATATTTAAGATTTATTGTTACTCTTGACTTTGGACACATCTTCACAACCGAATTGATTGTTGCATTTGCTGACTGACAGTCTTCAATATTAAACTGTTTCAAAAGATCTTTCAAAATTCTATTTCCCAGCAATATGCTAACTTTTTCATGGATTTTATATTAAAAATATTTGAAAGTTCCTGTTATTGGGTTTTTTACCGAACTTAAACTGTTGCTGTAACATAGTTTCATTTAAGCACTCTTATTATATTGGATAATTAATCGTCTACAGCAAATTACATGTCACTAAGTAGCTCTAGCAGAATGAAACTTTGATAATTATAATTACACCTAAATAAATTTAAAGAGTTCCGAAGAGTTCTGGTAAGTTTGTATATAAAACTTAAACAAAAACATAAGTTTTTAATGCACATTTCCTAACATTGGACAGTTAGTTGCGGTGACTTTTCTTTAATCCAAAATTTCTTGGAAAAACCATAAAATTAATGGCCCATACTCAACAAATAAGTCCAATCGTAACCAACAACAACAACAACAACGCCTTAACATAAGCATTCTCAATCTAATTCAAACACATTCCAGTTTATTTTTAAACAAAACGCTAAATTCCTTTATTTATTTTTGTACAAAATTGTTGAGAAAAAAAAGTGCAAAAACAACGACAAAAAAAATGAAAGGAAAACACTTTGGTTTAGGGGAGAGGAAGAGCAGCCGGGGAATGTGGAAAGTAATCGAGTGCCGGCAAACAGTGCGTCCAACTGGTTATCGATAACAGAAAGCGAACATTGGCATTTGCAGGGGATTGAAATGGTGTGTGTGTGTGCGTGCATACCAGAAAATCGGCCAAGCTCAATTTGACATTGAGCCAATGTAAGTTCACCAGATCACTCCACTCCACTCACGATCAATGAAAAAAAAAAAATAGCATTAATAAATCCACGTTTTGCCATTTATTTAAAACTATTCTTTTTTTATTTTGTTGTTTTTTTTTTGTTTGGTGCCGACACTCCGTTCGCTCGCGTTCTATGCGCCAAAACCTGCGTTGTACTGAACTCAAAATGCTTTTTTTTCGTTCAGCTAACATAAAAATTGCCCGTTTGTCTCCAATATTTCACACATTTCACACTGAACGTCGGGCGACGACGGCGTCTATATGCGATATAAACTTACATATATCCCCCCAAAGACCAGAGCAGATTGTTGACGGAGGGACATACGGGGAACTCCGACGCGACGCATAGCGTGGCGACGTTGTCGTAGTCGGGCCTTTATTTTTACAAAAAAAAAAAAAAAAATTATTTTTGTACTTAAAAATAAATTGAAAAGCATTTTCTTCATCTGTTTTTCAGCCGACGAGCAAACAACAACGGCCGCATGAAAATCAAGCGTGAAGCGTGCCTCCCCGCCATACTTAGGTTGCTCCCCTTGTCCCCCTTGTTGGAGACGGTAAGGGCCAGCATAATGTTGTTGTTCTTTGGTTTTCTCTCTCGGGGATCGGGCCACATTGTCGTCGTTGTCTGTCTGGTCTGCTCATTATGGCTATCAACGTTTTCAAGTCTCCGAAAAGAGGCCCAAGTCCAAAAATACACAGGGCCCAGAGAGACGCAGAGAGAGAGCGAGAGAGAGAGCGAGAGAAAGGCTAAAGACAGCATAATTTTTATGCAAATAGAGTAGAAGAATGTGGCCATGGCAGAACCAAGAACTAACGATTTATGAATACACTTTCAAGATTCAAGTATTGCAGTTTGTCAGTGTGGAAACATCAAAAGAAATCAGCTATTTTGATGTGGTTTATTTTTGAAGATATCTGGACACTTTTCATTTTGTAATTATAATAAAGACAACCTGATCATCATTTCAAGTCTTTGCTTTGCAGATGTACTGTCTTGCAATCGTAGTATAAAACGGTATGAAACTTTACTCCCTATCTGCAATTGCTGCCTTATCGTTTATCCGGCTCGAAGGATCAATGAAAAGCTGAGTATGATTTCGATCGAAAATTGCTAATATTTAAGATTGTCTATTCTATTGATGTACCTCTCCAATTGATTTGTCACTCCAGAAGCTAGGCAGAGTTTTCATAAAAGCAGTTTGGGTACGATGGGCCTAAAAAGTCGATTTAGCAAAAGAAAAATCTAAATTTTTAATTTAAAATTAGAGAAAAAGTAGCTTCGGCTCGGCTGAAATTTGTTTACCCTTGCAGCACGTTTTGTAACTAATTTGAAGGTCATTTCCACTAAAAACAAACAAGTTTTTCTTTAAGAACACTTTTCTGACGCTACTTTTCTATGACAGCTATACTATATAGATGTCCGATTTCGACCAAACTTAGTGGAGTTTTGGGAAAGCTTAGCAAACGAAGAAATACAAAGTTTGGAGGCGTTTTCTTTGAATACAAAAAAGTTTTTCTCACTAAAACTGGTTTTCGACCGATTATTCCTATGGCAGCAATAGCCTATAGTCATCCGATTGTGACAAAACTTTAAAGAATTGTGTGAAAGCTTGTAAAATAAATAGATGCCAATTTTTGAGAGGATTGCATGGAAAACAAAAAAGTTTTCTTACGAAGTTTTCTTTTTTAACCTTACTTTTCTATGACAGCTTTCAACCAAACTTGGCAGAATCATGGAAATGCATAGAAAACTAGTAAATACAGAGTTTGGAGACTTTTGCTTTGAAATAAATAAAGTTTTTCCTACAAGAACTTGTTTTTCGACCGATTGTTCCTATGACAGCTATATGCTATAGTCATCCGATCCGTCCGGTTTCGACAAATGTGCAGCGTATTTGTACCAGAAGACTTCGTACAAAGTTTGGTGAAGATAGCTTTCAAACTGACTTAGGAGATAGCATAGAAACAGACGGACAAGGCTAAATCAACTCAGCTCGTCATGCTGATCAAGAATATATATACTTTATGTGGTTTATGTAATGCTTCCTTCTGTACGTTACAAACATCTGTACCATTTTAAAATACCTTCTGCAAGGGTATGGCAAAAAGATAAATCATAGACGACCTTGCCCCATGTTGAAGTGCTTATAAGCCTGCCCTTATGTTATTTAACAGAGCACTAGCATAAATGTTATCTTTTTAACATTGTGTTAAACCAATACTGCGATTCTCCAGAATTTTAATCCCAAATATATGCAAAAGGTAATATTTTTATAGCTCAGACTAGACCATAGACTACGAGTAAAGGGCATAAGAATAATGAGCAGAAGTCGCGTTTGCGTAAGGAAGTCGAGATTCGGTTGTTTTAGCACGCTAATTATTATTCTCGTGTTTTACATTGTAGAAAGTGAAGTACTTTCCAGGTACAAATTTCTGCTTCCTTGTATGCCACACTTCAATAAAAACAACTTACGATTTGATCTAGCGTTAACACTTAAACTATGCTTCATATGGTGCAAAAATCCACCGCTATTGCAAGTACTCGTACAATAATAATACATAATTCGCACCGCTAGAGATAAACAAAAGCCCAGCCGAGCGGGGGAGGGCACATTCCTCTTCTCTACGTGGCAATTGCCACCCCCCCGTAGAGCAAATTGTTGAATTCTTGGGCTATTTTTAGGTTCTATTCATTGCACTGAATCACACTTACCACCGATCTCTGCATCTGAACAATAAGCAAATTATTCGTTAGTCACTCTAACAGTGTCGCCTGCTCCAAATTTGCAATGTGAAAATGGCATGAAAAAACTGAAAAGCAGCAACAACAACTGGGTGGGAAAAATCCACTCAGACGAAAGTCCTTAGACTTTGCATTTTGGCAAAAATAATGCACATAAGGAGTGCAAGGGAGGAGAAGGTGGTGGTGCAGTAACAGGAGAAGATGAGGAAAATCAGGAAGTTGGCACTGCAAAATGTAGAAGGAAGCAGCCAGACGTTGACTAAGAACAATGCCCAGGCAGCAGCGGCAAAAAAAATGAGAGAAAACTAAGCAGAGTTGATGACGATGGCGACGACGACAACGACGACGACGATGGAGAGAACAACAACAATAATACATAATTACAATAAAGGCTGCACTTTATGCAACGCCAGCAGCAACTACCACGAATGCAATCAGCGCTGGCTCACTGAACACATTTGGCAGCCCCAAAACTCTGCCTCGACATTTTTGTATGGTACCTACACACTCATACATACTGTACATTCATACATACATACTTACATATAATAATATACCCCAATTGTTTTGTTTTGCTGTCTGGAGCGGATGCAGTCCAGAGCTTCAATTGCGGCTATTCCTTGTAGACTTATTTTCTGCCTTTCCGTTTTTGTACATGGCGGCGTATACGTAATGCGGCTACCCAAAAAATTCACACTGACAGATGAAATGAATTATTATGGCGGCGATAGCTTTGAATAGTAGTGGAATTGCATATCAATGATAAATAGGCAGGCTGATTTTGAATCAAACAGGAAATGGGAGGAAACCAACATGTCTGCAAAATATATTTAAAAGGAACTCTTTTTTCCTCAGTAAACTTCAATTGACATGGCCAGAATTGTACACAAACGAAGAGCTCTTCAAAATGGTTGTACGATTATGCTTCGGTTATTAACTGTCAGCAATTGAGAAAGGGAAATGGGGTTCTTTGGTAGGTAGGAAGGAAGGAAGGATAACTAATGACCAATTGAACATGATGAACCCAGAGTGAAACTGACTTACTAAGCGCCAAGGCGACTCATACCTTCCCGTTAGAGAGAGCACTCTACCCGCACAAGCTGCTGGCTAACGTGAGCGGCGATCCTAACTTACGACAAGGCCATGGAAAAATAACCACCAATTAAAGATGAAACGAGAAACCTAAGCTAACTTCGTCGAAGTTTTTATACCCTTGCAAGTGCTCGCTTAAATATTTTCAAAAAATACTGTTTTTCGCATTTTCCGACCCATCGTTCGTATGGGAGCTATATGATATAGTCATCCGATTTGGACAAAAATTTGTAAAATTATGTAAAAACATGTCAAACAAACAAATACAAAATTGCAGGATGCTACCATTAAAAACAAAAAAGTTTTCCCAACTAAGACTGTTTTTCAGACCTATGTTTTGTATGGCAGCTATAACATATAGTTGTCCGATTTTGATCAAACCTGATAGAATTATAAAAAAACATAGAAAACCTACAAATACAAAGTTTGGAGACGTTTTCATCGAAAAGAAAAAAGTTTTTCATACTAAAACTAGTTTTCCGACCGATTGTTCCTATGGGAGCTATGAGATATAGTCATCCGATCCGGTCAATTCCGACAAATTAGTAGTGTGCAGCAAAAAAAAAGACTTTGTGCAAAATTTCAGCTCGATGGACGGACAAAGCTCAATCGACTCAGCTCGTCACCCTGATCAAGAATATATATGGTTTATGGGGTCGGAAATTAATATTTCTATGCGTTGCAAACATCTGGGCAAAATTTGAATACCCTTTAATTTTAATACTTTTATAAAAAGTAAGGGCGCTGCAGTCGAGTTTCCCGACCACAAAATACCCTGTTCATTTGTTTTCATTTATTTGTTTTTGAATTTTTGAAGATGAATGTAACAAAATTATCATCCCAAATGTAGGCAACACTTTTTTCTAGTCCTGACCAACAACTGGGGGGAGGGTCCTCTTATCAGCTCAACTGATTCGCTTATAACTCCGGTGTTTTTTATCCGATCTGATTGTACTTTTTAGAATAGATAGATATTGGGCCTAGCTTGATGTATACTAAACCAGGCTCTAACTTCAAAATTGTGGATCTGACGCTTTTTTTGGTCTAAGATGGCTAGAAGAGGTCTTGGTATTTTTTTAGGATAAAAGGGGGACGGGGTTTTATTTTCCAAATCTGATACAAATTTGATCAGCATAAGTCTACCTTCATGCAAAAATTTGTGGCGTTATTTCTTATAGTCTCTGAGATCGACGCGTTCATACAGACAGACAGACAGACGGACGGACAGACGGACATGGCTATATCGACTCGGCTGTTCATGCTGATCAAGAATATATATACTTTATGGGGTCGGAAATGTTTCCTTCTCCCTGTTACATATATTTGCACAACTTCATGATCCCTCTTTTCCCATTTTCAATGGGAACAGGGTATAAAAAGGGGTTTCAAAACAAAAGTAAGTCAGAGAGAAAAAAGAAGACAGAATCAACTTGTTATAAACTAAGCACACACACATATTTTCGCTTAGTACAGCACGCATCAAAGAGAGAACAAAACGAAGCAAAAGCGATTTCGAACTTTGACAATCTTTAGGCAAAAGCTCTAAAAGTCCCGCAATTAGGCACACACAACCATTGGAAATAACGTCAAAGAAAAAGTGGCTTGAGTGGCTAGTTCAATCTTGTGACTAGTCAAAAAACTAAAGTTCTTATCTTCCAAACAGCTGCTATTTGCCAGATAAACTACGATTTTGCACTGCTATTTGTGAAGTATGTGTATGTGACAGATAGCTCTATGAAGTAGATATGAAATCGGACCTTAAAGATAGAAAACTAAATATGAACTTTAATTAAAGATAAAAGGAATTTTGACTAATTTAAAATTTTTGAGTTTAAAATGATGAAAAACATGAATCACTGCCTTTAACTCCTTCAGGCAAAGGCGACAAAATACATTCTCTTAATTACCAAACGTAATGCAATTGAGCAGTGGGCGTACCAGCATCCTTCCGGCATATGCACATGGCCACTTTTCCAAGAGCAAAACTGGAAAAACATTCAAATGAATGGGGGGAAAGGGGTGTCCATCTTGTGAGTGAGTCTGTGCAAACGGTTTATGGTTTCCGTCCAAGCAAAGTGAGCAATTTTGCTTGATGTTTTCAACATCATTAGAGAACAGTGACGACCTCCACTTGTGGCGCCAGCGACTGACTTCCTATGTGCACTTGTCCAGGCTGCTGCACTTGCATCCGCTTCATATTGATTGAAATTTAAAATGCAAATCACTTAAAGCGTTCAATTTAATCAAATTATTACAATAACAAGCCAGCCACAAGAATGGCAGCCACGGGAACGACAAGTCATTTTCCACATTTTCTGTTTGCGGTCAACCGAAAGAAGCAGGCGCCACAGTGGTGTCAGGGGAGGAGGCATACACGAGAACGTGTCTATTAAAGCGTTGGTCACTGCCGCAGACAAAAAGGAGAGCAAACACATCGCCGGGGCCAGTCACAATGTTGGCCAGGCCGGGCCGGGCCAGCTTGGCTGCTTCTCCTCTTCCTCTATGGTTTCTGTTGGCTTAATTAAATTGCGGTTGCAAGTTGCAAACGAAGCGTGTACACAAAATCACACAAAACAAATGCGGTTAGGCTCGGGGCATTTGTCGTTATTGTTTTTAGATTGTTCGTTTGAGATAAACAAATGGTGGCCCCCAAAAAAAAAGTGAATGCTGAAAGTATGCTGCAGTAAATTTAAGTGAATTTTTGGAACTGGAAAAAAAGTCACACAAAACACATCTTCAACATGATTATGGAGCAGACATTGTGCACACATAATTGTTGTACTAAGGCAGAAATCAGGCTTGATATATATATAAAACCATTTTACCGTGACTGACGAATCATTAAATCTCAAAAACACCACAGAGTATGCTCAGCTAAGGGTATTCCCTCCTAAAAAGTAGACTCTTAGATTGGAGTCGAAACTATATCGAGGTTTTTTTTCCACAATTTTCCATATTTTTCTCGACCCTCGCATAAAGTATGTCTAAAGAGCGAACACCTAACTTCCCCCTTGGCCCATTTGTCTACACATTTCAATGCAGCTTACGATAAACCGAATTAGGACTTACTCTTCTTTCATTACCATTTTCTCGCACCCCTAAAAGTATGCAGTAAAATCTGATTGCAAGGCAACGCAGGCCAACTAGAAGCTGCAAAAATACTCGTAAATTTTAGTTGGCTGACAAGTTGACTAGATGACGTTGCACCCAGAGAGAGTGCAATGAAACTGCAAAAACTTCCTCTTGAGTGTGTTCCCAACGCCAGACAGTCGACGAGGCAGGAAGCGTTGTGTGCGTGGTCCTTACCCTTGTGTGTGCGAGTGTGTGTGTGTTTTTTTTTTCTGCGCTTCCTCGACTTCCTGTGTAAGTGCCGCTGTTTATTGTGCATTTGTCCTTTGGCCACAAGCCGAAGGACAAAATTCAATGAACGCCAAACTGTTGGACTGGGGCCTGGGTGTCAATTGGTTGCAGGATGACTTCAACTACTTCTTCGTGGCACCAAAGTCAACACAAATCCTAGAAATTGTTCGCTTATCGTTTTGGTCTGAGTTCTCCCCAAATAAAAAAAATAAAAAAAAAACAAATATAACAGAATAATAAAAAAATGTAGCTCATAAAATGCATTTTATGAACTTGGACCAAGTTGGCTAGTGATGACAGCGGGGATTTCTTTAGACGAGCTGATTGAAGGTCAGATAGTTAGGTTGTCTGTATACCTGTTTTTAGATCAATCAAATGGACCAGAGGTTTTGCTTTTAAAATGAAAGACAGGCAACTTTTATAGATTTGATGAAAGTATTTAACTCTGCAAAGTATCAAACACTTAAATAACTTCGAAAGAATTCTAAATATTCTCAAAATACCTCATGTACAACTTAAAAACTAGTTTGTATACCCTTGCAGCTCGTGACTACTTTTAAGACCTTACTTTTCTATGGCAGCTATACTATATAGATGTCCGATTTCGACCAAACTTGATGGAATCATGTAAAAGCCTTACAAACGAACATGTAAGAAATTTGGAGTTGATTCCATTTAAATCAAAAGCGTTTTCTTAATAGAACTTCTTTTTCAACCCAACATTCGTACCGCAAGTATATGATATAGTCATCCAATTTTGACAAAACTTTAAAAAGTTGTGTAAAAGCTTTTAAAAAAAAAAAAATGACAATTTTAGGGACATTTCCATTGAAAACAAAAGTTTTTCTCACTAAGACTACTTTTCAGACTCTAATTTTCTATGACAGCTATACCATATAGATGTCCGATTTCGACCAAACTTAGTAAAATAATGGGAAAGCATAGCGAACTAAGAAATATAAAGTTTGGATGCGTTTCCATGGAAAACAAAAAAGTTTTTCTCACTAAAACTAGTTTTTCGACCGAGCATTCCTATGGCAGCTATAGCCCATGGTCATCCGATCTCGACAAAACTTTAAAGAATTATGTAAAAGCTTATACATTAAATAAATGCCAATTTTAAGGACATTTCCATTAAAAACAAACAAGTTTTTCTCACTAAGACTACTTTTCAGACTCTACTCTTCTATGATAGCTATACCATATAGATGTCCGATTTCGACCAAACTTAGTAAAATCGTGTCAAACCATAGCGAACTAAGACAAACAAAGTTTGGAGGCGTTTCCATTGAAAACAAAAAAGTTTTTTTTACTAAAACTAGTTTTTCGACCGATCATTCGTACTGGAGCTATATGTTATAGTCATCTGATCCTGCCGGTTCCGACAAATGTGCAGCGTATTTGTACTAAAACACTTCGTGCAAAGTTTGGCGAAAGCTTTCAAACTGACGGGGGGAGATAGCATAGATACAGACAGAAGATGGAATATACATACTTTAGGTGGTCAGAGATGCTTCCTTCTATGCGTTAGATACATCATGACAGTTCTATAATACCTACGCAAGGATATAAAAATTACGAACATACAACAAAAGAGGCTTAAAAAATTTGCTACCGCCACATGCCATGAAAGATCGAATTCGTCGAAATCCACTGCGCAAGCTGAAATTCACGTCTCTTGAGACGAATATCAGCTTGCTGCGCATCATAAAAGGTGACTTGAAAGACTTTGATAACAACATTGAAACAAAAACGCCAGACAATATAGAAAGCATAGCGCTGACAGTGCGCCAGCAATGCCCACAGACGAATGCTGTCAACTAACGAGAAAATTTGTAACCACAGAGCAACCGGTCAACTAATAGAACGATAGAATGTCATCAAAACAAGCATCCGAATTCATTCCGAGAGTTTACTATCTGACTTATGTGAAGGTTTGGTTGGGAGTCCCCTATGCTGAAGTCACCAAGCTCTATTTTTGTAAGAAACGAGTCAAAAATTCGGCCTAAATGTTTTAGAAAAGCTTTTCAAGCCTCTTAAAGCACGACATTATTCGACCCGTAGATCCGAAGACCATGTACTAAACTTAATTTCTACGTATGATTGGCCTGCTGGTAGCCTAGAGCTGAATCTATTGGATTACAAACTGTGGTCCGTTCTTGGGGCTATGGATTGCTCTAACCGACACCTAATTATTAAATTATTGAAGTGCGCCCTAGTCCGAGCAGTGGACAAACTGCCAATGCATGAGGTGCGCACTGTGATCAATATCTCCAGGCAGATTCCGCCGTTGCTTGGATGCACAAGGACATTTTGATAAAATGACCGAATAAAAAGATGAAAAAGTTGTGGAAAATACTTATTCGTTTTCATTCTTTGACTAAGTTAACTCATCTCAACAGGGTGATCAAGAAACTTTGAGTTACAATCATGTGAAGAAGCTTTATATGCCCTCTGCAAGGATATAAAAATGTAAAGCTGAAGGTTCGATTTGTATAGGGGGGCACAAAACTTCTTAATCTTACGAATAGTTCAAACTCTTTTTTTTCAAATTTTGGAAAAAGCCGCATAGCACCTTCAAAGTTTTGTAGGTAGATATTTTGGATCTTCTGTCAGCACTATTTCATAAAAAGCACTATTGCCAATGATCGTACAAACGATAGACAAGTTATAGGCAAAAGAAAGCTCGCACGCTGAAAAGTATGCTACTTTTTTATTGCTAGTCTGCACTAAAACGACCACAATTTCCATGCGCTGGCTAGAAGTCTTGCTGAACCACAGACTATCATTCTATTTGGCGCATCTCGAAGTCCTCCTCCTGCGCATCTCCTTGTGTTAATGGATGGTCCCTTTTGGTTTATTTTTGTGTGTGTGTGAATTGATGGTCGTTACCTGCAGCTGCAATTTTTGATTAATTTGTGGCTGAATGGTAAAAGCAAAAGAGTTTCCATTTCATTCTTTTGTTATTGGCCCCTTAAAGTTGGGTTTTCTTTTCTTTTTGTTAAGAGCATTAAATTCAATCAACTTTGGCTTGAGTTGAAAGTTACGACAGTCAGCAGTGTGTCCCCGCCCCCCGCCCCCTGTCCATTACCCTTGCCCCATTCAACAGCCAGACAGGACACGTTTGTCCTTACATTGTCCTCTGCAGTCTAGACCGAGTTGGTTGTACTTGCACCATGACAACCGCATGCGATTTATGCTGATGCTGCTGCTCCAGCTCCATCTCCAGCTCCAGCTTCGCCCAGCTTCTGTTGTCCCTTCCCCCAGACGAAGCGTTAATATTATTAAATGCAAATTAAGCTTTATCCCAATTCATTCATTAGCGTGGCCATTTGCCTGCACCTTCAACTGCAGGCCAATATATATTCCGTACTCTCTTGGCTAATTTGCACACCAATTAAATGCCAATTTGAGGCATTGTTCCTTCCACTGCCATCGCCCCACCGCCAACTTGTAACCAGTTCAAAGGAACACAAAAGTTTTTCGCCGTCTGTCTAGAGTCTAGACTCCAACTTCCAGACTTGCAACTTCGACATTTTCCTGGTAGTTTTGCATAAGTTTCCTCAACGGCTAAATGCATTTTAATGCCCAACACAGAGAAGCTGGAAAATGTGTGTGTGTGTGTGTGTGTGTGTGTGGAAAAAGCTAAAACAATTTTCATCACTCATTATTCATGTCTATTCGCCACTTTGGTTTTCGCTGTAAATACCAGTTCCTCTACGGGGGGGGTTCCGCCGCAGGCGGTGGGTGGGGTGGATGCCATTTCAATGCTATACAACAATTTTTATGCAAATACTCGAAAAAAAAAAACAAATACAAACAAAAAATTCTACATTGGCATTGCATGTCATGGTGCAGAAAGGTATTAGATATTGTATTGGGAAGACCTTGAAATACCCTTTAAAAACCCCCTTTTGAAACAATACTCTAAGTCTCAATGGGATCATTGAGGTTCTATTTTGATGGCTTCCTGACAGATCTCAGAGATGGTAAGAGATAGAGGTTCGAAATGTTTAGAACAACAACTTCTTATACTTGCAGATAGATCAAGCTTAATTTCTATTATTGTCACGCCTCAACCCGCCCCCGAAATTGGTAAAAAGATGTCATATCTCCGACAGTTTTATAAATAGAAGGTTCGTACCTTCTGGACATATTAAGTAATAAGAATTATTTATACATTCGCCAAAGAATTGGTAAGGATCGGATGAACGATAGTCAAGTTATGAGCAAGAATATGCCGCTGCTGCAACGCAGTAGCAGCGCTGCTTTTAACTGCTACTGCAAGTTCAGAATTCATACTGTGCATACACTTTCGTTGGATTAAAATATATTACAGTCGGACTTGTCCGACTTACGTATTTTTATAAGAATTATAAGAATTATTTTTATAAGAAAACTTAACAAGTATTGGCAAGCCGCAAAAAATGTTCGGAACTGAAAGCTCACGAGTTTGTACTTAAACCCAAGTTTGAAACATAGCTTCAAAAATACAGGAAAGTTAACTTCGGCTCTGCCGAAGTTTGTATAGTCTTGTAGCACGTTTTTCTAACTAATTTGAAGTACACTTCCAATAAAAACAAACAAGTTTTCTCACTAAGACCACTTTTTTGATTCTACTTTTCTATGACAGCTATACCATATAGATGTCCGATTTCGACCAAACTTGGTGGAATCAAGGGAAAGCATAGCAAACTAATATATACAAAATTTGGCGCCGTTTTCTGTGAAAACAAACAAGTTTTTCTCACTAAAACTAGTTTTTTGACCGATCATTCCTAGGCAGCCATAACCTATAGTCATCCGATTTTGACAAAACTTTAAAGAATTGTGTGAAAGCTTAAAAAATAAAGAAATGAAAATTTTCAAGAGGTTTATATTGACAACAAAAAAGTTTTTCTTACAAAGACTACTTTTCTGACTACTTTTCTATGACAACTATACTATATATATGTCCGATGACGACCAAATTTTATGGAATCATGGGAAAGCATAGCAAACTAAGAAATACAAAGTTTAAAGGCGTTTTCTGTAAAAACAAAAAAGTTTTTCTCACTAAAACTAGTTTCTCGACCGATCATTCCTATGGCAGCTATAATCCATGGTCATCCGATTTTGACAAAACTTTAAAGAATTGTATGAAAGCTTAAAAAATAAATACATGCCAATTTTCAAGAGGTTTACATTGAAAACAAAAAAGGTTTTCTTACTAAGACTATTTTTCTAACCTTACTTTTCTATGGCAGCCATACTTAATAGATGTCCGATTTTGACCGAACTTTGTGGAATCATGGGAAAGCATAGAAAACTAGTGAATACGGAGTTTGGAGACGTTTGCTTCGAAAACAAACAAGTTTTTCTTACAAGAACTAGTTTTTTGATCAATTGTTCCCATGGCAGCTATATGTTATAGTCATCCGATCCGTCCGGCTTCGACAAATGTGCAGCGTAATTGAATCAGAAGACTTACTGCTAAGTTTTGTAGCGATAGCTTTAAAACAGACGGAGGAGATAGCATAGAAACAGACGGACAAGGCTAAGAAAATGCTTCCTTCTATGCTTGAACTTGACAAATTGAACTTACAGCTCCCTCTCCCTCAACATTTCTTGGCTATGGTTATATATAATATATAGCAAACATTATCAGTTTGTGCCTCAATTTCGTATAATTTTGGAAGAAAATATAATTATTCACTTACCGTTTCCGATTTCGATTATTCTGTTTCCAAAAAACAACTGTGTTAAGCGGCTTTCCAACTTCAAAGCTTAATATATCCTCAATCGTCAGTCAGCAGATGGCAAAATGTTTCTGCTTACTTTTCACATTTTGACAGTTTGAAATTCCCAATTCCTTTTGGCCAGTCTGGCCAACTGGATCCCTTCACTGGAATGCCCACAATGCAAATATGTATGCCAAAAACTCGTAGCATTTGAATATGGCTGCAGGATCATTTTTGTTGTATTTTTTTTGTTTTGTTGTTGCTGTTGCTGCAGACACCCACACACTCGACGACAACGACGAAACCGGCCGGGCAATGAGTTTTCGAGCTAAAAGTTGAATTGTGCATCGACGTTGCCCCTCCCGCTGTGTGCGTCTGTGTGTGTGTGTGTGTGTGTGTGTGTGTGTGGTATGCACTTGTCTAGACATTGGCTAGACAGTGTAAAACCAAAAAACAGCAACAACAACGGCAGCAACAATTACAGTAAATGCCGGCGACACAAAACGAAATGTTGCACAATCCACGTAAAACACACAATTGGGAGCAGGAGTCCAACGGACGACGACGTCGTTGACAGAGACAAATTTTTGGCAATACTTTTGACAAATTTCCCCTCTCGCAAAAGCTGGGTAAGATGAGGAAGACGAGCCAAGTTAACAGAAGAAAAAAAATTGTATAAAATATTTTTTGGATTTTAGGTTGTATTTTGTAACTAGCATGAACATTGTCCCAGGTAACAGCTTCTTAGGAGGCAGCGAATTTCTTTCGTTCAAATGGAGGCGGCAGAGAGGCCAGTAGATGATTCGTCTGTATGCTGACATTGAGGAGTTCGTTAGAGTTGAGACGTGAAACGTGGACCAGATGCTGCAAGAAAGGAAAGGAATCAATTATTGGAACTTTTGTATAATCTACTTCTACTTAGACATGGGGGAAACTTATGGGTAATGTTTGGCAAGGACTTTTAAGGGGAAGGGAGAAGAATGTCAAAAATCGACAAGTTTTATGCCATATGTGGCATGTTCCCGAGTTGGCAAATCAAACGCATTGTTAATTTACGCTACGGAGCAGTAAACAGTAAGCTTCATGTATCATCAGCATGTCGTACCGAGTCAATGGATCTTTATCCGTCCGTCTGTCTGTTTTTACGTAAACTACCTCCTCAATTTTGAAGCTATTGAGCTGAAATTTTTTACTTCGGGATTCAGCTAGTGCTCTTTTGTAAGAGATGACACCCCTACAGCATCTTTAACTTTCTCTTACTCTCTATTTATAGATTAAAATCGTTAGAAAGATTTAAAAAGATTCCCCGATTCGATCTCTAAAACCTATCCCAGTATTTCCCAATCCCCAGCTTATCCCCAGCCTGTCAAAACCAACAAATTGTGAACCTTTCTTCCGGGCTGTTGTCCGGCAAAACCTTCCTATCAAATTCAGCTTCTCTATCTATAAAAAACTTCTCAAGTTTTGGCATCATCTTTAGTTTTTTTTTAGCTTTACTCACCTGTCGTAGAAATCTGGTCTTAATTGTCAATCCCATTGGTTGAGCCGCCTTCAGGGCCTCAATTCGTTCAATCGCCACTTTCTCCTCTTTACTCATTTTTTTCACCTTGCCCCGCACTATATAGTCATCCGTCTCCAATGGATTATTCCTTTCCAGAACATACAGATACGTTTCGTTATAGGCCAGAAATATGTTCAGATTCTCCGCATCCAAAACAATGCCCTTTATACAATATGATCTTGTGTTGGGTATCAGATACTCCTGTGTTTCGCAGGTGAAACATTTATCCACCAAATCGTATTCCACTATTCTACCATCCGCATAGGCGACCACCAGCCAAGGTTTCTCCTCGTGCATGGCCAAAGCTGTGGTGCCAGCTGTATGACGTGGCAGACTAAGTAAATGCTTATGCTTATGGCCCAATAGGTGCCATACTGTTATCAATTGATCGGTGGTAGCCACCACCAAGTACTGGCCATCAGTTGAGAGTAGCAGATGAGTTATGGTGTGGGAGACCTTCTGTTTTAGGTTGATGCTATACAGGAATTTGATTTGATGCTCCTGCAATGTAAACACGTTCACTCGGTAAGCGTTCAGTAGGAAAAGCTGCTGGCTGTTGGCGGAGAATATAATGTGGCTGGTGGGTTTGAGCTCGGCAGGCAAGTTCTCGGTCAGGCGCTCCACTTGTATGGGATTTTTACTTAAGCGATTTATTCTCAGCTCCTCGCAGGTGGAGTAGCACAACCAATTGCCATCCGGTGACAGGGCACTGGCTTGTATAACCTTCTGTTCGCTCACATTCAATTGCAGCAGCTTCTTTGGTGGTCGATCCAATAGCAAATCCTCTGCGTGGCCAACGGGTAGCGACAGTTCCTGTTTTTTGTCCTTATCCCCAGCCTTGGCCCTGCCCAACTGCCATAGATGCAGGCTGTTGGGATAACGCAGTAGTACCAGTTTGGTGTCCACAGCCACTGACACCGCAGATCCTCGCAAGAAAGGACCATACTGCGTCATAATTCCACGCATACGTTGGCTCGACGAAATGGTCAACATGCCATCTTGTCCCGCCGACACGATACGTTCGTAGGGCAACATGACCAAAGCTTTCACATAATGTTTGTGTGCGTCCCGCTGCAGAAACTTGATCCAACGCTCGCACACCGAATCATCCCGTTTGATTTCAATCTTATTCAATACCCTAAGCAAGGGTGGCTCCATGCCACTGCAAGCCAAGCGATTCTCCTGCTCATTCAGCGCCAAAGTAAATACATTCTTATCCAAGACTTTTTGCTGATCAATCTGTGTTGCATTGTCTCCGCTCCAAACCGTCACAAATCCTGCCGAGTCGCCAGCCATAATGGTATTGTCGGCCAGCACCTGCAGGGACCACACAATCACCTCCTTGGCGGACAAGGACATGGTGTGCAACACATTCCCCTTGGCCACACTCCAAATCCGTACACATCCCTTGGATCCGGTGACTAGACGGGCACCCGTTGCATTGAATTTGCAGCACAAGACACGTCCTTGTTGCCTCTGGAAGAGAGATTTGTAGGTGATCTCTCCATTCTCTATGCTCAAGATGTTAATGTGTCCCTCCTCGGAGCCAACTGCAATTTCCGTATTCTCCTTATTCACATCCAGGCACCACAGTGCATTGCCAGTGGGTGCAACTTCTTGCTTCAGCTTCAACCTGGCCACATCCCATTCAATGAGCTTGCCCACCAAATTGACCGAGAAGAGACGTTCGCCTGCCCAGGCCAGTTCCTCCACCTGTTGTTCGGGTGGCATGTAGATGACACGCTCCAAGAAGGCAGCATGCTCCATATTCCACAGCTCTATGGAGGCTCCCTCTCTGCAAAAAGAAAGCCAACACGATGAGATTTCAATCTGAGCAATCTGACTTAGCAATCACTTACCGACTCACGGCCAAACAGCTGGTCGCTCTGTTGTAGGCCAGATTGGCTATGCTGCGTGGTTTGATGGTGTAAAAGCGCACATTGTGCAATTGCTTGCTGCTGCCACTTTGTAGGGCCACCACCGGGTTAGCTTTCATGGTCCAGGATATTAATTAAATGGAATTAAGTCGAGCAAATCAACATTTGAGAGAGGCGCACGTGTGTGAGGCTTATCGATTACAAAGCTATCGCTGATAGCACAGCTGCGTTGAGACCCTTAGCATCTTTTGCCATCGAACTGGTGGAACTAGCTGTCTGCTTATCGAGCTATCAAAATGGTGGAAATAAACGGGATTTAAATTGTGGTGTGTTACTTAACAGTTTGATTTGAATTTTGGTCTGTCACTTGACAGTTCACAATTTAAATTGCATTTTCGCCCGAACTGGGCGCTATCGAACTGCTGGAATTAGCCGGCAGCCCCAATTATCGAATCGGTAAAACTAAAAGCTGATTTTCACTAGGAGTGCGTTATGCGTTAATCGTTGTATGGGAAAACAGCTATTAAGATTGTTAGCTATTAACGCATAATGCACTTCGTATGTAAACACTGTGTACTCAACATAGCGTCAGCAATTTAGCGTCGACTTGGAACGGTAGAGTGTGGAACAAAAAAACTTTTTTTAATTTTTAATTTTTTTCCAGGAACTACTTAATTTTTTAAGACAAAATAAATTGCAAAATGTTAAGAAAAGAATAAACTATTGTTTTCAATGAGATTTGGGTGGCTTTGAGTATTGCAAGTACTAGAAATATCAAGTTTAAAATTTTTCTATCGACATTTGGATCTCTCTTTCAAGGAGTATTTAAAAAAAAGCTATGAAAATCCTCCCCTCAGTTTTTGAGCAACCTCCCCCATTCGGTATGAATTGCCTCTCTAGAATGGCCTGCCAAGTCTTTACTCTCCTCATAAGGTTGTGTTTGTTTTGAAATCTAAAACTTCTTCGATTTTGCTATCAAACAATTCAGCACCCCCCTAGCTAAGGGGCTGGCAGCACCATTGCCCCCTAACTGACGATGGTGTAGCGCACCAGGAGATCAATATTCTCCACCAAATATTTGTCAAGGATCCGCTGGGACACCAGTACCGACGGGTATGTCAATTCTAGGCGCTATCAATGTCCTGCGTTATGCTGCCACCTCTAGAGGACTTCTGAACGTGGGCCGCCAGTTACCCACCAGTCGTCTTCACTGCTGTGCTGGTCGGAATAGTATTGCTCGTGGAATTTGGACTAATATGTTTGGAAAGTATTTGGCTGCTACGAATATCATCGGTTCGGGTATACTTATAGTAATCGGGGATCATGTGACGCAACAAGTCGAGTACTGGACGCACAATGATTCCTTTGACTTTCGGCGTAGCGGCCGAGTGTTTGTCACCGGTTTAACTCTGGGTCCCATACAGCATGCGTTCTATAAAACGCTGGATCGACTGTTGCCGGAGGCCACCCGAATGGTGGCCTTGTCGAAGATATTTTGGGATCAGCTGTTAATGTCGCCCGTCTATATATTCGTGTTTTTCTATTTAACCAGCCTGCTGGAGGGTAAGACTATACAGGAAGCCAATGCCGAGATCAGGGAGAAGTTCCTGTACACTTTTTTGATGGACTGTGCAATTTGGCCTGGGATACAGTATTTGAATTTTCGCTTTTTGAAACCCAACTATCGTGTAATCTTTATCAATTTCACCAATTGTATGTACATTGTGCTACTGTCCTATATACACCATGATATGGGTGAGTCCGGTCAGAGGCAAAAGCAGCTGAGGGATGTTTTGAGAAAAGAATAAAATTGAAATTTGTAAAAATTCAAAAAAAAAAAACAGAAATGAGTATAGCATTTCCTCATCCTTGGATTATTCTTAGCACCCCTTAAAATCTGAAGTTATGGCTCGAAAACCGCTTGAATGTATACTAGTTGGCGTCGCAGATGCTTTCTTCTAGCTTATACCATTGTTACAGGGTATAAAAAAGTCACACTAGGTGATGATTCAAGAACTGTACAGCCCACCGCCAACATTTATTCGTATAATGTTAATCTGGGTCAAGAAGTATAAGTATAGCATACTTTTAGGGTCACATATGGTAAAGTACACACTAATTTGTATGAAAAAAATACTAGAAAGTCGATGTGTACTTAGAAATATGCGAATAACTTCGTCAGACAGTCACCAAATTCATAGAAACAACAACTATTCTACATAGAATTAAACAGGCTATCATAATAGAACTTAAAAGAAAATCACATGGCATCAAATAGTAAAACCAGAGAAGGCCAAAGTGGAAATTTTCAAGAAAAAACATTGAAAATGCACCAGAACTGTAAACCGCATTGCTCAAGATATTCAATGCAATATTTAGTTTCCTCTCGTCGCTATTGGAACTACCAAGGTTATACTCAATCCGAGTAATTTCAATATAAATGAGTAAAAATAAAACCAAATGTGGTTTTTGGATCATATCTTAAGATCTTAGGGGTATGAGGGAAATGCAATACTCGAACTGACCCACAAAATGCACTGGGTCTCTTAAAAAGTATGTCTAGATTTTGGTTATTTTTTGTGTAACACAGTGTAATCATTGGGAGATGCTTGCCAGTGGAAACGTTGCGTTTTACGTCAAACCGTTGCGCTTACGTAACGTAACGTGTCAAGCACACGACACGTAAGAAACAAATTTATCAATAATACAAATTATTGTTATTTTTTAAAAACTTGCCTTACTTTCGCGGGAACCGCTGGCAGCATGTTGGCCCTGCGAGGTGGTTTCGCTCGCCTGCTGCTGGTCAGTCAGCCGTCGGCACGTCAATTTGTGGCCATTGCAAGAACTGACGTAATAGCTGGAACTGGAGCACTGTGGTGTCCCACCAGACGTCTGCTCCATGGCAAGGATCAGACCAAGAGCCGAGATGCATTCGCTTTGGTTTTGCTGCGCTGGACCAAACTGGGCTGGAACAAGATGTTTGGCAAATATTTACTGGCCACCAATGTGCTGGGCTCTGGGGTGCTAATGCTGGTGGGTGATGTCGTTGCACAGGAATATGAATATCGTCGAGGATTGCGTAGCCAGGACCGTTACGATTCCGATCGCATGTACCGCATGTTTGTGGCCGGCGCACTGCAGGGACCACTGCATCATTATGTGTACAATTGGATGGATCGCATCATGCCGCAGCGTACCTTTCGGAATATTGTCAAGAAGATACTGATCGATCAGTTGTTCATGTCGCCCGTTTGCATCATTATATTCTTCTACTCGGTGTGCTATCTGGAGCGCCAGACGCTGCAGCAAACGAATCAGGAGCTAATGGAGAAATTCCCCTATATCTATCTGCTGGACTGGATGACCTGGCCGGCGGCACAGTATGTCAACTTTCGCTACCTGGACACCAAATATCGTGTGGCATTCGTGAATCTGTGCACGGCCGTCTACAATGTGCTCATCTCCTATATGAAGCATGATTTCAATTTGCATTTGCCACTGGAGACGGTGTCACCGGCGGAAAGCAAACAGCAACAGATCCAGCCACAGCAGACCAACACGCTGAAGAGGAGTCACACCGGGGCGGATTTAATCTCACATAATTTGCCCACACCCCTGACCACCGAAACAGTCAGAAGCCCCGAAACCGGCAGCAACTTGACTTCGACGACGACGACAACGACGACAACAACTCGCTAATTGATGATGGGCTCTGGGACTTAAATCACCAGCCATTGTGATAACCATGTTTACCTGCACCAAAATTTGTACGTCCATACGACAAACGTTTAGAATATTTCTGTCAAGCACATTTCCTATCAAAGAGGCTAATTTAGTACAATTAAAGTAAAGCAAATAAGGAACTAAGTGTGAAACCTAAGAATGGCAGTCAGAGATTATGGGGAAATGCCTCCATGTAGTTCACCTAGGCGATAAGAAATTGGTATTTGGCATATGATTCGTCCAGGTTCTCTTTTAAGACCAAAGAAGTGAGTTTTCGGAACAGTTTTAAAGCAAAGTCGGAACATTTTCAATCGATTTACATTCAATCCTAACACAAAAATGGTTTTATGTCATTTTTTTGACTTTGATCTCTCAAGGATCAAGATTACCACAGCTTAAGGGAAAGTTCGTACTATGTAGACTGCGAAATGGCGTAATTTCGGGAAATTCGATATAGAAAAATGTGATTTTTTTACTTTTTCGCACTACTCTATAATTGGAAACCCTCAAAAAGCAGATTCCGAGGCGTTATTCTCAAGGAGGGGTCTTAAGGGTTGAGTTTTATGGGAACAACAAGCGATCCCATAATAAAACGGGATTGGCCTTATAAAGTGTCACATTAAATTTACCGAGAACATAAATGATAATTTAACCATTTTTCGGACTGCGGTATAATTGAAAATACGAAAATTTGGCATCTCGGACCTATTTAAGGGAAATTCGGCAGGATAGCCGTAAGAACGGACCTAAGGGGAGCCTAATTTGAGAGAAATTTTTGGATAACCTGGGATAGTTTGAGAACTTGGTCAGATTTCGGACTGCCGCACAAATGAATGTTCGAAAAATTGGCTTTCCGGACCAATTTAAGGGAAATTCGCGAGGTTATCCTTGAAAGTTGGTCTTAAGGGATAGGATTTGGATCATTTTTGGGCTATCCCAGAACAGATTTACGTTTTAGGGCTTATTTCTGACTTCCTTACAAATTAAATTCCAAAAAAAAATACCAATTCGAACCAATTTAAGGGAAATTCGGGAGGTTATCATTAAGAACGAGCTTTAGATGATGTGTTTTGGTGGAATCACCGCTAATTGGTTGGGTTGGTGAGGTTTTCATTAGGAACAGGAATTAATGGTTAAAATTTCGAAAAATTTTGGGCTACACAAGAAAACGTTCAGGATTTTGGTCATATTCCGGACTGAGGTATCATTGGAAATTCGTAAAAACATGGCTTGCCTGACAAATTTAAGGAAATTCTGTGAGGTTAACATTAGGAACGATCGTTAAGGGTTAGACTGTCCAGAAAGGGCTTTAAGGGTGGACATTTGCCGGAGTATTGGGCATGCTGGTATGCTCGGAACTTGCTTTTCATATTACCGAAAAGGTTAAGTTAAAACAAATATCTTATCAAACAGATTTAAGTAAAAGTCTTTTCATTGTCTTAAGGGTTGAGATTCCACAGAGTTTTAGGCAATCCAGTAACAGCATATAGTTCCAAACTGTTGTTGGAACTGCCGAATAGAAATACATTTTAAGCACAAGGCAAGTTTAAGGACGAACTTATGGGATGACGGAGAGTGTACTTTCATTAGTAAAGCAGGACTTTCCTCATTTCAATTATTCGGAGGTTGTACCCTGTGGGAGTAACTTTCTTTCCATAGACAACCTAGTCAAGAGGAGAGGGAAAGTACCTAACCTACCTTGGCACTTGAAATTGTTCTTAATCCTCACAACCGGGTCAAAAATGAATGCAAATACTTATAGAAAGCAATTCCTTAGCTTCCAGTTCAAATAACTGTCTTATTTGAGCAAATCTTAAACCTAAAATCCTATCAAACTAACTTCTCATCTCTCCCTCACTTAATCACAATGGTCTCCACCGGCTGGCGTATGCCAAAGATGTGCTGTCCCAAGGTCAAATGCTCTTGATTAATAAAGTTGGCCAACAAGGTGATGATATTCTCATTACATCTGGCAATTTGTTGTCTTGTCAAGGCCTTGAACTCATCCCTGGCTCCCTTGTCCGCACCGCGAGTGCCAATGCGACGTGGCTGGGCGGGTCCACCAATTGCTGACGAACCTACCATTCCCATTGCTCCTGCTCCTCCAGTTGCAGCTCCACCGCCACTAGTGGGTGAGCCAGTTAGCTCAAAATTGGCTTCATCTAGCTGCGAGTTCCATATCCAAGAGAGTTCCTCAATCAAATCCACCGCAATGATATAGGTGGAGAGTGTGCGCAGATTAAAGGATTTCCGTTGCTTAATCAGATTGAAGATTTGCTGAGTCAGAGCCACATCGTGTAACAAATTGAGCTGTAGCAGCACCAGCAGATCTCCCAGCAGACGATCCGAACAGTTGGGTTCATACAATTTGCGGCTCAGGCGACTGATGAGAGCACGAGTGCAGTACTGCACCAGGGCACTGCGTGTTAGAGGCAGAAATACCATGTGACGATGTCCCTTCAGCGTCATATTGTCCAAAAGTTGACCCTGGGTGGTGGGCAGCTCTGCGAGGATCTTGAGGATGCACTGAAATCCCTGCAGCTGCAAAAGATAAAGCAAAGTTAAAGAAACTTTCCCAGCGGAGTGGATTACACTTACCGTCATGCTGCCCTGCATCAGATTAAGACTCAGTATCTGTAGACTCTGCACCAGTGAACTTTGTGTGGTCATCTCCGTCATCAGCTTGTTGGCCTCATCCCGATGACCAAAATAGATGGCCAAATCGAACAGAAAACGTGAGATCCAGGGAGCCAAAGGCAGGGCCAACATCAATTGACTGAAATCCCGCTGAAATTGATCCGTGTTCAGCAGTTGCCAGCATTGGGCGGCATGTAGAAAAGCCTTGGATAACTCCGGACTGATGGTGGTGGTCAAAGAGAACTTGGGTGGATCCATACTCTGCACTTCCTTGGCACCCGCTTCACCCTCCAGGGCCGTCCATTCTCGGAAACCCTCCACCAAAACATGACTTATCTCCGCCTCCTCTATTCTCAGCCGACAATTGCGTATATAGCCATGCAGTGAATAGATAAACAAAGTGGTGGCATAGAACAGCACCTGGGAACTGCCCGCTGGACTGGCCGATAAAATCTCCACCAATTTCTCCCAGTAAACATTCTGATTGACATGTTTACTAAACGGCAAAAACGGTTCCCAGCCCATCATTTGGCCACACAGCATCAGTACCTTAAAGATATTCTTCCAGGCTTCACTGGACTCACTTGATTCATCCATAATTTGCCTCAAATAATACTCCAAGGAGTTGGTATACAAGCGACAGGCCAACACCGGCGCCAGCTCTGGTGGTTTATGCTGTATCATTGGTAAAACCTCCTCTACCAGCATGCGTTGATATAGATCCGGATCCGTTTTCATGCCCTCCACCAGCATTTCAAGCAAGCGGGGCGCCTGGGAGGCCGCCGTTTTGGGAAACTTGTTAAACATCAGTATATAGATATAGATGCACTGCTCCAGATTGTCCCCACTGTTGTTAATGGTGTGCATGAATATGTTGTGCTGCACCTCGGGCGTCAAATGCTTGTACATTTTCACATAGAACTCCTGCTCCGGGGTGCTCTCGGTCTCATTTCTCAGCGCATTGGTCAGAGCATTTATCTCCTGCCATAGTTCATGTTCGTGGGGAAAGTTGGTGGCTCTAAAGAGAGATTCGGATTAGTCAAGTCGTAGAAGGAATATCAACACTTACATGGCACTAAAGCACTTGGCCGCCTCCTCGTAGTGTTTGCCATCCCGCTCCAAAATGTAGGCCTATTTGGGGAATCATCATCAAAGCATTCACTGGTGTCTTACTATCTACTTACCTCGTACATTATGGCAAAGGCATTGGGAAACAGCGTCTGGGCGGTGAGTATCCAAGCCTTGGCCGCACAAGGATCACTTTTGCGCAGGCTTTGGGCCTGTCTGACCATGTACAATTCACTTTCCTCGTTCGTCATTCCTGCAAAGCCGCTTGTAAACACTAAACAGCCGGCTGGCGCAGTGTGACCAGCTGCCAACAGAGCAAATTGCCATTAGAGAGAAGCAGTCTCAAAGTGACTGTGATTCACCACTCGTCGTGCTTCAAGTGCTCACGCCACTGTGAATGCCACCGATATAAGTGCGGTATCTGGGCAATATCTAATAGGTGCAATCTTTGGTGTCTTCGAGTGAAAGAAGGTGGGAGAAATAAATTATAGGAATAATATGGCTGTTAATTAAGCGTACTTCTATGTTTATGGAGTGCAACATATTAAAACTAGGTATAAGCGATCAATGCATATCTACAGTACTTGTGCCAATTTTCTCATCAAAAACCTGGGAAAACTGTCTACACATTGATCTTTTTAAAAGGGACCGTAATCTTTATGAGTTGATGATTTTAACTAATGAATCACTTTATATTCAAGTCACTACTTTGCCCATCTCTAATACGGCCTTACTTACAACACTGATTGCATTTCGATAACCATCGGCCATCTAGTGCTGGAAGATGCTCAGGCATCTCACAGCTGTTTATTTCTATGTTTGCCAATTTGTAAAGCCAAAAAGTTAAAGTCCTTACTTTCAATGCGCTCAAGCTGTTTCCTAGATCAGCGAAGTATCGAAGCATATATGTGATAAGACTGCTCGTCGTCGGTTTGTTTAGTTTGGTGTCTGTGCGCCGCGTAAGTGACTCAACGTTTATACGATAACTTATCAGTGCTGTGAAGAGCTTAGATTCTCCGTCAAATGATATAAAGCTTATTTCTTTTATCACCCGAATTGTGCCATCGAAATTTAGCTTAGTGATGAAATCTTAGACCAACATAATTCGTGAACTTTCGCTCGCCTATGATAACATCGCGAAATGAGATCGCCAATTAAGCTACCGTATAAACACTGTGCTTGCGTCAATTCCCATTGTCATCGTACAATGCCACTGAAATGACTTTCATTTCTACATTTTCATTATTTTACCTAAAATACAAAAAACAAAATTAGTTTGTAAAAAATATTTAAAAAATGTCGGAAGCGAAATCAGAGACACCGCCAACAGAAGCCGGCAATAACAAGGAGGGAGCTACCGCTGCCGCCGCTGCTGCTGCTGCCCCAGCGTCGTCGGCCGCAAAACCGCAACAACAACAACAACAGGAGCAACAAGTGGCCGAGGGCGGCAAACAGCCCGAGCAAGGTGGGTAATCTTGTTTAACTCTCGGAAAGTGCAATTCATTATTGTTGCTTGCAAGCGTACTATCATTTAGTTATTTATTTAGTATATTTAAAACTGCAGAACTTTCTCGCATTTCTGCTTCTTCATTTGAAGCAGCTTCAAGATTTGAGCTTGAATTATGAATTGTCGTTTGATTTTATGATCTGTATGTTATTTCCCCACAGTAGTAAGTGCAATTATCGATATGATTGCCACAGCATTATGTTTACATATGTTTTTTAAAAGTGCATGCAAATGATTATTGTTTTTCTATTATCTTTTTAACCGGATCAAATCCAACCAAACCATTTTCGTGGGACTTAGTTCAATTACAAAGCCTTAGCATAAGAGTTATGGACTTGAAATTTGAAATATAAGCTTGTTTTTCCCCATATGAAAGCATAGTTTCAAGAAGAACAACATCGGACCAAAACTAATCCCACTTCCCCAAACAACATGTAATTTTTCAGTATTAGCCTTAACGGTTCGGTTCGGTTCAGCTCTCGGTGGTGAACGCCAACCGTATTTGGAGAATGGTCTGTTCTCTCTTCATTCGTAAGCTTGGAAAAAAGAAAGTCGGGGACCTTATACTTCAAGAGGGCTTCAAACAGGGGCGCATTTGTTGTTGTTTCGCGCAAGGCGATTACAGAGCGTATGGGACTCCTGCCTAATGAAATTGCAGCAACAACTTCGACTATGTTTCTCTCTTCTCATTCTCTCCCATGCCTCTTGCGAAATGGAAGGCAACAATTCGTATGCACGCTTTCTGCAGCGTTGATTTTGTTGTTGCCGGCCACAAATAATCGGCATTAGGCAATAGCCGGCTTTCTCTTTCGTTCTCTTGTGGTTGTTGTTAATTAAACAATTTTTTTGGGGCTGTCTTACCTTTATTTGTCCGGAAGAACATAACTTTCAAACTGATTTGAGCAATAGTCGGTATGGGGGTGGTCCCTAGATCAGAAATTAGTTTTTTTTGGCAAATTTTTAAAATTGGCTCCCCAAAATAGATCCGTGTCTTGTAAGAAAATCGGGAAGACGGAGCTTAAGTGTTGGGATTTGACTGAATTTCGGTTGATCAAAGCACATAATACGCATTTTGGCATTTTTGGGAAATTAGAAAAAAAATAAAAATGTTTCCTTACAGAGTCTGATTGTTAGACCCAACATTTCCATGGCAGTTATCGTATATAGTTGTCCGATTTCGACCTAAATTAAAGGAATCATAGAAAGGCATAGCAAATTCGTAAGTACGAAGTTTGGAAACGTTTTCCTTAAAAACAAAAAAGTATTTCTCATTAGAACTCGGTTTTCTATAGATCGTTCCTATTGCAGCTTAGCATATAGCTGGTCATCCAATTTTGATAAAATCTTGTAGTATTGTTTGGAAGTTTATAAACTAAATAAATGCAAAAATTTAAGATGCTTCCATTGGAAACAGAAAAGATTTCCTTACTAAGACTGTTTTTCAGACCTAAGTTTTCTAAGGCAGCTATACTATTTAGTTGTCCGATTTCAACCAAACTTAGAGGAATCATGAAAAATCATATCAAACTAGGAAATGTGAAGTTTGGAAACATTTCCATTAAAAACAAAAAAGTTTTTCTCACTAGAACTAGTTCTTATGCTCTTTTCAAGGGTATAAAAAGTTCCCTTAAGGTATACTAGATTATAAAAAGATCGATTAAATTATAATAAGTGTTTTTAATTTACTTTTAAGCTAAAATTCCATAAAAAAAGTTTTCAAATTCGGTTTTGAACCGCGAAAATTGCGCCAAATTCGAATTGAAAACAGCGTTGCCACCGGGTTACAAATATTTTCGCATTCACAAATCACGCGCACTTCTAAGGTAAAACAGATCACTCGTTCCTAAACATGGAACTGACAAATGTAATATATATTTAGTGATGATTCAGTAGCTAAAGTGTGTGAATCCCAATTTTCAGATAAATATGTATATCCACAAATCGTTTGTCTATAAATAATATAGTTTAATTTGTGTTTGCTGGCATTTGTGTTATCTTTGATTTGCCAAACGGTTGATTTTGTGTAATTTTTTGCGTAGAAATTTTAATTTTCCTGCACGCAGTTTGGTTTTTCCTCCACCCACCCACATACACACACACTTGACTAATCTTTGTGTTTCTTCAACGTAATGCACTCAACTAAAAAAAAAACCACCAACACAGCAACAAAACAACAACGAGCCAAAACTGTGTTCTCATTGCCAAAAACAACTTGCCTCATTGCAGCCGCGACGACGTCTACGACGAAGAAACGCAAACCTCCTTTGAACAGCAGCCACATGAATGTTATACAGGAAAAACCCTTGATCCTTGAGCAAGCCACCATCGACTCGGTGCCGTTGCATTTGCAACAATTGATGGCTCAGTACGAACAGCGGCGTAAGCTATCTTCGCCCGAAACCCTTATGCTGCTCATCTATTTGGTGGCCCTCGAAAGTGGATTTGTGGAGGAGGAAGTCTATGCGGAGAAGCGTCATCTCTTGAAGCCTGTGCCGGCTTTTAGTAGTTTTCATGCTGGCAATGTGTGTTTGCTTAGCCTACAAAAGGCCAAATATTCAATTGAATTCGATGAAACGGTGTTTGTTATGAAGCTGCGTACATTGCTGGACAAGAATGCCTCTCAAGAAGCGGCCATAGTGGCCACTTTAAGCACCCGCCTCATGGTGGTGGTACTGGGTGATCAATTGATGGTCACCCTTAGTCCCATGCCACCCTCAAAAGAGCCTGGCTATAGTATAAGTCTATCCATAGGACGATATGTGCTGAATGTACAATTGAAGAATAAACCGATCTATCAACGATTTCGCAAACTGGATGAATTATCCTACCAATTGAAGCAACAGATATACCAGCCCATGCGTTCGCAACAATTGATGCAAATGGAACAGCATCTACAGCCCTCGCTACTGGGATTACCCGATGAAATGTATGGTGAAATATTTCGTCATTTGGATCGAAATCAATTGAATATTGTGGCGAATGTGAATAGAAAATTGAGTTATTATAGTAAGCAGCACAAGGAGCGTCGCAAAATTCAGGATAATAGAAATTAAGATTTGGGTGAAAGAGTTTTTTAATGTTTTGGTTTTCATAAAATCGTAAGGAGAGATGGAAAAAAAATGTAAATGAAATAAAAGTGAATGCATAAACTGAGCTGGGTTTTCTTTTGATTTCCATAGGGGAGGTGCTAGTTGTATACCTAAGATCGCTACAGCCTGTTAAATGTTATAAATCCTTATATATATATATATATATATTCCCCTCACCACAGTTGTACCGCCACCAAGCACTCCCTCAGCCGAATCCTGTGATTCATATAACATTTTTGAGCCGCCATCGACGCCACTGGATTGCATCAGCATCAAAAGCAGTGCCAGCAATTATATCAGCGATCGTGATACATTAGGTAAGTGCATCCAATACAAATTTCAGCTCCCCTCCCCACCCCTCACCCAACTTGCTGAAAACCCAGTCGGTGCATTGGGGAACACGCCCCTAAACTAGTCGGCCCTTAACCACAGCAGTGCAGAATTTGAAACAAGCGGCCACAGAAAACACACACACACACACAGATTGCTGTTAGCCTCCCCCTTCTCGTTGTCTTCCCCTTCGATTTTTTTATGCGCACGCAAAATCAACAGAAACCCACGCAAATCCTCCACCCCATCCCCCCTGCTGCAACCCCCCCCCGACTAAACTTACTTCCCATTTTGGGTAGCATCAACTTTTCGGTTTTCCCTGTGCAAAATTTTTTTTGTCCATCCACTGGCTGCATTTTGCTGGGCGCCTATTTCATGTTTGTATTACGATATCGACTTTCTCTGGCTGGTGGTGTTATCAAGGACCTGAACCACTCATCTCTCCTTTGGGGACTTTATCAAAAATTAACGAAAAACCCAGTGACAAATGCGCTGCTGCTGCTGCTGCTGCTGCATACATACAAAAATCAAAATAAAAACGAAAGCAAAGTTCGTTATTCCTTTGGGTTATTTCCAATTTGGTTTTTAAATATATATATAGGTATTTTATATTTCTGTCTTTGTAAAAGCTTTGGAGAGCAAAAAGCTTTGGCTTGTCCTGCTCTTGAACACATTTGTTGGCCCCCAGGAACAGCTGGTAATGGTTGGTTGGGTGAATGAACTTCCAAGAGATGACAAAACGATGGGTGAGACGCAGGATGTGTGCCGCATGCACCTCAAGGGCTTGCACAGTGGTTAGAGTTTGGTTGAAAATATCTAATTTTTCAAAAATAAAGGATACAATGCAGGCTACCAGATTATAGAGAAGGAAATCTGTACTCAGAAAATCTACTTAAGCCTGAACAGTCAGTTTCTAAACTCCCTTTTAACGAGAGCAGAAAGCTCCGACCAGTTCGATGGGCATTTGTCAATCGATAGTCCTTTATTGCTGGTTGGAGTGTTGCCAGACCATTAGAAACGTGATCATTTCGTGCAGAATTGTATTCATTTCCCTAAAAAATACAATATTTTCAAAGTTTTAAATATTTTTAAATTCATAAAATTCTATATTTTCACATAATCCTAATCGGGGCCATAGAGAAATGTATAAGATGTTAGATTAGATATAATTTAATCATATAATCGGTTCATAGGAACTTGAGATAATATAAAGAAAATATAGAGTTGAAGTTTGTACACCCTTGAAGCAAGTTTTTCTAACTAAAACTATTTTTCAGACTTTAATTTTCTAGAGAAGCTTTACTATATAGATGTCTGATTTTAACCAAACTTAGTGGAATCCTGCAATAGCCTAACAAACGAACATGTAAGAAATTTGGAGTCGATTCCATTAAAAACAAAAAAGAGCTTCTTTTTCGACCGATCATTCGTACTGCAGCTATATGTTATAGTCATCCGATTTTAACAAATCTTGGTATATTTGTGTGAAAGCATAGCAAATAAATATATACCAATTTTGGGGACATCTACACTAAAAACCAAAAAGTTTTCCTCACTAAGACTACTTTTCAGACTCTACTTTTCCATGACAGCTATGCTATATAGAAGTCCGATTTCGACAAAACTTAGTAAAATGATGGGGAAGCATAGCAAACTAAGAAATACACAGTTTGGAGGCGTTCCCATTGAAAACAAAAAAGTTTTTCTCACTAAGACTTCTTTTCTGACTGTACTTTTCTATGACAGCTTCACTATATAGAAGTCAGATTTCGACCAAACTTAGTAAAATCATGGAAAAGCATAATAAACTAAGAAATACAAAGTTTGGAGGCGTTCCCATTGAAAACAAAAAAGTTTTTCAAACTAAGACTTCTTTTCTGACTCTATTTTTCCATGACAGCTATACCATATATATTTCCGATATGGACCAAACTTAGTCACATCATGGGGAAGCGTAGCAAACTAAGAAATACACAGTTTGGAGGCGTTTTGATTGAAAACAAAAATAATTTTCTTACTGAAACTTGTTTTTCGACCGATTTTTGCTATGACAGCTATATGATACAGTCTTCCGATATGCCCGGTTCCCAAAAATATGTAGCGTTTTTGTACTAAAAGACTGCGTGCAAAGTTTGATGAAGATATCTTTCAAACTCATGGAGGAGATAGCATAGAAACAGACAGACGGACGGCTTTTCATGCTGAACAAGAATATATGTATATACTTTAAGTGGTCGGAGATGCTTCCTTCTATGCGTTACAAACATCCGTACAATGTTTTATTACCCTCTGCAGGGGTATTGAAATGTATATATTCCAAACTGTACACTAGAATTCACATTTCTCATCCCACTGTGCATACGTTTGCTCTGAAAAGTGTGCCACATATTTTTCATAACTGTCGTTTGACGGCTGCTGCTTGTGTTGTTGAGTTTGTAATGGCAAAACGGTAAACAGAGAGCAAGCCAAAAAGGACAAAACAAAAAAAAAAAAACGAAAACAAACGAAAGAGTTGGCAAAACATACGCTTTCAGCAAAAGAACTTTCATAAACACCGAAGGACTCGACATAGAAACTGGTCCAACTTGGGATGTTGTCTGTGCTTTTTGCTCTCTCTCTCTCTCCCTCTCTCTGCCTCTGTCGCTCGGAGACTCACACTCTCACTCTCAACGAACTCGGCCAAATTCGGTTGCGCTTTTGGACAGCAGTATAGCTTTTTCACAGGATAACAAAGCTTCGTACAATCAGTTGTCGTACTTTAGCCCAACGTATCTGGTCGCCGTTTTGGGGATTTAGCGGAAAAACTCGCGTTTTAACTGAATTGAGCCGTTCGGTACGTCTCGCGTTGATTAAGTAGGTCCTGCATGTTGTGTGTGTGTGTGAGTGAGTGTGTGTGTGACATACATACGAGTGAGAGCTATAAATAAGTAAGCGAGTCCTGGCAGCAGCATCAGCTGTTTTAAATCTTAATTAGCCCCGACGCGTCCTTGGCACACGGCATGACCAAAAAGTGAACTTTCTTCGTTATTTTTTTGTTTGCAAACTCTTGAGAAGTTCCGGACAGTCGACAAGCTGGATTACAGCGGTGATAGCGGTAATGGACCCTGGGAGAAACAGACCCAGAATCCCACTACCAACTCAGGCAATGATAAGAATAAGCATGAGCAACTGCAGCATGATCTGTTGCAGCAGTTGCAGCAGCAATTCCAAATGGTTGCAGTACAGCAACAGCAGCAACAACGACAATTGCTGCAACACCAGCACTCCCATCCGCCCTTCCAGCAACAACCACAGCAACTACAACAGCAACAACAGCAGCAGCAGCAGCAGCAACTGCAGCAGCAGCAGCAGCCACGTTCCCGTCATCCACCACTGCAACATCATCTGTCGCTAGGTGGCGCCCCTGTGGCCTATCAACAATTGCAACTGCAACAACTCATTCAACATCAACAACAGCAACAGCAGCAGCAGCAACTGCAGCAACAACAGTCCTCCTCAGTCGCCCCTCCGCCCACCGTTGCCGCCTACCATTGTCAGTACTCCACGCCGCAGCATCATTATCGCTCCTCCAGTGGCACTGGCACTGGCACCAATGCAGCCACCATACGACGTCGCACCCTCAGTCATGTGGCCCGTTCCTATTCGGTGGGTGCACCCACAGCTGGAACCGGAGCAACAACTGTATTGGCGGCCGCTACAAGCGCAGCATCAGCCACAGCATCAGCCTCTTCCACTTCCGGCAACCAACTAAGCATTGCTGGCCACCACAAGACAGGCATCCTGGTGGCCGCCACGCGTTGTCGTTCACCGATTATGCTATGTCACAGTCACAGCGATGGCGAATTTCCCTTGTATCGAGGTGAGTGAGAGGTTGGGGGAGTTGGCTTATGGATGGATTGACCGCAGGACATTTTGATGGCTTAATTAGCTGGCTGGCGATGAGAGGGCAACCCATTCGTCAGTCTTATTATTATTGGGGGCACGTGGGTTAACTTTGAAGTTTCGGGAAGGGAAAATCTACTCCGTTCTGAAAATCATAATAAAATTACGAAAAATGCGAATGGTCACTCTAAACAGTAGCTTTACCCAAAACTAAAGTGGCAACTCTCTTAATGCAAGAGTAGAACTACGGTTACCTTCGGTATTTTTCATCCAGGCTGCTGCATACCACAGCTGTATTTGGTTTCTACCATTTTTTAAGCGAAAATTTGCAATTTTTTATGCAAAAACTGCCATAAAAGGGTGAAAAAGGCCAAATTAAGCACAAATTTCCATAAATATAGACTTGTTTGACTTGTTTGTTTCCGCAGAGCAGAGTCTTCTTTCAGTGAACGAAAATCATCTAGTACTATTACTAAACCTTGTAGTTTAGGGTAAATCAATCAAAAACTGATTTTCTCTAGTTATTTTATACTTAACCTTCCCTCGGAAGCAAACTTAAGGCAAAATACAGCATTTCAGCGCAAACGACTATCCCACTCACCCTTATAACGGTGCGTGTAATCACATTAAAAAATTCAGCCCATCGTTAAGCAATCAGCATGCAAAAAGCATAAGACCGTTGCCCTAGAAAGATAAAGTTTTATTTTCAAGCATAGTCTTTGTGGTTTTTTTTAAGATACTTTTTTTCAGGTTTGCAAACTACTCGTAAATAAGGACGATTTAGTGGTTTGAGTGGCTTTTAAACCTTCTGTTCGGTTTATTTCAAGGTTCTCGGAACCAAATAGACCGAGGTTTCGGTTCGGTTTAGTGATTCACTCGTGATTGTTATCTGTATCAAAGGTTTAAGTATGTAACTTCTAAAATGAAGCATCTCCGACCCCATTAAGAATATATATTCTTGAACAGCATCTGGCCATCTGTTCGTCCGTGTATACAATCACATCTCAGAGTTGATGAGAGTTAGAGCTTCAAAATGTATGGCACAAAATCTTCTAAAACCTGCAAGCAAATCAAGTTTATTTTGAATTTTTTCCAAGCCCCCTCCCGCCCATGCAAGTGGCATATATTAAGAATTTATATTAAGAATAAATTGTCTTGGATACCGGAAAAGATCTTCATGGTTACAAGATCTTCAAGAAAAGATCTTCTTTGAAAGACTTGGCGCGGTGCACGGAAGACACCACCAAACACACCTCAAAACCCAACACCCAACAAGCTGTGATTATGTGATATTACATTAGGCTTGTAGCTCAGTGGTATACTCATATTCTTCTAGAAGAGCGATGCCCATGCGTTATATGCTTCATGCGCTAATGTTGTTGTAATGCGCGAACGCCTCAGCCATGCGCATAAGGCTGTCGCAAAAGAAAATTCCAACAAACATTTCGCATGTGTCTCTTTTCTCTTCTATGCTCTTGCGGAGCTTAAGGCAACAACAATACATGCAGACAGCGCAGACACACAACCGACAGTAATCGGGTTTCTTTCTTTCTGATTTTGGGTTTTTTATTTGTGCGAGTAAAAACGCACTCATAAGAAGCTGTTGGGCACCCCTGCTCTAGAACTGTGATGTCGTGAGTTCAAGTCCCAGTGGAAGCATATTTTTTCATAACTTAAGATATTTTTAACATTGTCTGAGGGAAAAGGAAATGTATCTGACCCTAAAAGTACATTTAAGCATTCTTTATCAGCATCAAGAGTCGAGTCCAGCCATCTGTCGGTCTGTGTGAACAAGTCAATCTCAGAAATTATAAGAGATGTAGCCAGAAATTATAGATAGATTTAGATAATATTACAACTTCGCGGCTTTATATGCATAAACTTAAGAATAGTTTTTATCTATTCTGACAAGCACAATAAAATCCGATAAAAAGCTAACGCTTGTCTGTGAGAGTGCAGGTATACATTTGGATAGAAAATGAATTTAAAAAATCACACAAAATCAAGGGTACAACATATTTTAAAGTCGAAAAACTCGACAAAGGACGCCCTTACTTAATTTTTGGTAATTTGTGAAAAAAATATAGAGAGATATCAATCGCAAAACATAAAAATTCACTCGTCTAGAACACAGCTATCTGACTATACATCCAACATTTACCAATATTTTAAAGTCAAACTGACTGAATGTCTGAAATTTAGCTCCAGTTGTTGTAGACCAAAACCACCATTCAATGTTTTCTAATCATAGATAGAAATGGGCAGCCATAACTTCACACCAGAGACCACCACCACATACATAAACTTTTCCATTAGTTTTGCACCCCACCAATCAATGGGCCCCTAGAAATTTGTTCGACAAATAAATGTTGTTTTTGTTCCTCGTTTTCCTTCATTCGTTTTTTTTTTATTTTTGTTTTGGACACAAAGTTGCCAAATTAAATTTACATTTCATGCACGTAACAAAACGCCACCGCACAATCCCCTTAATTACTTTGCCAACAAGATGTTGGTTGCAGTCTAAAAAGAGGTCCGTCCTCCCGCCTCGGTGAGCCTCTTGGATGCCTGCCAAGTGAGTGAAAAGGCGAAATCAATACGCGAAACATTAACTCAAGCGCTAAGGACACGCCATGGAGTCATTAGATTGCGCACTCCTCCGACCAGGCCAGACACAGCGGGGACCCCACACACACAGACACTTAAAGAGAGGGAGGAGGATCATGTGTGTGTGTGTGTGAATTCGCTTGATTAAAGCGTGGGAAGCTGTGGGTTGGCGAGATGGTGGCTGTCGTTGCCATCATTGCACACAGTTTGTCATAAATGGCGCCATATTGACAGCAAAAAAAAAAAAAAAAAAAAAGAGAAAAAGGAAACAGCAAGGAAAAACAAAACGACCGGGAAAAGTTGACTAAGTGATGACCTGCAGGCAAACAGAAAAATTTTAAATGGTATCAATTGTGTTGGCTATTTATTAGTTAGAACATGATCCGGCTCGAAGGACCAAATATTTTAAATGCAATTTAAAGCCACCTTTGGTAACATTTAAAGCAAATCATTTTTTAATGTTCCCCCATGAAAAACTCATTTTCTATAAATATCCCACAATTTTGACGACGACTGAAAAAGTTTTCTCTCCCCCAACCCCCCCCCTAATTTGATATCGCTTCAACACCCGCATCCTTAGCACTTCTTAGCAGTCCTTAGATGCTGGGCAACAACTCATCAAATGTTTCCAAATCGATTCCACCATTTAAAGCATATTAGCCACGTCGACACATGGGTGTACGTGTGTGTGTGCGTGTGTATCCCGACAGGATGTGTGCGACACATTGCGCTTTGAACTTGTCAGCCAGTATATGTGGATGTTGTGGAGCAGGGGATGATGCTACAAGTTGTAATTTAATTAAGCGCCGCACCAAATGACAAGAAAAACAAAGAAAGAAAAAAAAGAAACGAAATCCCTAGACGGCGCCAAAAGGCAGCGGAGACCACCAGCTAATGGGACACACAAAGGACACAGGACAGCACTGGACAGGACTTTAATCGAATGCTAAATGAGCTAAGCGACGCTGTTTAATATTGTACAATTTGTTGAAAATTGCAGCTAATTATGAATATTAAGTGCGTTGAGTTTGCGAGATGGTAAAAAAAAAACGCTATTAAGAGATACAAATGAATATTAAATGTTATTATGGTACTTTTTTCCTTTCTGTTTCAAAATGGAGAGGAAATTGGCTTAACAAGCGATTATAATTAAGTTTACACTTGTTTGAGGACACGCGGGGGGATGCTATTAACCTGGCCATTTTGCACTGTCGTTGGTTGAAGGACATTTGAGTTAATTTTAAACTGAATCATCGTTCGATTTTGGACAGGCAAACGTGTAATATAGTTGACTTTGAGTTAGTAAGGCACCCATTTTGTTAATCAGTCGATTTGGCTTTAAGTTTTTGGTCTTTGCTGCTAAGGAATAGTCAATCAAGCTAATTTTTCTTGACTGTGAGCAATTGCGGCACCCATATCGAGGGGATTTTCTTTATTCTGGCTGTTAAGGTGGTATGAAAGCAAATGCGGCACCCATCTTCTACTGAATTTAGCCAATCAATCGAATTGGGATCAATTTTTGGCATATTCTGCTAATGAATAGACAAACAACCAATTTTTTGTCGACTGTGAGCAATTTCGGCACCCATTTGGAGGCGATTTATTCAATTTTAATCAGCTTTTCCTGAAGTTATGGAATATATTCAGCTATAATGGCAAAAGAACCATCTTTTATTGAACTGTGAGTAAATACGGCACCCATCTATAAGTGATTTTGATAATACGACCATTTGGCCTTAAGTTTTCGGATTTATCAGCTTATGGAGAGTCAAACAACATTGTTTTTGTCGACTGTGAGCAAATGCGGCACCCACTTAAAGCCGTCAGTCTCTCAGTTGGTCTATTTAGTGCACTTATGCTACCTTCTATTGAAATAACCAGCCTGTTTTATTCGACTGAGAGTAAACATGGCACCCATCTGGAAGTTAAGTTAAGTTAAGCTTTATATTTTTGGACAATGCTGCTACAGAATAGTCAGACAACCTTTTTTTGTCGACTGTAAGCAAATGCGGCACCCATATAGAGGCGTTTATAATCATTTTGTCACTTTGGACTTAATTTATGGACTTGTGCTGCCTTATATTGAAATAACAGGCATGTTAGGCGACTGTGAGCAAATGCTGCACCCAAATGGAGAAGTTTTTATTCCGTCAGTCAGTTGAGCCTTAAGTTATGGGCGTATGCTGCCCTATAAAGGCATATTAAAAGTGGTTTAGTCAACTGTGAGTAAATATGGCACCCATCTTTAAAAGAATTTGGTCAATCAGCAGATTAGGCTTAAAGTTCCGAACTATTCTGCTTTAAAATAGTCAGACAACCTTTCCTATGGCACCTGCGAGCATTCAAGGCACCCTGATGATGGTGTTTTTACTTATTCAGTCAGTTTGGCCTTACATTAGTTGGATATGCAGTCCTATAATGACATAACAACCATGTTTAAGCCGACTGTGAGTAAATATGGCACCCATCTGGAAGTGATGTTAGTCAATAAGTCAATTGAGCTTTAAATTTTTGGACTATGTTGCTACAGAATAGTTAGACAACCTTTTTTAGGCGACTGTGAGCATTTAAGGCACCCATTTGGAAACATTTTTATTCATTCAGTCAGTTATGCCTTAAATTATGGTCGTATATTCCCTTATAATGACATATTAAGCGAGTTTCAGTTGACTGTGAGTAAATAAGGCACCCATCTTTAAGTGACTTTAGTCAATCAGTTGATTTTTGTCACTTGTGAGCAAACTGCGGCACCCATATAGAGCCACTTTTATTCATTCAGTCAGTTGGGCCTTAAAGGTTGGCATATAAGCCTTGTTTTAGTCAACTGTGAGCAAATGCGGCACCCAAATTGTTAAAAGTTAAGGCGTTCAGTCGATTTCGCTGGTTTGAAATAGAAATGCGGCACCCATTTGGCAGTGAATTTCTTTCAAGTCAAAAATCGTGGCATCTTCTAGGCGCTTTCTATTAAAGTAAATGTTAATTTCTCAATTTGAATTCTGCGGCAATTGTTTTATTTTTCCTCCCCCTCCCCCCTCCCTTGCACTTTCGCCTGGCATTGAATTAGAAATGGTCTGTGGGGCCCCCTCTCTCCTCCCCTGACCATCATTTTGTGTGCCAATTCATTTTTGCTTTTACGGCGTTTGGTTTTGCTTTCTTGCGGCTGCTCAACAGGGCAAATTACCATAAAAATGCGCACCACAAGAAAAGATTATCTTTATTTGCCATGAGACAGACAACCAAATCAAATATGTGAGTCCTTGAACCTTAAGGACTTTTGTGTGGGCGGCTTAACGGTGCTGTGTTTCCCCAATTGCCTCATCAGGCTAACAAAACACAAAAACAAAAGTCAAAAAGCGCGACAAAAGGTAACAAAAAAAAAAAACAAATAAATGGCCAACTTAAGCCGCAACAAGGACAACAAGGACCAACTTGGGGGCGGGGGCGGCATGGATGGATATGGTTTGACTTTAAATTTTAATGCCCTGCGCTTGTTTAAAACAATCAAACTACCATTTTCATTTATTTATTTATACGTGGTGTGAGCTGTCCCACTTACCTGACGGTCGTCCATCATCGTCATCGTGGAAAGCACTGCTGGTCATTCCTCCGCTTAGCAAATGACAATCAAAGTGGTTGTCCCTTACTCGTTTCAATGTAATTACTTGTATCGAAGGGAGGCTGAAAGTTGTCTCCTGCCACTTGTAAGCATATATGCTAATGGACACACACAGAAGTTTGACTCAGTTTTTGAAATGTGCATTGCCAGGCGTCACTCATAACTTTGCTAAAAGTTGAATACAAAAGGATTTTTTTTTTTTGCTTTGTAGTTGAGTGGAAAAATGGGATTAGGGTAGCTAAGCAAAGTAATTGGCAGTTGGCTGGGGTAGAAGATGGGGTAAGAGACTGGAGGCTGGAGAAGTTGGTATTTACTTTTGTATGATTTTGTGATTTATGGTTTAAGATTTAATGATGTTACTCGTAGTTGGCATTTAAAACTCATAGGGAAGAGACGAAGCTTATTTGTCCGTCAAATCTGTATTAACTCATTATAAAGTTCAATATTTATCACATGGAAGACTTGGATATGGATATAAACTAAACTCATGGGAAAATCAAGCAAATTTCGCCATTTTTCTAAACTTTTCAATCTACACCTCCTATTTATTTGTCTGCAGATATCATCTATTAAATCTTCTTCCTTTTCTAAACTTCTAAGAGATTTTTTTTAAAATTTCACGATTTTTCGTACCGTTTGGTTTACACCGTTCGTCTAATTACTCGTCTCTTTGATAATCAAAACTCTAATTTCGCACTTCTCCACGGATCTCTTCTCCGCCCTTTAAATGACAGCGTATCTCCAAGTTCCTGCTTCTACTGTTGCTCAGCAGCTCTCTGCGATGGGTATAGCTGGCGTCGATTGTTCGCCTGGTCCGACGGCTGTTCAGATCTTAACCTTGCCTAGCCCTTCACTTGTTCGTTTGAAATTGTCGCTCAGTCTAAGCAGCTCTCTGGGCTCCGGCAACGATGCATTATTTTACGATTCTGTGTCAAGGTTCTTCTATGATTCTACTATTCTTTGATACTAGTATTCTTTAATGCTTTTATTCTGTGAATCTAGGATTCTATGATTCTGTTATGAGATTTAATGATTCTGTGCTATTTAGATTCAAACTCTTTCTAGCTTAAAATCAAATGATTCGAGGATTATTTATAAAAAGTGTGATTTTTTAGCAGCTTTTGGATTTGATAACAAAATGTATGCATCAAATTTGATATAAATGTATGAAATCTTTATTTGAGTCAATAGAAAGATCTAAGTAATTAATGTAATTAATTCAATAATAAACAAACAACGCGTTTGAAAGTCGAATCAGGCTTACATTAAAGACCGAACTGAACATGTTTGACAGTAACATTTGACACGAAAACAGCTGAGCTGCCAAAAACAGTGCTACCTGAAAGAAAGTAGCTAAATCAGCATTTATATTGATAACTGATGTTAGGTGTCTATATTATTCTACGATTCTTTGGTTTTAAGGTTGAAGGATGCTAAAATTGTTGAATTTTATGATTTTTTGATGCCTCTTTGATTTGATAACTCTTATTCTATGATTTTATGTGTCTAGATTACGCTATGATTCTTCGCTTTGTTAATTTCGGGACAATATTATGTTATTATTCTGTGAATCTATGACTGTATAATGTTATTATTCTGTGAATCTAAGATATAATGTTTCTATGATAATAAAATTGAATTATAGAAATAGAATTCCTTGATATTTGTATTCTCTGTCTCTATAATTTAAAGTCATATGTTTCAAGGTTTCTAAGTCTATTTCAATATTGAAATCTAGTCTTATGTGTCTATATATTATGCTACCCTTTTATGAATCTATGTTTCTAGGATTCTATGATTCTACACAGAACAAAAATTAATCGAAAAAGATCCAAAAAATATCCATTTGGAATTGATACGTCTTTAATATCCTTTTAATCATCCAAATGATCATCAGCTTTCATATACTTCGAATGATTTTTAGCTCCGTTGGATGACTAAAAGGATATTTTTAGACATGTCCCGTCCAAATGGGTACCGGAAATCATCCAATGTATATTTTTCAATATCCTTTTGTTTCTCTCATCCAATGGATATACTTTAATAACATTATACCCTTGCAAAGGGTATTATAATTTTGCCCAGAAGTTTGCAACTCATCGAAATATTCATTTCCGACCCCATAAACTATATATATTCTTGATCAGGGGGACGAGCTGAGTCGATTGAGCTTTGTTCGTCCGTCTGTCTGTCTGTTTCTACGCGAACTAGTCTCTCAGTTTTAAAGCTATTGAGCTGAAATTTTGCACAGAGTCTTCTTTTTGCTGCACACTACTTATATGTCGGAACCGACCGGATCGGATGACTATATCTCTTAGCTCCCATAGGAACAATCAGTCAGGAAACTAGTTTTAGTGAGAAAAACTTTTTTCTTTTCAATGGAAACGTCTCCAAACTTTGTAATCATAGGTTATCTATGTTTTTCTATAATTCTACCAAGTTTTATTAAAATCGAACAACTATATGGTATAGCTGCCATACAAAAGATAGGTCTTAAAAACAGTCTTAGTTAGAAAAACTTTTTTGTTTTTAATGCTAGCATTCTGCAATTTTGTATTTGTTTGTTTCACATGCTTTCACACAATTTTTCAAATTTTTGGCCAAATCCGATAACTATATCATATAGCTCCCATACGAACGATCGGTCGGAAAATGGGAAAACGAGTATATTTGAAAATATTTAAGCGATCACTTGCAAGGGTATAAAAACTTTGGCGCAGACGAAGTTAGCTTAGCTTTCTCGTTATTATTGTTAACGTTGATAGTTGAACTTACAACTCAAATGACTTTAACATCCTTCTTATCATCTAAATGATCATCAGCTTTCATGTTCTACGGATGATTTTTAGCTCCGTTGGATGATTAAAAGGATATTTATGACATATCCCGGATGACTTTTAGCTACGTTGGATGATTCAAAGGATATTTAAGACATATCCTGTCGAATTGGATACCAGAAATTATCCAATGGATATTCTTTAATATCCTTTTCTTTTTTCTGTGTATGATTTGATGATTTGGGGCCTCCATAAATCCATGATTCTACGTTTCTAGACTATTCTATGACTGAATTATTATAAGTTGCTATAATTAAGTGATTTTATAGTTCTATGACTGTACCTTGATGTTGCTACGATTGTATAATTCTTTGAAACTATGTATCCCTCATTCGATTCAATTGCACAACAAATTATGCTCTGTTCCAAATGGCCCACTGTAGTTCTTCCTTAACAAAAAGCCAATTCCACTGACCCACAATTCAATTGCCTTAACTTGCTTTTTGTCCACCTACCTATCTACCTGCATATTGATTCAGGTGGTCTTATGCTTTTGTTCTCTTCAACCTTCGCGGCTTCTTTGCGTACATTGACCAGCTGGCAGAAGAGAACAAGAGGCGAGTCACATATCGCACCCACATTCAACCCCCCCGCCCCCGCCTTGTTGAATGCAACACTCAATGACCAAAAATGTGACAGTTTTTCTTCTATGTTTCTTTTCTTTTTTTGCAATTGATTTTAGTCAAACGACGACCATACAAAGTGCAACCCACGGCGACGGTATGCGCGAAATATATATATAAATCTACCCATACATAAATCCAATAAAAATCGATTATACGCCACGTTGAGCGGAGTGCCAAAGTGTTGCCTTATCTCAAGAGATTTTGTTGAACGTTTCGACGATGCTTCGCGTTTCAATTTAACGCCAGAGTTGACTCCAGGGCCTGGTGTTTTTTTTTTTTTGTTGTTGTTGAGCGTTGATTTGTGTCGCTAATAGGCCAAACATTTATCAGCGACAACCAACAACATGTTTCGCAAACGAAAGCAACAACAATTGAAGCTAAAACGTTATTCAGGCGAACGGAAACGGAAATTGTTGCTGTGCATTTTTAACAGAGGTTGGTTTACCTACCTTACCTTTTTTCTCTCTTTTGTCTTTCCAACAATGAATTAAGCAATGAATTTTTAATGAGTAGGCCACAATAAGAGCAAAAGGATAAACGAAAACGTGCTTTATTCCTTTTTTTTTCTTTAGCCCTGAAATTGAAACTCCTTTGAAGTGGCTTCCGCCGAGTACCATTTTACTTGTTGAGTTGGCCATAATAGTCGGGCAATTAATTAGTTTTTGTATTGTGCAAACATTTAACCATCATTAATCAAGAGCAAAACTTTAAGTTGCGCTGTTTAAGCACATCAATTTTAATTTGATTTTGACTGTCATTTTCTATATCCAATAAATATACAAAAACTTGAAGCATTTACTTAACTTGATTGCCAAACAAGACTCCAAAAAGTAAACAGCATTAAAATGTGAGAAGAAAATGTGTCTAAAGACAACAACTAAAAGAGCAATGAAGTGGCAATTGGGCAGATACTCTTTATGGGCGGGACGGGGGTGGGGCTTAAAGGCAAGCTAAGTTTAGATTATGGGATTGTTGTTACTTGGCAAATAATTTTCATACAGTTATTTCACTTTTTATACCCTTGCAAAGGGTACTATAATTTTGCCCAGCAGTTTGCAACGCATAGAAATATTCATTTCCGACCCCATAAACTATATATATTCTTGATCAGGGTGACGAGCTGAGTCGATTGAGCATTGTCCGTCCGTGTGTCCGTCTATCTGTCTGTTTCTAAGCAAACTAGTCTCTCAGTTTTCAAGCTATCGCGTTGAAATTTTGCACAGTGTCTTCTTTTTGCTGCACACTACTAATATGTCGGAGACGACCGGATCGGATGACTATATCTCATACCTCCCATAGGAACAATCGGTCGGAAAACTAGTTTTAGTGAGAAAAACTTTTTTCTTTTCCATGGAAACGTCTTAAAACTTTGTAATCGTTGGTTTTCTATGATTTTTTATAATTTTACCAAGTTTTATTAAGATCGGACAACTATATGGTATAGCTGCCATACAAAAGATAGGTCTGAAAAACAGTCTTAGTTAGAAAAACTTTATTGTTTTCAATGGTAGCATGCTGAAATTTTGTATTTGTTTGTTTCACATGCTTTCACATAGTTTTGCAAATTTTTGGCCAAATCGAATGACTATATCATATAGCTCCCATACGAACAATCGGTCGAAAAATGGAAAAAAGAGTAATTATTGAAAATATTTAGGCGAGCACTTGCAAGGCCGAAGTTAGCTTAGCTTTCTCGTTACTCTCACTATTGGTTGGTAAGAAGAGCAAAATTCTACAAAAATGTATACAAATTTCAGTGTATTTCCCATTCGTGATGATCAATTTGCACATTTATTCTATCTGGTTATTTACTCACACACCCCCCCCCCACACACAAACACTTTCACTTTATTCAAGCTGCGTTATTCTTTCATTTCTTATTTCTAACGTTTGCTCACTTTTCTTTTCTTTTCAGGTAAGTTTCTGACATTGATGGACTACCCCCCCGTTGTCGCAGATGAAGCTGATTATAAAGACGACTGAATGAATGTAGAGTGTAGGTGTGGTGGCTTCGCTCAAAAAAATATGCAATGGTATTTTGACATTTTCTGTTTTTGGCACCTACGCGCGTGGGGGATGGCAAACACCCCACTGTGCGTGGGATATGCTTGGCTGCTCCTTAGGGAGACGACTTTTGGTATTCAATTTCCACAACGCAAATTAGATTTCGATATTGCAATTGCCTCTAGGTCGCTCGGTCGGCGGTCTTCTTCAAAATGACAACTTTAATTTGTGCTTAAAAAAATGGCATTTTGGTCATTAAAATTTTTTAAATTTTTTGGTTTTTTTTTTCCCAAAAAATAACACACTGTGGCTTGAGTGCCGTTGAAATGCGCAAGTTGTGGCAAAGTTTTTATCAGAGGTGTGGATAATGGGGGAACAAGATTAAAAAGTTTTGCTTTTAAGCCTAAATTGCCTAACTTTTAGTTTGACAGCCTTCAAATAAAGTTAATGACACATTTGTCGTGACATTTTGTCTATTCACTTTAAATATTTTGAGCACGCAAAGCTTAGAGATTTGAAGTTTTGGTGAGTGTTCAGACCAATGTAATGGTCATCCTTTTATTGGTGGTTGTGAGAATGTGTGCGAGCACTTGCTCCACTACCAGAGTGAGTGAGTGAGTGAGAGAGTCAGAAAAGTACTGACTCAATAGAAATTAACAACAAAGGCAATTGAAAATTGCCCCTCTCTGATTTATTTAACTTTCTATTAATTCAAAGTGGATGTTGGATGGCTCAAGGTCAAGGTCAAGGTTGAACACGACACGAATCTAACACGAAGGGCATATTTAAAACACGCACGATCAACAATTTTCTAAACATAACACGTCTATATATCCTAAGTCTGACTTTCGCCCATGGTACAATAACTTTCTTTTGCCAAGAGCGCGACAGAGAGTAGGGGCGAGAGTGAGTGCTAGAGCGAACGGCTCACATGAACAAAAATTATGTTTGCCCCATGACATAACAACTTAGGTACGGCGCCCTTTTTTTAAGTACCGAGCTTTTGCCAAGAGCGCTAGAGAAAGTGGGAGCGAGAGTGAGTGCTAGAGCGAACGGCTCACATGGACGCAAATATTATGTATGCCAGCCCCCATGACACAACAACTAAGGTACGGCTGATTCCATGCTATCTCCTCCTTCAGTTTTAAAGCTACTGGTACCAAACTTTGCACGAAGTCTTCTGGTACAAATACGCTGCACAAGTATCAAAACCGGCCGGATCGCTTGAATATAACATATAGCTGCCATAGGAATGATCGGTCGAAAAACTAGTTCTAGTGAGAAAAACTTTTTTGTTTTCAAAGAAAACGCCTCCAAACTTTGTATTTCTTAGTTTGCTATGCTTTTCCATGATTTTACTAAGCTTGGTTGAAATCGGACATCTATATAGTATAGCTGTCATACAAAAGTAGAGTCAGAGAAGTAGTCTTAGTGAAAAAAACTTTTTTGGTTTCAAAGTAAACGTCATCAAACTCCGTATTTAGTAGTTTTTAATGCTTATCCATGATTCTGCTAAGCTTGGTCGAAATCGGACATCTATATAGTATAGCTGCCGTAGAAAAGTAAGGTTAGAAAAATAGTATTATTAAGAAAAACTTTTTTGTTTTCAATGCAAACCTCTCAAAAATTGGCATATATTTATTTTATAAGCTTTAACACAATTCTTTAAAGTTTTGGCAAAATCGGATGACTATAGGTTATGGCTGCCATAGGAATGATCGGTCGAGAAACTAGTTTTAGTAAGAGAAACTTTTTTGTTTTCAAAGCAAACGCCTCTAAACTGTGTATTTCTTAGTTTGCTATGCTTTCCCATTATTCCACCAAGTTTCATTGAAATCGAACATCTATAAAGTATAGCTGTCATACAAAAGTAGAGTCAGAAAAATACTTTCAGTGAGAAAAACTTTTTCGTTTTCAATGGAAATGTCCTGTAAATTAGTTAAAATGATTAAATTATTAATAACATCAGTTTCTTTACTTCTTGCACTCCAACCACCATGGTCCCACACTCATACACTTTCCCCTAAATAATAAAAATATGCAACAACTACCCAATACATAGTTACAATAACTCGTTATCTGAGTGCATTATTGGAAATTTGCATATTTATCAATTTTTATACTCTGTACCGTAGGTACATAGAGTATTATAAGTTTGTGCAAAAGTATGTAACATCCAGAAGGAAGCATCTCCGACCCCATAAAGTATATATATTCTTGATCAGCATCAACAGCCGAGTCGATATAGCCATGTCCGTCTGTCTGTCCGTATGAACGCACAGATCTCAGAGATGGTAAGAGATAGAGGCTTGACATGTATGGGACATATGCTTCTTATGTCTGCAGGCAGATCAAGTTTATTTTCAATTTTGGCCACGCCCCCTGCCGCTCCCGCAATTTAGAAAAAACGTCATATCTCCCACAGTTTTGAAGATAGATGGCTTGTTCCTTCTGAACATATTTAGTTATTAGGATAACTTATCGATCCGCCAAAGGAATGAAGAAGATCGGATGAACGGTTTTCGAGTTATGATCAAAAGACAGATTTTCTTGGTACAGAGTATGTTATAGTCGGGCTTGACCGACTTTCTTTCTTGTTTTAAAATATTTTTTCGTCTAACGTTTACTTAAGATGTGGACCACGGTGCACAATGCGCCTGAAAGCATGCCACACAAAATATGCAAATGGCATGGCTGATGTTGAAGAAGAACGTGGCGACCAGAGACCGACCATAGTTGCATGTGTGTGGGGGTGTGTGTGTGTGTGTGTGTGTGTGTGTGTGTGTGTGTGTGTCCTTCCCACCTTCCACCCGCCGATACAGCCGTACAGTGCGTGCTCACGACAACATCAAGCAACTTAGTTGCCATAATTTAGCAAATTTTAGAAGCAAACGCATGGAAGCGACAGTTGGCCTCGCCTCAACCCACCACCCTCCTCTTTCTCCTGCTCCTGCTCCTGCTCCTCCTACTGCAGCATGCATGATATACGAGGCAAAAGCGAATGCTTTTGATAGCCAACGGAAATTGCACTAAACATTCAACTGAGAAATTCGTAAATATTTTATAAAATTTCCACAACGACACACAGTCTCCTCCCCTCCCCCTTCTCCCGCTCTCTGTCAAAGCAAAAGTTTTCGTTTATCGGGTTTTATTTGTTCATTAGGTCGTCAACAACAATTCTACCAGCTACAGTAGACACTCTCCGTGCAACACCGCCACTATTTACCACTCTAGCGTCTCAGGTAGAGCGAGCTGTAGGGATAGCCGCTGTAGGCATAGGGTGAGGCATAAACTCCATTGGTATAGGCTGCTGTATAGGGCGATGCATAAAGGCCGCTGGTGTAGGCATAGGGCGTGGCAGCCGCCACAACAGGAGCACCAGCACTGTAGGTGGTCAGAAATTGGGGTTTAGCCGAGGCCAAGGCAACAATGGCGAACAGGCAGAGAGCGAACTGAAACGAGAAACGAGATGAGAAAAGAAATAAAGTTGTTATTTCACATTAGTAATTAGTTTATTGCTTTTTCTGGGTTTAGATTGACTAGGTCAGTGTACGTAAGCAGTACGATTGAAACCTACAAAAGCTAATACAACAGACAGTTGCCCCCCCTCTACCAACTGGATGTAAAAACTTAAAGCAGTTACCTTTTTATAAAACAATCTCATTGAATTATCTTGAAATCGTCCTGGTATGTTGAAAGTTAATATAAATCCCCCTCTTTAAGTAGTTCTTTGTGTACTAGTTCGTAAAATTTCTTGAAAATTCAGTCAGAAGTAGAACCATAAGCTGGTTCATTTAGTTTATCTTTTGCTTTTCAATTTTTTAGTACAACGTATTATGTCTTGCTCTTTAACTTACACCAAATTATATTTTTTTGGTTTTATTTAACTAAATTGGGCAATCCCTCAAAAGAACTAGTTCCAGAAGTTCGACTCACTAGGAACCAATTTTTCCAAATAACCTGTTACTAATAATCCATTGGAAATTATTAGCTTTTGCAGCGATTGCTTAGTTTGAGATAATGTTTTGAGCTAAGAACTAGTTCTTCAAGAATAAACTTCAAAACTTCTAGAACCAGATTTTTGAGAAACTTTCTAAGTCAACTTTCTCGTCCAAGATTATGATGGCTAGGCTACTTAAGACATGCTTTTTATTTAACATTTCAGAGACTTATATGAAGCTTGTGAGCAAGTGAACTAGTTCGAAATTAAGAGTTCGTTTATTTGTGTTGAATGTTTAGGAACTTTTTTAAGTAAACTTTTGTCTTAGATTTAGTAAGCTAAATGGGCGGAGGTTTACATTCTAAGCCCTTTTGTTGACACTTTTGAGCTTCCGAACTAGTTCCATTTGATAATACGCAAAGAAAGTTATGAAAATTTCCAAGTCAACATTTTGGTACAAGATTTTAAATGCTATGCGACACCAGAAAAACGTTTGATTTAACAATGTAGTCCTCATTTTTGCACTTTTTAGCAAGCGAACTAGTTCACACACATGCCCAAACTGAGAACTGGTTCATTTGTATTGATAGTTTAACTCAGAAAAGTTTAGTCCTCAGAGCTACAAAGTCTTACATATATATTTAAACAAGAGAACTGGCTTACAAAACATGATCAACTCACGAAGTAGTTCCACTTACTATTATAAATTTCGTACTAAAATTGTAGGTACTCTGAACTGGCTCATTACCCTGTAAAGTAGCAAACTAGTTCATTTAATAATTTAGTAAGTTTTGCTATCCAAAGCTTAACTTAGTTGGGACTGCCTACTAGTTCGAATGATCTATTCACGAACTAGTTTAGAAAAATTATGAGTTTCTAAATAAAAAGCTTTAATTTGGTAAAACTGGTTCAAACTTGCTCGAAAAACATGTTCTATTCACGAGCTAGTTCAGGAAAAATGATAAGTTTATCAATATATAGATACAGGTTCATAAAATCACAGTTTGGAATCGATTAGTTAAGCTTTTGGCTCAGCGAACTAGTACTAGAACTAGTAGTTCATCTAAATTGAATGATTTGGGATGCAAAGTAAGCCAAAAACCTTTATTTTCTCAGAGCTGCTACATAAAGCAGTTGTTACCATAATAGTCAAGTGAACTAGTTCACAAATGAATGCTTAGCCGGCGAACTTCTTCATAAAACAATGTTAATGTTGCGAAGAAAGTGTTGCTTATTTAAAAAACACAGTTTTTAACATGTTTATTTCGTTTTGTACAGTGAACTAGTTCATTGACAAGTTTAAGTATCGAACTAGTTCATTTTTCTTGAACACTTTACTTTGTCAAGCTTACCATTAAACTAGCTTTACTTTTTTTTGCAAAAGTGTCTAAGTTAGACTCTTAAAGTCAAGTGAACTTGTTCATAGAAAGTGTTAAATATATGAACTAGTTCATAAAACATTAGAATTCGATTTAAGAACAGTTTTTTAAACAAAGTTTTGGTTGTTTTAGACTCATTATTTTACAAAAAACAACTTTGAACACTTTTGGGCTCGTGCACCTGCAAAAGCTGCGAACTAGTTCAATCAAATCACTCCGTGAGAGTTGAAATTTTGATGCTTTACCAAGTTTTACAGTCAAGACAAGCCGAACTAGTACTTATATCATTTCTAGAAACACACTTTTAAATTGAAAAACTATAGTTTTTAAGCTCAACTTATCGAATTGAACTGGATATAGTTTCCACTTTATTAACCGATCATCCGTCAGGATACTCACAAACTTGAACATCTTGGATGGTTTATTATTGTGGGACGATGGCGGTTGCTTGTAGAGAGAACACAAACTGATTTGATTTACCAACCCAAACAGTTGTGGCTTTTATAGTAAGAAAACCAAACAAAACGAAAAAAAAAAAAACAACAAATAGTATAAATATAGTTAAGGAAGACTTGGCCATGGCACGTTTTTATTTGTCTGTTGTTTTTGCTCGCCTCTACGTTCCTATGTTTCGTTTGAGCCCGCTTTAATTTTACTTTGGCCAAAAAGTCTTTATGGCCGTTTTGTTTGGGTCGTGCATTGCATTTGTAATAAAGGGCGTGCGTGGGCGGTCAGACACAAAAACGGAAGCAATCAAAATTCCCAAGCAAATGCAATTTGACCTTTGGCCATGTTAATTTGAATAATTATAACATTTCGCTTAACTGCATCAGAGTTAGTTTTTTTTGCCCAACCCCCCCCCTGTCTTTTGTATCCTTCAGCGAATCCTTCTTCGTCCTCGGCTACTTCTTATTCATGCATTCAACAATGTTCCCTTCTGTCTTTTGTTTAGCTTCTTGTCTTGCAGTTTCTTCGTTGTATTTTTTCTCATTCAATTTGTCAAGTTGTAAAATTAAAGCAGTTTTCATTGTTGTTGTTGTTGTTGTTGCTGCTGCAGCGCATTCTGCATTTAAAATAAAATATAAATTAAGTTGGCAGCCCCCCACCATATTTCAGTGTCCATGGAATGGATGACGGTGCTTTATCAAGATTGTCTTAGTTAATTTTATTTGAAGAGATGTATAAAGATGTTCTCCTTTTTGGAGTGGAGTGGAGTGTGAAGAACAAAATGCTGGATTATGCCAAGATATGTGTGCCTGGCTTTGTGTGCAACGATAGAAAATTAGTTTTCGGATTGTTAAATTAATCTCAAGTTGCTTATAAACTGTATAAATTTGTGCTAGAATTCTGACAGACCTTTTTTAAGAAAACTAGTCACTCGGTGCTAAAGCTTTCAATCTGTAATTTTGGAGAGAGTCTTTTTATACCCGTTTCTCGTAGAGTAAAAAGGGTATGCTAAAGTCGTGCAAATGTATGTAACAGGCAGAAGGAAGCATCTCCGATATCATAAAGTATATATATTCTTCATCAGGATCAATAGCCGAGTCGATATAGCCATGTCCGTCCGTCCGTCCGTCCGTCCGTCTGTATGAACACCTAGATCTCGGAGACTAGAAGAGCTAGAGCAACCAAATTTTAGATGTAAGCTAGTATTGTCTGTAGGCAGATCAAGTTTGTTTCAAATTTTGGCCACACGTCTTAGTTTGGTTTTTGGTGTAAGCGTTCTTGATATTATCTACTTTCAAATTTAAAAATTTAACCCAAAATCAGATGACTAACTCCACTGTTTTAGGAAATTTGAAGAATCACATAATATTACTTTTGTTTCAAGAAAGCTTCCCAAATCGACATATTTTTGAAACGATACTGATATTACACCATAAATTGCGAAATCGAGTATCTAAAAACATACCATTCAGACCAAATAAGCTAAGCCTGTCAATTTGTAGACTTTTCCGCCATATCTCGAGCAGATCACAAAAAGAAATTAATAGAAATTTGTTTTTATTTTATTTAAGTTTATTTTTTTAAGTGAAGAGATATCATGCGCTTGAAACTGGTTCAGGTTCAACAATTGGTTCACACTTGGTTCGGTTTACAGTGTCCAATACGTCTGACTTTTGGGATCAAGCCGGTGCGTAATCGGTTCATAACCGGTTTCAGACCCTGGTTTTCACTACTATCGTTTCCAAACTTGGTCTTTAATAGCATTATATGCTTTCAAACAGATTTGCAAGGTTTGCTCCAAATTGAATGGCTTTATCTTACAGCTGTCATAGGAAGGATCGATCGAAATATAGGTTTTAGTACGAAAAACTTATTTGTTTTCAGCTCTAGCGTTTCCAAACTTGGTATTTACTTAAAATAACTGCTTTTTAATAGACCAGCGAAATTTGGTGCAAATCAGTTGACTATATATAATAGGTGCGATAGAAATGATCGGTCGGAAAATAGGTTTTAGTAGGAAAAACTTCTTAAAATCAGTCTTAGCGTTTCCAAACTCGGTTGTTATCAATAATTTACGATTTTAGAAGGATTTGCCAAGTTAGGTCCAAATCAGACTAATATATCTAGTAGCTGTCATAGGAATAATTGGTCGGAAAATGGGTTTTAGTTGGGAAATCTTGTCTGTTCTTCGTGTTAGCATTCCCAAACTCAGTCTTAACTAATAAAATATAGTTTCAAACTGATTTTAGATATTTGGTAACAATCGGATGGCTATATCTTATAGCTTCAATAGAGATGATCGGTCAGAAAATGGGTCTTAGTAAGAAAATCTTTCTTGTTTTTAATGTAGTCGCTTCCCAACTCTGTCATTATTAATATTACATGCTTGAAACAAAAAACTCTGCAAAAGATAATCAAAATCGGATGTCTGTATCTTCTAATATCGTTCGAAAATTGAGTTTTTATCAGATTTTAAAGCTGTATTTTTTACTTGACGAGATCTTATATGAGATGGGTGAAAAATAACTCATTTTACTGAGAGTTGGCTGTCAGAGACCTCAGATAGCCTACTTCTCATGCACCTTCTCATATATTTTGGAGTCTTTCAGATCGACTTTTACTCTTGTCTGATCTTTTGAGATATCAGACAGTACCCTATATAAATAGAAACACTTTGGCTTTGCTTTGAAGATCATGAGAAATAAAAATTCCACATAAATATGCTTTTATTCATATAAAATTGGATTTTAAACCCCTCAAACATTTCTTTCCCAAGAAACCATAGTTTTTGCACCACCGTAACAGTTTTAAAGTCACCGCAAATCTACAAATTTCTCGCATGCTACAAAAACAGCAATCCAGTGCTGCTCAAAACTTAAAATTCCTCTCAAACTGTTTGTTGTTTTGCTCTCTCACTACGTTTGCGCTTTACATTTGCCGGCAAACAACAAATTCCTGCGCCGACGCCCCATCCCCTTGCTACCCGTCTACACGTATGTACATACCCTCCACCACCCCCTACTACGCTATACTGCCTGCCCCTCCCCGGCAAGTGATGCTTCCGTTTCCTGTTATACATTCATTTGTCCATATTGAGAGAGAATCCAATCCGTCCGTCCGTCCGTCCGTCTGTTCCACACTAAATGAAAACCAAAATAAATGAGTTCTATAAATAGGAGAATGTAGTCGTCCGTGCCACTCATGGAATTTCCACAGTGAAGTAGTTTGGAAATTCTTTTCAAGCCCAAAGAAGAGATTTCTTTTGTTTATATTTTGTTAGTGTTTTTTTTTTTTTGTTGTGGAACAACAAGGTAAATTAGTTTTGAAGTGCTTTTCGCCTGCAACAACACAAAAACATTTCATTTTTCCCCGATTGCCTCATTTGGTTTTGAAATATACAGAAGAGGGTGGTGAAGGAGCGGTGAGGTGGGGGGTGGGGTGTGGTAGGGGCTTGTGGTCATTTGCTGACCTCTGGAATAGTGCGTGCCAAGCAAGAAAATATTATAATTTGGATATTTTTGTGGAAATGCGTAAATGGGTTTTAAATGATTTTTTCGATGTAGTCCAGAGGGCCCCCCCCCCTCTAATGTGTGTGGTGGAATTTTCCGTTCGAATTGGCAACTATCATGGTCAAAAATTCTTAAAGCATTCTTAAATGTTTCTGCAAGGATCCGACTCTGACTCATGGAGCTTGGATTGACTCAACTTGCCAAAAAATGTTTTAAATGCTAACCCTCCCTGCCTGCCTGCCTTAAACTAGCTTTAAGCGCTGCAAACTGGTTGGAAAAGTCTTTAAAAGCTGCCAACTTGCTTTAAAATGGCCTTATACACTGAAAAACGATTTGAAATTAGTTAAAAACTACTTTAAGTATTTCAAAGCTGACCGTTGAGAATATTAAAGAGCTGCCAACTCGTTGGAAAAGTTTTTCAATGCAGCCAAATTGCTTTAAAATGATTTTGTACACTGAAAAACTATCTTATATTAAGTGAAAAGGCTTAAAGAGTTTCGAAATTTACTGTTGAAATGTTTTAAGTGCTGCCAACTTGTTGTAAAAAGGTTTTTAACGCTATCAACTTGATTTAAAACTTTTACAAGCTCTCAAAAATGACCCAGTTTAATCAAACCTTCTTCATTTGCTAGAACCCTGATTTTCGGAAGGTCTAAGCCCTGCCAACTTGTTGGAAAATAGCTTTGAATTGTTATTAGCGCTGAAAAATAAATAAGAAATGGTTTAAATTTCATTCGGCGCTGCCAACTTGATAAAAAAGATTCGTGATATGCTAACCACTTGTTTTCAAATAGCTATAAGCAATTGACCATGGTAAATTTGCATGAACCACTTATAAAATGCTAACAACTTGTCTCAAGCCATACTTATTCGTTGCCAAATTGTTGGAAGTGGGCACATAATGCTTTTGAATTGATTTAATATAATTACGAGCACTTAATTTGCAAGGAAAAGAGTTAAGCACATGCTTTTAGCTAACTTCAGGTGCTGCCAACTTGTTGCAAAGGGCTTAAAACGCACTCAAATCCCTTTTAAAATGGTTTCCAACACTTAAAAATTTTCCAGTTTCTATTTAAAGGCTTAAAATACTGGCTTTAAGAGCTGCCAACTTGTTGAAAAATGTTCCTAAAATGCTTACAACTGGATTTAAAATGAATACAAGCTTAAAAAATTAAGCTTCTTGCTCGGAAAAGTATTAAGCGAGCTTTAAACAGGATTGAGCACTGCCAAGTATTTAAAAATCGGTTTCAAAGTGCTAAAACAAGTCGTAAAATGGAGCTTACAACTAAAAAAGTGGACTGCGAGTGTTGTAAAATAATTACAAAATGGTTTTCCAATAAAGAAAATTGGGTTTTGGGACTTGTTTTTAATAGTATAGTTTCATATCTGATTTTGATTCTCTTGCCTAGGTAAACACAGCGTCCCCTAAGGGAATTCTAGGGAAGGCAAGGGAACTTAATAACACTTAATTTATATTTTTATTAGTTTTGCAACTGTGTGAGATGGCGTGACGGTTTGTAACTAAAAAAAAAAAACTATTGGGTCATTTCTGTTAAATAAATAATTACATTCACACAAAAATCAATAAGCATATGCTTAAAGTTTGGGAATATACCAAGGGAATTTGTGTAATTATTTTTAATTAATTTAATTTATATGACAATTCTCTATTTCACACCCTCCCACCGGCGCAACAACTACCTGGGCTAATTAAGATACCAAAATTCCCTCATAATAAATTTTCATCTTTTTTTTGGTTGGTTTATTTACATGCCGTTACTCGCATGCAATAAATTTCTATGCTTACGCTCTCTGGCTGACTCTCTTTAAGCGTTCACTCCAATGACACAGCGTTGCCAGCTAGTTGAAAAAAGGCCAGCTAAAAACAAATTAAAAATAAATTTTGGGCCACAAAATGTACAAAACTTAATAATAAATAAAATAAATAAATTCTAAAATTATAAGAAAAATTTCCAAAGCCACAACTAGCTGGCATCGCTAAACACCTACCTACCACTTGGGTTCCACAATCAAATATGGTCTCTCTGGCTCTCTTTCCCTCTCAGTACAATTTTACAATTGTGTTTCTCACTGTGCACAGTGGGTTTAGTATTCTAAGCAACGGTGGCAAGCAAACATGTCGCGTTCGGATGTCGGTTAGATGCGTTTGTTGTCAACAACTTTAACACATTTGGAATTTGTTGTAATAAACTAAGGTTTATAACAATTTTAGTTCAACAAAAGCGTAGTCGGGCGAGTTCCAGCTCTCTCACGCTCTCAAGTGTGTGTGCGTGTAATTCTGTTTCAGTGTGCGTGCGTGTGTCTGTGTGTGTGTGTATGTGCTGGCGTTTGCCTTAATAAATTATTATCGCATTCAAAAAAAAAAAACTTGCTAAAATTTAAATATATGCAACAAACAAGCCACCAACAAGTGTAAGTGTCAGTGTGAAGATAGATCGCAACGAAGGAGAAGGAGAAAGAGAAAGAGGCGATGATCAAAAGCAAATGCAAACAAAGTAAACAACACACAGCCAAAGATGCTTGGAAGAAGAAGCAGCAGCAGAAACTGAAATTTGTTACGGTTTTAAACATATTCGAAAAACAACAAAAACAAAGTGCAAAAGGCAACGGCTACAACGACAACAACAAAATAACTACAAAAGAGCGCCCAAAAGGAAAATCCGGTTTTACAACTTCTGAGACCAACTGTATAATAATGCCTCAGCCTCAGCCGCAGCGCATTCCACAGCAGAATTTGTTGTTGTTTCAGCGCCCCCCTTCCCCTCTCCCCGCACTCAACTTCAAATGCACAAAAACAGGTGCTCAAAAGCATATAAAATAATTATAAAAAAAAAAGTGAAATCAATCACAATAATAAACAAATTCTTCCCCTCTCCTCTCGCTGGATGGCAAGCAGCTGTTTTTAACACATTTTCCGCCGTGTTGTAAATTGATTTTGAACATGCCAATATTTTTTTGGTATTTTTTTTCTTCTTTTCTCTTCGTGCCTTATCTTATCCATAACATGAATTTAATGATGGGGCAATCCCCCCACTACAATTGCCGCTTCCTTATCGCAACAAATTACGTTAAGAGCGAACGAGCGAACGATTATTTCCATTAAATGAAAAAGGTACATAATTTCCTTGTTACTTCCTCGCTGCTCTCTTTGAAGCCAAGTTAAAACATGGTCTAGACGAATTTTTGGGATTTTCCTGATTTTGTTTCCTTTTTCTGAAATACGTACATACCTCCGGTGCACAGTCGCTAAGAAAAGTTTGGACAATAGTGCATTTTTTTTTTGTAGTTCTCTCTAAAGACTTTCTCCGACATTTCTTTAGAAAATTACAGGTTCTATTTGATGAGTGTTTTGAGCTGCAAGCAGTGCTGCAAACCTATTTTAAACCGAACCGGTTCGAACCCGGAACTCCTACTTTTACTTTACCATGAACCCAGACTTGAACGGAACCTCTATAGAAAAAAAAAGCTGAACCCGAAACTGTTCTGAACCTAAAATTACGGTTCGGTTCAGCAAAAATGGTAGACAGCAGAAAATTTAACCTTCTGTCTAGCGCCTTCAATTGTTATCTGGTTGGTTTTAAGTCACAGAATCGTAAAATGGAACAGAATTTAGAACTGCTTATAATATTCCCACCCATAATAGCTACTGCATTTTAAGAGACTGGACTCCAAACCTTTTTCAATGATTCAAAGGGATGCAAACCGGTTCTGAACCGAACCGAATCGCTTATTCTAGGTGGTGAACTAAAATACAAACCGAACCGGCATCCTTTCAGAAAAGTTAAGCCGTACCGAAAATTCACAAAGAAAACCCATTCGGATGGGTTCAGTTCTCTGACGAGCTTAAAGACGTGAATCGCTTTCCTTTAGTCAATGGATACTTATTAATTTGGGAATTTGAATCGTTTCCTTAAGATAATTTGTATCCGACATTTCGTTCGACCCTCTACATCCTTTGCGATGCCGGATCGATACAACCTTTAAGAATTGACATGACACAAATTTTACAATATGTAAAAATCTTCGTATTCTTTTCTAGCCGACATTCTCTTGTTTTGAAAGGCATTTTTCCGGTAGCTTATAGACGAATTCTGCTAATTCAACATCATAATTTTTTGACATTCCTTTAGGGATTTTAGAGATATTCAAATGGTTTAAAGGAATTCCATTTCCAAAGTTTTCGAAAAGTCATTTTTCGACAGAAATCATATTCCATATTTCATAATATGCCTTAATGAACCACTGAACCGAACCAAAACCGCAGTTCAGTTACCTCCAAAAACCATGCTATGAACCGAACCGCCGGTTCAGAAACTGTGTGAACCACTGAACCGATCGAGTACTTATTTTTGAGTGGTTTGCATCTCTTCTTAATATTAAACTTGATACCTTCTTCATTTTCAACTTAAAATAAATGTTCTTGGAGGGAAATTAAAGCTCTTTTTGAGTCTTGCCCATTTCTGCTAGATAATGGTTACTATATCTATAAAGGTATTGTACACAAAAATTACCCATAAACGCACTTACCATTTTATTAATCACTTCCGCAAGAAGAGGTTTAGGAACTATGACAGGAATCTTAGATTATATGATCTTACTTTTGTAATAGCTGAGAGAATGAGGAACAGACAACAAGTATTCTCATTCTACTAGGATGATGCTTCTAAGGTAACCGATCCTACCAGCTGGGATAAATATTCTTCGAACATTTGGATAGTCAGGGCAACCTTCACCCAGGGGACCTGGTACCATTTTTCAAATCTAAAGAGATTTTATGTATAGAACCACAAGCAGTTCCCTTTATATTCAGAAGTTTTAGACATGTGCATATACTTATGTCAAGCACTGTATACACACACTCACCGAGATGAGGGAGATTTTCGCACCCTCTTCTTTGACTATTTATACAACATTTTGTTAGCTCCATTCCCATGCATCAGCTTCTACAGTCAACGACTTTCGACCTTCCACCCAAAAAGAAGAGAATGCCACCCTTCGCCAAACATAAACAGCATCCCCCCTTCTAAGATGCTCCCCCCTCTCTCTCTCTCTCTCTCTCTCTCACTCTATAAAGCAACCCCTCCCTAAAACGAGGAGTTTTACTCATTTTATTGCCTTTTGCTGCTGCTGCTGTTGTGGGCGCTGTTTTGCGCGCAAATTTAAATTTATATGAAACATTTTCCACGCACTAACTTTGTGTCCCCCCAACTGAATAAAACTTTTTTAGCTGGCTGTGGACTTTGGGTTCCCAACAACAACAGCAACAACAACAACAACCATGCTGATGACGATGCTTGGGCTTGTTTTTGCTGTCTGCTGCTGTTATTGTGCATTGCAGACAGAGATACAGACACGGGAGACAGAGACAACAACGACTTAGTACAATGCTTCCATTTGCAGCAGCAGCAGCAACAGCAACCGGCTGTCCGCCCTGTGAATTGTGTTCCATTAGCAACAACCCCAACAACACTTGTACTTATGGAATTGTGTATATATATATATATATTGTATAGTTCAGCCACAGCACAGTGGGTTGAGAGTAGAGGAATTTAGGTACAATTGATGGGAAAAGTGTAGTTCTAAACGACAGGGTTTCGGTTCGGGTTCAAAGTGAACCGAACCGGTTTGCTAAAGAGCTACTTCCACAGGTAGTTTACCTTCAATATGCAGTGTCTTTTAAACCACTGTGCAACAGCTGCTGGTCAAAGAGATGTACGGTAGTTGTTGATGTTGTTGTGCTGCGGCAGAGTTTTGTGCTGTGTTCTCTCCCTCTCAGAATGTACACGAAAGTCGCGTGTGCAAAATTTTTACATAAGCGAGGCAGACGATCAAAAAAATGAAACCAAGTTCTGCTCTTAATTGGATTTGATTGCTTTTAAAGCAGGCGGCGCCACAAAATACTTATATATACATACATATATATGTGTTTAGTCTTAATGTTTGCCAGATTTCTCAACGCTTTCCATTTTCCATTGTTTTGGTTGGTTTTTCTCACTCCCCAAAACTCCCAGTTGCCCCCAAAACTAAAAGTGAAAAATCACTAAACTACTGAACTGTAAATGAGGTTCAACGAACCTGCCACAAAAATGAAGTTGCAAACCAAAGCCTACTGTCTGCTAGTTTGTGCCACATGTGCAATATGCCTGCCTCACCCCTTACCAAGTCAATCGTCTCTTTAGTTAGTTTGCATTGTGTTTGCCTCAATGGACGCTCGTTAAAACAAATGCATAAAAGTTTTTCCTCTCTCTCTCTCTCTCTCGCTCCATTGTTATGCCTTTTAACTTGAATTGCTCTACATTTTGTTGCTGCTCTCTTTTCTCTAAAATTCTCGCCTGGCCGCGTTTTTAATTCGCATCGCGCGCGCCAAAAAAAATTTAAAAAAAAAAAACTGAAGCTTATAAAAAAAAATAAAAATAACGAGCCCAAAAGTCAGTGCACTGGAACAGACAGACGATAGACAGATAAACCACAAACAGCAGCCCCTCTTTCTCTTTTTATGGGTAACAGTTAGACCAAAGTGTTCTGATTGGCCCACTGGCCGGAAAATTAATAAATTTTTTTTGGAAAGGTTCAAAATCTTAAGAAAAATTTAAAGCGCATTTTTCTAGTTCCCGAATAAAAACACTCGCATTGAATTTCAATTCGCGGCAGTTCTGGTTGCGCTCCCCGGCGTTTTTATCTGTCTGGGCCAGCTGTCGGCTTTTGTTGTATTGCCTTTGTATGGTCATAGTTCGTGGGTTGCTTCAAAAGTTTGTGAGTTTTCAAGAAAAGTAGTCTCAGTGAGAGAAACCTTTTTGTTTTCAATGGAAACGCTTCCAAACTTTGTACATATTTCTTTGTTGGCTATGCTTTCCCACGATTTAACTAAGTATGTTCGAAATCGGACATCTATATAGTATAGCTCTCATGGAAAAGTAGTGTCTGTAAAGTATTTTTAGTGGAGAAAACTTAATTGTTTTCAATGGAAACGCCTTGAAACTCCATATTTACTAGTTTTCTATGGTTCTCCATGATTCTGTCAAGTTTGGTCGAAATCGGACATCAATGTAGCATAGCTGCCATAGAAAAGTAAGGTTAGAAAAATCGTCTTAGTGAGGAAAACTTTTTTGCTTTCAATGTTAACCTCTTGAAAATTTTCATATATTTATTTTTTAAGCTTTCCCACAATTCAACAAGATTTTGTCATAATCGGATGTCTATAAACTATAGCTGCCATAGGAATAATCGATCGAGAAACTAGTTTTAGTGAGAAACACTTTTTTGTTGTCAAAGAAAACGCCTCCAAACTTTGTATTTCTTATTTTGATATGCTTTCCCATGCTTCCACTAGATTTAGTCAAAATCTGACATCTATATAGTATAGCTGCCATGGAAAAGTAGAGCCTGAAAAGTAGCTTTAGAGAGGAAAACTTTTTTGTTTTCAATGGAAACGCCTCCAAACTCCGTATTTACTAGTTTTCTATGTTTCTCCATAATTCTGCCAAGTTTGGTCGAACTCAGACATCTTTATAGTATAGCTGTCTTAGAAAAGTAGAGACAGAAAAGCAGTCTTAGCGAGAAAAACTTTTTTGCTTTCAATGTTAACCTACTGAAAATTTTTACATATTTATTTTTAAAGCTTTCACACAATTCTACAAAGTTTTGTCATAATCGGATGAGTATAAACTATAGCTGCCATAGGAATAATCGGTCGAGAAACTAGTTTTAGTGAGAAAAACTTTTTTGTTTTAAAAAAAAAGCCTACAAACTTTGTATTTCTTAGTTTGCTATACTTTTCCATGATTCCATTTAGTTTGGTCTAAATCGGACATCTATATAGTATAGCTGTCATAGAAAAGTAGAGTCAGAAAAGTAGTCTTAGTGAGAAAAACTTGTTTGTTTTCAATGGAAATGTCCTTCAAATTAGTTATCAAAACGTTCGTGGTAAACGAAACCCAGCTTGAACCCGTAGAACTGCTTTTTGAATGTTTCTGGGTTTCTAAGAATTTTCTTAATATCGTTAAAGTTCCCAGATTTGAATTTCATCATAATTCTTAAGGTTCTCTGTTTCAATCAGACTCATAAAATTGAAAGAAATCCCTCTAATAATAATAGCTAAACTCACTGACCTCTGTCCAAACTGCCCTCGTAGTATCCTGCCATCTTCATCATTTTGGTTCCTTTCATTTCGCTTACCTGTGCACTTTGCGTGTTCCCTCTGTATGTCTGTCTGTTTGTACCTTTATCGTTGGGCCTTCCAACTCAACGAAGTTCTTTTACCTGCTACCTGCATCTGCATTCTAATCAGATTTACCCCATCCTCTTGACTCCTCTTACCTGTCGTCTCTGGTGCTGCCAACTCGTTGCCATTTTGACCCTTAAGAGGGCCAATTGGAAATCCTCTTTGTCTGTTTGGAAAGTAAAACTTTGGGAATGCATTTGATATGCAAAGCAAGTTGGCTAAGGTGTGGAAAAGAAGCTGCTTTTCACTTAGAAAACTTTAGGCGTGTGTGTATGAGTGTGTGTTTGTGTATGTAAGCAGATTTCACACATGCTTGTGGGGCAAAGAGATTTACTATTTTAAAGTAGATAGTGTTACTCAAAGAATTTGAAACTTTTAGTCCAAGCTGGGTACGACTTAGGTTTTTGTGCATTTTTTGAGGCTTGTTCAAGCTAGATTTTACTGTGAAATGCATAGAAAGTAAGAGAAATAATGAAAGTATATGGATCGGTTGGGGTATATTTCGGCGAATAGCTATATTTGAGTTACTTCTTATGATGAAAAAAAGGTAATCGATAACTAATTCGTGTGCTGAAGTGGTTAATAAGTTTTCGTCCAATATAAATCCCCTGACTGAAAACAAAAATCGTTTTTGGTATAAAATTTATACTATAAATCCCTGGCTAAGATACATTTCGCTCATCGATATCTACTATCGCACAAAGTAAGCATCGGGTGGCAACGCTGTGCGATCGACAGGACCTGTATCTCTACTTATATTAAGACAAACTATAAACTCAGCTCCCTTTGATATATCTAGCCTTGGCTATTTTAAGTGTAATCAAGCCCGATTGACCACTTCCATTATAAAGTTAATAATTTTTAGCAGAATCCTAAGCTGTATTTCAACTTCCTTTTGCATAACGCCCAATTTAATACACATAGATCTATATTAGTCAATGGTCAGTATTAGTATTAGGACATAAAGTTGAAATATGATTTTTGGTTTGCCCGTCAAGGCTAGAAAATGGTACCTAAATTGGAAATTTTTGGAAAAAACGGGTAGAAAAAATATAGTTCAGGTTAAATCTAAGTCATAACGCCCAATTTCATTAACATATGTATAAATTTGCTAAAGTTAAGTCATATAACTGAAATATAACTTTCGATTTTGCTAAAAAATGGTACCTAACTTGGGAATTCTTTGAGAGATCGGGTAAGAAGAGAATAATTCAGCTTAAATAACGCCCAATATCATCACGATTTGTCAATGTTAAGCGCACATTTATATGATGTTGCAGAAATTTGCCTTTTTATTTATGAAAGTATTCCCTTTAAGTCCAGGAAATGGTACCTAACTAGGGAATTTTTGGTACAATCGAGTAGAAAGAAAATAATATAGGTTAAATCTCGGACATAACACCCAATTTCATTAACTTATGTTCATATTTGTCATTGCTAAGGGTCAGTAGGAGGTCATTTAGTTGAACTTGGATTATCGATTTTTGTTGATACTCCCACTTAAGGCTACAAAATGCTACGAATATTTCCTATTATTGGAAAGATAGTGTTAAAAATAGTATGATACAGGTTAGAGGTATAAACAAAGCCTACCCTATATTTTTCATATTTTTGTAGACAGATGATTTGAAACTTTTAATCAGCATAATTGATTTTCAAACATTCTATAAAAAGTAGTCAAGCCATGAGCAATAGAAAGTTCGCTGCCTTCTGCTGTTACTGGGTTCGACAGTTGACAGAGGTTCCTCCCAAAATTTTCGAGTTACGTTTGGCATTAATAAGAATTCTTATCACTTGCAATGATTTTCCTAATATCAATCAACGCAGCAACCTCTAACCATATCAACATTTCACATCTCACATCTAAAATTGGTTACACTCAATTTCCTGACAGCCACTTCAATTTCTAACCCCCTCCCCCCCCCCTTCACCGTCAATCCACCCACTTGCACCTGCTAGGCTACATTTCGTTTTGTTGTTGCCTTTGGGGGGCAATCCTTTAAATAAGATTTGTACACAGCCTTTGTTGCCAACTCTACTCTCCCCGCCCTCTCCACTCTCCACTCTCCATCCTTGTCCTTTTGTTTCACTCAAGTGGCCGTCGGGTATTGCACATGATGATGCTCCATTTCCTTGCTTTAGCTTCAATCTCCAGCTGTCGGCAATTGCAACGTTTTTGATGATGACGTCGACACAAGTGGCCAACTTTTGTTTTGTGATTGCTGTGAAAGAGTTGTTGGTTTTACGGTGGTTAAAGCCTGGTGGTTGGTTGCTCCACTCCTGTGTTTCTTTTTTTGTGTGCTTGCTTGAGCAATTGCATTTCCAGTTAATTTTCATAAAATTGAAAACATTTTACTGAATGACACTTCAAGTGGCTGGCTGGCTGTTTGTTTGGCTGCCGTCTGTGATTGTAGAACTAATTTGCGACCTGGGAGAAAGTATCAATCTATATAGATTAACTGGCAAGTAAAGTATTTGAGCATCAAGACAAGCAGGTCGATGTTGGTAGGCTTCCAAGTTGAATTCATCACTCAATTGAATCCCCCCCGGTTGTAGTCGTTGTTGTTCTTGTTGTTGTTTGCTAATTGCTATTGCATGTTGAGCAACTAAAATATAGACGTATATAATTTAATTGCAGTAATTAACCAACAAAAAAAGTGAAACCACTCAAAAGTGACACAGAAAGTGGAGTGCAAAAATAACAATAAAAAAAAAAGCAAAGGTAAACCAAAGTGTGACACAAAAAAACCTAATGAGCAACCCACGCAAGCGCATGTGTATAGCTAATTAGGCAACCAAACAAACCCCCGCAATAACCATCAGCAACACGTGTCGGCCATGGCTCTAGGATAGAACCGCTTTGTGCGTGACACACACACATTTCGGAGCAATACCCCAACAAGTAGCAAAACCCCGGACCATGTCGCTACGCAGCAACAAGTTGCAGAGCCAACAATCGACGGCCAGCAACAACAGCAACAGCAGCAGCAGCAACAATAGTGGGAGTAACGTTCTAGGCACCCCACCGCCCATGGCCTATCAGCAGCAGCAGCAACAGCTTTTGGCCCAGTTGCAGCAACAGCACAAGTTTCAGGCCCAACAACTGCATCTGGCAGCAGCCTCACAGTCACCCAACGGCAATGCCAAGTACATGAGCAACGCTGGTGTTGGCGGTGGACCCTCCAGCAACACCAGTCGCAATAATCTGGCCACTTTAGTGGCGGCCATCAATGGCCATGAGACATCTAATCCGGTGGGAACTGGTGGTGGTGGTGTCTATCAATTGTCACCAGCTGCGGCTTCACGTGTGGCTCATGCACCACCCCATTCGCCATTGGGTCCGCCCTCATACAGCGCGGCCACAGCTCAGCCAGCGTTCTCCTACTTTGCGGCGCAACAGTTACATCATCCCTCGTATCATCAACAACACCAACAGCAACAGCAGCAACATCATCTTCATCATCAGCAACAGCAGCAGCTACAACACCAACACCATCAACAACAACACCAACAGCAACAGTTACCACCACCCGATCTCACCGATGGCATTGATCAACCCTCAATGGGTTCGCCACCAGATTCACCCAGTGCTGCTCAAACTGCTGCCGATTTGGAACAGCAACAACTTTGTGTGGTGGCCAAAATGCAAAAATCGGTAACCATTACTGTAACACCGCAGCGTAGCAATTCCATGGATTTTCTTAATTTCGAGGAGAAACGTCAGCTGATAGCCTCATCGTTATCTTTATCCGATATTCTGCATAGCAATAATCAGCAGGCCAAGGAGGCGGCTGTTAATGGCAATCAAAGTGGTGAGTGCTAATCGAAAATACTGAAATGCTTAAAAAAGTTATCGATAACGGTATAGTTTTTTTTTGGTGAATCTCTTAAATTTAAACCGAACTTCCAAAATAACTACTAAAATCAATAAAATACAGTCGAACTTTTCTACTACGAACTTCTGTATCCGAAGTTTTCCTTTAAGAAAATATATTTACAACTTCCAAAGAATTTTATATTACGAATTTTCTTTATCAAGAAGTTGGTTTTGTCTCCCTTAGGGCCGATTTCTCATCTTCTACATAGCTGCTATGTGTCAGATAATCTTAGATTTTGCTCTGTCATTTGTAGGTTTATGTGACAGATAGCTCCATGTAGCAGATTAGAAAACGACCCTTAGATTTGCCATATAAAAGTTCGACTTTATTATTTGAAAATATATCACTCGATCCAAGCTGTTATACAGAATATTGATAGATCACAAACAAAGTGTACATTCTGTAATTAGATCGAAAATAAATATCGATTCAGAGACACATTTTTATATGTATGTTGCCTTAGATTTATATCGCATATGCATCGATGAAGAAATTCTAGAATTATTGCAAAATTAGCGGTCGATTAATATATGAAAATATCGATAAATCACAAATTAACTTGATTATGATTATGCTTAGTTGTTGAAATGTCTTAGGCAGTGATGTATCGTAAGAAAAGTTCGCCTGGTTAGTAGGAAAAGTGAATTCTCAATCGTGGATCAAGTTTGTTGAGCAACTTTGTAGAAAGAAACTATAGTTGAAAGATTACATGGGAATTCTGACAGATTTCTGTGAACATATATGGCATAAGCCAACCGGAACAGATTTGACAGGCGTGCACCCATGTATGGTTGCTAGTGACACCTTAAAAATATGGCAACGGCAAACATTTTATGAAATTTTTGAACACATTTGAGACTTTTTCGAGATCTTGGACTATTTTAAATTGTCATAAATGCGCTTGCATTCAGTATTGTATAGAAGGATTCAGGATTCAAGGATTCAAGGATTCAAAGGATTCAGTATTGTATAGAAGGAACCTTAGGGTTGTAATATATGAGGCCAAAGTAGAAGAGAGAAGATCTAACAGCAGAGCTGTACATCTTTAATTGTTTTAAGCTTAATATTGTTTGAGTCCTCATCTTTAACTTGATCCTAAAAGCATGTTATGTCTCGAGACTCTTCAAATAAAACAAAAGTTTCCGAAAACAAAAGTCATTATAACAATCCTTTCTAGATTCTTGCTACGAAAAGCAAAACTTTTGACAGTGAAAACCGACAATGTCTAAGGGCTGCTTTCTCATCTCTCATTCTTTCTCTTTCTCATTTCTTAAATAGCTTCTAGGTGTCAGATAAACTAAGATTTTGCTCTGATATATGTAGGTTTATGTAACAAATAGCTTTATGTAGAAGATTAGAAAACGGCCCTAAGTTCTAGAAATTTTGATACTTATTGTGACCTATGGGATTGTACAAATATTTCTTTTCAAAAAGTAGGTCAATATTTCTATATCTACTGTTTTGTTTATCCCCTGGAGCTCCGATTTTTGAACCCCTTAAGCCCCCTCTAGCTTGCACGTGAACTTGTCAACCGTGATTACAAATAATGATTACAATGATGATTACAAATAAATGTCACCAAATCTTCAATTCGCATTCTAACACAATCCTTAAGCTTTTAGGCTGACGCAGCATATTAGAAAAGCTTAAAGCTTTCCTCGAAACTTCACTTTTAAAAGCAACCCATCCAAATCGTTGTTTATTTTTAATTCGCCAATAAAAATGAGGAGTTTACTTTAATATCAACAAATGAACAAAAAATAAATATATCTTGATTCACCACAACAAGGTAAACAAAAAAAAAAAACAACACATTCCTTCAAGCAATTCGTAACAAATTGCAAGGCAAAACCAACAAAAGATTCAAGGAATGCGGTTGGCAAGAAAAAACAAACAACAACAACAACAACCGAAACAAAAGCAGTCAAACAGCAAAACGACAATCTGGAGACATCGACACCAACTTGAACTGCAAATAACAAATGTGATTCATCAGTTGGCGTTGACACACTGAATTATAATACCTGTCAGACACGTGCCAATGTCCATCCTTTTCAACAAATAAAATGGAATCTGATTTCTTGAACTTGAGCCATAAAATGCAAAGCAGCACCAGACATTTTTAATTGCATCTTTTAGTGACCAATAAACCGCGTAATGGCAAAGTGTGTGTGTTAAATTCAGTAAATATAACCCCGCTGATTGCGGTTTTTTCTGTTGTGATTTGCTTGGAATGTTGATGATGATGATGAGGTTAGTATTGTGTGTGTGTGTCTACTCTTTTCTTCTTTAGAGTCTGTTGTCGTCGCTTAGTTTCAATTTGTTGTTAAATTTATTGTCTGTGTGTGTCAGAGGAGGTTGTATATTTTGATTGATGTCGCCCGTTTATGAGTCAGTGTTCAGCCAGCAGTGGGAGTAAGTGGGTTAGGTTTTTATAATCATTAGCCCAAACATACATACTTTGATCGGAGTTTCACTTTCGATTTCGTCTTTACCTTTTTGCGCCTTTTTTTTAATAACATAAAAGCGTTAGAGTGTTTCCAGCTTGCGACAATCCCCCCCCCCCAACATATCAGAAACTTAATCAATTTTAAAGTTATCCAACATTCCTTTGCCACTCACATACAAAGCCACACCTGATATGCACCCACAAGAGCTGAATTAAGCCTCCTGCTCTTCAGTTTAACCTGACACCGGGCACCATATTGTTTGCCGTAGACAACAGATAAAAAGTTGACAACTTTGTGGGCACACACACGCACACACGCACACCCACCTACATCTCGTCCTCCTCTGGCTCTGACTTTTATCAATACTACTCCAACATTCAAGTGCAGTGAACCATTTTGGGGCACGTCGTCGTCGTCGTCGCTGGGCAAATAACATTTCCGTTCTGCGTCCATGTGTAAAAAACAAAAACAAAAAAATGTAAAAACAAATGAAAACTGTTCACCAGAAAACAAACGAACAACAAACAAAACACAACCAACTATGGTTGACTTTAAATTGGAAAACCTTTGTTTTGTTGAGAGGAAAATGCAGAGTGCCAGAGTTCGTATCTAGATGCATATTTGAAAATATAAGTTCCTGCATCCGTAACCAATTATGTGTTGAATTGAACTCTGAGAGGACACGTACCCAATTAGTGTGTAAGTTTTTGCCAAACATCTGCGCGCACAAAGGTAATATCAACCATTTCCATAATATGTTTGACTTTGTTCCGCAAAGAAGTTGCAAAAGTTGCACAGTTAAAGTCGATCACATGGAGCTATACTGGTCTTCTGATGACGGATATATAAATAGAAAGTCATGTTTATGTAAGAATTTATGGCAGTTAAAGAAGTTAAACACAGAAAACTGAAGAATTGCAAACCCTAATATGCTTGGTCCAAGTATGAATTAAAACTTCACTATGATTCAAGAAGAATAATCCTCTAAACGAAAGCTTGAAAGAATAACCTAACATACTCCATACCTGGATTAATCACATTAACATCTACAGCTTGACGGGTTAAAAAGAAAGATTGTTCGTTTCAACTAAACGTCAAATAATGGTGACCCCGACGCCACCTATTCTTGAAATGAAACATATATGAATAGGTTTCGAGAATCATAACTTTGATTCCAGATATCAAAGAGTTTTAATGAAAATTATACATTTTCTTTTCATAGTTGTTAAATAGAATTTCTCATAAATTAGAAAATGGTGACCCCGACGTCAGCTATCTTTTCAATGAAATATATTCAAGAATCATAACTGTGTTTTAGATATCAAAGAGTTTTTATGAAATTGATATAATTACCTCATAAAAATGTAGATCCACATAAATTAAAAAATGGTGACCCCGACGCTAGCTACAGTTTAACTTAAATGTATCGGTTTTGCATTAATTAATGCATGATTTCAGTTAAAAAAACGTAGGGTGGCACTATTGTATACTTCCATACATTATTTATGAATGGAATATTACAAAAAAATATACTTTTTTTCTCCCTTAAGCAAATGGTGACCCCGACGCTTGATATCTATTAAAAATAAAGTAAAACAAAAGTTTTACAAATTACTGTTTACCATGAAATAAAAAAGTGTAGGCTAAAACTAATAGAATACCATTACTAAATTTATTTGTGCACTGAATAAACATAGAATTTTGCATATTTCAAAAAATGGTGACCCCGACGACAGCTAGCTTTTAAGTTAATTGTATCAACTTCGCTAGTAAAATCTTGTAAAAGTGTTGGATGGGAGTCGTGAATAGTTATTCACTTAATTTAGGCATGAGGGTTTCTTTTCAAATATATATATTTTCTTTAACATCAGTAAATGGTGACCCCGACGCCAGCTAGCTTTTAGGTTTATTGTATCAACTTGAAGTATATAATCATTCGAAAGTGTAGGGTGGGAATTCTGAGTATTTATAAACTTGATTCATGCATAAATAGTTAATTTGAAATATATAAATTTTTATCATTAGAAAATGGTGACCCCGACGTCGGCTATCTTTGAAGTAAAATACCCTTTAAAGCAGTTATCTCAGGTGGCTGTTTTTGCTGAAGCTAAGCAAATGCGGAAAATCCACCCGGTCTGGCCCAACCAGAAACATAAGAAACTGATCCTTCCACAGTTGATTGAGTCTTTGGAGTTTTTAATATAAAAGTTGAAATTATCTACACGTTTTGTTATATAATTGTGGGAACTTATTCATTTGTGCCTTTCCCCTTCATATATGTTATTGTCATTTCCGTTGATAAACAAGTCCCCCTTCATCTCTCTCTCTATCTCTCATCTATTTACTTTTTTCCCATGACTTTGCTAAACTAAATTGATTGCTCACAAGTGAAACAACAATAACAAATGGTAAAATCAATAGAAATCAATTTATACGACCAGCAATTATTTTTGCCACAAATTGCCTTCAATAAAGCATAAATCGAACTTCTATATTTGTACATATTGAACCCCAAAGCGTTTTTCAATTTCAAACGTTCATTTCCCATGTCAAATAACTCTTTGCACCCCACAATAAGAAAAACAACAAAAACCATTTGGATTGCCAGCTGTGAATTTCACTTTGCCCCCTACTCCCGATTTTAAACGTTTAGCTGTTGCCCAGCTGTGCAAATCCATGGGTAATATCTTCCTCTCCATTCCTATCGATAAGAAGTGCTTAAAAAAAAAAAAAGCCAAGTCTTTTCAATGTCAGCGAACTAAAAATTCATTGAAGTCGTTTCACTTTTTCAATTTGCACGCCAATTTTTCTGTCAGTTCTACAGTTGTTGCCTATTAGCTGTAAAAATACAGTAGCAATAAAAGCCAAGTTGATGGGGGGGATGGGGCATGATAGAAAGGTGAAGCTCTGGGGGCATGGGTATGGCAGATTGAGAGACAGCTGGGAAGCACAGTAGCCACAGTTGGAGATGCGTAAGTGAGAGGCAGGAGAATTAAGATTGTGTAATAACATGCCAATCCACACCGAAACCAATTCAGCTGAACCATAGCTGTGTGAAATTTGTTGCACCCAGAGATTGCACTTTGAATAAATTACATTTTGAATATTGTTTTGAAAAAGTCTCCTGTCACGCTCTCATCTCTAATCTAAACTCTCTAGAGAACCTGGCATGCGAACACTTCGAAAGCCTTTGTTGTGTCAGTTGTGGCCAACACACACACACACACAAAGTGGTGGCAACTGTTTTATTTTTTTGGCTATTTTTATATCATAAAAGCAGGCCTGTTGGAAGCTGCGTGCTATTTTCTGCCAAATTTAATTTCGATTGTTTTTGTAGGCTCCCCTTTATCTTCCCTCTCTTGGATCCTCGATGATGGTTCGATTGACAGCCATTGAAACCAAATTTGGACTCACTCACACACATCAACCCATTCCGCTAATCGAATGGCATTAATCAATAAACTGGCGTCGAAGTTGTTTTGCTGATTAATTTTGCTATTTTTGGGTCTAGCTTACGGCTTACCTAACAAATCTTGTCAAGTTTTGCACATTTTGTTTACAATTAACAATTTGTTAGACACTTTTTTCCACGTTCAATGTGGGAGTTGTGAGGTGTTAATGAAGCTTAGGCAGTTCTAATCACCATTTGTGTGCTCTTCTCATCATTATTTCTATAGTAACAAGAGTTGTATATAAGTATAATTTTACAGTCACGATTTGATATTTATGCAAAAATTTCCCAAGAAATTTGTTAAACTGTTTAGTCAACATGTGTGCTTTATAAGGTGTTGCGATAAGAGTTTTGTTTGCTTTAAACTTGATTGATACATTTTGTGCTTAAAGATAGCTTAAGGGTGTAAATAAGCGAATTTTCACATATATTTTTCAGTTGATTTGTATAACAAATTATTGATCGATTCACCTTATGACTCTATATCATTTAACTATCATCACAGGTACAACTTTCTAACCACCGAAACTTCACTTGAAAATGCTCAACACAAACAAAAATGTTATCCAAGTTTTCAGCTTGTCTTCTGCATCTTAAAATTTAAATCCAAAAATAAACTTCAACTACGGTTAATTAATTTTACTTTAGGCTGCCTTGGAGTAAGAGAGAGGGAGAGAGACAGAGAAAGCGGTGCTTAAAAGTCATTTTCTCCCAAAAACTTTGTCCTGCTAAACTTTTGACAGCCAAATTGGCCAACAGCCAGACGAATAGCAAATAAGAAAAGTTGAAGGAAAAGTGAAGAGCAATTGGAAACTCAAAAAGGCAAAAGACACCTGGACACCATGTCTAAGAGATGGAATTGTCTGTGCAAAGAAAATAAAAAAAATGATGAATCTAAAATGTTTGATTGCGCGAATGCTCTTGACTTTTGTTATGACAGACACAACAGACCATTTGCAAAATTAACTTGACTTTCTGAGAATTTCACTTTAAAGTTGAACTCTGTCGTTTGACCGTTTAACCATATTCTGATTAATGACTAACATTTGCCTTTGCATTTGCTTTTGGGTGCGGTTTTTGTCTTTTCTGATCGATCATTGTTCGATTTATGTCTAGACCTTTAACCAAATGTGACATGTTTAGTGTACAAGCTACAACTGGTTTGAGGGTTATTAAGAGCATTAGGCACATTAATCATCTTGAGATGATGGAATTGACTTGAGATCATCCATTGAGGGGTCATGGCTATGACAAGCCTACTTTAGATAAAAATGCTAAATGGCTTTTGAAAAAGCCTGTTAAATCAAGTTTAACGCTTTTTGTTTGAATGATTGCCCAGCCTCCGGGCATGAGATGTGAGTTGATATGTTAATAGAGAGGTAGAGTTGTGAATCAAACAAAATATTAAAATACATATTTAGAAACTAGCTTTAAGTTTTTAATAATAAACAAATGAGAAAAAAGTTTGCACAAACTGCCAAATAATTTGCAGACAAATATTTGCTAATGTCGAATTATTGACGCCGACTTTCAAATAAACCTGAGATAAAGCAAATTGGTTCATTAACTGCGGAAAATGCAAACCTTTTTGCCCAAACTGACTAATTATTTACAGACAAACATTTGCTGATTTGAGATTATTAGTTTAAGTATTGAATAATGAAGTCAGACAAATCGATGGCATAAAAAATTCCTCACTTTGCAGCAAAGAACAATTTATTTGCTCAAAAAGTTGAATATTTGTACAAACATTCTTTAAGTTTGTTTTTAGTGTTTGTCAAAAAATATTTTTAAGAAAATCTAAGACAAACACTTTGTACAAAAGACCAATAGATTGCACAAATTTCCACTTAATTAAACATAACTTATATTACATTTTTTAAGCATTTATGCTTGATTTGGACTAAAAATTTGTTTACTTTTCGCTCGGTTCTTAAGAAAATTCAACGAATTCTATTTGCCATTTCTCAGCCAATAAATATATTCAAATGCTGGAAATTCGCACTAATAAATTACCATATTTTTTCATTTTGGACTCTTCTTAATGAGCTTTACTTTATATCACATATCTTCAATGCAATATCACAGACAATATGTTTGAGGTGTACACAAACAATTTGTTCCTCTTTGCACAACAATAAAGCTTTTGTGGAGCCAAATTGGTTGGTTTCTTTAACAACAAACCAATCAATAATGTTGGTTAGCCAAATTTTAGTCAAAACTGTGAATTTATATACCATATTTCTTTGAAAACAAAAAGTTTGTACTAACTAATTTGCTCAACTCTCTAAAATTTGTGCAATTGACCTTATATACTTGGTAAATTTTCAAGAAATATTTTATTTAGTCGCGGTCAACATTTTAAAAAAAGTTTGCACAAATTAATTTGCCAAATTAATTAATTCTCTAAAACTTGTGCAAATTCTTTGGCTACACCAAACCATGTTTCACTTATTATATAGTCAAGAATTATTTTATTTTATCTTCTGACAACTGTGCCGCTTGCCGTTTTTTGTTTAAAAAACAGGTTTGTACGAATAAATTTGCCAAATTACTTAATTTTATAAAACTTGCACAAACTCTTTGGCTCCAGTAACCCAACATTTTGATTTTATATATTCAAGAAATATTATAATTAGGCGTATGTCAACATATTATTTATTATTAAGAAAAGTTTGTACAAATTAATTTGTTAAACTGATTATTCTTAAAAATTTGTGCAAGTTCTGTGACTCCACCAACCAAATTTTATTCATCATAGCATTAGGGAATATGTTATTTAGTGGTCTGTCAACTTCCGTTGATTGTCAAAAAAAAGTTTGTACAAACTAATTTGTCAAATTAATTATTTCTCTAAAACTTGTGCAAATTCTTTGGCTCCACCATGCCAAATTTTACTTAAGGAATATCTTATATAGAGTCGTCTGTCAACTTTATAGACTGAATTTTGTTTAATCAGTTTTGCCTAAGCGCTTGGGCTTAACTATTTGTATATGCTATTTACCCCCTTTGCTTGATTTACACAAGTTTTATGTTAATTGAAATTGCGTCGTTTCTCGCTGTCGTCTTAATTTGCATTTGTGTGTGTGTGTGTGTTTGTAAGTTTTGTGCAAATATTTGAGCAGAAGATGATGCTGCTCTCCATCTGAGTGAATTTTGGGTGGCCGGGCATTCATTCAGTCTGGCCAATGAACCACGAACTTGGCCTTTAAATGCCGTGCAATTTGCCCGAGGTTAAACACACCATTGAGGGAAACTTGAGAACTGGAAAATTGCAAGCCGAGTGCTTCTCACTTTTCCACGTGCCCATCAATTAAGTTGGCGGCGTGCATTTCTATTTTTAAAATATGTCAAATGTCAATGCAATTAACTTGAGTCGCACAACTTGAGGTAAATATGCATTTTCATTTAACTTTGTTAACGACATATACACACACACACATGTCTATCTTTGTCCCTTTCGAACAGAATACTAGCTGATTTATGGCCCAAGCCATTAATATGCAATTCGTTGTGCCTCCTCGATCGTCTCGATAGCCGCGATGATTCATTTTGACATTCATTATTCATGGGATTTTCAGAATTGTATCTCTTCTTGCTGCTGCCCCGCGATTTCCGTTTTCATTTTGATGATTGTTATCGCCGCAAAATTTTGGGGTAATTACGAGAGACACACGTTCGTGAGCGAGTTAATTTTGTTGATTATTTTGTATCAGATTTGTTATTAAAATAATTTGTGAATTTAGGGGATTTTTGTATGACCAAGTGTGTGAGCTTTACAAAAACAATTGTGCACCTAGAGCATTATTATTATTGATTTGTTGATCGTCATATAAACTTGATCAATATAAAGTATGAAACATGTTTTGTAATTTTGTATGCTTGGTTCACAAAATGGTTCGGGCCTACTTTCCCATTCAACCAACCCCAATTCAATTCTTTCATGCAAGGAACAACTAACAAGTATATATGGGAAGGACTTTACTGATTCCCCTGAAGTATATATCTTCTGCTAGTCGGTTCCTACACTCAGAGAAATAAGGCTACCGGCGTTCTAGACCAAACGGGATAGAATTAAAGCTGTTTTGTACTGGAAATTTCAAGTATGATTTGTTCTTGGGTGTACTTAAATTAAGTACGAAACATTCTAAACTTGAAATATGACTGATATTATTTTATTATATATATATTATATATTATTATTGAAATGAGAACAAGCCTTCTTGACTCAAGAACATTTTGTACTCACAGTAAGATGAAAGATTCTAGAAAAACGATTTCTTAATTCAAGTACAAAATATGTTAGATTGAGTACAAAATAGACTAGCTCCACAAAGTGCGCAACAGAAAATTTAAATTATTTTTATGCGAATCTGTTCTTAAAATTTTCAACTGGCTTTAGCACTTTTGAGCTACAGCAGTTCTAACCTGGTATTGGTAATGGGTCTTGGATATTTCTTTGGTTTAATACAGAGACCTCGTTCAAGAACAAAGTGGGAATAGCTTCTGTATGAATAGAAATTACTCACTTTAAGAACGAATGTACTGTACTTATTTTCAGACATAATCGGGCTTGACTTAAGAACAGTATGATTAAAAATATTTTAGTAATTCAAAACATACTTAATACATCACAAAACAGTCTAAAATCAAGTATTTCGGCATTGAAAAAATTATACTTGATATAAGAATTTTGTACTTAAATCAAGTATTTTCGTACTTACCGTACTATTGACACCGTTTGTACTTAATTTAAGTGCAAAGTTCTCTATCCCAGGCCCCTCTACCTACCCCCTTCCACAGACAATTACAGATCAACAAAAAAAAAACAAAAAAAAAAATCACAGCACGAGACCATTTCTTTCTCAGAGCATAAAAATGAGAGAGATATAAAAATTTGTGACTTAAAAGCAAAAAGCAAAAAATATATGCAAAATAAAAATAAACACAGCGGGCTCTTTGGCGTCGCTGCCGGGCGGCTGCTGCTGCTGTTGTCGTCATATAATAATTTTATTTTATTTTTATTTTTTTGCGCTGTGAGTGAGAAACCTGTTTTGGAGCCGACGATGTTTGAATGAATGCGAATGCAGCCTCAAAGATTTGGCTTCTAAAACTAAGCGACAACAAAAGCGAGTGAAGGGCGCGGCAGCTCGAAAAAAAAAGAAGAAAAAAAAAAAAAACCAAAGTAATGTTATGCGAACGCGTGGAAAACGGGTTTTCGCGAAAGTTGTTGGTCTGTCTGTGTATATATATATATTTTTTTTTTTGGGCGCCTTCCCAGCCTCCATGCAGCAAAATTTTCTAGTAAAAACAAGTCATAAATTGTGGCTGGCAATGGGAAAGTAAGAAAAAAATAATCCCCCATTTGATATGCAGATAAAATTTGTTAGACCAAAAAGTGAGAATTTTACTTTGATTGCCAAGTTCACTGGCTGTTATGCAAATTGAACTGAAAAACAAAACAAAATAAACAATATCGTTTGCTGTTGATAACTAAAACACGCATACTCGAAGAGTTGACAACGTGATGTGCTTTGACAAAATTGTTAAACAACAAATATTTAGTTTTTCTTTGTTGATGTAGGTTTTAGCAGTCTCTAAAGTCACCAAGTAAAACCAAAAGTGAAACAATTGAAAAGAAAAAGTGTGGCAAATCTTTTTTTGCACCTCATGCAAAATTGTAGAGTTGCTTTTGTTTTTGTTTTGGTTTTGGTTTTCCTCTTTCTGCTTTCAAATTCCAAATTGAAGCCGAAGGTCACTGAGCTAATTGATGCCAACCCAACCAACACACACACAACACACAATTGCATGAGCTAATTTGCCGTGTCTTTTGCTTTTGTGCCTCTCCACTGATGTCGATTTGATTGCAATATGAAACCTGAAATTAATTGTAATTACACAAATGATTTGAATGTGGCCAAAGTGGGGAAAGGGGCAGAGTGGCACGTAGTTCTTTTTCGGAAATAAACCTCTCCCAGTGCAGCAAAAGTGTTCACACAAATCAAACTGCACATGCATAAAATCAAAGCATATTACGTATACGCAATGTTGCGCAGCAAATAGAAAACGTGAGACGAAAAGTGTGAGGGTGTGTGTGTGTGTGTATGAATGAATGTTGCATTGAAGCATAACACACACGTATTGGGTAGCCAATGCCATAAACATGATCCGATCATTGGAAATTGTTGTTCACTTTGGGAAACATCAAATGTTAGTTGATAAATTAAGAAGTAGAGTGTCATGTCAAATGTTTGTAAAAAAATTACTTAGATTTATTATACGAGTAGGGAAGAAAGAGGAATCTTTAACTGTGCTGAAGTTTTTAAACCCTTGAAAGTGCTGGCTTAAATATTTTCTAAATATACTCGTTTTCCCATTTTCCAACCGAACGTTTGTATGGGAGCTATATGAAATAGTCATCCGATTTGGCCAAAAATTTGCAAAATTATGTGAAAGCATGTGAAACTACCAATGAAAAAATTGCAGGATGCTACCATTAAAAACAAAAAAGTTTTTCTAACCAAGACTGTTTTTCAGACCTATCTTTTGTATGACAGCTATACCATATAGTTGTCCGATCTTAATAAAACTTGGTAGAATTATAGAAAAACATAAAAAACCTACGATTACAAAGTTTGGAGATGTTTCCATAAAAACGAAAAAAGTTTTTCTCACTAAAACTAGTTTTCCGACCGATTGTTCCTATGGGAGCTGTGAGATATAGTCATCCAAACCGGTCAGTTAGAGCATATTAGTAGTGTGCAGCAAAAAGAACAGTCTGTGCGAAATTTCAGCTCGATAGCTTTGAAACTGAGAGACTAGTTCGCTTAGAAACAGACAGACAGACGGATGGACTAAGCTCAATCGACTCAGCTCGTCACCCTGATCAAGAATATATATGGTTTATGGGGTCGGAAATGAATATTTCTATGCGTTGCAAACTTTTGGGCAAAATTTAAATACCCTTTGCAAGGGTATAAAAAGGCTCTTAGCTGGTGTGCTTGTACGCTTCACACAAAAGAAAGTTACCTACATTTCATAGCCGCTTCCAAACGACAAGGTTTGAGCAGCTTTTTACTGGCTATAGCTTGTAAAGGTGACCGAGTGTGTAAGTTTTTTAAAGAAAATATTTATTCTTTAGATTTCCCGTTGCGTTGTAGAACCCATTACCCTTTTTTAAAGCAGGCACACACACTACCCGCTGCAACACACCCGGCCACCATGAGACTATTTTAAGTACCTTGAAATAGTATAGATTAAAAAGTGTGACCGTTCGTATATACAAAAGAATTCCACAATATAAATTAAAAATAGCTATACCCTTAACATGCTTTTATTTAATGCAACGATTAATGCGGTGTTTATTAAGACTTAAACAATTAATTAAGAAATATTCAGAAAAAAGTATAAAAATGAAATTATTTGTAAAAATGTTTTTAATGTTTTTATACTCTGTACCGTAGGTACATAGAGTATTATAAGTTTGTGCAAAAGTATGTAACATCCAGAAGGAAGCATTTCCGACCCCATAAAGTATATATATTCTTGATCAGCATCAACAGCCGAGTCGATATAGCCATGTCCGTCTGCCCGTCTGTCTGTCCGTATGAACGCACAGATCTCAGAGATGGTAAGAGATAGAGGTTTGACATGTATGGGACATATGCTTCTAATGTCTGCAGGCAGATCAAGTTTATTTTCAATTTTGGCCACGCCCCCTCCCGCCCCCGCAATTTTGAAAAAACGTCATATCTCCCACAGTTTTGAAGATAGATGGCTTGTTCCTTCTGAACATATTTAGTTATTAGGATAACTTATCGATCCGCCAAAGGAATGAAGAAGATCGGATGAACGGTTTTCGAGTTATAATCAAAAGAAATTTTCTTGGTACAGAGTATGTTATAGTCGGGCTTGACCGACTTTCTTTCTTGTTTAATATTGAAAATTGAAGAAAAATAGAAAGAAGAAATTTAGAAACCTCCCTTTGTTGATTCTATACTTCCGCTGTAAACATAGCTCACTAAATTATATGATAAAACAGCCAAGTTATGGACTTTTCGCTGTTGCTTAAGCTTATGCTGCCGAAAGTCCCTTAACATAGACAAAACCCATTTACAGTTCTCTGCTAAGCTTCTGTCTGCGGGCTATGTGAGGTCTTCCAAATACATTTTGAGATTTTAGACAGTCTAAAGCAGAAAATGTTTTTATTTGGGAGCAAGCCAACAACACTATAACCTAATCTGTGCCAAAGATGCTTTAAAGTCTATAACTTGGCTGTTTTACTACAGAATTGAATGAGTTCTGACTTAAAAGTGAACTAAAAGAACCAAAGAAAAGGAACCTTATATATTTCTATTAAAATTTCAATGAAATTACTCATAAAAAGTGGTATTTTTTAGTCGACAACTCCCAAATGATATTCATATAATATGTATGTATATCTCCGTCCTCCCATTATTTTACAACCATTTGTTTTTCGATGTCTCCATGTTGGCGCCATTAGAACTGAGGCAAACGATTTGCTTGTTATTCTTGTCTGTCCTGCGAGTGTTTTTGTTGAAAATATTTGTGTCCCTCTTTAAAGCGGACATTTGACATACATACATTATAGAGGAAATGCACGCAAGTACACAAGACTTAAAGTTGTGATGCCTCTCCCCATCCCATCCCCTTCCTTCCTTGCCTTTTATTCATTATGCAACTGCAGAAGCAACACTCGACATGCTGTTTTTGTGTTGACCAACAATTGACCACAATTGGAGCAGCCTCCGACCATAGAACCAGAAGTGAGTGAGTTAAGTACAAGCAAGTAAAAAAGATGAAGCCAAATAGTTGCTGTTATTTTTCTTTTTTTTACAGTTTTTGCTCTATTCCTATTCGTAGGTAGCCTAATTTCAACGCTTGAATGAAGACCGCAACTAAACATACATATGTATGTGTGCCTCTGAGAGAGTGTTTGTGTGTGTGTTGGTATATAAGTCAAAGCTTATCTGGAGGCAGCATCAACGTCACCCACATAAATTTTGTATACCCTGCAACCAGTTAAAATGGGTTAAGTCAAAGGCATCAGGCGAAGTGATACGGCTAAGGGGAAGAGTCAAAAGCAGCGACAATTGTGAAAGAACTGCCAGGAAGCAGCGACAGCGATTGTGTGATTACAAATATAAGCAAAGTCCATTCTAAAGGATATTTTCTAGTCGTATTACTCTCTCTCTCTCGACTATTCAACTGATATGTGAACCGTAAATATCAACGATTAGAAATAATTCAAAAATGCACAAAACCTAAAGTTTATTTCCTTAGAGAAATCCTTTACTTTCCGCTTGAGTTTGTTTGGGAATTGAGGTGGAATAATTTGAATTATCTTAACCTTACTTGCTGTGCATTTCTCATAGTAAATTGAAAAATGTGCGGCATGCAAAAAAACCATTTTGGTTTTTCTTATTTTTCACTTTCAACACACACACACACATTCCAGCCACATGGGCTTGGCATGCCACTTCCTTCCTTAGCAGATGAATTGATGTTGCTAATTACCTCTACTTCTCCCTTTTTTTTGTCTAATTGCAGCCAAGAAACAAAATGGCGCTGCCATACGCACAAATAGTTTGGGTTCCGGCACACGTACTCCGCCCCTGGAACGTAAAAGCAAATTCAGCGCTTTGGGTCGCTTCTTTAAGCCCTGGAAATGGCGACGGAAAAAGAAGAGCGAAAAATTTGAAGCTGCCTCCAAGTGTGAGTGGAAAAATGTTGCATTCATTTTTATTGATTTAATGTTATTTTTTTGCATATATTTATTTTATTTTTAACAGCCCTGGAGCGCAAGATTTCTGTACGTGCCAATCGCGATGAGTTAGTGCAAAAGGGTATTCTGCTGCCAGAGAGTCCGCTGGGCAATATACCAGAGCCGGGTAAGTGTTTGAACAGGGGGAAATATGAGATTTATGCACTTAGAAATGGTTTATCATCAGTTCGATTATCTTTATTAGTCTTTCGAGACATTTGGATTAACTTTTTATGCCTTAGTTTTTATTGCCGATTTCTAATCTCCTACATAGAGCTATATCTGTCACATAAACTTACAAATGTGACAGAGCAAAATCTATGTTTATCTGACACATAGAAGCTATCTAGAAGATGTGAAATCGGTCCTAAGTGAAGTATTTCTTAATTGGTGGAGATTGTTTAACTCACCAACATCTAACAGAAGGGCAACATAACAATTGCTTTGACTTTTTATGTCGTTAGCGGAAAGAGGTTAATGCTTCTAATTGCTGTGCGGCTGTGGCGCAGCTGGTAGTGTGTGTGTGTGGCTACTGTAAAAGAGGTCGGTCGGTCATTCCCGCCTCGGGACTTCTAATAGAAACAGTTTTTTCTTTAAAAACTTATACTCTCGGTCACCTTCACAAGCTATTGACATCAGATTTCAAGTTACTAGCCTTGAAAAAGCTTCTTAAAGGTAAACACAAAGATGGAGAATGAAAATGACAACTAAGGTGAATGGGGCACAGATTAGAGCCAGAGGAATGGATGAGGAAAGTATATCTGTAAGCAATTGAAGACGAAAATTCGGAATATTGATTAGAAGGAAAGAACAGAACTATGAACAGAGAACAAGCTTTTATATATTCTTGACTTGTGCACAAACTTAAAGTATTCAGTGAATCTTTGGAACAACATCAAATCCAGTTAAACTAAACCAATGCATTCTATCAGTACAAGATTAACAAGAGAAAAAAAAAGGAAAAGTAGCATATGCTGGAAGTACTCGGAGAAAGAACAGCTCCAAAACAGATTCTTTTGGTCTGGACATGTCTTTAATATCCTTTCCAACATCCAACGGAGCTAAAAACCATCCAAAAGATATGAAAAATTATGATCAGTTGGATGATATTGCAGATCCGTTGGATGATTAAAAGTATATTAAAGATATATCCAGTCCAAATGGATCTTTTTTGTTCTGTGTAGGAAACACATAAGAATGGGGGTGCGTTCAGACACACTGGCAGGCTGCCAGATCTTTGTAAGCCAGTTATATGACAGTCTGTTTAGACTAAGGGCCACTTTATAATCTACTACATAGAGCTATCCGTCTCATATACCTACAAATAACAGAGCACAATCTGAGTTTATCGTAGGAAAGTAAAATACAAGGAAATATTGACAGATTTCTAAGAACATAGACAGGTGTTCACACATGTATGCAGCAATTATTTATAATTGACTGTATATTCAGTCCCAAGGAAGGGAGACTTCCTTAGTCTATATAGACTACATAACATTTAACATTCCACACTATGTGGTGCCTCTTGAATCCGCCTAGTCTCCAATGCTAATATCCCGTCTCCAGTAATATCAAAAAAGCTTTTACCAATCCAAGCTCCAGACTTACGAAAATCTGAGAGAACCATTTAATTCAAGACAGGGCACAACAGATAGGATACTTTAGATAATCAATTCTAATTGGATGTGTTTGAAGTCGTCCTAGCCACTGGGAATACTTTAAAACGAGAGCAGAAGTTAATTTCGGCCCTGGCTGACTTTGAAATACCCGTTAAGCAGGGGAATCCATGTTAAATGGCCTCCCTAATGTTAATTAACAGAGCATTAACATTAATATTAACAACTGAACATTATGTTAGCAAGCAGCGCTTGCTGCTCTGAAAAGTATGCAACGTTTTTTATAACCTTTATATGTCCGTTATTCATTATCTGATCCTTATTTCAAAAATGGGACTTGTTTTAAAGGAATTGCAGTTCTGTGACAGTTTGGTTCCTAGTAGACCATAGTAGAAATGAATAAAAATCCGTACAGTATTGAAAATAAATCATGAATTTCATTTGAGACTTAAAAAGACCTTGTTTTTAGTTTAGACTTCATTACTGGATTTCGAATTGCTAAAAGTCGTTGACTTGGCAACCGTTTGAAATTAAACTGAACCATTCATGATCAACTTTTGCCCTCAGAGCGAATCCTCTTAAGCCCCAACACACATACATTATACGCATCGAAAACTTGTTAACTTTTGCATTTGCTGTTAACAACATTTGCTGCCGCCATATGCCACATGCATGTGTGTGTCGAGAGGGCAACACAAACGGAAATTGGCCAATAAGCCAGGCCACGCACGATTTAGCCAACTCTCTATGTTGGCTTAGTCAAGTCACTCTGAGTTTCTTTTTCCTCTCTCCCTTTCCATGTCGCGTCACTTTACTAAATTGTTTGGCTAAGCGGCATGCAGATGGTGTTGTTTGTTCCTAACGCATGACAGGCAAGAGGGACAAATGGACAATGGATTGTCAATTGGACAGATTGAAGAAGGCGCCTTGACTGTTGTGTTGTGGCGACTCTTGCTCAAAGGCCAATTAATCAGTCGGCTAATTGTCGATGCTCGGGCGTCGCTGTTTTGAAGCCTTTCTACAGACAAACGTGAAATGCATTCAAATCGGAGAGAGAGGGAGAGAGAGAAATGAAAGAGAGGGGAAAGAGAACCATGAACCTACCTCAACTCAAAGAGGCTTGGGTAAGGCCGGGGAACCCACAAAGCTTTTACTTGGGTAGTTTGGGGAGTAAGCAGGTAGCCTAATTAGCTGGAATTTATGGGTAAAACTTTGAGAAAGGTCTAAATTATGTTTGCCTTTTACCCAATTCCACTTCCGCAAAAGCTAAGCCCTCTGCGAAAGTGGATTCGAGTTCTAGCCGTCTGATAACTTGTTTTAAACGAACTCTTATAGTGCTGCTTTCCTCACTAGTGTGTTTCGATGTCTGAGCGGTTGCAGCCACTGGCCCATAGATGGCGCCTTAAAAAGCTTGCTATAAAGCCGAATGACTTGAAAGCTTTTGTTCAAGCTTTTACAATTTATGAATGACTCTTAATGCTCACTCTGTCTCTCTCTCTCTCTACCATTTACAGGCGAGGAGTCGTATTACCACAGCAATAGTGGGGCCACAGCCAATGGTTCCCTACTCTCAGCCGTCCATAATAATTCCATAAATCAAGCCAACAATTCCATCAATGCCACAACCTATGGCACTGCCGGCAATCCGCTCATCTCCTCCTCCCAGCAACAGCAGCAGCATCAGCAACATCAGCAAGGACTTCCCAACTCCATTTCTGTGCAACAGTTCAATGCAAATGCCATCAACAACCAACAGAATTCCATGGCCAACGGCTGCATTGTTGGTGGCACCACCGGAGCCGGTGGTGGTGGTGGTGGTGGCGGAGGTGATGGCTCCTCGGACACATCCTCTTTGAGCGGCGGTGTGCCACACTCACAGTCAGCGCCACAGCAATTGGGTGTGGGACAACAACCCCCACCGCCCTTAACCCCATTGGCCCAGCATCATCAGGCTTTGGCCCAGCAATTGCAACAGCGATTCGCCATCAGCAATAATAATGGTGAGTGGAGAAAAGCCATTTTTCAATTAGTTGTGCAAATACAAAGAATAAGTTTAAACAAATCAGTTCGAAATGGTATTATTGACCTGCTAATGGTGGCAGTTCAATATTAAACTAGATATTTAAAATGGAACTTTAAATCTATGCTCTTTATTATTTCATAAATCAAAGCTTGGGTCAGCTCGAAAGCTACCCATAATTATTTTATATGCCACAGGTAGCTGTGTTGGCAAAAATTGATTTTATTACTCTCTCCAAATTTTCAATATAAGGCGCTAAACGCTTTCAAAAACAAAGAAAACAGCTGTTAAGCGAAAGCTTTAAGCTTTTAGGCATTGCAGCGTCAGCCTAAAGCTGTCTCAACACTTGTCATGCTTCTATTTGATAAGAGTTTCGCTTAATAGAAAAATAAAAGGCTTTAAATGTAAAGTGACAGGATTAGGAAGACAAGAGACAGAGATCTGAAGCACTATAAAAAATAGCAGTTTAAAATAGGGGTGCCGACGGGCTATACGCATCGGCCGCATTTGTTGTTGTTTCGCGCAAAGACAGTCCAATGCGTAAAGGATGCCGCTCATAACAAAATTGCAACTACAAGCGAACAATCTCGAACCAGCACACATTCTTAAAGTTGTACTGATTTCAAATCTATAGTAACAAGGTTACCCTTACACTGTTCGACACATGAGACATGTTAGTCTATGGGTCCACATTTTGGTTGTTTTTTATATGTGAATATCTCTTTTAAGTCATTGGCCAAACAAGATGAAATGCTGAACTACTAGATTATCAAGTCTCATGTGTCGAACAGAGAGCCCCTAAGCTTAGCCGTAATCTAGCAATTGGAGTGACTGATTTCTTTTTATACCCTTGCAACAGGTATTATAATTTTGCCCAAAAGTTTCCAACACATAGAAATATTAATTTCCGAACTAGTCACTCAGTTTTTAAGCTATCGAGCTGAAATTTTGCAGAGAAAAACTTTTTTCTTTTCAATGGAAACGTTTCCAAACTTTGTGATCGTAGATTTTCTATGTTTTTTTATAATTCTACCAAGTTTTGTTGAAATCGGACAACTATATGGTATAGCTGCCGTACAAAAGATAGGTGTAAAAAACAGTCATAGTTAGAAAAACTTTTTTGTTTTTTATGGTAGCATCCTGCAATTTTGTATTTGTTAGTTTCGCATGCTTTCACATAACTTAACACATTTTTGGCCAAATCGGATAATTATATCAAATAGCTCCCATACGAACGATAGGTCGGAAAATGGGGAAAAAGAGTATTTTTTGAATATATTTAAGCGAACACTTGCAGGGGTATAAAAACTTCGGCACAGACGAAGTTCTCTTAGCTTTCTCGTTGTAAGTTTAATTACTTCTGCAATTACTTCTATAATTGTGTGGATTAAAATTATTATGGAGTAATTGCGCTTATAAAGTGAAATTGTTCATTTATATGTAGTTGAAATTGACTTGGAACTAAGATTGTTAAGTGAAATTATAAAAAAAAGTTATTTACTTTTCTAATTACTTTAATAAGTGTGCCTTAAAAGTTAAATTTTTAAGTAATTGTGCTTGAAATGTGGAATTATTAAGGTAAAACACACAAAATTTTAGATGTTTTGAGTTGAGTATTTAGAAAAACCGTACTCTTCATAATGCTTTTGAGCCCCAGGACCTATTCAAGCGTAGAATTTTCCAGGTTTGAAGGTTTCTTCAAGGCAATTATGTCTTAAAAATGGATGTTCTGAGTACCAAAATAATCTGATACCACCAAATTTTATCGTTTTTTATTAGAGCCCGCGGGGGTTCCCATCCAAAACCCCCCCCACCAACTCTGGTATGTTATAGATATTTTGTTTTGTAAAAGTGTTGCCTACTCTTCAGCTGATTTTTCGTCTCAAAGACGTTGCCTACTTTTCAGCTGCTTCCTCTCTGAAATCAATTACAAACTCATCAACATTTTAGCCATAAATTAGACTCACTTAAAGCCCATTTAAGTTTGCTTAACGCCCAGTTAAGTCCCTCAAATTCTGCAGTTAAACATGCGACAAGCAAAAAAATAAAATAAACCCAAAATAGTCGAGTCAAGTCAGGGCAATAAAATGTGTAGAACAAACAAAATTAAAGGGGTGGTGGAGTGTGTGTGCGCGCGTGTGTGGGAGGTTAGTAAATAATAATAATAATAAACAAACAAATCTACAAAACTATTTGCCAGAATTCTTGCCTCATAATTAGCACAAACAAATGGTCTGTTGATGACTCTAAAAATTTTCACGCCTTTGTTTACTTCACTTGTGAAGCCTTTTTGTTTTATTATTTAACTTTTTGTTTTTATGTGGTTTTTTGTTTTTCCACAAGAAGCTGCAGCCGGCATTCTCGTTCAGTTTCTCTCGACCAAAGACTGCGCACGTGAGAGAGAGAGAGACACACACTGCCTCAGAGAGAGAGAGCGCGCCAGAGAGAGAGCCATTTACTTTTTATCATTTTGCTTTGGCTGATTCTTATTGTGGTTTTCGCTGGCGCATTTTTATAGGAAACCTCCGACAACTCTCGTCTGGCATTTCCATGTTCAGTTAACATTAAAACGCAGTCGGCAAGCAGCGCGTGTTTTTGTGTGCCTCGCTTCAAAATCAAACAAATAGAAAAAGAAAAATATAGAAAATATAGAAAATAGAAATACTAAAATTTACTCAACAACAAAATATTGCACAAATACAAATTACAAGCCGTTCTAGCTGTGCGTTGCGTGTCCGTGTCCGTGTGTGTGTGTGTGTGTGTGTCCAAGTGCTTTATAATTTATACGTAATTTACAAATAGTGAATACAAACCAAGTGTTTTTTTTTTTGGTTTTTTATTATTAATAAAAGTAATTTTTATTAATATTTGCATAAAAATAAAAGGACGCTTTTTGTGCTTTAAACTCAAAATCTAAAACCATTTGAAGTCAGCTGATTGGAAAGGGAACTGGGAGTATAAAATAACAAGGCAAACTTTTGTTTTCTATTTTGTTTCATGGGAAGTAAACAAATTTTTTGTATGAGGAAGTAATTGTTAGACTTTTTTCCATGTCAATCATCATAATATTTAGAATGCAAATAGCTGTTTTCCATGATGAGAATAATTAAGCACAATTGGAAGCAAGTTTTGAATGGATCTGGTAACGCTTGATCTAAAATTTTAAACTTAGATAGCTTTGAATAGGTCTGATGTGGTTTTTATAGCAGATTATTAAGTAGTTTTTGGCAATTTATATAGTACACCTTTAAATTTGAGTTTAGGTACTTTATGAGAACTGTGTGTGCTTAAAGTGGTATTCTTATGGGCTTTAAAAACTAGATTTTATATGTTGATTAATGCCAACTGGTTTAGCATGTAGGGACTCCGTGGACCCTGTTAGCCCTGTCCATTATTGCTTTAACCAAAAACAAGAAAGCTAAGCTAACTTCGTCTGTGCCTAAGTTTTTATACCCTTGCAAGTGCTCGCTTAAATATTTTCAAAAAATACTCTTTTTCACATTTTCCAGCCGATCGTTTGTATGGGAGCTATATGATATAGTTATCCGATTTGGCCAAAAATTTGTAGAATTATGTGAAAGCATGTGAAAGAAACAAATACTAAATTGCAGAATGCTACCATTTAAAACAAAAAAGTTTTTCTCACTAAAACTAGTTTTCCGACCAATTGTTCCTATGGGAGCTACGACCTATAGTCATCCGATCCGGTCGGTTCCGACATATTAAAAGTGTGCAGCAAAAAGAAGACTCTGTGCAAAATTTCAGCTCGATAGCTTTAAAACTGAGAGACTAGTTCGCGTAGAAACAGACAGACAGACGGACAGACGGACGGACAAAGCTCAATCGACTCAGCTCGTCACCCTGATCAAGAATATATATAGTTAACGGGGTCGGAAATGAATATTTCTATGCGTTGCAAACTTTTGGGCATAATTATAATACCCTTTGCAAGGTTATAAAAAACAGCAAAAGCCATAGAACTTAAGCAACATAAGTAGCCCTTTCTTTAGAATGTGATGTACATTCCCTTTCCATTTTCACTTAGTGTAGAGAAGTGATAGTCACCTACTCCGGTTGGTAATTTGCATTGCGCTTTAAATGTGAATATGTATTTATCTTATATGACTGCACTTGATTGCACACCTTACACAAGAGTAAGCCAGTGGCTTTCAACTCATAACTTGACAATTCAACTAGGGAGTGATCTGTGTGAGCTGATCTCAAGGGGTGAAGTCCGGATTAGGCGAGCGTTATTCCTTAACGCTCTCCATGGAAGCTAGCCTTATCTTCAAACGGTCCAATCATTCCCTCTGCACAAATTTCACAAATCAATAGACAGTTTTTACCAGCTTCAAACCGAAAAATGGTTTAAATTTACGACTCATTGTTTGAAAAATGAATCCCTTCGCTCATTATAATTTGTTTCACCACTGAGAATATGTATTGAAGATAAGAGTGCATAGTGGTGGCGTGTACATTGCAATGCCGATGGTTAAACAAGACAAAAAGTTGTAGGGTAGCATGATATGACGAATGTTTAAGTGTCCCAGTTTACAGAATGAATGTTCAAATTTGTATTCTATGGCTTCTAGGCACGATTGCTTCAAATATAATGTTCGTGTTTTTTCGTGCTGGGTTAGCTGAGCACGAACACGTCTGAAATTGAACTTTGTAACACTGATCGGAAGGTTTTTAGAAGGGGTGGTACTATTTCCAGATAATTTTCGTGCGTTGTTGGGTTGAAAGTTGTATTTTCAGCCGTGACACGAATAGGCACGACTCTTTTTTTTGAGTAAAAGAATATTTTTTAACTTAAATTCTAATATGGTATCCATAAAATGTTTATTTTTAATGTTTTATATCACATTAAATATAATTAAATGGATGTCAGAGCGAATCATATAAAATAAAGTCGTGCATGTTCGTGTCACGAGCAAAAATACGCTCCACGCCCAACTCTATACATGCAACAAACACGAAGCTGATGTTGGTTTATGAATAAAATGAACTTAAAGTGACTTTATGACATTTTAAGGCACTTTCTGACTAATCAGTTCCTCTAATGAATTACTGAGCAAGTGAACAATTTGAGTAAGTTGACTCACTGAACCAATGAGGCAAACCTTCATACACATATCGATTGTTCAAGCCTTGAAAACTTGCTAAAAATAAATTTCCAAAACACAAAATTCTCACATATCTCTGTTTCTGGCCGTTTTCTTGTGCTTATCTTCAAATCGTGTTCTCTAGTTCCAAACATGAGGAATTTCTCTAGGCGTGTATCGAATTTCAAAACCAAAACAGTGTTTCATCATTTCTAGCCGCAAAGTCAACGTCAACGAAATTTAAATAAATGCAATTTAAATTGAGTGCGCGCACCCAAAAACAACAACAGCGCCGCCCACAAAAAAATACAAAAAAAAAAAAAAATAGGAAACCAAAACAAACAAAGCGCAGTAAAAACATTTTGTGTAAAAAAGGAAATTTTTGTGTAAATGCAACCGGAGAGGGGCGACAGAGAGAGAGCCAGAGAGAGAGAGGGCGGCAGGCAAATTAAACACACTTGCCCCGTATCCCTTGGCAAAAGCATTTTAATTTATGTATGTCCATCCTAGGGGTGTACTGTCTACCCCTCTCTCTCTCTCCTCTCCTCTCCTCTCTCTCAGTTGCTGCCTCTCTGGCTACGCAGCGGCCATGCCATAAATTGCGCTCGCCTGCAAGTCAGGAAGTCGCCGGAGAAGAAACAGCACAGTTGGGGGGGGGGAGGTAGGGAGGGGAGTTGGGAATGTGTGTTTTGTTTGTGTGGGAAACGTAACTTTAATTTTCCTGCTTTCCACTTTTCACTAGAGTTTCGTTACACATTACGCATACGCAGCGTGGAACAGACCAAAATGTGTTGCCTAACATTGAGAGTCGCTCTTTGACTTTCTCTCGCTCTCCCTCTCTCTTTGTGTGTCCTTTTTGCAGTGAGTGCTCTCTCATTGTTTTGCTTGCTAAAGAAAAATGCACCAGACTGTCGCTAATTTTTCATAAGTGCACAAAAATTTCATAAAAGTTTATACAAAAATGTGTAAAAATGTTTACTTAAATATAGAAAAAGTGTGTCTGAGTGTTTTGCTGCATCCTGAGGTCCTCAGAGGTCATTTACCTCTGTGCTTGTTGTTGCTTCACTGTGTGTGTGTGTGTGATTTAAGTATAAATTGCATTCAAATTCATTTCACCTTCATTTTTATCATTTTTTCTTTTCTTTTCTTGAAGTTGATTCATCATTCATCCCCTCTTCTTTTGTCTTGCACTTTTGCCTTGCTTGTTTATTTATGGCCTCCAAAGTTTGATGACTTTTTGTTTGATATGGTGCAATCAACTTGATAGTTCCCGGTATTTTGTGTTGTGTTTATATTACAAAAAACAAAAAAAAACAAACCTTCAACAACTGCTTAGTTGTTGTTGTAGGTCAGAAATCAACCGCCCGTCGCTGTCCCTTTTCCTAAGTGAATTCAATGAGGGGAGTCTTTTCTTTTTATATATTTTACTACAGTAACAATTTGTTACCTGTTAGGGGGATTACCGGAGTAAGCTAGGGCCATCCAGTTGGATATTTTCGTTTGCAAAATATCACAGCTACCCTCTTTATACCTTTATCATTCCATTTATTTGCTTAATACATATTTCCCCAGTGTCTCCGCATTCTAATCTAATGAAATTTTTTTCTATTTGTGGTTCGCCATTTCTTTTACTTATTTCCCTTCGCCGCCCCCTAGAAAAATCCTATTAAAAGATAAGCGGCATATCCAATTTATATCTTACTTTTTTGCTCTTCCATTCTATATAATAGATATATATATATTCTCCAAGCACATACTGTACATATTGGCTAATTGAGTCAGTCTGATAATGCAATTAGATGGAGACAAGCAATGTCAGAATTGTTTATTACTTCAGAGAGCTCAAGTAGCTCCTCTTTTCCACTCACATAATCTCTGAAAATGTTTAATAATATTTGGTTCTTTATCTCTCAGTTTTGGTGTAGAAGAAGTAGAAAACCAACAACAAGTGATTACTCATAGGTTTAATCAAGCGACTGCGATTTGTTCTTGATTGGTTTCGAAAAGCAAATTAAATGCTACCTTGATTATGGTTATCACAGTACAACTGTGAACAACTTTAGAAGGTTGAGATACAGTACGAACTATATTTCACACTGGTACTGCTGCCCTTGGCTAACGACAAATCAGTGTGACCAAGTTGTATTTATATAAAAGTACATTTTATGAGGTTTAAAACCGGTTTTCTACAACTAGAAAAATCTACCGAATCTTAAAAAACCTCATAAAAAGTCGTTCAAGCCCTTCGAAGAAGTCTTTGTACACTTTATTGAACTGTTGGTAAAGATTTCCCACAATAGGTTACCAATATAAAGAGTTCTATGAACTACCTTTACCGTAACTGAAGAATCATTAAATTATAAATTACTTTAAAAAGCATCTAATCTAATAAAAATGCAAAGAGACTGAGATTAGTTTCAATTTGTAACAAATTTTGCATTTGTAACAATTTTGCAAAACTTTTTGAAATGATTATTTAAGAATCTTCCCACAGAATTATTTGAATCTGGATCGGAAAAGGTTAGGTTAGGTTACGTTAGGTAAGATTGGATGAGGTTAGGTTAGCTTAGCTTAGTTTATTTAAGCCAAGATTAGCTAAGACTTAAAAAGGAAAGGGTAGGTTCGGTTAGTTTGGATAAGAATTGATTGGGTTAGATTAGCTAAGGCGAAATAAGGTAGACAGGTTAGGTTAGGCTGAGAAATGTTTTATTATGTTAGGTTTTCTTACTTTATATTATCAAATATGAGATTAGCTAAGGCTTAATAGGGAGTAGGTAGGTTAAGTTGGGTTGGATTGGATTAATATTGCTAAGAAAAGGGAAGGTCTAATATGGTTGGGTTCGATAAAAAAAGGAAGGCTGAGTAAAATTCCCTAAATTATGCTAAGGTTAAGCTAAGTAAAGTAAAGTAGGTTAGGCTAGGTTTAGGTAAGGTAAGGTAAGGTAAGGTAAGATTTGATTAGCTTGGGTTGGAGAACTTAAATCGTACTCAATTTGGAGTGAGAAAACTAATTGAACTAAACGAGCAAGCAAAGTTTGAAGGAACTGAGCTCAAAACTTTTGGATAAAGGCATTCGGGGATCATAAATGCTTAATTAAACAAGAAAGAAAGTCGGTCAAGCCCGACTATAACATACTCTGTACCAAGAAAATTCTTTTCATAATTTTTTTTGATCATAACTCGACAACCGTTCATCCGATCTTCTTCATTCCTTTGGCGGATCGATAAGTTATCCTAATAACTAAATATGTCCAGAAGGAACAAGCCATCTATCTTCAAAACTGTGGGAGATATGACGTTTTTTCTAAATTGCGGGGGCGGGAGGGGGCGTGGCCAAAATTGAAAATAAACTTGATCTGCCTGCAGACATTAGAAGCATATGTCCCATACATGTCAAACCTCTATCTCTTACCATCTCTGAGATCTGTGCGTTCATACGGACAGACAGACGGACAGACAGACAGACGGACCGACGGACATGGCTATATCGACTCGGCTGTTGATGCTGATCAAGAATATATATACTTTATGGGGTCGGAGATGCTTCCTTCTGGATGTTACATACTTTTGCACAAACTTATAATACTCTATGTACCTACGGTACAGAGTATAAAAAGAAATTCGCTCTTGGATCAAGAGTATTGGATTCTTACTCCAGTTTCGACTACGAAAATGGCGAGTTTAACTATGAAGAATCAATGCATTTATTATCTGAGTATGGAAATACTAGGTAGTATACTGTAGGGGTTTTCAAGTAAGGACTGAAAGATAACATTTTGATGGATTTACTCCCAATGCATATAGTCTAAGTTAAGACTCTAGAACTCACCACAGTAGGCCATACAATTGAATGTCAGGGATATTAAAGAGGATGTGGAGCTTTGAAGGAGTGTGCAAAGAATTCTTGGTAGACTTCACACATTCACAGCACACAAATGTAATATCTAAGGTTCACACTGAAATTTTCACATACTTATTCACTTGTATGGTTGTTACTCATCTTTGAGGGATTCAGGGTCATTGGTCTTTAGAGATACCCTAAAAATATTGCACCCACCCCACATTAAGGTGATCTAATACCGAGTCTGTGCTGCTTAAGTGGCTTGCCCATTTCACTAGTTAATCCATCTATTATTTCTGTTGGCTCTCGCATGATGAATGAATTTATTTCAATTGTTTACCCAGACTACCCACCCATTGAAATGCCACATCAGTTGATTGTTATTGTTGTTGTTGTTGGCTGTGGATCGATTTTCCAAAGTTTAGTTTGCCACCTGCATGGCCCGCCATGTGAAATTAATTTGCCTAATTAAAATCCAAAAGCAACCCCCAGGGAGGTGGTGGAAGTTGGTCATCAAATCCAATAGCCTAATCGAGTGACCACAAGTCGGATGACCACTCCCCACAATTCGGTGGTTCAGATTGCATGTTGTGACCCCATAAGCACGCCAGACACTGCCACATTTCGGGGATATCCGCTCTAATTTGTTTAATAAATTTTATTAATTAGAAATTTTCTTTTCTCGCCTTTATGATAAATATCATTTCACAATCTTCTCCAGCGAGATATATACAAATATATATATATATATTTTTAAGACGCCATAAAAGTCGAAAGATGACAATGTCAATGTCTTGCCTCGTGCCTCGTGCCGCCTTGTGCTACTGACCTCCAGCCGGGGCTATAAAGCACACACACACACATATCAGGCAAAATGTGGGCGCCATCAATTATAATTCTCACTTTTATGGTGGCGTATACTTGATGCGGTCGTTTGTTGCTGCTGCTGCTGCCAGTGTTTCACATCTCTGCTCGCATTTAATTATAAACAATTGATGCGAAATTTGTTGTCGCACTGCAACTTCCGGTCAGGTCATTCCATTCACAGAATGTGCGCTCAATGTCTGAATGAATGGTTCACGTTTCCCCAATGCCCAATTCAATGGATTAAATTTAAATTGAAGCCTCAGAAAAGTGGAAAGCTTTTCTCAGTATTTGGTTTTTTTGCTGCTGAAATTGCGCCGCTGGCGCCCGTCGACTCGTGTCGCGTTCCATGGCGTGCCTGTCGCATTGGTTTTTGGATAATCTTTATCAATTTGGGGCCAGTGACAGTTGTTGTTGTTGCTGTTGAGAGACGACACACTGCAAGTGGACAATGGGCGGTTTCATTCAATTTCAAGTGATAAATGTTAATTGTGTGTGATTTGAGTTGAATTGTGCAAAACTTTTTGTTAGGAGAGGAGGGTTAATTGATGACAACATCGGATTGATGAAATGAGATGACTTTCTATCTATACAGGGTATATCTATAAATCTTAAACACAAAAAGCGTTCTCCTCTCTTCCTCAATTGTACAATTCTTTTTGATTAATTTATGCATATTAATTCAAAAATTTTAATTGGATCTCGCGCTCTCTCTCTCTGATGTGTCAGTGATTCTTTTGTGATATTGTAAATAAAATAATGCCCCACAACAACAAAAACACACTGCACAATCATATATAAAAATGAAAAAAAAAAATATGTAATAAATTATAAAAATAAATTATGAACCAGCCACAAAATTAAACGCACAAATGAAATACATGCAACAACAACACCAACAAAAACAACAAACACAATCGAGCGAATTCAACGAAACGAGCAAATTTTCCAGCAAACAGAAACCAAAGTGATAATCAATAAACAAAAACCGTAAAGTGAAATCAAATTGAAAATGCTTTATTATTATATAGAAAACTGTTAAAAATAACAAAAAAAATAAAAATAAAAACAGCACAAACCAAATACACCAACTATAAAATGTGATAAAGTTAAATCAAAGCAAAAGGCCATAAATACATAAATGTTTTCATGGGCTTATTGCATAAACTGCCGTTAACTGTTCGCACGATAAGCTTGACGCTAAGGTGTCATAAAAGCAGATTGTGTATTAAATAATAAATACGAATAAGAGTGTTCCCTCTCATAACTGCCACACAACACCAACAACTTACAACAGAGCTGAACTCAACTCAACTCTACCAACCAACCAACCAATGTCGCCGAACGCTTAGCCCGGACCAGAACCACAACCAGAACCCCGCTTGCACCTTTCGTTAAAGAGATAACAATAAAAGAAATCAACGGCAGCTTGGAGGTGACATCAAAGCCACGCTGATGATGGGCTACATCATGGGTTGTGCTTGTTTCAAAGGTAGGAGGAGTGCTGTCGACCAGCTAGTAGAAACAAAACCAGAAACAAAACAAAAAAACACTAAACTCAAAACTAAACACACAAGACGCAAAAGGCATCCGCAAGTATGCAAAAGGGAAATTTGAAGCGCACATCGTTAGCACATTTTGTATACCCTGCAAAAAGTGATGTTTAAAGATGGGGGTATATGTGTTAAGTGTACATATTAAGTTTGTATAGGAATTTATATATACCCTACCCCTTAAAAGTAGCTAAAACTGAACACAATGTTCATGATCCTTCGAGCCGGATATATATCTGCGTTTGTCAAACTTCTAGTATGATTGCAATGGAATTTATACCTATAACTATTTAACAATTCAAGTAATTTGTTTTCTTAAATTATTTATGATACATTTACGGCATTTTAGTTAGTTTCTAAGGATCGATTTCTCATCTTCTAAATAGCTGCTATGTGTCAGATAAACTTAGGGCCATTTTCTAATCCTCTACATAGGGCTATCTGTCACATAAACCTACAAATAACAGAGCAAAATCTATGTTTATCTAACACATAGCAACTGTGTCGAAGATGTAAAAACGGCCCTTAGATTTTGTTATTTGTAGCTTTATGTGACAGATAGCTTTAGGTAGAAGATTAAAAATCGGCCCTAAGTCATTTCATAATAAACCTAACATAATTTTTACTAATCTGAAATACTTCTCAAAAATCAACCATCAAACAATCCTGAAAACTAAATATACATGCTCCCGACTCATCGAAATGCGTTAAAAAATTCGTTCCCTACCTATTTTTGGTCCTTCGAATCGGATTTGACGTCTGAAACGCTTGCCATACTTCTACTATGTAAAGTATTTTTTGTCCTCTGATTTCTAAAACATAGTATGACCTATTCTTAAGTCAAACACTTAACAAAGTCGTTTAAACTGGACTGTTATTTACTCTGTCACAACGAAAGTGTATGCACCGTATGATTTCTAAACCGACAGTAGCAGCTAAAAGCTAACAGCTGCTGCAGTGAACATACTTTTGCATTATAACTTGTACTACTTCTGTCTCCGTTGGTACATAGGGCATTACCCACCTTGGTTGGCAAGTTTACTTGTGTGCTCCGATCACTATGAATGGTTATCGATACCAAAAATGCTGGATCAACAGCATATTGCTGAATCAGGTCTGTCGTGTCTGATTCTCTTGCATTTAAAGCTAAACTTAACTATTTTTACAGCACGTTGGTATTGAAATCGAAACTAGATTCCATTTTTTCTGCTCATTTGCCATCTTAAGTCTACAGATCTGCCCAAAAATTACTTTCAATCCTAGCCATATTTTTATATAAATAAACACATTTTCGAAATGCTCATGAGCACATCTCAACTAAATCGGAGTTTTTCTATTTGATAAAAAGTGTTTTTTATGGTTTTGGCTTAAAATGCAACTCCAAAAATGCTCAGTAAGGTTTGCCCTTTCTGCCATTAATAGAGGAACAAACGATACAAATGATCGATTTATCAGTGAGATATGTGTGTTAGAGTAAAGAATGTCGTACTAAAGTGTGTGCAAATGCTGTGTCACAGCGTCAAAAGCCTGTACCGCCCCCGTAATCATAAAATTTGTTGGTACAGAATATGTCCTGCAAATTTCACAAATATTTAGCTCATACTTTGCACAAAGTGAAATAATGCCTTATATCTTTAGAATATAACCAATTTGAATGCAGATTGTATAATAAATGACCTAGTTGTAAAGGTTTCAAAAATTGTTGCATACTTTTCAGAGCAGTATGCGTTGCTTGTTAACATTTTTAGACATTAATGATAATATAATGTTAATGATAATAGATATATGTTAACATTGATGTTAACATTAATGTTAATGCTCAGTAAAGAAACACAAGGGAAGGCTATTCAACCTTAATTCTCCTGAGTAAAGAGTATATTGAACTCTGCAGGTCCGTTTTTATCTCACGCTTGCGTTTCGTGCTGGGTTAGCTGAGCACGAACACGAACGAAAGATGTATAGACGAATATGCGTACATTAGACTGAGCATCAGACATATGGGAATATCAAAATAGGAAATGTGGTGCTCCAAGCTCAAAAAAGTCGCAATTTGTGTTAGTTCCCGTAACGGAAAAACTGAGCGCTTTGTTTGTGCAGCTTTCGTATGATAGCACAGGCAGCAACTGACCCATCTGCTGTTAAAACTCATATAAACGCACTTGAGTGTGTGTCAGTTTGTTATGATTTTAAGTATAAATTCTATTTTGGATGTGGTAGCCGGTATCTGTAAGTCAATCACACTCATACTTGTACTCATTTCTCATATGTCAAAGTGTCCACCTTAAACGCACACGCACACAAATTGTACACAAACGCCGTCTTCGTTGTCGTCTGCTTCCTTCCGCTCATTAGGTGGTCACACAGACACACACCGACAGAACTGCAACAGAAAAAGCGCCTTTAGGCACTCTCCATTTTCTCATGTTTCACAATTTGTTTATTTGTCTCTCTCTTTCTTTCCCTCCATCTTTGCACGCATTTTCGCATTTTTCTATGCAACGTCATTAACGACGTCACAAATTTGAGTTTGAGAGCATGCGCAGTAGGTGGTCACTCTACCTCTCCTCCGACTTTTATGGCATTTAACATTTTTATGGCAACGTTTTGCGTGGAAGTGAATCTCTGTTAAGAAATTGAGTTGCTTCGTGCATTTTGCAGGGGATTTCCTTTTCGTATTTCTGTGTGTGTGTGTGTGTGTCTTTGATTTTGATTCCGTTTTTGTGGTTGTCGTCGTCGTCGTCGCGTACTTGATGTGTGTGTGTAAATTATTCGATAGCCTTTTGAGTGCAATGTGATTTTAAGTTGCCTTTTGCCTCTTGTATGATGATGTGGTCCTTGAGGTTCTTTATTTTATGTAAGTAGGTGGAATTGACGAGTTTTGATTGAGTAGAAAATTGGGTCTGGACACGAGATGAACACGAAACGTACATTTTAAATAGGCACGAACTTGATATATGTAAACACGAACCAACTTGAGAAGGCCATTTCGAAACGAACCAATTGGAACTGTGTGAACCGAAGCTGAACTCAAACTGCACCCACTAAGAAACCAAAAATGTTATTAAAAACATCTAAATGAATGTAAATTTTAGATAATTTAAGTTCAGAATTGCTTGCTTAATCCCCCTCCCCCCCCATCCTTGCACAAACACAAATGGGCAAACAAGTTGAAGAGCCAAAAAAACACAAAAAAAAAAAACACTGAACAGCAAATTCCAATAAGAAACTCGCTTGGACAAACATGCGATACACATGCAAGTTGCTCTCTAGCAGCCGCCACCACCAGCCACCCACACACAATAATTTCCGGTTCAATTAAACGCTTGTTTATTTATTTATTTATTTATTCATTCATTCATTCTCAAAGAGTTTGGGGGCAGACGAATGGGAAGAGAAGGGGGTAATAGGAGGTGCTTCAGACGTGTTTTCTATCCAATTGTGGGCAGACTGAAAATGGCACTAATTTGTTTATGAATGAACACTGAAAAGAACGAAGTGCACATTTTTCTTTACTTTTTTTTTGCTATAAAATATAAAATTAATCTTGTCAGCGAACGACCAAAGACATTAGTGTGGCAGGCAGGAGCAGGCACGTCCTAACCGCAAAATGATTGCATACTTTAATGGGCCAAGCACTTAGGCTACACGAGTGCCCAGTGCATCTGTAAAAATAGCTCAAAAATTGAATAAAACTAACTAAGCTCTGAGAAGAACGCATAAATGTGAAAGGTTAGAAACTGCACACAGGCAGGCGAGAAGGAACGATGGACACAGAGAGAGAGAGAGAGAGGGAGACAGAACAAGAAGTGCGGCGAAAGGATTAAGTGAGGACGTTACTTATACTTTGTGGTTTATGGAATGCCCAGGATTCTGTGTGCAGGGACCTGAAAATGTCTAAAAGGTTAAGCATGCAGGTGGCTTTTAAGCAAACAAACAAAAAGTATTTCAAATTCCATGACAAATTTTTGTTACATTTTGTTATATTTTGTTACATTCAAAGTGTGGCTGACGAAATTTAAATTTGGATTTCAAGGATTCTATAATAGGGATAAAGCCTGACAAGAAAAATGTATAAAATATATCAACTTTTGTGTGCACATCGATTGACTAATTTTGAAACTCTCTCAACATCAGCACTCAAATACACTGAAATCGGTGTCAAAACTCTAGTGTTAATTTTGGTATCCAAATGTAAATGTAATTGATTGAGTTTTTTTCAGCAAGAAGTTTTCGCTTCCTGTTTGGAGTTCCATCAGATAGACCTCTAATGGTTGCATGTCTTGCTACGAGTACTTGAAACAAGTTTAAGCCATCTTGAAACGAAATATTGCCACCTTAAGTAGAAAACTCGTGAGTTAATGGATCATACTTAAAGTTTACTGTGAGCTTCATATTCCCTAGACACAACCCAACTACACACACAGAAAAAAAAGGATATTAAACGGGAAAGCTAAGCTTACTTCGGCACCTTGCCGAATATCAAAAAATACTCTTTTTTTCCATTTTCCGACCGATCGTTCGTATGGGAGCTATATGATATAGTTATCCGATTTGGTCAAAAATTTGTAAAATTATGTAAAAGCATGTGAAACAACCAAATACAAAATTGCAGGATGCTACCATTAAAAACAAAAAAGTTTTTCTAACTAAGACTGTTTTTCAGACCTATCTTTTGTATGGTAGCTATACCATATAGTTGTCCGATTTAAATAAAACTTGGTAGAATCATAAAAAAACATAGAAATCCTACAATTACAAAGTTTGGAGACGTTATCATTGAAAAGAAAAAAGTTTTTCATACTATAACTAGTTTTCTGACCGACTGTTCCTATCGGAGCTATGAGATAAAGTCATTCGATCCGGTCGGTTCCGACATATTAGTAGTGTGCAGCAAAAAGAAGACTCTGTGCAAAATTTCAGCTCGATAGCTTTAAAACTGAGAGACTAGTTCGCGTAGAAATAGATAGACAGACGGACGGACAAAGCTCAATCGACTCAGCTCGCCACCCTGATCAAGTGACGAGCTTCTATATACTATTTGGTCCTTCGAGTCGGATGTAAGAGCTTTTGCGGTGTCGATCAAGGCTGCAAACCTCTAAAAATCAGCAGGGGGTTCGGTACAAGTGTTCAAATCCCTATGCAAGTCTTAAGCCTGGGCTTGCAAACAGGTTCCTAAGATTGTTTTAACCTTGGTTCATAACATTTTGGGTCAGTAGTCGAATTTCCCACTTTTTACCCACTATTTAAAATAATCTTCACAACTATTCTCTTACACCTTAAGGATGAGTTTAACAGTTTTTGCTTTGCAAGCCAAATAGACGGATTGGTAAAGGTATTAGGAAACAATTAATACAAATAAAGGCCGCTGGACGATTTTTTTGGTGAATTTATTCCATTGTTTGGACTCTCTTTGATACTAGCGGAAAGTACTACCCCTAAGCTTTGAAATTAACCATACCAAACAATTCTGCGATTTTTTTCAATGGAGAAAACACAAGAGCTAAAAGAGGTATATCTCCTTTCAAAAAGAATCGTGCTTAGCACACGAAAATAATCTGGAAAGTCTTTTATTCGGAATATCTGTACCGAACCTTAAACCTTCTCTCTCTTCAGACGTCTTTGAAAAGTGAATTATAATTTACCCCTGAAAGTTTTAACGCCTGGAAGGAATCATATCCGTCCGTCTGTCTGTTCTTGCTCGGAGTAGTCCCTCATTTTGAAAGCTATCAAGCTGAAATTTTGCTCATTGTCTGCTTTTGACTGCACACTGCTAAGATGTCGTAAGGATCGGATGACCATTTCCTGTAACTGACATGGGAACCATCGATTACAAGTGTTTTCGAATTTCGACACAATGAGGCACACTTCATGATGTTCTCTTAGTAGGCGGAATGTTCAAGGCAAAATGAATACGTTTTATAATGAAAAGCTTTAGAATCTCAAATGATTTTTTGGCCTAAAAAGAGAAGTCCTTCAAGTTTATTTCACTGTGTAAATTAGCTTATCTTTTTGCGAATATAATTGCAAAGCAGGAACACACACTACCACTTGCACCACATCAGATGCTTAAGAGTGCTTGTAATACGGTGCCACGGTTTGGTAAGTTACCAAAACCATTTTATATACCGAAAAGTTGGTTCAAAAATAGTTTAAACCATTGAACCGAAGATGTTCTTATTACCAAACGGCTTGCAATTCTGCTAAAATATAATTTTCAAAACTCTTCTTAACCTAATTTTGCAGTTAGCGGAACTTTTGCAAGTCTACTGATGATAAAAATGTCAGAAATACTTTTTTTGGAGGTGATTTTTGGAATTTTTGAATGATTTAACATGTAGAGGATTAGGGTACATCACTTTCTTAACTTCGGAACCAAATCGGTTTCGAATGATTCGCTCTCGATATAGGTATCCAAGAAAATATATGCTAAGATTTCGCACACTTTTTGCCAGCAACTGCACACCTGGCTAAGCTCAAACTGTATTAAATGAAGTGCGAAAGGAAGTGGCTTCTATACGAATTTTACATTTTAAAAAGCATTCAATATTCATCGTTGCATTTGCACTATATTTATATATATTATATAATATATTTTCTCATTTTCTATTAATATGTCAACGTCACATTAGAGCGATGCTTTCGTTGTGTGTGTGTTGGCACCAAATTGCTGCTGACATTCGCTGGATTGCATGTCGCCTGCATGTGTCTGCGAGTGTGTGTGTGTGTGTAAAATGTGGCTATCCTTCGTCTACTACTATTTTTTTGTTGCTGTCAATTAGGTTTGCATGAGTTGCTCGACAACTTTGCCTAGCAAAGCACAGAAAAAACAAAAATACAACCAGCAAGTTGTCAACGACGCCCACTTGTTGAATGAAATGAATGTAATTTAAGTAAAGTAAAGTTTTCACGCTATCTTCTACATTCAAATCTTTGGTCCCTGAACACAAGAGTAATAATCAAATCAATTGTAACTTGTCGTTCTTATCTTTACCCATTAGCTGCCGCTTTCGTTGCCGCCGCTGCTGTGGAGCCATTAAGTATAATGTCCTTTACTTAGTATCATTTCAAATGGCTCGCCTTGCGGTTGCCCTTCGGCGCACATTTGTGGAGTATTTTCGTAAAACTAGTCTCAATGGCTTTGGCTTACTCTACTTTCTACGCAAACGTCGCATACAGCGTATATTTTGGTTTCTATTCATTACATTTGGACTGCTCTTTGCCAATGTAACAGTATTTGCCATGATCTGGCAATATCTAAATCATCCCATAGTGACAGCCTTATCTGTGCAAAATTTGGAGGTGTCGGAGCAAAAGTTGCCAGCCTTGAGTATTTGCAGTGGTTACAAGTTGAGTCAAGTTAGGGTTAAAGAATTTGCTCAAAAATTACAAAATTCTGGTAATCAAAGTGCAAGTTATTGGCTGCAAAAGCTAGTTCTCTTAGTAGCCTACTTCAATCCTTTGGCTTTAACAACTGAGGCTTCATTTAAGGAACTGCCAACTGATATCATGGCAACACAACTTGCTCAATTGGCGCCCACTTGTCAAACTCTGTTACTACATTGTGGTCTAAATGGGCAGAATCACAATTGTACAGAATTATTTGTATCCAAGCCTTTCAGAAAACGCGGCTATTGCTGTGAACTGAGTTATCAAAACTTAAGCGGAGAACTTACCATCTCTCTCGACTCTTCTCAGGCAGATGCTTTCAGCTTAGCACAAAATTTTCCCGGTTTTAGTTTGCATTTACCCAACTGGTTGGGTAGATTGAGTTTACAACCCGGTGAAATGGCAAATATAGAAATAAATCTAAATGAATTTCAAGCCAATTTGCAATTACAAAGCTTTGCTGTAGCCGAAAGAAAATGTTATTTTGCAAATGAGGGTATCAGTCAGATGGCTTGTCAAAATGAATGCTACTTGAAGGCTTCTCTGATTAATTGTCAGTGCATGCCATTTCCTTGCGCTACACAAAGCAACTCAAGCCAAAGACTCTGCAACTTGTCAGATGTGAGCTGTCTCCGAATGGTGGAAAGTAAGTTGAAGCATGCCATGTCCTATCTATGCTATTGTCAGGCTCTTTTGTTTTGTAACAAATTTATTCTATGAATTTTATAGTCAATTGGTCTCCAGCCCAGTGTGAAAAGTGTTTGCCACTTTGTCAGGATTTGTTGCACAGCATGAGCAAAAGTGTCACCGGCCAAATGCATCCTTGGAGAAGTCAACTAACATTTTACTACAAATATAAACAGAAACAGGTTTATCGTCTGAAAGAACTTTCTAATTGGTATCAAATGTTGTGTAAGTTAAAACTTTGCTGGGAAATTTTTAAAGAAAAACTTGCTACACACAACACTCAACTGAAACGGCAACGAAATTTAAATATGGTTCAGAGTTACACAATTGTTTTTGGAAAGCACCCGGTTTTAATTAGTTTTTCTTTATATCTCTTTCTTCTGGTTGTTGTTATTTGACAAATGATTAAGCTTAAGCATTAAGTGGGCCACGCTGATATGTTAGTTAACGTATGTATGATGAGAAGTAATCATTTTTCAGTGGATAAGAAAGATTTGAAGCCAATTTCTTAGTTTACAACATGGTTTTTAGGGTTTTTGTACCGAATAGAAGAGCAGTTTCGGCTGGATACCATTTAATCAATCTCCCAGAAACAGTTCCAACCTGGAACTCCTTCCTATTTTACCTGTCTTAAACCGACCAACTTTTGACATAAGTGTTCCTTGGTTTCAGTGGTTCACTCTTGGATTTCCTGCCTTATACATTCCAATTACAAATTTCTGAGTTTTATCTACCCTTTTTATGGATACCTAAAGCACTTAAATCTCAAAACAAAGAAGCGAAGCTTAACCTACAACTAACTGTCACCTTTGAAGTCTTCTTGATAGTTTAAACTGATTGAAAATTAAGTAGGATGTCTTCAAAACAATCGAAATTCATAGGAAAATAGAGTAAATACCTTGATTTTTGTAACCATTACAGGAGTCTTCTATTAAACCTTCTAAGTATTCGATACTTATTAAACGGACCGTTCGATTCAAACCATCTGTCTATAAACCCATCTTCCTGATATTCAAAACTAACAATAATCTATATAGACTTCCCTTTCAATCGCAGCCCGTCTTCGAGCTTCTGCTTCCACTGCTGTCTCAGCAGTTTACTGGCGTCGATTGCACTACTGCTTCGGCGTTTCTGCGAATGTTAACCTGGCCTGCGACTCCATTAGTACCTTTTGGACATATTTAGTTATAAGCAGGGATCGGAATTGCTCTGTGCTCGCAGCTCTCGAGAGCCAGCTCTTGCTCTCAGCTCACAACACTCGGCTCTTGGCTCTGAGCTGAGAGCCCTACGTCGAAAGCCGTGAGCCATCCACCATCTCTCGACTCGTGAGCCACAGCACTCTGTTCTGAGCTATGAGCCACTGCTCGCGAGCCGTGAGCCCTCAACCGACTCTCGGCTCGTGAGCCATAGCACTCGTCTCGTGAGCCATAACTCTCGGCTCGTGAGCCACAGCCACTAAAAGAGGAAAGATCGACATATTTGGGACGTTAATTGGCATTTCCATGGTGTCGTACGCATTAAAATTTTAAAAAAATATTAAAAATTAATCGTGCTAAGTTTTATTTGGTGACTGACGAGTGGAGAGCTAAGGCTCACTATCCAGGAACAATGGCTCACGAGCCGAGAGCTATGGCTCACAGAGCCCGTTGATGGCTCACGGCTCCCGAGCTGTTGCTCTCAGCTCTGAGCCGAGTGCTGTGACTGACGAGCCGAGGGCCGGTTGATGGCTCACGGCTCCCGGTTGCGGCTCTCAGCTCGTTGGCAATTCCGAACCCTGGTTATAAGTGTTATTTATCGATCCGCCAAAGGAAAGGTGAAGATTGGTTCATAGACAGTCGAGTTATAGGGAAAATAAACATTTCTGCTGGGCAGCACCTGATGAACAAGCCATGGGCAGCACTTTACACACCTTAACACTGACTGACTTTCTTACTTGTGTTCTTGTACAAAATATACATACAAAACGCAAGTTAAAGAAGCTTTTGGTTTGCCTACGTTTCGCTTGAGTTGTGTACCACTTGCGGATAATATTTCGATAATGAATATATGGCATTTTACCAATTCTTTTTGCAGCCAACATAGGAGGCGTGCTTAGCGTTTGCATTGGCTGCTCTGTCATCAGTGGCTTTGAATTTGTATATTTCTTCTCTTACCGTTTGTGGTTCAATTTTCAATATGCGGCAAATGGAAACTAGACCAAATGACAACCATATGTCGTCAAATGAAATTTATTTAGGCCTCAGTCGTCATAGACCAAACAAACATTAATCTTGCTACAAGTGGATGCCACGCCCCGCCTAGAATGGCCACAGGCTACTTGAAAGTGAATAAAGAAATGGAAATGCGTATAAGATGTTTGTTTTTTGTTTACTTTGGGATTGGGTTGGGGTGTGGTGAGGTGGGGTGGGCAGTGGGGTGGGGTGTAGGGGGTGTAGAATGTGTGCCGCTTGTTGGTGTCGATCATCAAGGTTAAGTGCAGTCGCTCTCTGTCTCTGAGCTGCTTGTGCACAGTTGTCGCCCGGGGGGCCACTTGATGACTCTGTGACACTGACAACGACCCACATTTGAGTGACAAATTTATATGTGTTTGTGTATTCTCTGTATTCTCTGTATACCCTGCAAGTGCACTTCAGGGTGCGTTTCTTTATTGATTTTTCCTCTAACTTTTGTATAAACTTTTTAATAATAAAATACAAATTGTGTGTTTCTTTCGTTGCAGGTGAGTTTTCTCAGGACATTGTGTGCCCGACTCGGTGTAAGTTTTACAATAACGTTAAGAATTCAAATGGTTTAACATGAGAATGTTAAGAGTAAGCTTTTGTTTAACATTTAAGCTTTGGCAAAAGCTTTACCACAGGGTGCCTTCAACAAAGCTTTTGTGAAAGCTTTGGCTATTGAATTGAATGACATTATCAATCATTTTCAATCAATTTCGTTTAAAAAGAAAAACAAAGAAAATCTCTCAATTTTATGTAACCCCCACCAAAAAAAAAAAATCTACGAAAAAAATTCAATATAAGCGGCTTATATTAAGCGCCCTCTGCCGCTGCCACGCCCCCTCCCACCCGCCCCCACGCTTCCATTAATTTTAAAACCAGCAACTTATCAGAGAACCACCGAGTCATGCTCTTAAGTGATTCAGTTGCGTTGCTTTTCCGTTGATTTATTCTCCCACCATTTGCGGCGGGATAACACACTCGGTGTATGCTCCTGCTCCTGCCTGGCAAGGACATGCGTTACATACATATTACCTAAATATCTCAGAAAAACAGCCTTCGGACATGCCATTTAAAAGAATTTCGTATGTATTTGGTCTGGCATTATTTCTCGCTCCATGGCAGCTTTAATCAAAGGCATTCCCCAGCATAATGTATGACAACAGCAACAACAACAACAACAGCAACAACAAGCAAGCCAAAAGTAATTCGCCTGGCAACCAGTCAAGACAAATTGGGCAACGAATTATTTGAGGCTAATGGCGAAAAGTCTGCTTAGATCTGGTACAAAAGCGTGTTCGCTCTTGGAGGGGGAGAAGAGATCTAGTTCACACATTATTATACCCCTGCAGAGGGTATATTAAAATTGTTCAGATATTTGTAACGCATAGAAGATGGCATCTCCTATCACTTAAAGTATATATATTCTTGATCAGCATGACGAGCTGAGTCGATATAGCCATGTCCGTCTGTTTCTATGCCATCTCCTCCGCCAGTTTCAAAGCTTTCGCCACCAAACTTTGCACGAAGTCTTCTGGTACAAATACGCTGCGCATTTTTCGGTAACGGCCGGATCGGATGACTATAGCATAAAGCTGTCAAAGGAACGATCGCTCGGAAAACTAGTTCTAGTGAGAAAAACTTTTTTGATTTCAATGCAAACGTCTCCAAACTCCGTATTTACTAGTTTTCTATGCTTTCCCATGATTTTGACAAGTTTGGTCGAAATCGGAAATCTATATAGTATAGCTGTCATAGAAAAGTAAGGTTCGAAAAATGGTCTTAGTATGAAAAACTTTTTTGTTTTCAATGCAAACCTCTTTAAAATTGGCAAATATTCATTTTACAAGCTTTCACACAATTTTTTAAAGTTTTGTCAAAATCGGATGACTATAGGTTATAGCTGCCATAGGAATGATAGGTCTAGAAACTAGATTTAGTGAGAAAAACTTTTTTGTTTTCATAGCAAACGTTTCCAAGTTTCGTTATTACTAGTTTTCAATACTTCTTCATGATTCTGCAAAGTTTGGTCTAAATCGGACATCTATATAGTATAGCTGTCATGGGAAAGTAGAATCTGAAAAGTAGTCTTAGTGAGAAAAACTTTTTTTTTTTAAATGGAAATGTCCTTAAAATTGGCATTTAGTTAATGGATTAGCTTTTACACAATTTTTAAAGGTTTTGTCAAAATCGGATGACTATAGGTTATAGCTGTCATAGAACTGACCGGTCGAAAAACTAGTTTTAGTGAGAAAAACTTTTTTGTTTTCAATGAAAATGTCCTGAAAATTATTATTTTTTTATTTGACATGCTTTAAGACAATTCTACAAAGTTTTGTCCAAATCGGATGACTATAGCATATAGCTGCAGTAAGAATGATCGGTCGAAAAATAAGTTCTACTGAGAAAAACTTTTTTTTTTTGAATGGAATCGACTCCAAATTTCATACATGTTCGTTTGTAAGGCTTTTGCATAGTTCCACTAAGTTTGGTCGAAATCGGACTTCTGTGTAATATAGCTCCCATAGAAAAGTAAGGTTAGAAAAATAGTCTTAGTATGAAAAAATTTTTGTTTTCAATGTAAGCCACTTTAAAATTGGCATTTATTTATTTTATGAGCTTTCACAAAATGCTTCAAAGTTTTGTCAAAATCAGATGACTATAAGTTATAGCTGCCATAGGAATGATCGTTCGAGAAACCTGATTTTAGTGAGAAAAAGTATTTGTTTTAAAGGAATCGCCTCCAAAGTCTGTTTTTCTCAGTTTGTTATGCTTTCCCATGATTCTATTAAGTTTGGTCGAAGTCGGACATCTATATAGTATAGCTCCCATAGAAAAGTGAAGTCCAAAAACTAGTCTTAGTTACAAAAACCTGCTGCAAGGGTATACAAACTATGGCCAAGCCGATAATAAACAAAATTATTATAGTTCGGGTGCAATATTCGGTTAGATCCTGTTTTTCCGGTTTTCTTTTTTACGAAAAGAAAGCAATTAACTAGCTTTGCTTTCTGATGCTAAGCCAAAAAGGCTCCAAATTCTCAGAAAGTTTAGTCCGATAATGGATCTCGTTTAACATTTTTATGCCCGTTACTCGTAGATTAATCTTTATTAAGAACTCATATTTGTGACTGCGAAATTGAAGTCTTATAATGTTCAAACTAGCAAGTATTACCAAGTTCTTTCAAAGCACACACCATAATTTATTAACCTGCCGTCGTGTCGTGTTTTTTGCAAACGCTCCTTTGAATAGCAAAATTTCTTTTTAAAACTAACAAACAAATTAATTAACATTGTCCTCGGGTCATATTCAAAACGAGGGAATCGTTTGTTATTACTTTCCCTGTGGACGTGAGAGAGAGAGAGAGAGTAGCTTAGCTTAATACAAACCGGATGTGCATACACTTGTGCCGTAATCCAGTAGTGTGCTCACGTAATTCATTTTTATGAGATGCCACAACTTGTTGGCTTCTTTGGACATTTGGATTTTGGTCCATGAGCTAACGAAAACAAATGATAAACATTTTCCAACTCCAAGGAATGCAAATGAAAATGGATACCGGAAATTCTAACCTTGAATTGCAAGTATTTTATTTTGTTATTTTTTCGAAGCTCAAGTTGTGGCCAAGGTTGTCTACCTGGCAGCCGAAAAATGCAGTCAATTGTGGCACAACCTTCGCCTAGACACAAAAGACGAGGACCACGACGACAATGTCATAAACACAGGCGACACACAAAAGAGGGAAAAGGAAGTCCAGCCAGACGACAGCCCTAAGATAGGCAACATATATATGACGGCAATGCAGACAAGTCGTTAGTCCAAGGCTTAGCTAATAATTAACTTTGACCTGCCAATGTTTGAAACGAAATTGAAATGGCCAAGGCGAAGCCAAACAAAAAAAAAGGCAAACTATAAATCAAATTGTTGCACAAAAATGCGTTGTAATTGCCAAAATCAAATGGTCGTAATTTACATTGTCAGGCCAACGACAACAGCAACAGACTACAATTTTATTTATGCAAATCTCCCCGGGGACAACAGCAGCAAATACTATATAGTATACCTCCCCTGTAGGTGGACGGACAGGGACAGATAGATGGCCGAAAAAAAAAAAAACAGAAAATGCCATATTAGAATTATGCAAATGAGATACAGAGGCAGCAGGAAGGAACACTAATACGTGGTAGCTCATATATTGCGTGTGGGTGTCCGTCCCTTCCTTTTGGGGTCGCGCAAAAGAGCAAGCGAAAACTTTATATAGCCAAATTATTTGTGCTTTAAGAAAGGTTCAGAGTAGTTTAACTTAAGTGTCTGTGTGTGTGTTTAGCATTGACAATCTTGTGTCCATTTTGCGTACTCGTTGCTAGGCGATGTAAAAAGCTAAAATAAGTTAAGTTGTAGTAGGGGCCGGCAATGTGGGCTGAGAAGTAGCCACTGGCAGCTGAGAAAATCAATGAAAATATGTACAGAAGACGGGAGAAAGGAACTTAAAAGACTTTCAACTCGTTACTACTTTTCTCTGCTGACCTACAAATATTATTGCTGCTTCTTTAATGCTGACGAAATCTCTGCCTTCGCTAAGGAACTCTGCATAAGTTTCTTCATTAAAATGTCAAAAACATTTGAATATACTACTAGCTCAAGTTTTGTAGTGGTCGGCAATGTGAACAGAGAAAAGTTGCCACTGGCAACTGAAATGATTCGTTTACTAATACAATAAACGGGGAGAAAACCTTTAAAAACAACAAGCAACTAGCACAAGAAATTCTACCAATGTCTCTGCTACTAGTGCCGACCACTAAACAAGAGACTGTATTCCAAATAGAACAAGGGCTTCCTATATATATTGAATATTTCCTGTACAAGCTTTACGAATCAGTTGATTAAGTTTGTAAAAGTCTAAATTATTGTTGTGGTCGGCAATATGGACAGAGAAGTGGCCAATGGCTCTAATTAGAACAAGTGCTTCCAATATATTTAGATTATTTTCTGTAAAAGCTTTCCAAAACAGTTCAAAAAGTTGCTAGCTAAATTATTCTAGTGGTCGGCAATATAAACAGAGAAGTGGCCACTGGCAACTGTAATAATTCTTATAAAAATACAAAAAAAAAAACTGGGAAACCACCATTTAAAAGTTATACAAATACAAATGAATCGTTTCTAACTTTGCCAACGTATCTGCCACCAGTGCCGACCACTGTAACAGAGGCTTCATTCTAAAAAAAACAAGGGCTTGTAAGATAATTTGAATATTCTCCCTAGAAGCTTTCCGAAACCGTTAAAAAAGTTCCTAGTTAATTTATTGTAGTGGTCGGCAATGTAAACAGAGAAGTGGCCACTGGCAACTGAATTGATTCTAATACAAATACACAAAAAATCGGGAAAACTCTTAAGATTTTAAAATACAACTGCATTGTTTCAAATTCTGCCAACGTCTCTGCTACCAGTGCCGACCACTCAATTAGAGGCTTTATTCCAAGTTGAACAAGGACTTCCCTAATACCAATTTTTACCAATTTTGCTCAGTTATATTATAGAATCTGATCGGCAATGTGCACAGAGAGAAGTGGCAACTTTCTTGAAAAGTTGTTTCAAGAATCTGCCGCTGTCCCCGTACTAAGCAGAAGGGAGCTTTAATAACCTGTGAATAAGAGGCTTTTTACTAAAACAATAGCATTAGGCAGCGTCCCAAATCCATTTCTCATCTATGCTAATCAAAGCCTAAAGTGGATTTCAAGCGCTTTAACTTGTCATCTCGGGGAAAACGACGAGCATATGCCGTTGAAAAACCCTTATTGATTTACATGATTGACCATTGTGTGAGTCTTTGAGTCATATGCAAATGCGTCACACAACTGGGGATATTCAATCAAAGTCAATGCCGCTCGGTGCCTTGCAGCATATTTAGCTCATCAGGAACAGCAGTGGCTTCACCAACACCATCATCATCATCATCATCATCATCATCTTCATTCACATTGTCATTGTCAAGGCATTGTATTTTAAAATGGTTTTATTTATGCAACGGCATGTTTCAGTGAGCGCCTTCAAGCTGTGTGTTCTTAAGCGAATTTGGCATGCAAATTTCCACGTGCCACAGTTTCCGGTGTACATATGTGTGTGTGTATTTGTGTGTGTGTGTTAGTCGGTGGGAATCTTGGCACTTGGCACTTGACGTTTGCCATTTTCTTAGCTTAGTGTATGCCCACCTGCATTTAATTATTAAAATTTAATTTCGCCAATTTGCTCGCTTTGTGTGTTGTAAGTTAAGTTTTCTTTTTATGTAGGGGCACAGCATTTCCCGCACTATCAGATTTCCTTTGTCCTGCAAACAGAAAAAGAGAAAAGAAAAAATTAGAAAAAACAACCTGTTTGCTTTATAAAGAAAAAGACGAGGATAAAAATCGCCCCTACAAACGAATAAGAATGTTGGTCGAAACGACTTTGACATACTCTGTAAGTGACAAAGCTTCAAAAGTTTATAAATGTTCTTATAAATTGATTCAGCTAGATATACAAATGGGTCCTAATGTACCAAATTTTCTTTAAAAACCTTTCTAGAACAAAATTGACTCATTTTTGCCATCTATGGCAATCGCCTACCCCTTTTCGCTAGTGAAATCGTCACATACTTTTGCAAAAACTTACTGATTAAGCTCCAAGCATACCAGCAAAGGGCGCTTTTAAGTCAAACCTTAAAAAAAAACATTTTTTTTAAACTTATAGAGAGGGCTAACCCCTTTTCGCTAGTGAAATCGTTACATACTTTTTACAAAAAATGTAAAATACAAATATAGAAGAGCCACACAACAAACTTTATTCAAATAAAATGTGGACAGAAATTGCATTTTATATTCTATGGAAATTTTTCGACACTTTTCCCTAGTGAAATCGTTACATACTATTGCCTAAACTTACTAAACGAATTTGGAGTTTACCTTCCAAGTGAGTCCCTGCTGCAAGTTTGCTTCAAAACAAGTTTAAAAGAAACAAAATGTTGGTTACCCCATAGAAATGGCTAACCCATTTTACCTAATGAAATCGCTACCTACTTTGGCAAAAAAATCGTACAAAAATATAGAGCTTTGAGGCAAATTTGAATTACTAATTTAAATTTATAATACTATAGAAATGGCTTGTCCCTTTTGTCTAGTGAAATCGTTACATACTTTTGCTAACAAATTGCACAATTCCAATGCTTTGAATAACTAGTGAAAAAGCTTTCGCCTTTTCCCTGTATAAAAAGTCACAACCATACCCTTTTGTATCAATATTAGAGGGTATCAAAGTTATCAACAAATAGTTTTCAGTTAAGTCTCCTCTCAATATTAATATTTCATCACTTGCGTCACAGGCAGGTAAACTAAGAGCTGGTTTTAAGAGAGAATCAAAAACAAAGAGAGCCTGTGGAGCTTTTCCAGCACGTGCTGCTGCTTGGACACAGCAGTCAATGTTCAAGTTCAAGTCGAAAACATTGAAAACCAAGTTCAGGCTTCAAGGTTTTCGCTCACACTCTCCTCCCTCTCTTTGTCAGTTGTTTCATTACTCTCTCTCTCCGAGTATTTTTGTGATTATGTAAGCCTTTTTTTCCTTTTATTTTTTTTTTTGATTTTTGGTTAAGCTATTTGTCCTTTGTTTGATACAATTTTCAATTGCATTTCATTTGACTTTCTGTTTTGTATCTTTTGCTGGTATTTATTTAACATTTTCCTTGGAATTTTGAGCTTGCCATAGCGCTGGCGGCTGTCCCTTTTTGTTTGCGGTCCTTCTGGCCCTGGCTGTTGACCAGATTGGTGGCATGACTGGTTCACATATTTTAGTCGTGTGCTGCGCCCATCTTCCCCATCATAAACTGTATAAACTTGTGTAGCCAACGATACGATGGCCTTGGTTTTTGCGGTTCTTATTGGTTTTTCGCCTGCCATTCCCCGTGAGGAGTTGTCAAGGCGAGGCAAGGCAGAGGAGCCTTCTCCTCCAACCTTCAACCACAATTCGATACACATTTGTTGCGCATTTAGAGATACATTTCTACTGGTCGCATTTGGGGAATTCGATATTTGCAATCTTTGACATTGATTAGCTTTGGGTAAGGCGGGTTGAATGTTTCTGACATGATTTTACATTTCGGACATTTGAAATGAAGAACATTTTGGGGAAACTGACGGCACCTGAGGGTTTTCTTTTTGGGGAACAAAAGAGTTGATTTTACTGTAATCAGAGCTTCACTTTCAAAAATTAACTTTATCCTTTGGATAAGAGGAGCGCTAGGCACTCGTCTCATATCGAAAAAAGCCTCTTATATCCCATATACTTATAGGTAGAACCATGATACAACAACAAAGGTAAGGCGGCGTCAGTGTAATGAGTACTTTTGCCAAGAGCTTACGCTTCAAGAGTACTGAACGAGAAGGTACTTTGCAGAGAACTCACACTGAAGCCGCCCTACCTTTATTGTTGTCTAATGGGTAGAACGTTATAATCTTATATATAAACGGTAGGCAGCATTATCAAGGGATCCGCCAAGTTTGGGATTGATCAGATTAACCATAGAGGAGCTGTTAACTAATCGGCTATGGGCAACACTTAACACAGTTCGTCTGGTGCCACATTCAAAATTATTGATTTAAGTTCAGAACGTTAGGGATCGATCAGTTGATGCTGGTCAGCAACGAAGATAAGCAGCTCTTCACACAGTTCGTTTGGCGCCACATTTAAAACTTTTGCTTCATATATATAATATAATCTTGGGCAGCAGTACTTCACACAGTCCGTATGGCGCCACATTTAAAAGCTATCCGTTATATACAAACTTTGACATGTTACGAGCATATATTAAGCTGCAATCGTATTACAGCATCACTTCACACAGTCCGTATGGCGCCACACTTAAAAGTTATTCGTTATATACAAACTTTAACAGTTTCCGGGTACATAACAGCCGTAGAAACGAGTGTATCATATACGGGCAGCACTTTACACAGTTCGTATGGCGCCACACTAAAAAGTTGTCAGTTTAAAACAAACTTGAAGAGCTTCAGAGTGCATGGCAGTACAGCTAGACCAATATTCTGGCCTGTTTATGAATGGATTTTGGAAGAGCATAAAAGGGAGGAAGTTCTGAGGGCAAAACGGGCCAGTAGGTGCCCATTCCAGATCAAACAGATGCCATTTGCTAAGGTTTATAGCTCTCAGAATTCGACAGGGACTATTCAATATGTTCAAGGCACAGTCAGATGCTAAGAAGTTTCTTTTTACAACATTTAAAGACAGTTTAATTGGCATCTAGGTTCAGCACAACTAAATCTAAGTAAATATTCACAAGCTCAAGCTAAGTTTCCATCAAAGTCAAGGACAATAACAGTCAGTCAGTCAGGTTATTTTTAGTCCCCAGCCAGATTGACCTTGATGATGACGCCTTGTGCTGGCTGTCATGATGTTTTCCTGACTTGTGGTTGATTGCAAATGAAAAGCGGTTACCCACACACACACACACACACACGCACACCTAAAGCACAAAAAAATGAACCGCAAATGAAGTGTTGACAATGGCGGAACTTGTCATTGAAAGCGACATCATCTCAGCCATCAGCCAAGGACATTGTTGTAGAAGTGACAAAGCAGGAAATAGATAGTGCAAACAACCAGTTATGACTTTGAAGTATCAGCAGCGGAGAGCGCGCAGGAAAAGTTTTTCGTTTCCAGAGAAGAAGCTGGCGCAAAAACTATAGCATACTTACAGGCGTCGCTAATGACTTGGCGCTTTCTCCCTCCTCTCTCTCTCTCTCTTCCCTCTCCATTTGTGTACTAATTTGCTGCTTGTCTGCTTTGTGCTGTTTGGTATTAATTTGCTACAACATTCCTTTTCTTTGCTCTTGTTTTTTCTTTCTTTTGTTTTGGTTTCGCGTTTTGCTTTTACTTAATTACAATAATTAATCAACTTGTGTGTGTGTGTGTGTGTGTGTTCCTTTTGAATTCAATTTATATGGCTGAAAGTTATTTAATACTTGATTACTATTTGAGTTGCTGCAAATGGCCAAATATGTGCAACAGGCAAACATCAACGCACATTGACCATGACCATGGCAATGGCATCGTCATCAGCGTTGCAGCATTGACGCACACACACAGCACAGCACGGCACGGCACAGCATTCGCCCACTTTTCCCTCCCCCTCCTCCTCCTCCTATCCGAAAAGAAAAAAACTTCCCTTGATGATTTCAATCAGACCCTGCAGTATGCATAAACACACACAGCGCAGGAGGACAGGACTCTAACCACAACAGCGCAACGAGCTTGAGCCGGGGACAACAAACAACACGGCATGGCATAAACAAAACGCCCACGCAAACACACACAGGCACACACACAGGCACAGAGAGAGAGAGAGAGAGACTACCACACTTGCAGTGTCACAGAGCGCCAGCGAGAAAAGTTAAAAGTGAAAGCTTTGCTGGAAAATTTTAAGAGTATTCAGTTCAAGCTTTTATTTTGCTCTTTCGTCAAGAGACACAGCATAGATTTTCAACTTTGATACTTAACTTTGGCTTATCAAGATGCAAATAATCCCACTTGCTAAGCGGACCACAAAGATACTTGGAGAAAGGACTGTTTTTAGAGAAGCTTGGTAGGTACTCGAATTGAATGTGGTGAGCTTAGAGTTTCGAGGAGAGAGGAGGATGATGTACGAGGTTGGATATTTAGGTGGGAATGCAAACCGGTTCAGAGAAAACCGAAAAGCGAACCAAAAAATGTTATGAAAATTATGAACCAAACCGAAAACCGCTAAACTGTTGAAGTTGAAACATCTCAGTCAGAGACTTTCGCTACTCTTAAGTCAAAGCTTATCTTGGGCTGCCTTTACACAGCTGGACACATGAGTCACATGATAATCTAGTAGTCCTGCATTCATGCAACATGTTTCGCCCATGAAATTGAACAGAAATTCATATTTAAAACAACTAACATGTAGGCCTACTAGACTATCATGGGTCGAGCTGTGAAAAGGTAGCCTGCCTTAAGCTAACTCTTAAAGTCATATTTTAAATCAAAATCAAAGTAAAGCTAAATTTTGTAAACCAGTGTCAAGTGTTTTTAAACTGTGCTGTCGTATACCTATTTTGCTCGCTGAAATGAGACATTTTTCTTTCTAAATATTATTCACATAACATCCGGCTCGAAGGACCTTTAAAGATTCTTGGTCCCCTTACAAATTGATGAGGTTAAAACCAGTAAAACTCTAACCTCAAGAGTTTTTCCTTGTGCTACAGGTTACACTTTCAACTAGAGTTCATATCTGATATAAGACATTATTCTTTAGATATCGTTATCCCCCCCAAAAACTAGCTCTAAGAACTCCCATCTCATGTCGAATACATTTTGAAATAAGCTTTTGTCTGTATTTTCCTACTTATGTTCGAACTAGTAGACCCAGATTCTTATGTGTGCCTTGTTAGCTGTAGTTAGGCGCGAATTTATGGATTTGAGTTTATATAAGTTGGAGTCGGTTATGGCTTGGCATATAAACTCCAGTCGGCTACAGCTTAAACTTTCCTAAAGAAGTTCCTTTACCCATTTTTACTGGCGATTTAACTATCCCCCTTTCGATAGATAAGTAGCTGCTAGTCACCTTTGCACAGCTTTATTACCCTTTTTCGCTAGCGATTTAGCTCGCCCCTTTTCGATAGCCAAGTGGCCTAGGTGACTATGCATGCTTGGCAGACTCATAGACGTTAGTGTGTGAACTTCAGCTACCATTATCTTTTAAACTAGCGAATTAACTATCTCCCTTTCGATAGATAAGTAGCTAGTTGCCTTTGCAAGCGTGGCAGACATATCTGTATCTGTGTTTCAACTATGATCTCGAGTCGGTTATAGCTTGATAAATATTAAAAATATCAAATCTACTTAAAACATTTCTAGAAGAGTGCTTAGCGTCTTTCTATATATTTGTATACTTGATCTGGGTGACGAGCTGTGACAATTGAGCTTTGTCCGTCTGTCTGTCTGTTTTAACGCACACTAGTCTCTCACTTTTGAAGCTATCGAGCTGAAATTTTGCACAGAGTCTTATTTTGGCTGTACTCTGCCAATATCTCAAAACAGACCGGATTGAATGACAATAAATTATAGCTCCCATAGGAACAATCGGTCGGAAAATAAGTTTTACTATGAAAAACTTTTTTCTTTTCTACGGAAACGTCTCCAAACTTTGTATTCATAGCTTTTCTATGTTTTTGTATAATTCTATCAAATTTAATGTAAGTCGGACAACTAAATGGTATAGCTGCCATACAAAAGATAGTTCCGAAAAACAGTCTTAGTTAGAAAAACTTTTTTGTATTTAATGGTAGCATGCCGAAATTTTGTATTGGTTTGGTTCACATGATTTTATCTAATTCTACAAATTTTGGTCCAATTTTGACCTATATGGATGGCTTTATCGTTCTTCGATCGGTCGGAAAATGAGTCGTTGTGGGAAAAAAACTGTTTAAAAATATTTAACCGATCACTTGCAAGGGTATAAAACCTTCGGCACAGACAAGGCTTGCTTAGCTTTCTCGTTTTACCTATCGAAGTAGCTGTAACCCTTTCGATAGCCAAGTGGATAGACGTCTTTGCCTGCTTGGCAGACAAATCTGTATCTGTGTGAGAATTAGAGCTTTATTACCCGTTTTAACTAGCGAATTAACTAGTCCTCCTTCGATAGCCAGGTGGCTAGTTAGCTTTGCATGCTGTGCACTCTTATAGTCGACCTTTTTTACCTAGCGAATAAACTAGTCCCCTTTCGCTAGCCGTGTGGCTAGTTACCTTTGCATGCTGGGCAGACTTATCTTTGTTAATTTGTGAACTAAAGATGGAAGTTATGGCTTTAAGGTGATAGAATTGAAGTGAAACTGCATGATTTAGGATTCAAGTCATATCAGAACCATCTAGGGGTCGTTTCCAGTTGGATTTTCAGCTATGCCATGCAAATCGTGCCCGAAATGAGCAAAGCAAATTCATCAAATCCATTTACTTGTGCAACACAACATGAAAAACGGTCCTAAGTGCTTTTTAGTGGATCATATGTTTCTCTTTCTATTATATTAGATTATTGTGTATATATTTTTAATACAAAAATTCTATATAAATTCCTTGTTATCCTTGGGGCAATTTCAAGTACCCTTCGAACTGATTTATTACAATATTATGACTTTGCTTTATGGCACCATGGCAGCATTTGTCCATTATGCTGTGGCCAGTTGATTCGGCCCACATTAATTTGGCTAATACTAGAGCCATTTGCTTTCGCTCTCTCTCTCTCTCTCTCTCTCTCTTTCTCTTCACACCCCAGTAAAAAAAAAAAGAGAACTTTCCTCCTTGCTCTTGCATCTTCAATTGTGCGATGAGAAAGCTCTCGCGGCATTGCTTATCAGCCGCTTCTGCTGCTGCTGCTGTCGCTGTGGCTGACTGGCCTGGCTGCTGTGTGGTTGGCCCAGAGTGTCATGAAAAACATTTTCACGGCTTCCGTTTGGCATCAGTTTGTTGGCAACCCTCGAACGTGTCGGCCGCACAGCACAAGAACCAAACACACACAAAACAGCCCAAAAAAAATACTACAAAAAACTATAACAACAACAACAACAAAGCGCGCAGCTAACAACCATACAACAAATAATATATTTTCAAACACAAAAAGCAAACAAAAGACAAATGTTTAGGAATTAATAATCCTTTGGAAACCAAAACACTAAATGTGATGTGAAACGAAAGACAATTGAACGTGTTTGTTCTTTTCATTTTGATTGAGTTTCCCCCGCCCCTTTTTCAATTTTTCAATTTTCCTATTTTAATTTTATTTTTACGAGCTGTTAAATATTACTCGGTTTTTATGTGTGTGTGTGTGTCTATTTTTTTCAACGACGCCCACGCGAAAAACATACAAAAATCCACAAATTTGCTCGGCCGTGAATGAAATTGAAAATTGATTATTGTCCACATAATAATAAAAAAAAGAAAAAAAACACCTCGGTGGCAAAAAAACATAAATTTGAACAACATTTTTGCGAAAAGTGCATTGACCATTGACCATTGAGAGGGAGGGCAATGGGAAGTATCCCAAAGTCAAGGTGTTTGTCATTGTGCGAGAATTTTACATAAATCTGAAAACAAATGCGTTTTTATTTTTCGAGAATTTATTTGAAATGACAAAAACGTCTTGAGAGACCAGAAAAAATACACACATTTGTTGTAATTTAACTAAGTGGTTTGGTTGTGTGTACAAAAATTGATTGGTGAACAACATTAAGTAAGTGAACAATTTGTTAGGATTCGTGGGAAAACAACAAGAGGCAGATAATCTCTGGCACTAAATTGAATGGAATTGAGTTGATTAGCATTTTCTGAGAACAGACACAAACACCCACTCTAGGATTTTGATTACAGCGGCGCAAATGGGTAGATTGATTTACAGGGAAAAGTGTGGCTAAAGGTCGTGTAAATTACACCAAATAGCTGTTCCCACATGCTGATTGAAAACAGAACAGGTTGTGGGCGAATGCCAAAACGAAAGAATTTGTAAAATTTACTGCAATATTACATAAATGTTTTGAATTTTTTTGAAAAGATATTGCTCAATAAAAGGGAGTTGAAACAAATTTAAGAGAAATGTGTAAGTGTATTGTCTAAGGAAGAAAACAGTTTGAAAAGTTTGTTTCGCCCGACTTGCATTAAGGAGAACAATCTTGAAGGCCTCCCAAATGTCGAGGAATGCCGTAAGCGCATTCTCTTTATAGCCTTGAGAGATTTCTTAACTGTTTCTCCCTTGCTTGTCTGCTTACCGAGCTGGTTGTACAGAGTAATTGGTTCCACTGTTTGCCTTAGAAGATCATCTACATCTAACTATCTCTCCACCTCAAGTCATGTGGTCTAAAATTCTAGGCATTTGGTATGAAATCAACCAGAATAGGGATATATACTAAAGGAAGGTAGCAAGCAAGCCGAGCGGGAAAGATTCCGTCTCGAATTTGGGAATTTGTAGGGTCGTTTAGATTTCACAGCCAATGAAATCCGTGGTTCAGTTAATAAATCACTTATGTCGTGCATCGAAATTTCTCTCTGTGTTCGACTGAAGCTGAATAGCGAACAAAAAATCGTATTCTAAATTCAAAATTGAGTGATTTATAGCTACACTCTGGAACACTGATTATACATTTGATAGGGAAAACTTATGAAACATCTACCAGGGCTCATTATTCAGATGAGATTGATGCTAATTTTCAAATAAAACTCGTTATAATCCGAGCACTGCTTAAGCGAACAGATTTGTCCGCTAATAAAAAAAAACTAGAGCGTAAGTTAATATCGGCCCTGTCCGACATCGAAATACCAGTTATTCAGTGCTTGACGAGATTATCAACCTTCGCTTATGTTAATTAACAGAGCATTAACATTAATGTTAACCAGAGTTGAAGTTGTATAACCATTTATTACATTTTAAAATAATTACTGATTACTAATTAATGCAATGTAAAATTATTCAAGTTTGTGTTGGTGGAAAATTGAAATTTTCAAAATTGTAGGAGTAATTCAACAATTATGATGGATCTACGAGTAACGGGTATGAAAAGGTGGTGGTTCTCATCCCTATATAGCCATCGAAACATTGCTTAGTCGGGATTTACACCAAAAAGGCAAATTTTGAACAAGTCTTCCCAGTAGGTGAAAGCATCAGGTGAGGTTCTATCGTTTCTGTTTCCGAATGCCGTATCGGCTTTCGCATAAGCGTTTGCATGTAAAGTTTCGACTTAACAGTCGAAGGTGAAAAGCGAATCAGCGGTTACTAGTTCAGGTTTAAGAAAAAATGGAATTGTTTAAGCAGTTGAAACCGTTTGTTCAATGCCAGAAGGATTCAATATTATAGATTATATAGATTATTATATAGATTTTCATATTAAAGTGAGAACTTGAAAGTACAAAGACCAATTTTTACGTTTCGAATTTATCTCTCTGATGGCCTATTCTCAAATGAGACCTTTACAACGGAATAATATCACATTCTACAGCCCAAAATATGCTGCAGCATGTTTCCATAGTCTTGAATCTTGGTCAGAGCTTCTAAATAACCGTCAACACATATTTTCAATGCGAACTCTACACTTTAAAAACACAGAATATAGCAGAACCAATTTCATCACTTAAGAACACTTTATGCTCCTCCCAACATTGGTTCTACTTCTATACATTAAATCCGAGAGAAACACTTTTTCTTATCTCCAATAATGACGAAATTCAACCACTTAACTGCCGCCCAGATAATGAGTTTCGGTTAGATTAGTTGAAGGGTGTAATTTTTATATTTTTAAGAAATTACTTTGATTGCTTCCCAGAACAGTTAAGACCAAAATTGGTTTTATTGACGAATCCCTGCCAGAATAAAACCAAAATCCAATTTATAAATGTCAGACAAATGCCCAAACTGCTCTACCAATTATATCATATCACATAATCCTTCAAAATCAACTTTAGTACAAGTCAAATGTGGCGAAAACTGCAAACTTAAGCATGTATCAACCATTACTCAGGCGCCCGCCCCTCCTCAAAATCCCATTACAAAACTTGAAAACTTTTAGCCAGAAAACAAATATTTAAGCTGGTAATACATTCAAATTACACAAAATTATGCAAAGAACTGATGATGAGAAGTGGAGCAGCAACGAGGGGGGGGCGAGAGTCAGAGTCAGCTTGTTTCCTTAATTTGTTTTAATGTGCAAACACTTTCCCACAACTGCCACGCCCACTGGGGGCCTCAAATAGTTATTCAATTAAAACAAATTTTAGCTTAGTTTCCATTTTGATGAAACAAAGAATACGACTTGAAGACTGAGGCTTAGCAAAAACTTTGGCAATTAGCAAAATCCAAATAATAGAAAAACTTAGCACCTGACAAACATACCATACATACATACATACACACACACCTACTTATTTTTCGTTCTGTTAAGCTAACGTGACATTTTCTCAATACTTCTTCATAATTCCTTTCTGGCCGTGCCAGTAAAATTAATGAAGCTCTTCATCTGACACTGAATTGATTGGCTTATTATGTAGTAAGAGGAAACTCGCTGGCCAGAAAGAGCAGCTGCTGCTGGGATAGAAAGAAAAGGGAAATTTAATTCCAATTTTTGCACAGACAATTGATGGTGGTTGACAGAGCGACCAGGCAGACATTTCTTCGCTTGATTGGACAGGAATCCACAAGCATATGGTTTACTTAACATAATACAATTTAAGCCAGAAAACCTTCAAAATACATTACATTACTTTTTTGCTTGCTTCCTTTCGCATCTTCCACTTCTTCTAATTATACTGCCATCAAATATGTATGTATTTCAGTCACGTCTCAATGCTATCATCCATGTATCAATTTGGTAACAAAAATACCATGGGTTGTCTTAGCAGTTTGGAGGTGAATGGGAGTTAATGGGGATCAAAGTGGTTTGAAGAATAGTTTAAGGATAATTATATCAAAAGGGTATAATTACATACACATAAACTGTGTATATATACTCTTGATCAGGGCGAGTCCGTCCATTTCTTTGCTTTGAAGATAACGAGGAAGCACCGTGATAATACTTCGGTCGGTATTCGATATATCTTAGCTGTTCATATGCCAATTCGGAAAATGGGTCTTAGGGGGAAAATTTGTTAAGTTTTAGAGTCAGCGCTTCCAAACTGGGTCATTAATAATAGTATATGCTCTTCAACAGTTTGGAAACATTTTTTCTAAATCGGTTAACTATATTTTATAGCTGTCATGGGAATAATCGGTCGAAAAATGAATCTTAGTAGAACAAAACTTGTTTGTTTTCACCTCTAGCTTTTCAAAACTCTGTCTTTACCAAAAATATATGCTTTTAAATAGACTAGCCAAATTTGGACCAAATTAGATAACCATATGTAATAGTTGCCATAGGAAAGATCGATCGGAAAATAGGTTTTCACAAGAAAAACTTCTAAAAATCCATTAAAGCTTTTCCAAACTCGGCTTTTATCAATAATTTATGCTTTTAGACAGTTTTGCCGAATTGGGTCCAAATCGGAGGACTATGTCTTACAGCTTTCATAGGAACTATTGTTCGAAAAATGATTCTAAGTGGGAAAAACTATTTTGTTTTCAATATTAGAGTTTCAAAGTCGGTCTTCATGAATAATATAAGCTCTTAACAGATTTATAAAAATTTGGTCCCAATCGGATGACTATATCTTATAGCTGTCATAGGAAAGACGGGTCGAAAAATGGGTCTTAGTAGGAAAAACTTGTTTGTTTTCAGCTCTAGCGCTTCCAAACTAGGCCTTTACTAAAAATAGATGCTTGGTCCAATTTGGATGTCTATAAAAAATAGGTGTCATGGGAATGAGCGATCGGAAAATAGGTTTAGGAAGAATAACTTCTTAAAATCAATCTCAGCGTTTCCAAACTTGGTTTTGATCAATAATATATGCTTTCAAGTAGATTTGTCAAATGTAGTTCAAATCCGATGACTATATCTTATAGCTGTCATAGGAACCATCGGTCGAAAAATGGTTCTTAGTGGAAAAAATCTTTGTAATTTTAAATTTTAATGTTTCAAACTGGCTCTCCATTAATTATATAAGTTTTTAAGCAGATTTACAACATTTGGTCCAAATCGTATGACTATAGGTTATAGCTGTCATAGGAATGAACGGTCAGAAAATGGGTCTTAGTACGAAAAGCTTGTCTGTTTTCAGTGCTATCATTACCAATCTCTGGTTTTATCAATAATAAATGGTTTTAAGACAGATTTGCCAAGTTTGGTCCAAATCGGATGACTATATCTGACAGCTGTCATAGAAACTATCGGTCGGAAAATGATTCTAAGGGGGAAAATTTTTTTTATTTTCATTTGTAGGTTCTCAAACTCGGTCATCATTAACAATATAAGCTTTTAAGGAGATTTACCAAATTTGGTCCAAATCGGATGATATCTTATAGCTGCTATAGGAATTATCGGTCGAAAAATAGTTCTTGGTGGGAAAAACTGTGTATTTTCATACGCTAGCGTTCCTTATGTCAATGAATATAAATATTATATGTTTGAGCTGGTGAGCTCTGTCAAATTTAGTCAAAATCGGAAGACTATATCTAACAATATCGGTCGAAAATCGAGTTAACATCACCAAAACTTTTTGATTTGTACCTGCAAGGTTACAAAATCCTTAGCACAGTTTTAAGATTTTGGTTGGGAAAGTAGTTTTACAACTTTTACCAAAATATTTTTATTATTCCATGCCAGAAAATATGCTAAACTCTATTAATCCTGAAACTTTAGTGCCAACCCATGTCCCCGAACCTGCAGGCCTGCCTTAAATTTTCATTTCAAGTCATTAATTTTTGATGTAGAAAAATCAACAAACAAACAAACAAAAAAAAAACAAAAAGGAAAGCGAATTTACAGCAAGAGGGAAGAGGAAGTGAAATAATCTTTTGTGACATTTGTTTGATTAGCAAACGGAAGTTGCCAAATGTCAGCGGGGGCCTCTGGCAGTTATTTGCATTGACGAGTATTGAAATGTATATTTGCAGATAGAAGTTACTAAATACCAAAATATAAAAAAAAACTTATTGTGTTTCCTGCTCTACAAATAACGACGATTTTAAAACATTTTAACTACAACTAAATTAAAGCTACGGGTTAACTTTATAACAAAATATATATATATATAAAAGACAAGCATTCAAAAGAGGCTTTCAAAAAACAACCAAGTTTTAAATATACTGAATATATATATATATATATAATCGACAACTATTTAACCGCAAATGTTAATTACAAAAACTCAACAAAGACACAAAGCGATAAAACGATAGAGAGACAGACAGACAGAGAGAGAGAGAGAGAGAGAGAGAGAGCAAAACCAAACAAAACAAAGTTACAAAACGCCGCAATTGAAAGCTTCCATTTTAAAATAAATATAAAACAAATATCCAGTGAAACATATAAAGCATATATATATATATATATACATATATATTACATACAAACAAAAGTTACTATTTTCTATATAAATATATATCTAAACACAAAAAGAGAACTATTTTGTCACACAAATCGCTTAAATGCTGCAATACGAAATACAACAACCACGCAAACAAACCTACAAAGAGTATCTACAGCAACATCAGCAACAGAAACAACAACAACAACAACTACAACAACAGCAGCAAACACCAAACAAACAACCCGTACGCATCTTTCGCGTACACTACATACGTCTCAATTCCAAAGACGGCGTTCCTTCTATTAACCGCACGGCGGCGTCTTCATCCGCCGTAGCCGCCACCAGCAAAATGAAGACCATAGCTCCAAATATACGCCGAAGGCGACGCTGTGACAAACACCATTTGGAACTCTACGGCAATGAGAGTCACACCCATGCCGCCACCAGCAGCTCGTCCTCGGCTGCCGTAGCCGGACATCAGCTGAAACCCATGTGTGGCGGTTTGCGTCTGCGCGAATGCATTACCGCACCCAGCACAGCGGCCAGTTCGCCAGTGGATGAACAAATGTGTATACCGGCACCACCCATTACACCGCCGCCAGCGTTCCTAACCGAGGGCTACAAGCGTTCGAGCACATCGGTGTCCACATCGGCTCTGCCCAGTTCAAGTGCCACCACAGAGAAGACACCAGGACTGTACAGACAACAGAAACCATTTCCCTTGGTCAACTCTAATGCCAAACCCAGCAGCAGCAGCAGCAGCAGCAACAAGCCACGGACAACGGCCACCATAGCGGTTACCTTGAATAGCGGCAGCAATAAGCCACGTGTCACGGTCAAGAGAAGTTTAGGTAAGATGAGAGGGGGATGGGGGCAGTGGGGAAGTGGGAGGAGGGGGCCATATTTTATGAGGCGGTAATAAACTGCGGTGTGTGTGGGTGTGGGTGTGTGTGTGGTGGGGGCGGAGACCATAAAGGCAACCAAATTGCAAACTGACCATGAATAAAGTGGAGGTATATATATATATATAGGAATAGGGATGGGGTGATTAGGCTTAAGCTTTTGCTCACTTTATTGAAAATTTTATATAAGCAGTTTTACTTGCTTCTTTCTTTTTTTTTTTTGGTTTGGTTTGGTTTGGTTTGTGCGCTGTAAGCATTTATGTAAACTTTTGAAACTAACTTGTGGCAGATGTAAGAAAATGTAATGAAAGAAAAAAGAATCGAAAAGTATGAAATATAATATAAATACGAGTAATTTCAAGTTCTCATTCACAATGTTTTGCCCAAAAGTTTGCAATTCCTAAAACTGATTTGATTAAGCAGGAAGAAAGGGAGAAAGCCCCCGGTAATGAGGCTTTACAAAAACAATAGAGGTTATATAAATACCAACTTTGGCTTTATAAAATTGTGAGAAAACATTGCGAAATTTTATATTTTTACAAAATGGTAAAACAGACTCAAAAGTGACAATAGCATTGGCAGATCTGATGAAAAGATTGCCGATTTGTCCCTGCAGAAAAAACTTAACCCCTAAAAAACCATCCATAATGAGCATTTCTTACACTGTATACTATTTTATGGTATATTTTTAAACAAGAAATCAGAGCTTCTCAAAAGCCGTCCACACAGTTTTATACCCTTGCAAAGGGTATTATAATTTTGGCCAGAAGTTTGCAACGCATGGAAATATTCATTTCCAAACTAGTCTCCCAGTTTTGAAGCTATCGAGCTGAAATTTTGCACAGAGTCTTCTTTTTGCTGCACACTACTAATATGTCGGAACTGACCGGATCAGATGAGTATATCTCATAGCTCCCATAGGGACAATCGGTCGGAAAACTAGTTTTAGTGAGACAAACTTTTTTCTTTTTAATGGAAACGTCTCCAAACTTTGTAATCGTAAGTTTTCTTTGTTTTTTTTATAATTCTATCAAGTTTGATAAAAATCGGACAACTATTTGGTATAGCTGCCATACAAGAGATATGTTTGAAAAACAGTCTTAGTTAGAAAAACTTTTTTGTTCATAATGGTAGCATTCTGCAATTTTGTATTTGTTTGTTTCACATGCTTTCACATAATTTTACAAATTTTTGGCCAAATCGGTTGACTATATCATATAGCTCCCATACGAACGATCGGTCGGAAAATGGGAAAAAGAGTATTTTTGGAAAATATTTAAGCGAGCACTTGAAAGGGTATAAAAACTTCGGCACAGACGAAGTTAGCTTAGCTTTGTCGTTCTATATAAACTAAGTAAATCATAGCACGAACCTAGGCTCGAATCTAAGCCTTCTCCCTCCTCCCTTCTTAATATGAACTATGGTTCGAACCTTCGATTCGTAGATCCAACATAGCATATATTTTTTGCTATAAATCAAAGCTCTTAAATAACCATAAACACATTTTTTCACTCAGCTCAGCTTACTCGAATGACGTGAAAAAATTAAGCAAAGGTGGTTTCGTTCTTAATAGAACATTTTGAGCTTTCCAGATTGATACGCTATCTTTGCAACTCTCATACCATATCAGACCAGTGAAAATTAAGCATAAGACTTCTCTCAATTACATCGTAACTCAGTATTCTGAACATTAACCATGTTTTGATTGTGATTTCTGCTCTAATAAAATCGCTAACAACACTGAGTTTCACTCTGCTCACATTAAAGACAGAAAAAATGAAGCAGAGACGATTTCGGTCTTTGGAAAACAGAATTTAAAGCCGCCATGGAGTTCACTGCTAAGTGGCTCTTACTGAGTAAAGAACCCTGATGGGACTGAGTAGAATAAGAGCAAAATTCATGATACGAAAGGCTTGGGTTTTATTCCCATAGTTGAACTTTAGTGAGAGTTTAATAAGGAAGTTTCAAAGTTATTTACTGCTTGAATAGAGACCAACGATCGATGATAGGAGGTAGACAGATGCTTGCATGTCAAATATATAGTTTCAGAGTACGTTCTTTACTGGTCCGTACGACCCCAACACAGAGAAACTACAATTTGTTACAATTTAGCTCGAGTGATTTTCGATTTTCTATCATCTAGCCGCCTTTTGTTGTTTAAAAAAGGTACCGAACCATAATTTGGAGGGTTTTGAACCCAATTCCCCAACTATTTGCACCCAGGATAAATATGGATATGCTTTTGTCATATTTTACCCTTATCTGATCAACTAAGAACAACCCTCACCCCCACAAATATCCTCCTCAGCTTAGCATACCATTTCGTTCGTGCACATGAACTTTACACCCTAAGGCCGCCTCTTTTAACTAAGTAATTAAATGTTAATCAACACAATTTAAGTAATTAATTTAATCTTCTGGCATAAATATGTATACACGCGTTCAGAGTTTTCGCTTATTTTGTGATTAAAAGCTTTACACACGACGTCCTTCCCATCCCCCTCCCTCCATTTAACCACATAATATGGGTCGCTTCATTTAATCGACTTATGGCCGCAAATTCGAGCGAAAAGTGCCAACGTGGTAAATCACAAAAAGTTTCAACAAGTCACGCATTCAATTAAAAAGCCCGCGTCTTGGACTTGGTGGATCGTTAACGGCAAGAAGACCGACCCATATAACTGCCAGCCACCAACTGGGTTATAAAAACTGGCATTTGCATTTAATTATTAAGCGGCGCGTGTGTGTGTGTGTGTGAGTGAAGGCTTTTCCATCTTCGTTATGTAATAAGCTTCAAAGTTTTACTATGCGCCGCCACATTAGCAATTGCCTCGAGTGGTGCTGCTGCAAGTTCATTTTCACTAACTCTCCTCCTTTTGCGCCTGGCTTATGTGTGCCAGCGTTTAATGCAATTTGTACTTAGCCCTTTCTTCACTCAACGCTGCTGCTGCTTATGGCCCTCTAAGTGCACTCCAAAAAGTTTATCAAACTTAAAACGTAAACTTTTCAATTAATTGCCAATTAATTTGGTAATGCAAACTTTGGCTTAGTTTGTGTTATGCTAAAAGTTGGTCAAAAGGGCCAAAAGAAATTCCCAGTGGATTGATATAGAAATTCGATGAAAGGATGCAAAATTGAGTGGAATTTTTGTGCAAGTTTTTAGGTGATGCACTCTAGAAAGCAGGGGGAGGCTGAGGCAAGCGGAAGGGAGAGTTAACTTTGACGAGGGTTGGCTTGTATACAACAGTTGGAGGTTTTAAGCTAAAGCTTATGTCAAGCCAAGTCTACACAGCACCACTTAGCATTGGTCCTTCGAGCCGGATTTTACCCAAAGACCTGGCAAAGACAGAACAAGGCTGGATTCAGCTGTTGGAATACCAAAAGTTTCTTATTAGGCCATAAATATTACTGGCAAATCCCAAAATATTGGTCCTTCGAGCCGGATATGACTGCATATAGAAATCTAAACTGCAATACCAAACAAAGCTGGTGTCACTTGTTGGAATACAACAAAAACATTGGTCCTTCGAGCCGGATATGACCCCAAGAACCTATAAATCTACGCTCCCATACAAATCCCGGCTGGGATCAGCTGTTGGAATACCACAAGTTTCTTATAAGGCTATAAATATAAATGGCAAATCACAAAACATTGGTCCTTCGAGCCGGGTATGACCCCAAGGACCTATAATTCTACGCTCCCATACAAAAAACGTATCGGATCAGCTGTTGGAATACCACAAGTTTCTTATAAGGCTATAAATATAACTGACAAACACAAAACATTGGTCCTTCGAGGCCGGATTTGCCTGAATATAGAAAACTGAGCTGCAAATACAAAACAAAGCTCCCGTCATTTGGTTAAATACAACAAAAACTTTGGCCCTTCGAGTCGGATATGCACCAAAGAACTGTAAATCTATGCAATACCAACCCCCGCAACCCTCGACGACAAGCATATTAATACCCTTGAAAATAGTTTAGCAACTGTGTTACAGAATTTCTTTTACATTCAAATTCATGTACATTACCTAGTTTCTAGGAATTTATGCCTTTTACACACTATTACAGACAGACAGACAGACATACCTGCACTACACCCCACATATAGAGAGTACACATCACTTCTCTCCTACCCAACTTTGGTATGCAACACAAAATTGCAAAAGTTCTGCTGTCCTGTCCCTTTGTTCCCCTTGCCTGACGCCGCTCTTTACTTGGAAAATTTGCTTAGCCAAGAAAATAGTTTGTGCCAGGTAAAATATTTTAATAATAAAATGAATGCTATCTACCTCCCCCCCAACCCTCCATTGACTGACCTGAATGCTAGTCGGATTTATGACTTTTGGAAAATGGTGTAATTTGATTGAATATTTCATAACCTGCTTCTGTGTGCCTGGCCTGTGTGACTTATTGAACCCTGGCAGGCAGCACAAAGAGAGCGAGAGACAATTATCAAATTGAATTACACAACAAATGTTTTAAAGACCAAGTTTTCCACATGAAATTGATAGAAATTGTGCCCCCCACCCCCGCCCCCTATCGCATCAATATGCAATTCTCGCCCGCCGCCAGCAAATGCAATCAACTAGCGAATGACGAGACAGTGCCGCCGCCTTGAGGCAGGCAGAGGCGGCAATTGCAATGCAACTTATTTTTATTGACATTTTGCTGGAAATTGTGGGTGCGCGCGCGTGTGTATGATGGGTTTTTGCAGTTTTGCACTCCCTCCCGCTCTCGTCCTTTCCCCGTGTACAATGTAAAAGATTTGCATACCCAACCTCAATGGCATTATCGAGCAGGCTGGCGCTGCTGTGCAGCTTTGTGTGCAATAATGGCAACGCTTTGCACATTGAATTGTTGTTGGGAGAATCATCAGCTATCGGTTTGATTGCTTGACAACATTTATATGGAGGAATACAAGTTGCTGATACTTGACATGTTTAGTGAGTGTCTAGAGTGATGGACTTGAAGTGAAAGTACTTACATTTAGTTTGAAATTCATGGTTTTAGCATTGAAAACTAATTTATGGTTTTTCTTCTTTTCTCTCTCTATATTTTCAGGTGAGTTTCTAAGGATCAATACCATAGTTATTTGAGTGGAACACTTTTACAGCTAAGTATGAAGGGTAGATATTGCTAACGACACATATTTACAGATTTTTGGACTGAAAAATGAATTTTTTCAAAAAATTTTACCCAAAACTGTGGCCAAAAAAAAATGCTCAAAAATTCCGTTTTTCTCAAAAATATTCTCAAAATTCTATAAAAAGTTTCTGAAAGCTGCTTTCTTAATAGAGTGTGCACATGCCTTCCTTTTGGCTGTATGATTCATTTGATCAAACTTAAGCCAGCAAAATCAATGTAAATTGTCCACGTTTTCTAAGCCAAAGACAGGCTTTAGGGGTAAATACGCTATTACGGAAATGGAATTGTAAACAGGCTTTAGGAGTAAATACGCTATTACTGAAATGGAATTGTAAATTGCGGGCATCTACAGAAATTTGTCGAGATATCTGATGGACTAGCTTCAATGTTGTCAACTGTATTGGCTTCACTTCTTATTGATATAGTTAACTACTAAAAATTAAGGCGGTTTTAAATCCTAAGTTGTATCACATCACTATTGAGACAACTGCAAAAACAGATTCGACTTCTTGAAACCCTCGAGAATCACTTACAGGGGTGGTTTTCTGCTGGTGCTGTCTTGATCCCAAGCTCACTTATGCTTGCCCACTACTGCTTTAAACCATCGATAGTCGAAAAAATGGATGAACAGTGTCGCATATAAAGTAAATATTCATTGCAAAATTGATATGTTGATTCGAGTGTAAGCTTTTTCAGCGTCTGTGTGTTCGAAATGAGAGCCTAAGTAGTGGGGCGTCTATTTGTGGGTAGTCTGTTTGATCTAAATGAGAGCGCGTAGCTCTCCAACCTATTTTACATGAATCTCATGTCATTCTAAGCTTCATAAAAAAGTTCCATGATTGAGTATTGAGAGTTTTTGATATGGTTTGGCTCAGAGAGGTGAACATACTACACTGTTCTGTTAGTCCACGACCTCTATTTATCAATTATCTTTCTTAGAATGGATTTACACGGTGAAGCAAACTTTATGAAGTTTTTCAAAAAGTTTTTGTTTGTGGAAAAGAGATGTAGTGGTGCCGCTGCTTGCCCTTCTACACCTATTTTCTACAACTGAAAGCTTTTCCAAGAAGCTTACTTCACCGTGTAAATCCAGTTTTACTTAAATGGCCTGTTTTAAATATTCACCACAAGTTGCGGTCTGAAACTATGTTTAGTTTGTGGCATTTCACAGTTTGAGTTAATACTCCAGACTAAGACTAAGAAGGCAGACTAAGAAGGGTCTTACACGGTGAAGTTTGCTTCATGAAGTTTTTCAAAAAGCTCATACTTGTGGGCAAGAGCTGTAGTGGAGTCTCTTGCCCCTCTATACTTCTTTTTCCGACAAACGAACACTTTATCAAGAACTTCATAAAGTTTACTTCAGTCTAAGAAGGACTTTACACGGTGAAGCAATGCTTATGAAGTTTTTTCAAAAGCTCATGCTTGTGGAAAGGATGTATAGCAGTGTCGCTTGCCCCTCTACACTTAATTTCTACAATGTAGAGCTTTTTGAGAAACTTAATGAAGTTTACTTCAGCGTGTAAAACCCGTCTACGAAATGCGGATCTCAGTCTTTAGGAGCTCATTGACAGTATGCTTGATTTTCAAGCTTTAATTGAAGAGAACTGGAATATATTTGTTTATAAGAGCTTTTCAGTCTACGCCAGCCCTTATTGTTGTGACCTTGCTGAAAACTCAAAAAGTGAGCTTCACATTCGTTACTCCATTTCCCAAGTTGTTAAGTTGTTCAAATCTTGGCAAACATATTTCAAATCCCACAGATGGTTATAAGTTTTGTCTAAGTTTTTAGATTTTGTTTTCATCCAACATAATCAATCAGCAAGTGTTCGAAACAAGTATTGAATGCTATCAACTTGTCTGCCAGGGTGTAATCAATTATTGTGTCACAACAAACAGGGTGGTGTGTGGGGGAAGGGGACAGGGGGGGGGGTGGGGAAAATGAAAAAGTAAAAGCAATTTCAAGCACAAAATGTGCAGCTGTAAGAGGATTTTTGGGGGTTATGTCAAGAAAAATAAAGAAATGTGCTTATTTGTATGATTTGCACAGACGCAGCTGGAATGCATCACCAAAGCAAAGCAATTTATATTGCATTATTTTGCCACAGAAATGTGGTTTGCTGTTTTTTGTTGCCTACTTTTTTGGGATGGCAGCCATTTAAATTGCAATTTCGGTTGTGTGTGCAGGGGGAAAAAAACGGCATAAAACTATGTAATTAAAAATCAGCTCTCAATATGACGACACGTGGGCGCAGTCATGTGTGTGGGGAGGTCGGTACTGTTTATCAGCTCTTGCCGCGTCCTTGCACATTCGCACAGACAAAGAGAGGGAAAAACGCAGCCATGAGAATCAACATCCGGCGCGTGCAGTGGCAGGAAGCTGGCTGCGACAGTGGCGGCCGAAGCGGCAGCAGCAAGTGGCAAGTGCAAGGTCAACTTTGTTGAAGGACAACTTGCCAGTAACAGCCGCAAACGCCCCCACCAACCCGTTTGGTAAAGCGTCCGCAATACACAACAATTGTCGTGTTTTGGTTTCTGCGTACTTACTTGGCTGCTTTCACTTTATTTACGCTCGGGAGGTGTCATTTTGTTTAACAGTTGGTGGTTTTACGAGCTTAAGCGTTTCAGTCAGTGATTAGATGATGGAATTGTTGTATAAAGTTAACTTTCAAATGAGTATAAAAATCCAACAACCATTATTTTCAACAATTTTCAGTATTTGCCTAAAGTTCAAGGCTGCAACAAGTGAGCCCCAAAAACCACTCAAACAAATTTTATGCTCATTTATCAATGCCTCCCCTTTCAACTACTCCTCCACTCCCCCCCCCCTTCTCGTTGTCCTTTCAACTCTGCATAATTTTCTCCGCCACATAATTCAAATTGCTGTTTGCCTCGCTGTGGTCCGTTAAATAATTCAATGCTAATCTTTAAATTAAAATCAACTCTCTCCATTAGGAAAGTGGGGAAAATGTTTGCGCTTGTCTAAAAAAAACAAAAAATTTCAATTGTTGTTGGGCACAAATTTTATTTACTAAACTTCAACTGGTGTGGTGGCGCTTTTTATCCATGAAATTTTTAGCTAACGAAAAATTCATGACGCGTGGCGGTCTTTTGCCTTGGCTCCCTTTTTGCCCGCACTCTATATAAAATATGCAGAGAGGCTGCCTGCCGCTGCCGCCGACGTTAGCTTCAACAATTTGCGTTGAAAATTTTGCAAAATGTTTGCCAGCCTCCATTTTATGCTTCCCTCTCGCTCTCTGTATGTGCGAGTTATATAATGTGAAGCACAAACTTTTCACTCATTTAAATAGATGCCAGAGAACCATATCCTGCCGCCTGGAATCCGGCGGCTACCTCCTGCTTCGTGTGTCAAACTAATGCAAAAAGTGTCACGAGAGGATGGCAAAAAGGAGACTAGAAATTAAAAATTCAAATGAAAATGCGACCTAGAGACAGAGCACAGCAGGACGACTACTACTGTTGCCTGACTGGAAACAAATTAAGGACTTCCTCTGCCCACGCCGCTATCTACTTTCGCTCCGTTTCAGTTTGACTAGAGATGCAAGCGTGAGAAGGTTGCTGCAATTCGATTGATTGACACTGTCTCTCTGGTGCAAAACATGAAAAGAATTTCCTAACGAGTTTCAGAAGCAGCACACAATGAAAGGAAGCTCTTTAAATATGGATCAAAATCCAAACGCGATAGCTGCAATGTCAAATCAGTTCTTGCGCAAACTCAAACTGTAATGATTTAACAAGAGGCTCGCGCATTTGATTTACTGTTCCGTATAAGTTCAACCGCCAAAGTCAGACCATAAAAAACACACAAACCAATTGCTAAAAGTATCGCGGCAAGCAATTGTTCACATAAAAAGTGGTTAAATCACTGAAAACTCTGCCTAGTTTTACGGTTTAAGTCTGTCTCACAAGCACCACTCAAAAAAATTGTGAATCCGGCTCGAGGGACCAGTAAGTAGAACTCAAAGAACTTGTAAGTCCTACTCAAAGAACCGGATGGTAAAACACAAATATTTTCGAGTGAATCGCACTCGAAGGAGTTAAACACGCTTGCCTCTCTCTGAAAGCTAAGAAGTTAGAGAAAAGCTTCCTATAAAGATCCATTTGAACTAGACCTGTTCTTAATATTCTTTTAATCATCCTACGGAGCTGGAAAACATCCAGAGGATGATCATTTATCATATCATTTGAACGATTTTCAGCTCCATTGGATGACTTAAAGCAGATTTAAGACATCAATAGTCCAAATGGATGCGGGAAATCATCCAATCTGTATTTTGCAATTTCACTTGAAATGTTCTCTGTGCAAATGTCGCCAAGAACTCTTCTTTATCTAACTTTACTTCAATAAGCTCATCTTCTTCGCTTTAAGTCCGGCTCGAAGGACCAATAAGAAAAACAAAAATTCTTATGAATAACCCGCAGAAGAATCGTTTTAGATCTTTTTTTTTTTACAAAAATAACCATGAAGAATCATTTCAAAGCCTTTTTGATGATTCATTAGAGATTATCTTCATGTACGATTTATAACACTGACACCAAAATGGCTCATGCAAATGCTTAAAATGTGGATTACTGAAATGCCATAAAAAAAAGACTTGCAAATAACTCGAAGAAAAAATTTCATTCAAAAACTCTTTAAGAACGGTTCCTGAAGAAGAAAGCGATGCTTGCACTTAAACTTTATCGCATTCTTCCTTCGGGAAGAAGTGCCCCACTCTGTGACACTTCGAAGCAGTAAGAAAGCGTTACTTCCAGGAGATTGGAAAGGTCCCTTCTAAGCTTAAAGAAAGCGTTTCTTCCTGGGCATAATAATAGGTCTCTTCTTAGGAATGAAAATAGGTTCCTTTCTGAACTTTTTGGAAATCGTTTCTTACTAATCAACGAAATATATTTCATATGCTTTAAATTTACTCTGGGATTTGAACTCAAGGCCCTTAGACTGAATTATTATGATGTCTCAATCAGTTGCGCCATCGCACAAGTCAATATACTGCTTGAATTGGCCATTTTTCGTGCATATTGAATACTTGTAATTCTCAAGTTTGACTTCTACGCACTCTCAATAAGAAAAGAGCAGACGAAATATGGTTTTGCTTAGTTATCAGTATGCGATGTATTGCTACTTCACAGAATGCATAATGAACAAGTAAAAAAGGTCGGTCAAGACGAACTATAACATACGCTGTACCTTAAAAAGTTTTCATTTACCACACAAAGTGTTAAAGTGTGTTAAGTGCTGCCCATCGTTATTTCACATATCGCTTTCATATACCTTGTATGATAAGAATGCGGTATCTAATTTAATTTTCAAACTGTCCCTTCAAACTTTTGTCCAACTCTCTCATGATGATGATGAGTAGATAAGAAACACTAGAAAATGTTTTTCTGACAATCTGATTGAGTGTTTTCTATAAATTAAGTGTGAAGCTGCGAGAGCTAATCTATGAAGAGAAACTAAGCTTGCATACTTTGAAGGACATTTATGATACAAATTTTGTATTCCAAAAATGCGTCAACATTAAAAAACACTTACGTCTTTGTGGTTTGCTTAAGTGAGCTCTAAATTGACTCCTTAAGAGCTTTCAGAGCAGTTCTTCTAGAGTAATTTTTGAGCCATTAAGCAAAGCTAATTCGTGAGCAATGTAAGTCAAAGGTCAACTACATACACTTCAGGTTACGCATCTCTAATTTAATTGCCCCCTTCTCTATTTCACTCTCTCTCTCTCTCTCTGTCTTCTCCCCCCTTTGCTTTTCCTTCTCTGCATCTGTTTTTCATGCTCTGTCACTCTGTAATTCATTTTAATGCCAGCGCCTGAGTTTTGGGTTAAATTTTAATTTCCTGCTGCTCAATGTCCCACTTCCTAGTGGACTACAATGAAGCGCATCCTGTAAGTCGCCTGTCTGACTCAATTATATTCACATTTTGTGTAGATGGCTACTTTGTTTGCTTTTGCAATTTTCTTAAGAGTCTCTCGAAAAGCTCTTCCACTTTTTGGCCCTAAGCAGCTTATAGTTGAAATAAATAAATATATTGAAAAGTAGACAAGGAGAAAAAACTAGCAGAGAAGCAGTTTAGGGTGGAGAAAGAGACCATAAAATAATTTATTGCCTTTGCGCTTACCTTGGAGTCCGGCCCCAGCCAGGTTTCCCCCTCGAGTTTAATTAACCCTTTTTCTTGATATTTTCTTTTGCAAAGGAAACCAGATAAATGCCTACAAAAAAAAGGCATCATATTTTATCTTGGGTCGTTGTTTTTTTTTGGCCTTGCGGTTTTTTCCTTTAAAGTTGGGCTGCATTTTTTTTTTTTTTTTTTTTTGGCTTTCATGTCCTTGATCTACAGAAATCCTTGGCCAGGCGGCCGCTGTCATCATTATCATAATCAGAGCCGCACACATTTCTTTTTTTTGATGACAAATGAATGTCAAGCGTTTCAGTAAAAACTTGTAGTTCGTTCCCCCATCAAGATAGACTTTTCACATGTGTCAGTCGTCTCCCTGTCAGAAGCTAACTTTTTGCATATGTTTTAGTTTTATTTGCTTTTTGGATTTATCATAATTTATGCATGGCACTGATTGAGCCCAGCTCTGTCTCGTCTGTCTGTACTTAATTACATTCACACAATGATGTCCTCGTTCTTCGTTATCCCTTCCTAATCATGTAATTAAGTCTGTTATACAACGGAAATTGAATTAAATGTCAGAAAAGGGAAAAGTTTCTAAGGTAAATTTCTGATTGATTGTGGTTTAATTACACTTGAGGTAATTATGTTATAAGGGTTGAGAGGGGAGAATGTTATGTATTTTACGAGATGAGAAAACAAGTTGAGAATCAAAAAAGCTAAGAGAATGTGTTAATTACTTAAACTATTTTGAGAACTCAGACATTCTTTTGTCCAAGTGTATTAAAATACTACAAAAAAATGTTCGTATATTTTTTTTGCAAAAGAATTCAAGACGAAAGAAATAAAACAAATGAATTATGTCTGCACATAAATGAGAAAACAACATTTAAGTATATAACTATATTTAATTTGTATTTTTGGTTTGGCGTCACAAGCGCCTTAAGAAATGTGACAGAATTGTTTGAGAATGAAAATGAATCACATGAATTCTGGTTGAGAGAGAGAGAGAGAGAGCGAGAGTAGAAATGCTCTTTCAATGACTCAAACTGAGGTGTCACATGCAATAAGATTATTTTTTTTTTAATAATACGAAAGACCCAAAATAGATGTGGCTCGGCCTAAGTATAGAAAACACCAAAAAGTTCATTAAACATGTAAAAATGCCACACAAAATATTTTACCTTGTCCAAGGTGAAGTTCATTTAAATTCCGCGTCACTCAAAGATGTGAGAAAACACAACTAAATATAAGTATATATATATTTATATATACACAACTGAGCGATTGGGTGAAGGTCATTATCATCTTCATCATCATTAGCATGTGCCACAACTGGAAATTTGTTTGTTTGTTTGTTTGTTTGTCTTGGCATCAAATGGAGGCGAGGCGTCTCTCTGTGACGCTGCAAATGTGCGGGAAATGCGTTCACAAACATTTTGGGATTAACCGACTGGCTAATTTGTATTGGCATATTCAATTTGAAGAGAATTGCCTGCACAATTGGCAGCAGCGGAAGTTAGTTAAATGCGGATATATATGCAGATATGTGGGGAATGTGAAATCAGTTGTAGATAATCCGATTAAAGGCATTTAATTGGCAGATAACTCAATCAATGCCAGCAACTAAGAGGCTTTTTTTTTGTGTTTTGTAGTTGTTTTACAGTTTTAACTCGATATGAAAGAACATCTCGAATTGAACATCTTTTGATACCTTTTATATCTAAAATCGATCTTTATATGTTAACTATTGGATTTCATATCGAAGACCACCCTGAAAGAGCTCCAGCTAGTCCATAAAATTTATCACCACAGTTCAAAGCGCAAATGTTGTTAAAAATTTGAAATCAGGGAAGTACTCTACTTGAGAATGCCATATGGTTTGGTTTAGTGACACTCTAACAGATACTATAAGCCCCTGAGTCATATAATTCCTCTCCTATGTAACAGATAAACTTAGATTTTACACTATTATATGTAACTTTATTTGTCAGGTAACTCTATGAATAATACTTAGAGCCAATTTCACATCTTCTACATAGCTGCTATGTGTCAGATAGCAGCCAGCAGCATGCCCATCCATCTATTTACAAACCTAAAACAGCATAATTTTAAGTACTGCTTGGCCCTTCGAGCCGGATATCTTAAAAACAAGGTTTTGTCAGAGAATACCAAAACCAAAAAATTTAAGCACTGGTTTGGTTTGCGGCGAGGTTTCCAAGCACAAATCAGAGCTTCGGTGAGGTTTGCTTTTGTTCAATTCAGAACCGGTTGGTATCCCCTGTAGAAAGCACCTTTATCTTTATTGATCTTGGAAAACAGAAAGCCTAATCGGGTTAATAGTAGTAATGTTCTACTGACCAACCATGTCTTTAGCAGTTTAAATTTCCAAGCCTGCCCAGGGTGGTGATTACTAACTGCTCTGAACCTTAGAGATTTTAGTCCCTTCACAGTTAAATAAGTCAGCCAGCCAAACTGCCAGGATCTGAATTATTCTTAAGTAGATTTTAACTTTAATACAATTCAATCCTTTTAAGACATTTAGTTTTGCCCTTCACGTAACCTGTAACATATATGTATATACTTATGTTAAGTATAGTTATTGCTAACAGATGTGTCCCTTTTTTAAGGGTTATTTGAGTTATACCATTTTAGAGTTTCAGCAAAATCATTTAAGTCCTAGCCATTTGTTCTGTGCGTTGATGACTCAGTCAGTCCGTAGAAGACTTTCGTATCGAATTTTCGATTTCTTTTATATAAGTGATAACTTTTGGATAAAAATTTGGCAGTTGTGACCTAGCCGTTTGGCCTGATCATTGATCACTCAGTCAGTCAGTCGTAGATTTAAACAAAGAAAATATAAAAATAATCAGGTGGCCTATAAAAAATATAAATAAATTTTATTAAATCTAGCAAATGTTTTGCCAGCTCGTAAACGCTGACAACTTGTTGATTTTTTTGTTTAAATAAAAACTGCCAAAAATAAGTTTTATGGCTCGCCTAATCCCTAAGCAACAGAGAATTTAAACCAAACTCTTCTCACAAATATTTATTGCAAATATTTTTGCTCAACAGTTTGCATCTCCTAAGCAGACATCAATCATACGTCCCACCAGTTCTTCATTAATTTTCCCATACCTAGGCAAGTAGCAGCAGCAGCAGCAGCAGCAGCAGCTGATGACATTTAATGTCGAAACATACCAAAAATATATAACTCTCTTTTGCCAGGAGCTTTTCTTGTACCATCAATCATGCAAAAGTAAGCAGTGAGTCAACTTTGCCCTAGAGAATTTTTGGCTACATTTGGGATATAATTTATGTTTATTACTCTCTCTCTCTCTCGCAATAGTTAGTCGGGGAGGAGAAAGACGTAAATTATTTCATTTTAATTATGTCAATTTCAAAAGCCAAAACAAATCGTCATCATTTGGGGGCTGACCTTGCTGCCAGCAGCTTCCGTTCAAGGCAAAACAACACAAAAAAGAAAGCAGAAATTATGGCTAATTTATGGGTAGACTTTTTGAGCTTGAAAATGTTGTGTTGGCCACTTCCGCTGTCAATTAAAGCAATTTACTGCCCAAGCTGTGCGATCCTCTTCAGATGAGTATGCTGCTGCTGCTGCTGCTTATGGCATATTCATAATTCAAGTCCTAAAATGCCGAAACTAATTGCTGTGCGACAACATCAACATCAACGACAACAACAAGAACACATGGCGTATGATTAATGTGTCAAATGGAGAAGAAGGAGCTCGTTCTCTTATCATTTCTATGTGTGTGTGGGTTTGTGACCTTCAGATATTGATTGAAGCCACAAGCCAACGCCCTTAGCTAGGCGAAAAAGTACACATAAAAAACAGCCAATTGTTTCAACACAGCACAGACTTTGAGTATGCTCTGTTAGAGGAAAGTTTTGACTTGACAACTATTGAACAGTTGCTGATTTGGACAATTTTAGGTTAAAGTTTTAAAGAAGTTAAGATTCGACAACTATTTTTGGCAGTTTGTGTTATGAAAATGTTGTTGTAGTAGGCCAAACTATTTGTTAGGAAATATTTTGAAAATATATTTACTTATTTGAAATATATTTTGAAAAATCTCTAAGATTTGACCATAAATATGAAATTTATGCTTAATTATATTATTATTATAGCCGAATCATCTGAAATCCAACCTAAAATGTGGTTACCAATACATTTTGGCTTATTTGTGATTAAATAAGAAAATATACAGATCAAAATTCTGTGAAAAAATACAATTTATAGTGTAACATTTTTTGTAGAAGTCCATTTTTTCATTATTAATGTAAGATTTGCTTAAAGCTAAAGCATTTTACACAAAAAACAGCTGATAAGCAATTTAAAAATGTGTATAAAGGGTACCTCTACCATTATCATTAGGATTTTTGCTAAATACTTCAGATTTGCCAATTCTATACTTGCCTTTCTTTTTGGTTAAGCGAAACTAAACATGAAAGTTTCTCAAAAAAACACGAAATTTCTATTGATGGGCTTTAAAAATCGCTTAATTTCGGTAAGAGCTTAAAGCTATATCACATTATGTAGCGTCAGCCTAAAAGCTTAAGCTGTTCAAAGCTGAAAGATGTTTGAATTTGATCAGCAGTTGTTTTATTTAAGAAAAAAAAAATACCTTAAAAGAATCTTTATTCTAATTCAAAGAATGCTTAGGGCAAACTTTTAAAAGTATTTAAGATAGAAGTTAGAAAGCTTAAAATAAGTAGAATATTTATCAATCTGTGTGGCTGTTTCAAAAAGCTTTCGGCCTCATCTAACCTTCTCATTAGCAGACTTCTTGGCATAATTTTCTATGCAAGTTTCCAATTTTCTTTCGCAAAATGTTTTGTATTGAGCCATGTACCCTGTTGTCATACCTCGATTGAAGCACCACCTGACTAACAAGAAAACCATAGCATACGCCCAGGCGAAGCTGTGAATTTTATGGTCCAAGCAAACACACACATACGCATACGCATACGCACACACACACCCGCAGTGTTATTTATTTTTGGTATGCCAGTCCAGACCCAAATTGTAATCATAATTCGAGCTACGCGTTAAACATAACAAAAAAATAGCTCAAAGCACGTAGCAAAAACTCTCCAACGGACACGCACACACACACACACGCACACGCATACGCACACATGTGCGTAGAGGAGGAGTCGAGCCCACATGTGTATGTGGCGAAACCATTGTTGTTGTTGTTTTTTTTCTGTGGGCTTCGGCTACAAAAGTTTGATGCCTGAAAAGCATTTAACTCGTGATGCTCTTATACTTGTTTTTCTTCCCTCTGTGTGTGTGTGTGCGTGCACACAATTGGGTGTGAAAAGCACTTTTGGCCTGTTTGCCTACCATTCTATGTGTGCGTATGCTCAAGTGTTGCCCACGGCCGCAGCGTAGAAAAACTCGTCAGCGCCAAAGTGACGTTTACTGTTAAAACCTTAAAAACGAGGCCAGGCATTTAAGCCTTTAGGCAATTCTTGCCAGCTCGTTAATGTTTTTTTTCCCCTCACCCTTTCTCTTGCCTTTCAGCTTAACGCACATTAGACGCTTTCATTAAATTTAAACTTGAGAATGAGTCTGAAATCGTCTAGAAACAAGTGCGCCCCTACTGGCAGATGGGATTGGGTGGATTTGGCCGAAATACTCTCGTTAACCATGTTGTCTAGGCAACAAATCCAATTTGATGAGTTTCTTTTTGGGTCCTTTTATACTCGTTATAAGTTTTCGAATATTGGTTGGCAAGAGGCACTCTAGAGAGTTGGGGGCGCTTAGCAGTGAAAGGGGAGACCAGCATCTCTCTGTGAATGTGTGTGTGTGTGAGTGTAATCTTCTATGTTGTGATTTCATTTGCGAAGGAGATTAAATCTCTGTTTCGGTGTGGAATTGCAAAATGTACAACTTCAGTCTGTGTGGTTATGGGGGATTAAAGCAAAAAATTTATGCTGTTGCTTTCTAGTTAATTTTTTCATTTTTTTTAGCAATTGAAGTATATGAAAATATACATAGATTTTGCTTGAAAAGGGTAAGAGATGGATTGAGTTTGGAATGGTATTTTTATGGATATAATCTCATCGCTCGTGATCATACTTGTTTAATAATAGTTATATTAATAATCAATAATCATAATTCTTAGCTAAAACCAGCCAAGCTACGCTATCCTAAGACCTCCCATTCATTTATCTACATTTGCAAATGTATCCTATATGATAATCCATCTAGTTCTGCCTGCAAACTCTGTTTCCTTTCTGCTCTGAAGCTTAAATGAAAAGTTTGAATGGGTTCCCAACACGGGAACATGCCACATATAGCTGGTCGTGTGAAAATTCCTTAATTCAACAACTCCACAGCTCAACTGCGGGTTGTAAATATCCTAGTTTAAGTTCAAACACAGCTCAACACGTTGCGCAGTAGGCGGTCATTCGATTTGACAGCTCAGCTCTTATATAAAAATCTTTTTTGTTCGATTTTAACCTTCACTTTGACTATTTCAAGGGTAATTTATTCATTAGTGAACACTTTATGTGCGATATATGCACACTAAAGATCGATTTTAGTTCGATACTTGTTAGTTTTGTCAAGAAGAGCTCATGGCATTCATGATATTGATTTGTAGGCATTCTCAGTATTCAAAACGAACTTGCCATAGGCTTGATTGAAAGATTTGAACTTGAAAAAAAATAATTTTCCAGCTTTTTACTTTAACTTAACCTTCTCGCAGCAATTAAGTATGTACCCAGAGCAGGAAGTACACAAATTGGCCCAAATTGAAGCATCCAAAACAAACCACAATCTATTTGAATCTATAAAGACTTAAATACTCTTATAATTACTCAAATAATTGCAGCTTTTGAGTGTAATTAATGAGTAATTGCGCCTTAAATGCAGAATTATTCACATACTTCAAGAAAAGTACTTATTTCAGCTGTGCCTTAAACCATTTAAGCTGCATTAAAAAGTACTTTTATTTCAATTAGTTAACAAACATTAAATAAACATAACTTCTTATTGCAATTTGGCTAAATTTACAGTCCCTAAATCATCATTTGTGTGTTAATTTGGCAAGTCTAGGTCCTACGTGCAGTTTAATGCCATGAGCAATTTGCGTTGCCTACTTTCCAGAGCACATCTATAAATTTTACACCGCAGCTTCACGCGTGTGTGCCCAAAATGTGAGAGAAGGCCACTGTCTGTGTCGAGTGTGTGTGTCGAGAGTGTGCGGCTCGTAAAGTTTTCCGTGTAGCCTTTGATTATGCTCCAAAAGCCACATTTTCACAGTTTCGAACTTTGGCACAACTTTGCTCTTTACTGTTTCGACCACTGTCAGTCAGTGTTGATTTTTATGGCATTATTTTTGTTCGACCATTTTTATGGGGGGGCGGGCAACGCACACTGAAACGCTTTTTCATCAACTTTTTAGGCCTTGCTCAGAGTTCAAGCAAAATTAAATGTTATTTATGCCTCGCAGCCGCCTTGTTGTTGTTGTTGTTGTTTTTTTTTACGATATGCAACAATTTTGTTGCTGGCCATAAATCAGCAAAGCGAAAGATTTACGCACCTTCTTCCATTGGCGACCTTTAAACTGAATTTATTTAATGTTCTACTCATTCTCAATTTGTTTTTGTCTTTCTTTCTTGCTTTCTTGCTTGCTTTCTTATTTTCTCTCGCCCGCATAGCTGAGCGCTGATTTCATCTATCAAATTAAGAAAGTAAGAGGCTAAAAATTGTTGCTCGTAAATCTGTGGCGTTGTGTGAGAGTCTTCATTTTTGTTAAATACTGCAAAAGAAATGTATAGAAAATCCAAAAATCTCGGCACAAAATAAATGCGACAATATTGAAAAGATGAGACAAGTTTTTCGTGCGGCGTCGTCGTCGTCGTCGTCGTCGTCAAAGTGTCAACTGACATTAAATATTAATTTTAACGACCATCTTTAGCATGGCTTTTGACACTTTCCTTTAATGAATAATTGTTTTTGTCAGCAAGTACGTCAAAAAGTTTAGATTGTGTAACTACAAAAAAAAAAAAAAAAAAAGGTGGAAGAAGAGCAAACGAAGCAAAAAGGATATTTTGTTTTTTTTTTGTTTATATAATTACTGGGTAATTGACTTATTCAAAGTTGGCTTGTCACTGAGCCAAGGTAAAGGTCAAGTAAGAGAAATGTTTGTTAAGAATTATGAGGGTAGCTCTACAAGTTTTGAACACTTTTTTAACTTAATTTTAAAGGACAAAGTTTGTCTGAACTTTTGCATAAGAAACAGCAAACTATGTTCGTAGAGCAAAAGTAAACATTTCTGTCAAATTTTTTGGTGTTTTATATAAGAAAAGAAAAAATCGCTACCGAAGCTTGTTAAAAGTATATTGCAAAGATACATGAGACAGAATTATTGAGTTGTTAAGCTATAAATGTGAAAAGCTATTCCAATTCATACGCCAAACAAGTTGAAATGCAGAAGGACTACATTACAGTGTGAAGGCAGCCTTACAGGGCTGCAAACCTAAAACAAATAAGACACTTTGGTTCGATTTGCTAAGATCCAAACAAAATAATCCTTTTCAAGCAGTTATCTTCATCCAACTTTATGGCTTTCTATTATCGAGAAACATATAAAACAAAAACCAGTGTTTTGTTTAGAGTCTGTTTAATTTGTACCTGTCTTTCGGTGAGCAGACAGCACAGGAAAAAGTAGGTTAACCATATTTTGAAAGCTCAGATAAGTTTTGTTGAACCGAACCCCAATCTGTGGTTCAGAACATGTTAATACTTAAATATTTTGCACACTTGATGCAGTATAAGTTTGAACATGTGGGAGTTACGGGTTCGAACCGGTTTGGCTTGCAGCCCTGATAAGAAAGAAGTGTGAGAATCTTTTAACACACTTGGCCGATCATTCGAGGGGAAATCCTATGGTACAGCTGATAACTCATGTAGGTTTTCATTGAAAACCAACTTCAAACTTGACATGTGTTTATTAAAAATGCTTTCACACAGTTCCAAATTTTCAATCAAAATCGGCAGACAATATATAATAAAGCTGGCATGGGAAAGATCTGTTGGAAAAATAATTCTAGTAAGAAACTTTCTGCTTTTTTTATGATAACGTCTACAAATTTGACATTTATATATAATTTCACACAATTCTACAAGGTTTGACTAAAATTGGATGGGCATAGCACATAGCTGCCATAGGAAGGAACGGTTGAAAACCTAGCTTTAGTAAGAAAAACTTTTTTATATTAAATGATAAGGTCTTCAAAACTGGTATGAATTAATATTATATGATTTTGCACATTTCTACAAAGTTGGAGCTAAATCGGAAGACTATAGCATATAGCTGTATTTTGTATTTCTGAGTTTGGTATGCTTTTCCATGATTCTACTACGTTTGGTCGAATTTTGACTTTTATAAAGTATAGCTCTCATGGAAAAGTAGAGTCAGAGAAGTAGTTTTAGTGAGAAAAACAATTTTGTATTCAATGTTATAGTTTTGAAAATTGTTTTTGCCTGTTTAAATATGCTTTTCCACAATTTTACAAAGTTTGAGCAAAATCGGATGACTATAGCATATAGCTGTCATTGGAACGGTCGATTGAAAAACTAGTTTTAGTGAGAAAAACTTTTAAGTATTCAAAGTAAAAGTCTTCTAAGTTGGCATATATATATTTTCTATGCCTTTACACTGTTCTATAAAATTTTATCCACATCGGTTGACTATATCATATAGCTTTAATAAGAAGAATAGGTTGGAAAACTAGTTTTATACAAAGAATGGTTATAGGTTTTATGCCAAAAGTATTAAAACTTCTTATTTACTGATTTTCTATGCTTTTTTATAATTCCACCTAGGTTTTATGAAAATGGGAAAACTATTTGGTATAGCTGCTATAGAAAATTTGGGTCTGAAATTTATCTTTGTTAGAAAAACGTGTTTGTTTTCAATGGAAACGTCTTCAAATTTCGCGTTGGTTTATTTTCTTTGCTTTTACACAACTCTACAAGTTTGCTGTATGACTTAAATAGACAGGAACGGTGGGAAAACTAGCTTTATGGAGAACAAATGTTTTGTTTTCTCATTTCTTTACATTTTCTTTCTGTAGTCTGCACATTTGTATGCATAATTAATCTGCGGTGCGCTGGAACTTCCCATATATATATATATACATTACCCAGATCTAATTTACTTATAGCCACCCGCTGGGCCCCATCAATCGTCACCTTCGTTTTGCGGTGTTGAAAATTAATTTAATTTAATTTCCATTTTTCATCTTACATACATCAGTCTCCTCTGCCTTCCCACTTGATGCCAATTCAAATTTCTGTTGCTAAGACCGACGACAAATCTCTGGCTAATCGCATCAAAAATGCGGCAGTGTTAAAAGAAATATGTGCTCTATGTTCTATGTTTATTTATAGGCCAGCCCGCCAGATCGGCCGTTTAGTTCTTCCTCCTTCAGCACTCGCATTGTGGTGGTCGACCTTCACCTTTATATATTTTTCCAGTTTGCCAAATTGTGTAAACTTAATTTATTTTTAATCATCTTTGAATTTGCTGCATTGTTGTTTGATTTGTTCACTTTGTGGCCCGTTAAAAGTTTTAATTGTTCGAGAAGATTTTCTGGCTATTGCTGCTGATTGTTTGCCTGTGGTTGTCCGTCCGTCCGTCCGTCTGTCCGTCTGTCCTGCTGTTTGATGTGTTTATTTTTGCATTTACCTGTTAAATGCCAAACGCATTTTGTTCTGCCTTCTTTCGCTCGGTTAAATTGTGGGCCAATGTGTCGTCTACATTGTCTGACGCACTGACAGCGCCAACAGGGAATTCTTTTTATATCACTTAATGCTGCTGTACGCAGTCGAGCATAAAATATTGAAAGTAAACAGAAGCGGCGGGGGGTCGGTCGAGCGCAATGCGAAAAAGTCAAAGTTCATACACTTTTATGCTAAAGTGAAGTGAAGTGAAGTTCAGCGGAGTTTAGGGCGTCTGAAATGTGGCTTTGTCTGTGGGGTGTTTGCTGGTTGAGTAGCTAAATAAATATGCAGCAGGTAGACGGCGGCAAGTTAATGGTGTTATGTACTTTTATGCTCCCTGGGTAGGCTTTGCTTTTACAGTGAAAGAAACTCTGATTTGGGGATGTTCGAAATGATACTAACAATTAGGGGGGTGGATTTTTTGAATTGGTGAAAGTGAAAACAAAATAATTTTGCATGAAAATTTTTATTTTCTTCATACAGACTTTTCCGGGTACTTTCACCCAATGTCTTTAAGTAAGTCAATACCAAGATCTACAGGTTAAAGGGTTTGGGTCTCTCCAGCCCCCTCATAAATATAGGCAATATCTACACAAAATTGCCTTCCAAATCAAAATGAACCCCCCCAATCATCAAAAACTCAACTAAAAAATGCCAGCGATTTATTCTACAAACTTATTTAACACGCACAACTTGAACACACAGCTTGAAAAGCTCATTCAGTTAAAATGTTTTCCATTCAATAAATTTTTGTAGCTTATTTGGTTTTGTCACTGTCAAGTAGTGTGTGTTTGCCCAGCCAAGTAGATCAAATTCAAGCGCAAAACGTTGTAAAACGATGGAAATAAATGTGTGTGAGTGGCCCAAAAGAGCCACTCGGTGAAATGTCAAGTCGAAAACATATGCAAATTGTGTTTGCAAGACAAAGTTGAACTCAATTTTTCACTGCATTGTTAAATGAATCATGTATAGGAGGGAATGTCTGATGCTGCTGCTGCTGCTGCTGGGCATTAATTAAATTTAATGAATTGTGACAGAGCGTTGATTTAACGTCTGCACAGCCAGCCAGCCAGCCAAACGAGAGAAACAAATTTTTGCCTCTAATTTCCAAGTGCAGGCAGCAAACACGGCGTATACGTGATATACACATTGTACATGATTCCCGGGCGGCTGCTGCATCGTGCGGGAGGGGGTGAGTGTGCCACGTTTTGGCACTATGTCTAGTGCAAAGTCAAATGCACGTGTGCCGCCTACATAGTTGCCAGCTACCCATGAGTAATGTCATTTTGTTGAAAGCTGGCTGCGCGACTGACGTCAGGCGTCAGCGATGCGTACAAAAATGTATGATTAAATTCCCCCAAGTCCCCGACCCGAATATAAGCCATGAAAATTTGACCTGCAGGCGCTACTACCAAATGCCTCATTGCTTATTTATCAAATATCCACACTTATTGCCACAGCCTCAGCTCTCTGGAGCAAAAATAACAATACTTTTCGGGGGGCTGTGTGTGTGTGCGAATAACATGTGCAGGTCGCACAATTAGTTTGCTGGGTCTTACCAAAAATTGTGTATGCTGTTTATTCTGTTTGTTTGTATTTTTATTTGGCGTGGAATTTGAATTATAAATAAATCTTTGCAACATAAATTCACTTCCCAATTACGTCACAAACTGTAGAGAGCGAGCGCCCACACAAAAGGAACAAGTTTTTTTATTTACTTTTGGTGGTCATGGGAATGAGATTGAGATATGGTATTAGATCCATCAACCTGTACAAGAAATGAACTAACAAACTGCAAATGAGAACGTACAGGTGAACTTTGAAATGATAATTGAATAATAAACTTAATAACCTTCCATGTCGGGAAAGAACTAGTTGGCTCAAAAAATGTCTGTAAATGACACTAGATAAAAAGGTCCAAAATATTGAAGTGTTTTCGTGTGATTCTAGATGATTATTTTTATTATTTTTGGTCGGAAATGTTTCATCCCATTTAGATTTTTAGAAAACTCAACTTAAAACTGCTCAAAAGGCATATTTTATCGTCTTTTAGGCTCGTTTTATGAGAAAAATTGTCTCACTTTGCAAAGTAATTATTTTAAAATTTACAATTGACTATTCCAAATATTTCTGCGATTTTTTAAAGTTAAGACATATCACTTCGAGTTCATGTACATGATACAAAATTACCATAATTATTATTGCTGAACATTTTCATTAGAATCTATTACAAATCAACAGCCAACTTAAGTTATTTTGCTTAGCATATTTTTGAGCAATAGACAATTCAATAATTATGAGCACATGCATTCGAAATGTTATATCTTTGCTTAAAAAATTCGCAGAATTGTTTGGAATAGTTTTTTTTGAATGCCAAGAAACAATAACTTAACAATATCAAAGAATGTTCAAGCAATTGTATGGGTTTCCCATCTAAAGTTTCATTTTCAGCTACTTTAAGTAGCTCATGTTACTATTAATCTGGACCTGATGTACTATATCCATAAAGAGAATCGAGTTCAGCATAGGAACATCAGCTAGAATTACCAGCAACATTTTAGTATACTGAAAAAAAGGCTAATATAGACACAACACTATATTTCGATACCTTTTTAAGCAGGTCTGCAAACCTAAATAAGTTATGGGAGCTACGCGATTCGTGGGTTTGTAACAAATTGTACCAATGGTTAAGGTTGCGAAACTTAAGGGTTCAAGGTGTTTGGGCTAAGGTTTTAGTTCAGACCTTGGTTGAGCCCATGATCTAAAAACGACACCAATTGTGTGGAAATTGTGCAGAATTTGGGTTGAAAGTGTTTTGTAGAACACATCACATGGGATTATTAAAAATCTAGTTTACTGTTGAATAATATTACCAAAGTAATGTCAAGGCTGATCTGAACCCCATTTCACTAGTGTTTTCATTAAGCTTTCCTGCCGATTGTCAGCCTCTGTCATACAGGATCAGGTTCAGATTTTAGACCCTAAGAGGTTCGTGTGAAGATTTGGTTCACAGAAAACTGAAAGTGGGAATTCCGGACTTGAACCGGTTCGCTTTAAAAGCGATTTGCAGCCCAGCTTTTAATACCCTATTATATTATTAATGGTAATCAAGTTATTAGCTAAAGAAAGTTCGCTACTGCAGCCTAGCGGGTTTGACTTAAGACTATTAAAACCAAAATAAAACAGTTTCCTTTGTAATTTATTACCCAGAACAGTCTTAGATCAAGAATTTAAGAATCGCAAAAAAAAACAAATGAAAGAGAACTTCATACTTGGATCAACTACACAGATCTTAATATTTTTTCTAGTTACCAGTTATTTCGTTGCAACTTTCTACAGAAGTTTTTCGCACTTTTCGACAGTTTAGGGTCTAAAATTGATACTACATATTGTGTTACTCTGTACATAAGGAAAAACAGAGTATATTCAGTTTGTGCAAAAGTATGTAAAAGCCAGCAGGCAGCATTTCCAACCCCATAAAGTATATATATTCTTGATCAGCATCAACAGCCGAGTCGACAAGAAAGAGCTTTGACCTGCAGGCATACCTAGTTTTCAATTATTGCCATGCCTCCTTCCGCCCCGCAATTTTATACATAAAAGGTTATCTCCTTCTAGACATATTTAGTTTTCAGCATTAAGTATCGATTTGCCAAAGGAATGGCAAGGATCGGATAAGGGATAATCAAGTACGGAAAACAAGCAATTATGCAGAGCACTTCTCCCACCTCAAAAGGCACAGAGTAAATGATAGTCTTGCTTGACCAACTTTTATACTTGTTTTCTCATTAGAAATGTTAGATTTTCAATAAAAGGACACACACTCCCATAGCATTTGCATAAATAAGCCCCTTGCTAGTTCTACTTAAAATTTTATGGGTCAATTGTTTCCAACTTGTCACATTTGTCAGAAAGTTTTATTAGTTTTTTGTTGTTGTTGTTTTTTTTTTTTGGTGCTATTTCAATCACTTCTGTTTATAAACTACCAGCCCAACGGAAATTGCATAAAGTCCCACATATTGCCCCCTTACTTGTCTGTGTGTGTGTGTGTGCGTATTCAGTTCATTCCCAAAACAACATGTGTCTTCAAGCAAAATTCAAATCGTTGTCTTCCCACACGCAATTAAAATGCCTCCCACAAAATTGTTTCCCTCCACATCCATCAGAAAGCCAAACGGGCGGGCTGGCGGGCAGAGAACACACAATATGTATCGTTTACACAAAACTTGACCACGAAAACAACAATTAAAAATAAATTCCACAACAATTCCCGCACTTAACTTCTTAGTGTTGAAGTCATTAAAAGTTTCACTTGACAGACAAGAAAATCTGTAGCAAATGAAAATATTTATGAACCAAAGCAAAAAAGAAAACAATTAATAAAATAAACAAATTTTGAAAATATTCAAAATGTTTGCAAATTGCATACCAATTTTTCGCTAATCGCTTGTAAATAAATATCAAAGCGCGTTTAAATACGCAGCACAAATTGCCCAAAGGGTTGCGCTGGACGGGGAGGGGTAAACTATTTGCAGCCGATATACAAAATTCCGTTGGCTCTGGGCCAAATTGAGGTTAGGTAAGTTCGAAACGGGAGGGATGCTTCAGGTCTTGACGTGTTTGCTTAAATATTTGCGCTTTTGTTTGACAAACGAGTGTTGAAGTAATGAAAGAAACAATATGAAATGATTTTCATGCATCAACATTCAACATTTAATTTATACGCCTGTCAAATTATGGCGACAAGTGCTTTAAAGAGAGAAAAAAGCCTTGACTTTGACATGGCCAAGAGGCCAAGGAGCGCAGGGCAGGAAGTAAGCGCTCAAAACTGCTTTCATCTCTATCTCGGGAATGTTTTCTCCTCGTTGAACAATGCGTTGCCTAATGACATTAATTAACCAGAAAGTTTAGCCTCTAATTAGTAAGCACACGCACACACACAGGAACACAACATAAACAACCACAAACATGACTGAAATCATTAAGGCGTCACGCTGTCTTCTTCTGCTTTGGTCCACGCTTAAAACAAAACTCTAATCAATTTTCGTTAGTGTCATGACAAAAGAGAGACAGGTGCTTATGTTTCAGCCAATAAGTGGGCTACGATAAGTAAAGGTGAGCAGAGGAGCTTGGGTAAGTTAAGCTCGCATTTGACAGCGTCAGTCAGAAAGGCATCCAGTAGAGTGTACTTTAGTTGAAGTACAATAAGACCTGAGTCGGTTTTTTTTTACTCTGCAACAAGGGTATGCAGAGTGTATTAAGTACGTAACAGATAGAAGGAACTATTTCCGACCCTATGATGTATGTTTATTCTTGATCAGCGAGTCGATATAGACCTTATGGATCGTGTATAGTATTTTGAACACACTAGACTTATATAATATATGAATATAGCACCTAAAGCTGACTTCAACACTGACAAAAAAAAATATTAAAAATGACACATTGGATGGTTTCAGTATCCATTTCGAATAGATAACTTTAAATATCCATTTTTGAATACAAAAATATCCCTTTAATGTTAAATGGATGTTAACTTTTCATTCAACAAAGCTGAAAATCATTCAAAGGATATAAAAATTGGATATTTTAATCTCAAAAAATAGAGGAAAGTTAACTTCGGCTCTGCCGTAGTTTGTATACCCTTGCAGCAAGTTTTCATAACTAATTTGAACGTTTTTTCGCTGAAAACAAACAAGTTTTTCTCAATAAAACTACTTTTCTGACTACTTTTGTATGACAGCTTACTATATAGATGTCCGATTGCGACTAAAATTCGTGGAATCATGGGAAAACACAGTAAACTAAGAAATACAAAGCATTGAGGCGTTTGCTTTGAAACCAAAAAAGTTTTTCTTACTAAAACTAGTTTTTCGACCGATCGTTCCTATGGCAGCTATATGTTATAGTTATCCGATTTTGACAAAACTTTAAAGAATTGTGTGACAGCTTATAAAATGAATATTTGCCAATTTCAAAGAGGTTTACTTTGAAAACAAAAAATTTTTTCCTGCTAAGATGATTTTTCTAACCTTACTTTTCTATGGCAGCTATACTATATAGATGTTCGATTTTAACCAAACTTGGCAAAATCATGGAGAAGCATTAAAAACTAGTAAATGCGGAGTTTGGAGACGTTTCCATTAAAAACAAACAAGTTTTTCTTACTAGAGCTGGGTTTTCGACCGATCGTTCCTATGGCAGCTATATGTTATAGTCCTCCGATCCGGCTGTTTCCGACAAATGTGCAGCGTTTTTGTGCCAGAAGACTTCGTGCAAAGTTTGGTTGCGATAGCTTTAGAACTGGCTGAGGAGATAGCATAGAAACAGACGGACAGACGGATATGGCTATATCGACTCAGCTCGTCTTGCTGATCAAGAATATATATACTTTATCTGGTCGGAAATCCATCCTTCTATGCGTTGCAAACATCTAGACAATTCCAAGGAAGGGTATAAAAATGGATATCCGAACTATCTTATCCAATTGGATCCTTTTATCTTTGTAGGAGATTGAAAATAGGCTTTACGAATTCCCGGAAAACGTATTTTATACTTGTACATACCGAGTTCTTCAAAAAATCGGTAAAGTCCAGTGGTTTTCCCATCTCTAATATGGTATACCATCCCAAAAAAAAGAATGAAAACCCATTTGACAGTATAAAAACAGACCCAAGTTGAAGAAAATTGACTTTATGGATTATATGGACTGCTCATTCCACGTTAATCTGCCATCTTTTGAAATCTGGTGATAAACAGCATTTCACACCTCAAACATTTTACGAAATTTTTGATCAATTCGAGCCGCTCTGCATGATTAAAATAGTTATAAACCATATTAAATTCAGTATACAAAAAAAAAAGTACTTTAGTGGCCTTGTGTGAGTTGCTTTTTTCGTGGCACACTTTTTGGGGCTGTATATTGGGGGAAAAAAACACAACATCCGGCTCGAAGGACCAACATGGTACGACACATCAGTGTGAATGATGAGTCACATTAGTTAATGAAACTCTTTAAATCATTTCTCACACAATTGTCAACTATATAACCAGCCACCAATTAAAGTAAAACTAAATATTACGCATACGCCCCGTCAGCCGCGGGTATATTTGTTTTTGTTTTAAACCAGTCGTAACCGCAGCTGGCCTAAATGCGAACAGTCCCGTAGAAACAATGCTTAACCCTTTAACAACAATTAAAAATATTACACTTGACCACTAAGGACAGATAGACAGACAGACAGACGGACGGACGGACTGGCAACCGACCCGGAGGCGCACTGGCCTGAACAAAAGCGAACAAAGAGAGAGACTGAGAGAGAGAGTGAATGAGAAACATGTGAATGCGTGTGTGAGTGCTTTGTGGCCACTCAAGTGGCTGGCGGCTGCCTGGCAGGGCAATTTCCAGCTGCCCAAAAGGACTCGAAAACCAACAAACCGAACAAACCACCAACCAGCACACGACAATTAAAGTAAAAGCACGTCAAGTGGGACCCACATGAACCGCCAGTGGGTTGGATAGTTGGAAGTTTTGAAATATAAATTAGTTGGTTGGTAACTTCTTCTTTATTTTTTCAACTTATTTAACGAAATTCTCCATTCTCTTGCAGAACCAAGAAAAGACAAGACTGATGCACAACAACAACAACACGGTGGCAATGGCACAATATCAACGCCCAACATTGAGCAGCCCACATGTCAGGGCTCGATGCTACCGCCACCTGGCGGCGGCGGCGGCGATGGTAACAATAAAATGGAAAGACCCAATACCCTGGGCGGTGGCACCAATAAGCTGACGCGGCGAGGCGTTAACATTTGCTACCACAATGAGCATTGTAAGTAAACGCAGGGGATTTGTTTTGTTGACTCTTTTTTTTTTTGTCCTTTTTTGGAACCATTCGATCGTGGAATTTCGTGCTAGAACCCCACACGTATAAATATATAGTATTCATTTGTTAAGGGGAGGGGAAACTGAACTAGAAACATTTCAAATTTTCCATCCTTGAAAGCCATGGCCAATGTTCTGTGTCTAGTCTCAGTTTTCCTTCTCTGTTACAATTTCACACCTCACACCTCACACTCACACCAAACCCACACACACACACATACACGTACACACACACACACACGCCACTCATTGTGTCTCACCTTCCTCTCCCCGCCCCACCCAAATATCAACTTTCTATTTGCTGCCCAAAACCTTCTTCCAGATGGCGATGATAACAAAATGGTTGCCGGTCCACCAGGTAGCACACCTCCCCCCTATCCGGGGGGTAAATTGCCACCCGGAGTTATGCTCAGCGAGCTACCAGAGCCACCCATACCCGTTTCCGAAATTGGACCCATCCCACCGCCGCCAATGTTCTCCACGCCGAGCCCCACGCTCATCGCTGGACGACCGCACGGGCCAGGCGCCATGAACGATCAGGACTATCAGCAGGACTATGATTACGATGGTAAATTTTCCACATCATCTTTAGTTCTAGACAATAGCTTCAGCTCATCAACCAAAGCGCACTTCATAACTCTATGCTAGTGTGCCCGTCCTTGGCGTTGCCCAACTACTAGAGATTCAGCTAATTGATTTCCACTCTTCTATATATTCTGCTTCAAACAGATCACGATCCCGATCAGGATGAGCTTGATTCAGATGATGATTATGCCCCATATGGAGGCGGTAATCATGTTCGTGTTATGGACACACAGCGCGTTGAGGAAATTCCAGCCAAAGAGCCCAAACCAAATGCAGTTCCCCTCAAGTCGGCGCTGAAGAAGAAGGGCATGCCAGCTTCCGCCTCGACACCAGTCACCCCAACCCAAGACCAGCATCACAATAGCGGGGGAGGACAGAGTGCAGCGACAGCGGCTGCCATTTCGAATAGCAATGGTGGCATTGGCTCCATGGCAGCAGCAGCTGCCGCTGCGGCTCAACAATCGGCCAGTCATCGTCCGCTGGTGGTGCGACAAGATGCCACAGGGAATAACTATTCGCTCAAGTGAGTATGGGAAGGTGGTGCCAATAGGGAGATGATGCTAAATTGAAACTGTTCCGTTGGTGAGGAAGGTGTGGAAAGTGAAAGATGTGATAATAAGTGGATCCATGGATGAAATGACAAAGATGAAAGATTCTGAGATGCAAAAATCCAACTTTGGATTTGATTGTTTATATCTAAGTCCGTTTGCTGCATCTGGCATTATACTGTCTGGACATCAGCAACTTAATAATGCTGTCGGCGTTATAACTTCGTTTCGGCCGAAGTTTGTATACCATTGCAGCACTTTTAAACTAATTTGAAGTACATATCCACTGAAGATTACTTTTCTGACTCCTTTTTTTTATACTATATAGTTGTCCGATTTCTACCAAACTTGGTGGAATTATGGAAGAGCATAGCAAACTAAAAAATACAAAGTTTGGAGGCGTTTTCTTTAAAAACAAAAAAGTTTTTCTCACTAAAACTAGTTTCTCGACCAATCATTCATATGGCAGCTATAACCTATAGTTATCCGATTTTGACAAAACTTTGAAAAATTGTGTGAAAGTTTAAAATACAAATATATGCCAATTTTAAAGAGGTTTACATTGAAAACAAATAAGTTTTTTCTACTAAAACTAGTTTTCTAACCTTAATTTTCTATGGCAGCTATACTACATAGATGTCCGATTTCGACCAAATTTGGCAGTATTATGGGAAATCATAGTAAACTAAGAAATACAAAGTTTTGAGACGTTTGCACTAAAAACAAAAAAGTTTTTCTCACTAGAACTAGTTTTTCGACCGACCGTTCCTATGTCAGCTATATGTTATAGTCACTCGGTCCGGCCGCTTCCGACAAATGTGCAGCGATTTTGTACTAAAAGACTTTTTACAAAGTTTGAAGAAGATAGCTTTCACAAACTGACGGAGGGAGATAGCATAGAAACAGACGGACATGGCTTAATCAACTCAGCTGGTCGTGCTGATCAAGAATATACAAACATTATGTGGTAGGAGATGCTTTCTTCTGTGCGTTACAAACCTCCGGAAATTTTTATAATACCCTCTGCAAGGGTATAAAAAGTGGCACGAATTTGTATATTAAATATTTGGATTTAAGCAAACTGAACATGTTTGACAGTAACATGTGACATGCCAAAAAAAAAGTAGCCTGAAAAACTCACTCCTTCTATGATCTCTTCACAGTGTAATTGGGTGTTATATTATGCACAATATATGTGGGTGACCCCATAGCCTGCAGTAGCCCCGCAGTGGCTGAGGGCATTCATTCCAACCTATTGAGGTTGTTGTTTACACTGAAAGCTTTTGCTTGTCTCGTACCGCTGTTGTTGATTCAGGGGGTTACCCCTTAGGGAGTGCTTTCCTATGCAGCATATTAGGGTTCTGAACCCATCATTGCGATAGCTGCATCCCAGATGAAGTGAGGTGTCCCTGCTACATGATTGAGCTAAAATTTCCTTTTGTTTTCAATAATCTGTGTACAGAATCAGAAAATGTTAACTTCTTGAAACTACACCCCAACAACAGGAAAGTCATATAATGAAGAGAGCATTGTTTCGATCAAGTCAGCAATCCCAATTTAGAAGCTTTAGCATGTCATCTTTGCGTACTTAAAGCAAATTTCATCCATGGTCACTTTAGAACAGAGCAGTCAGAACAGCCTAAGCACTAGAAGCATCAATTCTTCGACTGCATTCGCGTCAATGTGCAGGTAAACGGCCCTAAAATCCATTTCACTTTCCAGAGAACCTTAAAAAACGCGGAACAGTTTGACCAGCATATTATAAGCATTATTTTAACTAGTTTTTACGTTGTAGTCTTATCAAATTACCCTGCTAACACCCAGATTTTTCAATATCTTTACTCACACTTGGTTTGTTTTGATTTTATTGCTGCCACCCACCTGTTCACATTTTTTGATAACTATTGTTCTTTCCCCCCCTCCGCCCCTGTTTTGTTAATGCAATGTTAATTACTATTTTTCTACTACAATTTAAACTTCTTCTCTTCCCTCCCCCCCCTCACCCGAAAACAAAAAACAATCTGTTTGTACTTTTGTTTCGTTGTGCGTCTTCTCTTCTTTTGTGTGTGTGTGTGCGTTGCGAACACCACCTGTATAACAAATGAAAAATCAAAACTACTACTACTACTACTACTCTACAAAATACAACAAATAAACCAACCCGTTAACCCGAATAAACGAAATCAGGCCCATACTACGACCACGGATTAGAATATGGTAAACATTTTTTTAGCTAATTTATTTGTTACAACCAAAAATCGTATGCAAAATGCTTTTAGTGCACCCACCAAAAAAAAAAACAAAGCTCCCTCATTGTTGTTAAGTGTAACATTTCCTCCCGAAAACCTTCCCGAAACCCGGCACACTGTTGCACTTGGAACACTTGTAACACTCCTGTCATCTCTCTCCCTCTCGTTAGCTGTACTTTTTGTTTGAGTTTCTTAGAAACTTTGACAACACTGAAAACAACAACAACTAAACACACTTCACACACTTATTAAATTACTAACTTTTTGTTGTTTGCTGTTAAGTTTTTCATTTGTTCATCAGCCTTCCATAGCAGATTCTATCCCTGTATATATGTGTGTGTGTGTGTGTGAATATATTTTATCATAAAAGTTTTTTGTTTTTACTTTATCTTCCCTCTTACTCTCTCTCTCTCGCTCTCTCTGTCTCACTCCTTCTCTCTGGCTCTGTAGTACATGTTTCATTTCAAACAAGAAAATTTCTTTCAAATTACATTTCCGCCCTTGTACAATAAAAAAAAAAGAGCAGCTGAAAACCCAAGCATTGCTTCTTTTAATTTAAAGAAATAAAATGAGTTTATTTATTTTCCTTTTTGTATGTCAAGTTTTTCATATTTAGTGAGTTTTCCCCCTTGGGGCACACTTTTAGCTAAACTGGGAATTTAAAGCCCGAACCACAATCCAAAAGATACATTATTTTCTATGCAAAAAGGCGAGGGAACCAAACATGTAAAAGAGCTGCAACAAAGCGTGAAGCAGAAACTGGGCAAACGTGCTCGGAAAATTTGCTACATATTTATCATAAATTGAGCAAAATGCTAAAATACAAAAAAAAAAAAAAAAGTGGAAACACCAACGATATTGTGGTTTATGGACATACTTGTGTATGTGTCTGTGTCTGTGTGTGTGTGTGTCAGGCCTTGAAGTGGAAACAAATATGATGGAAGAAAATATGTGAGTTTCAAAGACGAGTTATGTGAATGGGCGAATGTCTTGAGAAGAACTATTTTGAATGAGGAATGCAAACAGGTTCTGAAGGCTTCTATAAACTTTCTTATTAGGGTTGATTTTTGCACTTTCGATGCCTTGAAATTCCCAAACAGTCATAGCAATGCCAGCCAGAGGACAATTAAAGATAAAACCAAACAACAACTTATCAGCCCTAAACGGCAAGAACTTGCTGGTTTGAGTATAAAAAAGATTGAATATAAAAAGGCTTATTACAAAATAATGTACATGAGGTAATGTTACTAGAGAATATATCGACTTCGTTCAAACAAAAACCTATAATAATCAGCAGCAACCCTTATAATGTGTTCAACCCTAACGGACCCAACATTATGTTACATCAAATGGTATTGGACACCTATGATTTATGGTTTTTTTTAAACTTTCGCACTTTTCAAAAAAATAACAAAATTTTGGCACATTTCTGAATGTTAAGTTTCAGCACAAAATTAAGATTTTGACATCATTTTGGGTTTGCAGCTACTCTCAAAGTCTGAAAATACGACTTTCTGCGCAGTTTTACAGAAAATTCAAGACGATATACTCAAGAAACCTTTAAAGAGTAGATAAGCTACAATTTTCACTTTTAAATCTGCTATTTCCGTCTTAAAAAGTAGCGGAAAATCCAAAATAATGTCAAAAATCAAGACAAAAGAACTGAATTTTAAAGTCTGTCGATGAAATTCTGATAGCTGAAATGAAACTCTCCCAAATTTATGTTCGCTGATTCGAAAACTGGTTTCGGACAAGCCCTACTAGCTTTTGTTTTGAAGATATGCCGGAAAAAAGTAATATGTAGATTTGTGTATAATCAATTTTGGAAATCAAACTCAAAATTAGTCAACTATATTTATCTAGGATTAATGAAGGCAACATATAAGGCAGAAATATCTTGCTTTATGAGCTATTTGCTTAAGGATGCGACGTGCGTAGCAAATTGCTGCCGTCGATTGCTCGCCTGCTTTGGTGTTTCTGCTGATTTTCAACTGCCCTGTCGCTTAACTAGTTCATGGCGCCTCGATTAAGACTATTCTGGAGTTTCTGAAGAACGCTGGGAGGCGATGTATGTGTATAGCAAATTGCTGGCTTCGATTGCTCGCCTGCTTTGGTGTGTTATTCCGGCTTGCCGCTTCACCAGAGCCAAGAGCGGTCTCAACTGCTCTCTGGGATGCAATGTGTGTTACAAACTGCTGACGTCGATTGCTTGTCTGCTTCGGTGTCTCTGCAGGTCTTAGTGTGGCCTGCCTTTCCTCTTGTTCATCCCACCCCGAATGAGATTGTTGCAGAGGTCTCAGCTGTTCTCTGTGATACGAAGTGTATGGCCAATTTCTGGCGTCGATTCAAAAGCTTTCCGCATATTTGAGAATATAAAAGAAATCTCAATTTAAGAATGTTTGAAGCTGACTTCTGTGCGGCCCATCTACAGTGAAAGCGAGTCTGTTCTATCTGTTCTAAGTTCAAAGTCTTCCATTTCTATAGTGTTCCGTTTTTGGGTAGAAATCTCGAAATCTTAACAGACTTATTAAAGTAGTTCTGGCAAAAATAAATTTGCAGCTTGTCACACTTGAGCGATGTTTCCCACCCTTTCCTTTTTCGTTTTTGCATTAACGTTTCGGCAGAAGAAATGGCGGAAGTGAGCTTCCTAACAGGATATAGAATTCAAGGCAACATTCCTTTCAGGCACATCAGCTTTAAGTACAAAGTCAAACACTTACACACACACTTGCAATACACACACACGTACATTTTGCATGCGAATGGGTTACCAGATGTGCGCTCCACGTGTCGTTTTAAAAAACACAAAATTGCCGCAACAGCAACAAAAAAAAAAATACAAAAAAAATTTAAACCAAAAGAGAAAGGAAAATACATTTTTGGCTGGTGACGAAACTTTAAGGACAACCGCCAAGAGTGTTGGAAAGAGAGAGAGGGAGAGAGCTTATGCAGGAAGATGAATAAATTTAACACACTCTCAGGGATATACGTATGGTGTGTCGCTGGCAAATCTGGCAGATTGCCCTGGCCAGATTGCAGAGATTCTTTTTTCTAACACCCTCCAACCCTCCCCCACCCCCACCCCTAATATGTAGTTTGTGTCTACTAATGGTGCCCAGTGCTAACCTTCCAAGTTTTGCCACACTTAACTAATTTCACTTTTCTTTCTTGGCCCCAAAAAAAAAAACAGCAGGCAGCAAATGTTTAATATCCAATTGCCTTGCACTGTGGAGAACAAGGAGAACACGCGACCCTTTGTGATACGGGAGAGCAGCAGCGATAGTGATGAGAGCGATGGACACATTGTCTATCGGGATGATGACAATGACAACACACGCCTGGCCAAGCTGGCCCGCAAGGAGTCGCTGTCGCTCAAGCTGCAGCTGCGACCCGATAAACAGGATCTGATCAATCGAAACATCTTGCATCAGGTCAACGATAATGAGCTCAAGGAGTCCAAGGAGGCCATTGGGGCCCGACTTATTCGCCGTCTCTCCATGCGGCCCACAGCCGAGGAGCTGGTGGAGCGGAACATCTTGAAGAGTAAGTGCCAAGTGGCAGCAAATGTTTCGCTTACCAAACTAAACCCTTAATCCCTCCCACCAACAGCTCAATCACCCGCCGAGGAGAAGAAGCAGAAGGAGGAGAAGAAATCGTACTTGCTGCGTAAGCTTAGCTTTCGACCCACCGTCGAGGAGCTCAAGGAAAAAAAGATCATACGCTTCAATGACTACATTGAGGTGACGCAGGCCCACGATTATGATCGCCGTGCGGACAAGCCATGGACAAGACTGACGCCAAAGGATAAGGCTGCCATACGCAAGGAGCTGAACGAATTCAAATCCTCGGAAATGGCAGTCCACGAGGGCAGTCGGCATTTGACGAGGTAAATTGCTCAGCCCGGTGCACAGCAGCTCACTAAATTATGTAGACAGGCGGACAGACGTGTCCTTGCGGGCGTGTATACCCAATCGAATAGCCAAAAAGTGAGCGAAGCAAAAAAATGCCATTGCCAATGCCCAATGATGTGTCACGTGCAGTGTCCACTGCAGGCGAGTGGCCCATCTTCCCTCCATCCTCCCCCCCTCCCCCCCATCACATTGCCGGGCCACGCGATATGTAGCCACAAAGGACTTTGTGCGGTGGCTGTGTTATTTTTTTTGCGCGCGTGCACGGTCGCCAACATTTCTATTTCCATTGCAGTTTTTACACAGCTGGGCAGCATTGTACGGCGAATGGATGGGGGTGGTGAAGAGGACAGGCAGGCGGGCCAGGCAAAGGGGCGGCAGAAGGAAAGGCAACTTTTGTGTAATGGCTTTCGGATTTTGTGCGCTTTGGCATTGCCTGGCTGCATTTTAGTTTCTTCTTAAAGTGCAATGGTCGGGGGCAGTTGCAGACTTTTGGTTTTAATTTGTAGTGCAATTTGGTTGAAACAAATCAGAAACTTAAAGACTGAAAGGGTCAAGGGACATTTAGGAGTTGGTTTTAACCCACATCTCAGTAATGGTGTAAAATGAGTTTAAGTCCGATTTCAAGGTATTTCTTAAGGCAAACTGGGTAATGTGGAATATTAGCAGTAAACAAGTTCAACAGCAGTCTTATTGAACAGAATCTATGGGATTATTGATCTTAAATAAACGAATTGCCCAAAAGCTAAGTCAACTCGAACCAACATCAGCAGACTATTTTCAAGTTGCTGGGATCTTAAGATAAGTATCGTATAGAATGTCTAAAGCCGCTTTAACACTTCAAAAATCCATCATATATTCACATTGCGACAAATTTAGGAGTCACCTCTATCCTTTTTTTGACCACAAAGCCGCTTACGACTCCACCAGATGGTCCAAGTTTTGATACCCTGTCTACTTTTGGTATACCAGAAAGCATACTCACTTCTCCGCAACATTTGATACCAAAAAAGCTTTTAGGCAGGCTAAAACCTAATGGTTTGACTTCTTTATTCTGCAATTGCTTGAATAATTCCATTTTCCAAAGCACAATTACACAATAATTATTCAAGTAATTGTAAAAGTAATTACAGTTTGAAATAATCATTGAATAATCCTAGTTCCAATTTGCAAATACGATTACTAAAAGGAATCGTAGTCAGGAATTGTTATTCCTTAGTCTGAATAAACAAGATTTATGTACTATATGGTCCAAGTTCTTTGATGCCCTCTCTACTTTTGGTGTACCAGTAAGCAAACTCACTTCTCTGCGACATTAGATACCAAAACAGCTTCTGGGCAGGTTAAAAGCAAATCGTTTTACTTCTTTACTATGCAATTACTTGAATAACTCAACTTTTCAAGCACGATTACTCAATAATTATTCAAGTAATTGTAAAAGTAATTACAATTTGAAATAATTATTGAACCGACACCGAGAAATGTGGCAGCCTGATGGCTCACCCTAGTCAGAATCCCCGAAAATGAGCCATAAAAGCCATATATTGTGAGATATCTGTCGAAAATTTGGCAGAGCTAATGCTTAATGAGGTCCCATTTGATACCCTATGTCCCACCTAGGGATTGGAATAAAAGAAGAAGAAGAATGCTTAATGTTTTCTCTGTATAGGATAGAATATATGTCATATCTGTTAACCGGTTCGAAATCAGTTAGAAACGTTTCAAAATGGATTCAGAGCCATACCATCAAAAGTTATTTAAGTTATGAACTTGAAATTGGGTACATAGGTTGGTAATATGGATTGGTAAATCGGATTGAAAGTGGCTCAATTTGATATTTGGTCTGTAATATTAGGGAGTTGCATATTTTTTTCGGTTTTAAACCAACAAAAATAGTTCAAAAATGGCTCGAAGCCCTATCATCAAATTGATAAAGTAAGTAAATTATTATTCCAACTCCTAACCAACCGGCTGAATTAGAGCAAAAGAGAGTAAGGACCACACCTTGCCACAGGCAAATTGGTCAGTAGGTTCATGGAGCAACTCAGAAAATGGTCTGGTATAACCAAGTGCTTCTATTACTAAAGAAAACGGTAGATATTATCTTTATTCTTAATTCTAGCATATATTTTGGTTCTTTCGAAAATGAACAAGAGTATCTTGCAGAGAACCAAGCAAGAACATTGAATCTTTCTTTACTTCTTAGGCAATTTTTACTATTTAAACTGAATGCTTTGAATTCAGTTCCCTTAAAATGTCCCCCATCCAACTTGAAAAGCCTTAATTTCTGCACAGCTACTTTAGCTATTTCTGGCTGTGTCCTAAACTAATCTAAAGTAAACACAAAACACAGCCAACAACAACATTTTTACACCGTTCAACTTTTTCAACTTAAACTTTAACAGACGCCAAAAGCTAATCACAACTTTTGCCATTTTCCCCTTTTACAGATTCCATAGGCCATGACGATTGCAATGGCAGCAAGTTTCCAACAAATTACAACAACAACAGCAACAACAACCCAAACAACAAATGTATTTTATGCAACATCAAATTGTCAACAAATATTTAAAGGCAAAACATTAAAAAAAAAAAAAAAAACAAGAGAGAGAGAAAGAGAGAGTCAAACGCAAGAAAGTTTATGAGCGAATTAGAAATTGAAAAAAATAAAACCATATAAAAAAAAAAAAACAACAACAAAACAAATATAATACGAAAAATAAAGCAAACGCTAAAATGGCCACATTCAATACATGATATTTCAAAGTTTTTCTTTTGTTACTTGATAATTTAGTTGTTAGACCTAAGTTTATTTTTGTGTTTCCTGATTTCCTTATGTTTTGTTAATTTGTGTGTGTAAATAAAATTCTTTCCTACCATTTTTCGTAATGCAAAATCAAAAATAAACCTATATATATATATATCAATCAACTTGTCACGGCGATTTATGTATTATATTCTTATTTAATTAACCACAAAATGATTTGAAGAAATTCATAAGGTTTAAGCTTACCATTTACTGTTTACTGTTTGCTTTCCATACATTATTAAATTTTACATTTAAACAATTTCTTATATTTTAAACATTTATGATTAATGTAAAAAGCCTATGAAAACGTAAAAACAACACATTAAACAAATAGAGCAAAAAAAAAAATACGATTTTAATCATTTTCTTATAGTTTCTTCCTTCCTCTGTGCATACATATCGACAAAAAAACAAACACTCAAATTTGTGGCAGGCGAACAAACAAACAAACAAACAAAAATTCGTAACATAAAACGGCAACAAAATATCAGGAAATACTGAAAACTGAAGCAAGTTGGACCCAGAATGATGATTTTTTAAGACAGCAAATTTAACACATAAGTCAACGTAAATAAACAAATATTTTAGAAACAGAATTTGGAAACCGATGGAACAACCCCGACGACATCAACATTTGATGACGAAGAAATATTTATTTTGTAAAATCAAGTTGCAAACAGCCCCCTAAAAAGAAAAAACAACCCCTAAATGCAGTAACTGAAACTTTTACTCAAGTAGACCGTAACCTAAAAACAAAAGAGAGAAACTCATTAATTGTACATTTAAAACCAAATGCAAATCGAAATAATGCTCGCGCGTGCTCGTGAATATTTAAACTTAAAGAACGTAACATATAAAGCGTAAACCAGTTTCAATGGACAATTAGTCGCATACAACAAGTATTAATATTAAAAAAAAAAGAACTACCACAAAAAAGAAATAAAAACAAGCATTAAATTAGAGGAACAAAAAATGAGAAAATACTAGTTTAAACAATAAAGTGGCGCTTCCTGTGCAAAAGTTTCATATTTCTAAAGAACAACAAAAACCAAAAACCAAGTGCAACTTGATGTGAAACATTTTAAGTTTTGGTTAGTTAGATGCAAGGGGGTTCGGCATTGAGAGCAGAGACATGGGCAGAGAGCGAATCAACGAGCTTTTTGAAGGCTTTCTGTTCAGTGCCTTTCATAAAGAGAGAGAGAGAGGGAGAGAGAAAGAGCTTTTTTAAGCTCTCAGGCCGTACAAGGTGAAAGCTCACTTGGCCCATTTCTGATAAGCTACTTTGTGGCAACTTCTCAGCTCACTTAGCCCATTTCTGATCCATCTGCTGTTAAGTTCATAGAGGGATATTGCCTAGATACATATTGCAAGTGCCACCACATTTCCTTTACGTTTGAGACCGCAATACTAAAAAAAAAAATAACATGAATCCTCTAAGATTCGTTTAGCTATTATAAACACCAATCTAAAAACGCATTTGTCTGAAGTATCTTGAAATCATGTGGTGCCAAAACACTGTGCACTGACTGCACAATTGTTTTTGTAAAGCACCTACACAAACACACAGCACACGGCATTATCCAATGCCAAAAACTCAAGCAATTTCTATCTAAAAACCGGACTTTGGATTTGCAATTGGAATTGTCTTTGTGGTACTTGCAATTTCAGTAAAGTAATCACATACAGCAATACGAAGCAATCTTCATCACAGTTGCAGAATTCGTTTTCATAACAAAATAACCAAGTTTATGATCTATTTTTAAGTATTTTATCTCGAGGACTACTTTATAAATGGAGTATTTCAAAATGTATTACAAATTATCAGGGAAGCAACCCCCTCTGATATAAGGATTGGTACGGTTCAGAGATTTGAGCAGCTTTTAAGCCTCCGGTTTGGTTCACTGCATAGGTATAGGAGCTAACTGAACCGCGGGTTCGGTAATCGAACTAGCTGTGACATGCCCTCGCAGAACGCGACTAAAGCACACGGAGTACTATTTGCTCTCTTAGTTGAAGAAAGCAATAAAGTGAGGTAAAATGTGCACAGTTTGAAAATCTGTCTCTTTTTGTATTGGTATTCAAAAGTGTCAAGCAAACATTCTATGCTCATTTATGTTACAAATACATCTTGTTGGTCCAAAGTCTTTGGTGAAACTGTCCTTAAGAAAGCCAAGGTACTTAAACTCGGCGGTTATCTTAGCTAAACTTTTGAGAAATTGGTTTTCAGCCGTTTGTGGGTTACAGTTTTATATCAGTTACAGTTCTATATCAGAAAAAAAGATCTCAAATAGATACATTTGGAAGGATATGTCTTTAATATACTTTTAAACATCCAGCGGAGCTACAAAACCATCTGAATGATCCTGATTTTTCATATCCTAAAGGGATATTTAAGACATATCCTTCCCAAATGGATACCAAAAATGATCCAATGGATATTTTCTAATATATTCTTGTTTCTCTGTGTACTTCTCTTGCAGCTACTCATATATTTTTCGATTGACTATTACAATTGTCTGATATTTCATATGGGAAATTCATAAGACAACTAAAGATACAGCTTTAAGCTGTGAAGTTATGTTAAACTGTATAACATTTGACAATTTATTATAAATGAGGGATGCAAACTGAAGGAAAATAGTATATATTTTGGTTCAGTGGTTTACAGGCACTTCAAGCCACCGGTTCGGACTTTAACCTGGTTTTATAGCAAGTCAAATCGTGGAATTAAATCGATTTAGTGGTCTACTCTTTACTTAGTAACATATATTACAGAATTTTTAAACATTTTATGATGAAGCTTTTTCTGAAAAACATTCAAATATCCAAGGAAATTGTCGAATACGAAAAGCAAAGCTAAGAAAAGCGTTTTAAGAGCGAACAAATAAGTTCGTAGCTGACTTTAGACTATTGAGGAAGAAAAACTAACATTAAACTATGAAATATGGTTGCTGGAAGTACAATATCTTCTTGCTTACTTCATCTACTTTTAAGAAGTACAATATCTTCTTGCCTACTTCATTAACTTTTAAGAAGTACAATATCTTCTTGCTTACTTCATCTACTTTTAAGAAGGTCCTTCGAGCCGGATATTTCAGAAACAATGCTTGGTAGTTCGGCGATGAATCTCCAATGGAGTATACAGAATCCCAATGGCTGGCGCTCAAGAGAACTTGGATGTAACAAATGTGTCTGTGCTCGTTCTCTACTATATTAAATATAATTCTAGGACTTACCTTCAAATAAACCACAAAAAGGTGTTGAAAATATCTCCTCGATAACATAAATTGAACTGATTTCTTGAACCGGTTTGCATACCTGTTGAAAAATAAATAAATTAATACCTCCATTTTGAAGTTTTCGAGATAAATACTTTAAAATTTAGAATTTGGTAAACATTATGACCCCCCCCCCCCCCCCATTCAAAGATGTTTCACATCAACTTAAATAGACTTGAAGCCTAAGAATTGACAAGTTAATTTAGGTTTGGAAATTTGCATCACAACAAAAACAACAAGAACAACAACAACAACATTAACAGAAACATTTGTCTGTCTGTCCCCCTCTATCTAATGTATCTCTCTCTTTCTCCTGCTTCAAAGCGTTGCATTGTCAAAAAAGTTAAGCAATATAAATTGCATATATAAATAACAAACAAACAAACAAAGCAAAAAAAAAAAATATATATATATACATACATACATACGAGTATTTAATAACTATACAAGCAACATACATATATAATATATACATGCATGCATATGTGTATGTGTATATGTGTATACAACTATTTATATGAGAAAGCAGCTGAAGCTATACAACAACTCTTATCAATATGGGATAGCATAATTTACACTTTTTCTAAGGAGCGATTTATAGTGTACAATACGAGAAAAAACACAGAAGCACAAGAGCAAGGCGTCGTCGGTTTCGACCCCTCCTACTCCTCCTACAGCCCCCCTCGCCACAGCCCCTCCCCCACCATCCTCCGCTGCGAGCTATCTCTAGAAACGATTTTAGTTTTATTATAACAAAACAAAAACTTTGTGTACAGCAATTTCGTCGCCAAACTCCCCCTCCTCCTCCATCCAACCCCCTCTCTCTCTCCACACACAACTGAGTTTTTAGTCCTGACCTAAGTTTTCGAACTCTTTGCCAATTTTTGCAGTTTGCCGTTGCAATTAAGTATAAACAATATTCTTAGCCATAGCTAAGAGACAAAAGAAAAGCCAAACCATTGTGAGGAGAAAAAGTATTGTAAAATGTTTTGAGAGCTGGGCTGCTCAATGACAATTTGTAAGCGTTTAAGAAGTTGAACAAATTTGCAAATAAACAAGTTAATGCAAGTAGCTAATTAAGCTTATTGACAGATCTTGGCTAACACTTACACAGACACACAGATACAGACACACACAACCAACAATGATAAACAGAATGAATAATAATCACCGACAAATTGAGATTTAATAAAGATTTAATTACTTACAACCAAAAACTAATTTTTCGTCACTTATTTCTAAGCTCCCGCTCCCGGCCCCGTACCATCTGCCGCATGGTGGCCCAAATTGATAGGCCAAAAGTCAACATCCTCATCGTTTGGCTGTATATCGTTGATAATATTGAAACGTTGCCGTATCTCCTCGGCACTGTTACAGGCATTCAACTCATTCGCTATATACAGAGTGCAGGCGCTTTTGAGACTTTCTATATGTAGCCAATCGGCAGCCATCAGTAATTTATAAACCAAATTACTCTCGGCAGTCGAATCCTCCAGTATATTTTGCAGCATCGTCAGGCGGATGTTCGCCTGATGGGGATCATTGAAATTTTGAACCGCCAGACACCATTTCACACACACAGCAAATGTGGAAGAGTCAACTCGGTCCACAATTGTCACCGGGCCATTTTCGTTATCTGCATCCTCAAACACCAGATTTTCGAAAACTTGCATCTGTTCGCCCACTTGGGGTGTGATGCGGTGGATGACGCCATCGCTGGTCTTCATTTTGCAGCTGAATTGGGAGGCCAAAGAAGAGATTGATGTAATTGAAGACATTTTGAATGTTTTCGTCTGATTTTGTTGAAATAAAGTTTGTTTGCTTGTTCTATGTTGATGTTGCTGTTGATGTTTCCAGGTATGAAGTTTAGTTCAAAGTAGAGATGATTTCGTGGAGTGAGTTTCATGGCATTTACTAAAAATCATGTGTCAATTCATGCATGAATTCACTTATTACCCTAAGAAATAACCAAAACATTGAACTGCATTGACCAGATATGTGTAACGCATAGAAGGTATTATCTCTGACCTCATAATATTCTGGTAGATTATGTTTTGTCTATATGTTTTTCCGCAAATTAATCCCGTAGTTTTAAAGCAACCCCCAGGGTTGGCCATATTTGACGGACTCATCTGGCAACACTAAAACTTTTGACAGCGATGCCACACCGTCTAATTTCAGAGAGCGTTTAAAGCGTCAGTCCAAGCAGATTTGGTCCATGTCGTTTGGAATGGGCTGAAGATGACGTGCAATGTTGGCACACAAACATTTTGACCGACTTCTTATGGGGCTATTTGAAATCGAAGGCTTACATCAATAAGGCATGGTCTTTGAAAGACCCGAAAAACCAGAAATAGCTGCCATTCCGGCCGAACATTTACGAGGCAATGGACAATCTTAAAAAGAAAAAGGTACTCGTTTTTGAACATTCAAGATTTTTGCACTCATGTTGCTTTGGAATTCCCAACCAGTAATGGCATGAAGGGAAGGCTCTTTGACTGACAGTTGACAGGCAAAGACTGATGCTGCTTTGAGGTGTTGCGTATTTGTCGAGCCGGCTAAAACTTGCTACAATTAACTTTATTTGAAGTTCATTTAAACAATATGAAAAAACAACTGATTTCAAATTGTTGAATGATTGGAATCTGTAAAGCTCTTGATTTAAGATTAAGAATAAGATCGTTTATACTCTTGAATCTGATGAATCTGATTGATACTAGATAGAACAATCTCATGGTTGGAGAATGCCGTATGCCCTTGATTCAAGAATGAGCAAACCTGAATTTGAGTATGCTTATCACTTTATTCAAGAACTCTTCCGCTTGATTTGAGAGTGATTCGTACTTGGATCAAGCATTAAAGCTTTTGGATCAAGAAAAAAGGGACCACAATTGCATACATGGATCAAGTATTGTCATTTTTATTGAACTTCTGACATCGAGCATTCCTGTTCCAATTATTGAATTCTCTATTTTTTGCTCTGAGTGTAAGGGTAGTTGATGGTTTCTTTTCGGTAAGGAGTTTCGCTGGAACACAATATAGAAGGCAAACCTTAGGATACTTGATCAAAAGTTAAGTAAAGTTGAGGTGTTTTTCTATAAGCTCGAAAGCTCCCCGTGTAGCTTTGACTTACCTCAAAGCCGGTAAAAATATTTCTATATGCTCATCTGCGAGGTGAAATCAACATTTCGGAGGGCAACTTTAGTCACTTTAAACTACTTTACATGGAATGCAGTATTTGTGGGCTTGCATGTCATATGTAAGCAATCGCCATGGCAATTAATGTTCAAGCTATGGCTAAATTCTCTCAATTTTCAATGCAAAAGTATTTTCATCTACATCATACACTTTCGCAGCTTAAATGCTTGACTCCCCGAAACCCCTTTCCACATACCGCATTCATTCATAAATTCCACTTCTCACACACACTCGCACATTTCACATGCCACGTACCAGAGCAAGTGCCTCTCTTTCGCAGTATCTTTGCCAATGTATCTGGCGTTTGTTAGGGTCGAGAAGGCGGCCCGCTCCGTGTACGTGCCAGACAGTTGGACAGTCCCGAAACCTGGTAACCAGCCTCAGGTGAGGCGACACCAATCACAATCATCATAAGACGGTCGCTGTTGATTATGATGAGCTCGTGTTGGAGTTGTTGTCGCTGTCGAGTGGTTTTGTGGCTTTCCTTGCGAAAGTTTATCGCCGCGGCAAGATTCTAACATTTTTGTGTGCATTCCACTTTGGTGCGTTTTCGGATTTCTCAAGAGTCTTTTGCTCATAAAACGTACTCGAACTCATTAAAACGCGCACTCTGATAACTGAAATGGCCGCTGAAGATGTGGAAGACGTGGCGACGTGTTTGCATGTGCGTTTTGGCTGATTTATTTGATGGCCAGTTGCTGGTAGAGCGATATGGTTTCTGGGAGCTGGAAATGGGTTAACTTGGGACAAACACAACACAAGTTGAGAATGTGGTCGGCTAATTAGGCAAGTTCATGTGGGAAAAGCCGAGAGTAGGGAGACTCCTACTAGAAGTCTGGTGGGTAACTTCCTTCTTTCGCTCGTTTCCATTTTGACAGCCTTCCTTTTGACTCACGATTCCAATTCTCCATTTAACAATGACTTCGATTTTTCTTCTTTTCTTTTTTTTGTTTTTGTTGTTTGTTGGCAGTTTTAACCCATAAATCAAATGCCACAAACGAAAGTAAAATGTGCAATGTAATTACAAATTAAAAAGGCATTTGGCAGCTATAAATGAAAAGCGGGTCGGGGAAATTGTTGAGCAAAAACCAAAATGGACCATTGGCGACACTGCCAGGCAGATTTAGCCGCCACTGGACTATGGTATAAAATGCAATGTTTTTGGTAAGCAGAGGAAAAATGTGCAACCTTTGGCAAGAAATGGGCTCTCTTGCACCACAGTGCAGTGGAAATAAATTTGAAAATTATATAAAAACGAGACAGGCGGCCAAAGAGGAAAAACAAATCAAAAAAAAATAAACCAAAAGGAAAAAAAGAGCTGGTGGGGGAGGCTGAGGAGAGAGAGAAAGAAAATTAAAGTCACGGTTTCTAGCGTGTAAAGTGTGCTGGCTGCAAATGTTGCCGCTGCTGCTGCTGCTGTTGCATGTGGCAGCGACACTTGCAACAACAATCAGTAAACAGTAGAATGTAAATGTCTTTTTGGTCAGGTTCGTTGTTATTGTTGTTGTTGTTGTTGCCGCCACATCCAAATTGCTTGGCAGCCATCGACAACAACAATAAATGCAACGGGGCACAGCCATTTGCAACCTGCAACCAACCTGCTGCCTGCCTCATCAATTGATTAAATTTGCAGCACACTAAAAGATACTTGGGCTCTCCTCTAGATCGTCGTCGATGCCTTTCACTTAACAGTGCACGATTTTTATTTATTTAGATTCAGATTTAATTTCTGTGGTGCCTATTTTTTCGTTTTCCTTCGCTCAATTTGTAATTTGTTTCCACCAGGCGGCAAAACGGAAAACGCATCCTCGCCGCATCTGGCAATTGAAATGTTTAAGTTTCAGTGCGGAGTCTTTGGCGAAAATCTACAAACAATAAGCATGTTTTGTATTATTATTTTTGGTTGGTTTAGCTTCTACCATTTTTGGCCATGATAAGATCGGGCCACCAACAAAGTCGTCGCCATTGTTGCAGGCAAACGGCAGTCAGGTGTTGCTTTTATTGTTTTACAATCACCACCAGCCACGGCCAGGCACCAGGCACCAAAACTGCCAAACTGCAAGGCTGGCGGAAAACTTTCACAAACAAATCTCAGACCGAGAGTCTCGTCCCAGGCTCTAAGCCATAAAAGCCAAACACAATTCAAATAAAATGAAAATAGAATCAAATAAACTTTGCCAGCCGGCAACAAAAGCCAAGCTGTAGCCGAGGTCATAAAGAAAGCCCAGGGACAACCGATCCTCGCCACTCGCAAACCGGCGACTAGCGAACTCTGCCGATCAGGCCAAATGCAAATTTTTACTATAGGCGAGATTTGTGGACAAAGAACAAAAGTTGACCCAAAACAATGGTTGTCCGCAGTGTGTGGTATATCGGCTTAGAGGGGGGCGAGAGCTGCTGATATTCATGGAAAAGTGAGAGAGAAAAATTGGCGAACCAGAAGCCGAAGTGTTATGTGGATAATAAAAAGAATTTCAAACAATTGTAGAGTTTGGCGATTAGTACTGAGATCAGAAACAGAAGCCGCAAGACAGGTACTGACAAAACTCTAGTTAATAGCCAAAACCAGGACCTTTACACTTTGAAAATAATTTCTTAAATTATTTTCGTCAAATCCAGTTTCAGTACTAAATGTGCTTCCAAATAAGTCTCTATCTCTCTCTTATAAACAACCTGCTATTGACTGTGTGTGCTTGTGGCTGTCTGATATAAACGCAATCCTTCGACGCACAACAACAAATTTTAGTAGTATTCAATGCTGCAAGAAGCTTAGTAGAGAAAGAGAAGAGAGGCGTAGATGTTGGTGCCATTCAGCTTTGCGCAAGACGCCTTACGCATTGAAATGGCTAAGCGTAAAGCAACAACAAATGCGACCTATGCGTATAGCTAGCGGGCACCCCTGGTTTACAGTGTATAGTTGTCATTTATTAAGTCTACTTCATGGGATCTTGCACTCATGATATACTCACACAAAATAACTTCCCTACTCCGAAGCTGGAGCAACAACAGGCTTAGAATGAGCTTCTGTTGTTGTTCTGAGAATGAGAATATAGATCATCCAACAGCTTCTTATCGACTGCCCTGCAATTCTTAGGAAACATCTGGCCGAACCATTCTTTGAAGACCTGGGCAACTGTAACACTAAAAAGCCAGACTCTTTTTGTCGATTCATCAAAATGGAACCTAATCGTTAACTTACCCCCCTTCCCCCTCTTCTAACCCACCATTTCTCTCTTATTAGGCATCAAAAAGGACCAAATTGTCTCTGCCTTTGCCGTCCTGCTTATTAGATCTAAACTAATTTAAGTCTTCATCATAATCAAGACTTATTGGAGAACTTTGAAATGTAGATTTCGATTTAAACATCCATCTATCTACCAGTCTCGATATTGAACGATATTTTTTTCAAATTTCAAGATTTTCCTACTCAATTCTTCAATACTGTTAAAGACCCTTGAGTTGCCTTCCATCAACAGGGATGCAAATTTGATATTGTGAGCAAATTGCTGCCGCCGATTGTTCGCCTGCTTTGACGTTTCGTCAGCTCTCCGATCCGCTTGTGGGCTCACTTGTTGCATTCTGCTGAGCTTTGTTTGCGAAGAAGTTTCTTGACTTCTCACTTCACTCAACCTTTCAGTTTTGTTTGAGCTATTTATTTTATATATTTTACAATAAGACAAAAATTCTGGGCCACATTTTCATTGCTACTGGACAAAGCTGTAATGTAATTATAGCTTCCAGTACTTAATTACTTTTAATTACAAACATCTCGATTAGTTAGATAAGGAAAAAACCAATCCCGATTACTTTTTTTTTACTAATCGTAATAGAAACTTGAAATTACGATTATTTACCGATTATTTCAAATTCTTATTACTTTTACAAGTACTTCTTTCTTTTTATAAAACCCTTTTACCTGTTAACGTTCTCCATTTAACCAAAGAAATTACCTTTATTCCAATTAAAAATTACTTTTTTTTATAGCTGCAGCATCTTATGCCATTATCATCATCATCATCAACCTGCTTATTGTCTTTGCTTCCAATAAATAAGCTCATTAACTCATGGCAATGTTGCCATCGTCGTCGCACTTGACACTTGCCGTTGACATGTTGTTGCCGTAGCAACAAACACGCAATAACAGGCAACAGCAACAGCAGCAACAGCCAACAGCAGCAACAAATGCAACTCAGCAACACCCACTCACTAGTTTGGAGGAGGCAAAGTCAGAGTGGCACTTGCACTACCAAGGCGCACGTCGCTTGACAGACGGAAAATGTGCAACCATTTCAAATCGCTTCTATTAACAGCAGCAGCAGCAGCGGCAGCAACATGTTGCTGCAACCAGCCAGAGAGCCAGCAACATCAGAGACCCATGGCAGACCCATTGATTAGGTGACCCTTGTAGCGGTCTGCAGGCTGTCAACTCTTGCTCCTACTCCTGGCCCCAATTGTCATTGACTGCTGCTGCTGTTGTTGTTGTTGTTGTTGTTCGTTCGTTCGTTCAATTGATTGAATTACATACCTACAAACATACATACACACGTACATGCTGTGTTTGCTGCGGGTCCCTTGGCTTACCTACACCCCCACAAAACTGACAATTTACCCAACTGACTTTTGAGCTCAGGTTGCCAAACAACGCTTGACGCGACTCTGGGCCATGTTACCGAAGTCAGAGTCAGAGTCAGGCTGGTTAGCCAGTTAATTAGCAGCTAGTGGCTAGAGCAACAACTGAGGCTGTCCTTGTGCCAGTTGTGAGTAGGTGGCAAATGATGTGGAAGATCAAAGATGTAAAGATGAAGGTGGGCAAAAGGTTCAAGGATGCTGAAGGGATGAATTTAGTATTTATGCTCCAAACTGACTTTAGCAGCATCTCTATGAACATTCTAGACGAACATCTGCTGACTTTAGGCAAATCCTTATGTTCTCAAATTCCTTAAATCCATTTGCCATGGAGTACTCTATATCAATATAAGTTTTACCTGCTTCAAATCACTCAATGTCCAATTGCATAAGCCATCAACCTTTGTACCCCCCGCCCCTTCCCTAGAAAAAAGCCAACCACAGACAGAAAACCACAAGCGAACTTGTCCTTAAAATGTCAGCCAAAGTGTTCATTAATTTGTGTCTCCCGTTCAGTTTGGTGGCGTTGTTGTAGTAGCTATGATTGTGGCTTGTCTCCTACACATGCAAGTGTGTGTGCGAGTGTGTGCCTAGTCATTGATCATGAATTCCATGAGCTTGGCACTCGCCGTTTTGCCGTCAACGTAGCATGCGTCATGACCAGATACTCCCCCCTACCCCCCCAACTCACTACTCTCCACCAGCCACCGGCAATTGGCGACACAATTTTGTGTTGTCTTTTGGCATGTGGCACGTTCAGCTCAACCTACGCAAGAAAAAGAAAAAAAAACCAAACAAAACGAAACAATATCAAAATCTCTTGCCTGTTGCCAGTAGTTTGTAAATTTCATGTAAAAGTCGCGCCAAATGCAAAATGGCCCTGCAACAGCTACAGCTCCGCTTCGTCCCCACCCCCCCTCTCGGCTACAGCCCTGAGCCTGGCCAGCCATCAATCTCAATTGCTTCGCATTTTCATATGCGACTCTTCGATCATTTTGCAGCCTGACAACAACAACTGAAACGGTAATAAAAATTGCAGATTTGTCACAGCATTTGTTGTTGTTGTTGTTGTTGTTGGCGGCCTGATTCTGGCTCTGGTTGTTTGGCCTACGTCGTGTGCCTGTAATTACATTTTATTATGTGGATTTTTGTTCTCATTTTTCTTGAATATATTTTTGGGTATTTTTTTTTGTTGAGTTGAGTTTATCTGGCACGAATGTTTACGCGTGATTAAACTGCCTGATATGAGAGTTGTGCTTCGTTTTGACAGTGTATTTTGGTTGGTAGAAGCGAGATGCATCTTTCAGCGGCTGGGGAAAAAAGTTTGGGGAGCAGACACGCGCACAAGGTGATACAATCTTGATGAAGTTCTCCTAGTGGGCGAGATTTTAAACCTTTCCTTTATAAAACGTATTCACTTTGCCTGGAATATTCCGCCCACTAAGAGAAATTTATGAGAACTTGCTTCTCCGTGTAAATATAGTCTTAGCCAATATAATATAGTACATATGTACATATATACAGTATATATTGTATGTATTATATGAATACATTCTGGATCAAGTACACGCAGAAAGTTATAATATAAGCATTTCCGTTTCTAAAATTTCTCCTTGCCGAAAATAAGTTTCAAATGAAATGCTTCTACTCTTTCTTTTTCGAACCGATTCTCCGCTCGCGCTACACCACAACGATAAGCAAAAACACTTGTGAATTGAACTCTATTCATAGTTGCTTAACTAGACTTGACTTTATATTATATATTAACAAATAATGTTCTCCTATGCTCTGTTCCTTAAATTCCCTTATTTACTGTCCTCATTGGACGGTTATTTTAGAACTCTAGTCTTAAAAAGACCATTTGAACAAACTTTCCACCCAATGAAGTTCAAAAATCTGAAATTTTTGGGCATTTTGAAACAGACAATGAACCAAATCTTTTAAATAATTGGCCACCCACAAATTGTTTTAATTTTTGACAGAATATTGGAAGCCACCATGTCGGTTTAATGGAACGGAAATGAAATCATTGAATGAAAAATACTTAAGTATGTGAACCGTCTGAACCGAAATGGAAATCATTAGAGTGGTTTAGTAACAAAAAAAACTTTGAAAAAATAAGCTCCTTTTCACGATTGGGCTGATTTGGCACTATATAGAGAAATCCACAGATTTAAGAGAACAGGCTTTTAGTTGTCAAACAATATGGGAAAATAAGGTAAAGGTATGGAAGTAGTTAGGAAATAATAAGGTAATAAAGAAATTAAGAAGAAATATGAGAAAAGGGTAAAAATAAGTAATTAGGTAAGAAATCAGTAATTACATTCTATTCGGAAAAGTGTCCAAAATTAATTTAAATCTTTTCATTTTCCAAATATACAATGTTAGTAAGAAAAAAAAAGGAATTTCTGTATCTTTCAGTTGACCAATAACCACTCGTGCTGAAAAAATATGGTATATCACACAGAATCGATGGTGGACGACTAAAAACTGCTTAGGAATGAAACTCAAAATTCATGGGAAGAACTGCAGGATGAGATTTTAAGATTATGCTTTCTCGAACAAACATATTCCATTCGAATGTGACACTGATGGCTGTTTAAATAAAAGAAACTTCAAAAAGGAGGGTGGAACTTCAGCGTCGCGTGGATAAAAGGTGGACGACTTTAGATATAATTTAGAATTTATTTATAAATTTCCCCCCCAAGGCAAAATAGTTTCACTTGAAAGCAAAGATACAAAAAAAGAAAAGAAAAATAATATTTTAGAAGCGAAAGCGCCTACCTCACTGGTGTACAACCAGCAGTAAACTGAATTCATTTAGATTTTCCTGACGAACTAGAACTGTTGGGGTCGGGGCAAAGCCCACTGAGACAAGTTGTTTGAAAAATTGAACTTTTATTTGCCGTCGCCTGCTGATGCTGCACCTTCTAAAGGTTGACACTGCACTGCAAATTTTTAGCCAGCTCTGAAGATAAAAAGGGCAATCCACGATACTTTTTGTTAAGAACCAACCAAACATTTATTGATATTATATCTATTAATCTTTGATCCAACATATTCAGCCTAGTCCCTAGGATGGAACCCAGATTCCTTCGCTTTCAATATTTCCTGTACACTACAGTTTAATGTAGCGCAACGATGGAGGTTTTTTGATATATCTCTTTTTTGTTCATTGAGAAAAAGAGTTCATCGAAAATGCAGATGGAATATAATTTTTGAAGAATCTTCATTGAAGAAGTTTGAACTGAGTTTAGAAAATCTCTTAAACAAGATTTGCCATGGCTCAACTTATCAACAAACTTACAATTCTCCGTAGGGCTCCAGCAAAGCAACTATATGGGTAAATATATAGCTATGAAGATACTATACTATCAATCTCAGAAAAAAAAAATGGAAAAAAGTGTACTCTAACATGCTTTCTTTACTGTGATTTGCCGCACCGTCACGCGTGAGGTCTATGGTGGTAAGCGTTAAGGTCCTGAGATTGAATCCCAGACAAGCTAATGACAAATATTGGACATGACTTATTTTTACCTTTTTGTATGTAAGAATATAAGTTTGTTTCAGATTAAAGTTGGGTTTCATATTCATTCAAGATTGTAAATTTAAGATTAAGATTGAGAATATATTCTTGGATTGAAATTTGCTCGTCTCTGCTGACTTTAAATCTCTTTCGAGTCTGTTTTAAGACTATAATCTTGGTCTTAGATCGATTTTTTCTGCCATTATCATAGTCTTCTTTTTTAAAGTGGAAAAATTGAAGCTCTTACGCTAATACAATACATCAATTAGAGGGTTATCTTGTAAGCTTGTTGCATTGACTGGTAAAATTCTCAAATTTCAACATAAACTTAATCATGGCAAGTAGTTTAACTCATTGAACCGAGGTCGAGTAGGGGCCACGGTATGTTTTTCACTCTTTTTCCAATGTCAAATACATTTTCAATGAACATCAGCTTCTCTACAATATATCAAATGCTACGCCCTTACTTTCGATGTTGGTGCCCTCTGCTGATTAGAGTTTTTAAGCACAGTGAACCATCTAAGATACTTAACAATACCATAAAACTCAAATTATTTGGTTAAACTTTTAAAACTCTCGCTAAAAATAATTCCCAACTAACTTCCATAAACCTCTTTAAATGCTCATTTAACTTCTATTCACATGTTTGCTGTAAAATACACACTTTATTTTTCATGTAGCGCCCACTTAAATGACACCCTTTTAAGCCTTAAACTTCACGCTTAATTAGTCGCTTTGAGATATTTATAACTTTGGCTGAGAAACTTTAAGACCGAACAACAACTGGCCACGCTTTAACAGCAGACGACAAGAGGTTTTGTCACCAGCCGAAAATGGTCAAAACATGAAATCCTATTAGACAAATTGAAATTACAAATGAGACAACAACGAAATTAATTTATTAATTAGTCACACTCCATTATGGTCAGACAGAGAGGGGGGCAAAACGGTAGCCGTTGGGAAATGAGTGGGAAACTGTGTGTTGTCTGGTGTGAAAATGAAAATGCTAAAGATCCAATTTAGAAATTTTTAGCACGCAACGAATGTGTGGGCTGACATAATCAGTGATAAGTGATCGCTAATTAAAATTATTAAATAAGAAACAGGGGACAGTCACTCTCCCTCGCTCTCTCTCCTTCCTCTCTCCCTATCGATATCTTTTAGCAATCTGGGGTTCCATTTTGGCCAACAGTCGGACAGGTTGTTGGCAAGACAATTGCCAGAGTTATCATGGGAAACCACAAACGCCACTGCCCCCGCTTTATTATGCCAGTCCAGGCCTCCTTCCTATTTCTAGGCATTATTTTTCGTTTCTATTTCAGCCTGCATCATTATCAAGTCAGCGCCCAGATAGCCTTAAAAGGGGCCACTCGGCTGCTGGCGGCCAAAAGAAGTGAATGTTGTGGCGTTTCTAGTTTTCCCACTAAGGCTAATTAAGACTTTTGCTGGCGCACGGCGTCAACTGTACCTGCTGAGCATAATTCATATCTAGGCCTCATAATTTGTATCCCAGCGTTATACAATCCAGATACGACTCAAGAGAAAGTTGCTGGAGCATTTTGTTGTTTTTGGCACCATAAATAAACGTTTTTATTAATAGCAGCCCATTAACCTCGACTAATTAATTAACAATATAGACAAAAAAAAAAAAAATAAGAAAAACAAATATGCCTGCGGGGCTGAAAACATTTAAACCTAATGTCGAACTGACTTGATGGCTTGTTGTTTGACTGGCGGTGGCGGCTTGTCCGCCGGAGGAGATGGTGATGAGTTTTCAAATGATGCGTATCAATTTTATTTGAATTTTTTTCATATCAAATATTTATGAGCGCAAGTTAGATCATTCACGGTTGAGCATGAAATGGATGTTGAATCAAAAAAGCAGCGCAGTAAAACTAAACATAGCGGGGGGATTGAGGGATTTTTTTAAGGACATGAGAGGCTTCATTGGGTTGCAGAGTAAATGCTGAGAGCGAGAGAGAGTACATTGAAGACTTAAGCATCGCGAGCAGAGCAACAGCGACACAGTAAAACTAAACATAGCGGGGCTTAAGGCATTTTTAGAGGACATGAGAGGCTTCATTAGGTTGCAGAGTAAATGCTGAGAGCGTGAAAGAGCCAATACGCGGATTGACTACTCTTCAATGTTTACTACTTAAGCAAGTCGATCGAATGGACTACACGAGCACAACAAAAACGGTGGAAGTAGCTTGCACAATTAATGCTGAGAGCGTGAGAGAGTAAATACGGGGATTGACTACTATACAATTCAATTTAGATAAGGACATGAGAGGCTCTAGTAGCTTGCAGAGTTACTGCTGAGAGCGTGAAAGAGTAAATACTAGGACTGCCTAATCTTATACTAATCTTCTTCTCATCTATATTTACTAGTTAAGCCTGGAGAGTAAATTGACAACACGAGCAGATCAAAAACGGAGCAAATAGCTCGCAGAGTTATTGCTGAGAGCGTCAGAGAGTAAATACGTGGATTGACCACTCTTTAACGGTTATTATTTGAGAGAGGCGATCATATTTTTATTACAAATTGAGAGGCTCCAGTAGCTTGCAGAGCTAATGCTGAGAGCATGAAGACTTTAGAGCAGACTTGGGCGGGCATAGTTCCTAGGGGAAGAATACACACAACCAGTATTACCGAATGCTTGCCAAAGTCAATCATTACTGAGAGTGACAGAGCTCTCCATATGGCCTGGTCTGCCTTAGAGCAGTATGCAGATTGAATGCTGAGAGCACAAGAGAGTAAACATGAGGATCGCTTGAACTTTAAAGGTTTCAATATGAGTAAATCGATCGTCTTGAACCAATGAAATAGTTTTGGCTGTTTTTTCGGATGCAAAAGTAAAGAATTTATAAGAATCCCCTGGAGTTTGAGGCTATTTGTAAGGACTTGAGAGGCTCGAGTGAGAGTGAGATGTATAGCGATCTCAAAAAGTAAAGTAAAGTATACAAACATAAAATCCCCTTTCTTCATCAAATCAACTGATGAACATGAATGATGACCGAGGGCCGGTCTGGCCCAGACTCGCTGTCATGTATTATTCGTATATATTTTTTTTTATTTGTTCACAACTTCTTTTCCAACATAAATCTACAAGACGCCCACATTTGTCTAAATTCAGAGATATTTGTATGTTTCTTTTAGTAATTTGCGGTGCGTGGAATTTCTTTTTGGTTGTTTTGGTTTTGTTTTCTGTTAGTTTTTTTCCACAACCGCAGTGAAAAGCGCTTTATAAGCGTTGTAATAAATATTTAAACACTGACGCGACGCTTAATCAAATTCAGCTACAGAAACAATGGGCCACAAATTTTGTATTTATTCAAGTTTATTTTTTTTTCATCTCGGTGGTTTATAAAAAATTCATTGAGGCAATTGTCTGCGTTGCAGATTATCTGCAATATGTTCACTCCCACAGGTCAAGCGTGCACATCAATTACTTTGGCACAGGCCCAAGATTCAGCCAAAGAAGCACGCAGACATGTAGACAGGAAATGCACACACACACACACACACACACACACACACACACACACACACACTCACACAGACACAGAGCTGGGTTGACCTCTCAATTTAACGCTTATAATGCCAGGAAATGCCAACATCAAGCCAAAGAGGAGACTGAGTTGAAGATGGGGACTGTGTCGGAGTCTCAGACTAAGCTTGGAGCTTGTCTATGGAGAGTCACTTGATCTTGGCGTTGATTGTGCGTTGATTGTTTTATTATGAAGATGTTGATAGAGCCGGCAAGTTGTGGCTGTTGTTATGGCTATATTATTAAGGCAATTGTGGGCATTAATTTGAAATTGATCAACAGCTTGTCAACACAAAATTAGAAAGCTCAGCCAAATTTGTGGGTGATCCGGTCGTAAACTTTAAACTTTTGTCCCAGGAATGTCATCCATTTTCCCACCCCAGCTCATACTCATACAGCTAATTAGCCAATCCATTAAGGTGGCTTATGCCATGTTGACACCAAGTCGCCATTAGGCGACTGTCAATGCTTTTATTATAACTTTTTATAATTTCTGTTGCATTTTTCCTCTCTCGCTGCAACATTTCATTAATCGAGTCACGACATTAGACATTCAACTAAGACCCAAACTCAAGCACAACTCCGACTCCGGTGCAGACTTTTTGCCATGGCAAAAGGCGTACATACAAAATTTTTGTTAGCTAGCCAAAAATTGCTTTGACAACTTTATCGGTGCACAGCATCGACAACAGCAACAGCAACAACTACGACGACGGCAGCAGCAACAGTCGCTGACAACACAAAAAAAAAAAAAAAATATAGAAAAACCGAAAGAAAAAAAAACCTAAACACAAACATTTCCTAGCCCTCAGAAGGAATCTAAATTAAATCAAATAATCGTATGACTGATTGTCTCAGCGATTTGCTGATTTGCCGTTGCCCAAAAACAAAAGACTTAGGCAACGAACTTGCAAAAGGGGGCCACACACATGGATTTGGCATACAGCTTAGGGTAAATGGTACACGATATGGAGGAATTCTCTTATATGGCTGCATATTAATTGCCATATCAATGGCTGACTACCGTTACCAATTGCTGCTGCCTTTGTTGTTGTTGTTGTTGTTGCTGGTTTTTGTTTGGTTTGCTGGCTTATGTAGTTATAGTTTCTGCCTCGTTAGCGCTTGACTTTAGTTCAACAACGGCCACCACGAACTGGAAATGTACTATAAAAACTGAAATCTAATTGATTTAAAAAGGATTGAGGCGTTGGTTGATGATTTATTTTATGCTTGATTGAAACTATTAACAATTTTATAAACTTCAGGCATAAGATTAGGTGGGTAGCCTGGAGAGTCATTGGCCTGAGAAGCAGCCTACTTTTTCAAATGAACAGCATATATCTCAACATTATCTGTGAGATATTTGGATAGTTTCGAACCAAAAGTGGATGAAAAGTTATTTAGGTATG